>CM060251.1:30515275-31178716 GCA_030684275.1 Acipenser oxyrinchus oxyrinchus
GAGAGACAGGGCGATAGTTCATGGTGGAGGAAGGGCCAAGAGAAGGTTTCTTAAGAATGGGGTGATGTGAGCAGTTTTGAAGGCAGAGAGAAAGGAGCCACAGAGCAAGGAGGAGATAAAATGAAGAAGAGTGGGGGCTATGGTTTGGAAGAAGCGAGTAGGAACGGGATCCACGGCGCACATAGTTGGCCTGAAATCCAGGAGTCAAGAGCAGAGGTCCAAGTCAGATAAAGGTGTGATAGTTGAGAATGAGGGGTGGGGTGGGGGAGTAGGGAGGCAGGATGTGTTCAAGTGGGAAGGGGGAAGGAGGAGAACATGGTCTGGAGAATAGCTTCTGAATGGTGTCTACTTTGGAGCAGAAGAAGGAGGCAAAGTCATCATGTGTAAAGGAGGAGGATTGGGGAGAGGATGGGGGTTTGAGGAGGGAGGAAAAGGTGGAGAAAAAAGTCATCGGGGGTTGTTGGTGGAGGACAGGATGAGAGATTGATAGTAGGAGTGTTTGACAGAGGTGAGGGCTGTCGAGAAACAGGAGAGAAGGGAGCAGTAGTGGTCTAAATCGGAGGGTAGCTTGGATCTCTTCCATCTCCACTCAGCAGTGCACAGCTAATAATGAGATGAGTGGAGTGTAGAGGATAGCCAGGGCTGGGGAGGGGAAGAGCAAGCCAAGCAGGAGACGATAGGGCAGAAGGAGTCAAGAGTTGTGGTGAGAGAAGAAGAGTCATAGTGAGTCAATCGGGGGAAACAGTGAGACAGCAGAGGAAGTAAAGGTGGTTGGGGAAAGGGAGTAGAGATTGTGGCAAAAAGAGAGAAGGGGTAGAGTTGGATGGGAAAGGGTAGAAGATGATAGGAGATGAAAAAGTGGTCTAGTTGGGAAAGGAGGAGAGCAGTTCCTGGAGAAAACCAGGTCCAGCTGGTGGCTAGCTTTGTGAATAGGAGGAGAGGGGGAGAGTTGGAAAGAGAAAGAGTCAAAAAGAGGAAAAAAGATAGGGATGTTAAATTCACCTAAGAAAATTATAGGAATAGAGGTGGTGATAGAAGAGAGGAAGAAGTCAAGCTCATCAAGGAAGTGAGCAGGGGGACCAGGGGGCTATAGAGAACAATAAAGCAGATGGCGGAAAATGCAATTCAACTGTGTGAAATTATGAGACTAGTATGAGACGGTAGATTGGAAGGGAAGAATCTAAAAGTCTCCATCGATGTTTTGAGAAAACAAAAAACAGATATGTACAACATGGTTATATTTACAAAATATGATATCTTAGTATCACGAAAAATATAACCATGACCTACATCTACAGTTGTTCTATGTAAGACATTGATGTGTGACACACAGTCTTTTCCATATACTCACAGATTCTAATAAAGTATCCCCTCACTTATAATTTGTTTATTCAGATAAGTCACAGCAACCAAGCCCACTCCCCCCGGGAAGCACTCCTGTATTTATGATAGCCTGAGCTGAGTGACAGTTTACTATACAACTCTGACTCTGTTAGCCACAATGGAATAGTATAATATGGATTGAGACTCTTGTGTAAAAATAAAATGCATCAATTTATATAATCCAACATATACCTGATTTTATGATCCAGGGATAAAGCTCACCTGCTTCTCAGAGAACACTACAGTAGATGTAGTATGTTCTAATTCTGTAACCCAGATTTCCTATTTTAACATGCTATTTCTACCTATAAGGCAGTTTTGCAGGAACCTTTTATGCTTATCGTGATGTACCCGTGTCCTCAAAACCCTGTTAGTTAACTAGGCAATATTTATACTGACCAGTAAATGACAATGGAAGTGCAAGTGCAAACAGATAACCCAAGAATAACTGTGTTTTAACATGTGTTTCTTTCAAAACTGCACATTTGAGACCTATGTAGTTAATGGAAGTGCAAAACGGCTAAAATTTATGGAATTCATTTCCTTGCTACAGTTACTTTTATCTGATCTCTGATAGTCAATGTTCGAAAATATCTCATGTGTGACTTAATGTGACATGTACGTAAGTTTGCCTCAACTACAGCAGTCACCAAGGATATACAACCCTACAGGGGATAATACAACTTTTATTACAGTCCTGTGTTGTTGTTTACGTTGGGCATGCCTTAATGTATTAAGAATACTCAGCCCCTCAATTACTGTGTGTAAGAATACCACACAGTTACATATCCCTTCAATTCAGTAAAAAAGAAAACAAAACATCAATGCACCTTGCTTTCTAATAGTTACCTTTTCACATTACCGCATCCAGGTGGCTTTTGAAGGATTCCAATTAATCAGAAGCAACAAAGTGGCTTAGTAACCCATCCCTTACACCCACCTTGTAGTTTCCTGAATTTGTCTCCACTTGTCTTTCAAATGTGATATCTGGTACTGGCCTCTGTGCTAAGTATAAAGTAAAGTTTGAAATATTAAAAGTGGTCTTGCTAAGGCTTCATTTATAGTCTATACTTTTTATTGCATAATCAATCATGTGATGGGTCCACTACACTCTGTTCTTGGTCCTTATCAGCCATTTGGTATTTGTTTCCTACATTTTTGTGGCTTGCATTCAACACTTTAAACATTTCATTCAAGTAAGAAGGCTGGCGATCTGTTTTAAGTATTTGGAACTTACAATAAAATGTGAATTTTAAATGTCTTAATGGAAGACTTTTTCTTTTTTTCAAGACAACTAATGTAATAATTAAGGTTTTATGGTATCTAATTTTGAGTTTCCTGAAAATCTTAAAGTGATTGAACATGCTGACAACAGTAACTTGTTTTGAAACCCTGTCACATGTGGAAACCTTTTTTATTTTCTCTTTTTGTCCTAGATGTTACATGGATACTGGGGTCTTTATTTAGTTATTTTATCTTTGATCAGTCTTTGCTTTAAAAAAAAAAAAAGTTTTTAGAAGCTGAGTGAAGATGAATACACATAGACAGTCTGTTACTGTTACATACTGAAAGCTGCCATAATTTCAAAAAACAACAAAAGAATGTCAGAGGCTGGCAGGAAGGGAGTGTAACAGTGGTAGGTCAGAGTGATCAACAGACAAAATGTATGGCAGTACAAATTCAGATTACTTTCCTTAGAACCACAGTAATGTTTCTAGTTTATGCATATAAAATAAATATTGCACAATCCCATAAGTAAGAGCCATGAAATCCTGTTAGTTGATATGGACAGTTTGACATATATTTTCTCATTGTAAAGGGCTGACATGAGCTTCACATAGGAAGTGCACTAGGACCTAAAGGTATCCACCCACAAAATAACTCAACCGATCTGAAAGAAGCAAAGAAAATATAATCAACTGTACATAAACAGTAATTCACAAATACAGCATTATAGCAGGCATTGTGTGTCATTGTGCCACATCTGTTTGTTTCCTAGTTGCTCCCAGAACTCACATCAGAAACCTGTATTTTTCTTTTGAATAAACAATATTCATCCAGCTCAATCACCCCAATCTCTACCAATTATATATAATAATGCAACCCAATATAACCTTTTTAATTCTACTGACTCTGGCTACTGTTAAGCCTCTTTCATGCTGGCACTCCGGGTCACAATCCCTCGTAATGTGAAACCACATACCTGGGTCGTACCCGGGTTCACCCTGGTCCCAGCGACCCACCTCAGGATGTGGGTCAACATGCTTTGACCCGGGTTCGAGCGAGACAAAATGCATGATAGCCATTTGTGAGCCGACGCAATAACAAACAGCCACTCCTGCGTGATGGTTTCACTTCCGTAATGAACATTTCTGTTTAGCCATATTTTTGTTGATTTGAGACACAGAAAACATTTGCTGTAATCAACATTCGGGCCAATGGTTCAATCCAGAGAAGCTTGGATGGAAGCGTCTGTAACAAGATGCTTCCAGGACATTAATACGCTCATTGTGTACTTGCGTCTGTCACCCTGGTCAACCCTGCTTTATCAAAAGCAGTGTGAAATCGCGTACCCGACCCGCATGACACCGGGTCCTGACTCAGGTAGGTTCTGACACGGATAGAGCATGCCAGTGTGAAAGAGGCTTTAGAAAGCACCTCAGAAGTGTTTTGACGGCTTACAAATCAGATTCTATAATTACATTCCTGCATACAAATGTGACTTGACTTCATTCAGTATTTTATTTTGAGGCACATGGAAACTAGAGGTGAAGGAACAGGATTTTCAATGTTTTATAATGCATTTCAAAAAAAAATTAAGATAAAAGTTCACCTCTCTCAATTATTGTACATAGCTTGCTTTACTGCACAGAACACAGTTTACTGGCCTGCTTGATATGCTCTGTGCCTGACTACATTGGTTATAACACACACTGAGTCACTAGGCAGCAACAGTTGTGTGTGGGTGGGAGGAGACTGCTTGTTGAAGTAATTTTATAGGAGGACAGGGTCAGATATTTATCAACAGAGCAGGGATAACGCAGTAACACTGTGAGCTTGCCTCCAGCCTCCTGAACTGAAAAGTTATTTTTTTACTAAATCCTCTGGTCCATATATACTTATATAATCAAGTTTGGTTTACAAAAAAAACTATCAACCTGATCTGGAAAACACAAGATTTTATATATTTTAATATTTTTTAACATAAATGATAATATTCCAAAAAACAAGTATAATATATTTTAAATATATCTAGCCAAGAAAACGACATTAACTACATTCTAAACATATATGAACGACAGTCAGATTTATGTGTGGTGTATATTTCTAAATGTATTTTTTTTATATATGTTTCAGCACATTGTCTGGTATTTTAAACCCTGACACTTACTACCCCCAAACCTTGCTGAAGTGTAGTGAAGAGAAAAACATGTGCTAATAAAATACGTGATGAAACTGATGGGGGAAAGGTGACATTTGTTTTGGTCAATAAACCTTCAGCAGGAAATACCCATGGAGAGACTGTAGACAAGTTAAAGCTCTAGTAAAACATATATTTTGTAGATGACGGTTCTCCAAGCACAATGCAATTAGATTGTTTAGTCAATATTTCCATTTCATTTCAATGGATTATCTCCATATTACTAATGTAATTCCAGGGTGATTATTTAATCTAGACTGTAGTAGTCTTTACTTTTACATTTAACATTTAGCTGCCAAAAAAAACATAGTCGTTGTTGTACTGTAGTTCCTAATAAAGCTTTTTTTTTTAATGACACAAGCTCCTTGTAACTTTGCTTGCACTTACTGGATCAAATTCTACTTTGACTATAAAAGCTAGAAACATCCAATAGCCAATACAGTTTGTGACTCACCCATGTCACAACTTTCCCGTATGTCAGTAACATACATACCCCTGTAAATACAAATCTAGAGATATGAGTATCATGCAAAATCATATCACAATGACCTACACTGACAGTATGTAGTGTACATGTAAAAATGTAAGTGTAACATACAAATGTACTTACAGAACAACAGACAATCACTTCCATATCCCCAGATTTGGATACACTAAAGAATGTCTTTATCATGTTTCTTCACATCTAGTTACCTCCACTGCATGGCTGTGGTTGGGGATATGCATCCCATGCTGGGGGATCTTTTTTATGTGAAAAAAGTTTTCAGTTTCAGACAACAAACATGTTGTATGATGGAATCCAAGTCTTCTATTATTATTATTTGTTTATTTAGCAGATGCCTTTATCCAAGGCGACTTACAGAGACTAGTGTGTGAACTATGCATCAGCTGCAGTGTCATATTGTGTTATATAAGTATTGCTACTTTTATATTGAGTTTATTATTATTATTATTATTAGTATTAGTAGTCGTAGTCGTAGTAGTCGTAGTCGTAGTAGTATTAGTCGTCGTATTAATAATAATAATAATAATAATAATAATAATACATTAAATCATTAAAAATAAATTACGTTTCGGCATTTTTCTTTCTTTCTTCACACTTGTAGATTCATATTGAATATATAAACTAAATAAAAACACATAGTGCACTGAGGAAAATGCACATATATCTGTGTTAATCACTTTATAAAAATAATGTTCTTGATTACCCTAGTAGTACCTTGCTTTTTATTTTATTTTATTTTCACTGCACGTGCCATAAACTGAAAGCAGTTATTTACATTATTTTGACAAAAGGTATTTAGAGTATGTTGCGCTATAGAAAGTGGCTGAAAACCGAGACTTTTTAAAGATTGTGAGCAAAATGACAGGACACTGGGACCTTTGATGAAACACCGGGGCTGTCCCAGCTAAATCGGGAAGTCTGGTCACCCTATTATTATGATATAGAATTTTAGAGATGTCACAGTGATAAAAATATCCAGTTTAAGAACTTTTATAAATTAGGCATGTCTTTAATATACATCAGCACACACTGATTAAAACTTGGATTCCCTTTTTTCTGTGAAAAGGTATGTGGCAGAATTAGCTTTGTGCGCCACTGCAGGGAAGTCTCCTGCCCAGCAAGCAGTACTAGGCCTGTGTGTGTGGCTGCCAAGGGCTGTCAGAAATGTCATGAACTTACTCTTTATGTTTTTGCTAATTATTTACAAAATTCGGTGGAGAAGGAAATGGAGTATTCACTAGCTGGGTAGGACAAGTTGCTTGGTTTGCAAATACAAAAACAGCAGGAGGGATTTCAGAGACCACTATATCAATAAAAAAAATTCCTATGCTAAGCTACAGTAAAGTCATTAGAGTTTCTTCTGCTATGCACGCCAGTGTAAACAATGGCCGGGTTTCCACGCAGCTTAGAAAGTTGTCTATCTCTCTCCACAGTCATTATTTATGTGATGTAGCACGCACATACCATGCTCTATAGGAAGTGGGCGTCTAAAACATTGTGTGACTTTAAAGGGTGGGTAAATCGCCTTACGAGACTTCAGCTGTGAAAATCCCATTTGTGACGTAACGTCACGCAACTTTCTACTATAAGTGAAGACCCTACCAATCTTCTTTGATCAAATAGGAAAAAAATAAGCATACAGTACAAGGGGTTTAAAGACCTCTTCATTCAGTGGGGTTTTTTTGTATTTTTTTACGTGACACATTGTGACAGAGACAGAAGGGATTTGAGCTACAAATCTTCCTCCCAATCAGAAAGGACACTAGGTAAGGTTGGTGGTATGCTTCCCTATAGACGGGCTGACACAAAGGTATGCGGAAACCGTAGGTCGGCCATCTTGGAGGAAGCGCGTAGCTGCAAGTGCTCTCAATGACTCCATTGTGATCAGCTGCTGGGCAGGCAGCGATTGGATAGACCATGGCACCGGGCTGATCGCAGGGAGGACTTTGGTAGTACAAAGGGGGCGCAGCTATGGGAGTACGGCCCCTTACGCTGACACGTGATCAGGAAGCCGAAGCTTGTGTTTGTTATTGTTTTGTATTGTTTCTGGGATATCCAAGTCTGGACATTGGCTTTATTCAGCACACCACATTACACACATTTATTCACTGTTTCAGATTATTGCCTTTGACTCGTAGTAGGGTAGGGTTCTGAAAAAATAGCATTACACCTCCCCAGATGTTGCTACAACTGTTTAAATAAGGTACCTGTAATTATTATTAACATCTTGACATATTTTTACACTTATAACTTTAAAGTTTGTTTCAAAGCTCTTTTCAAAATGGCTGCTCTAGTACAACGATTATTGCCCACATTGTCAAACAGGTAACACAGCAATAATGATCCAAGCCGTGGTACAGAACTGAAAATCCAGAGTACTTGTTGTTATGTTTGTTTGTTTGTTTTTTAAATCGCTCTTCCTGCAGTGATTTAGACCAGTGGGGCGCAAACTTTTTAAATGCTGCCCCTTTTTAAATGCCGCCCTTTTTTAAATGCTGCCCCCTTTTCTTAGCATACATTTTGTTGCACCCCCACATCCCCACCCCTAAACACATTAAAACGTTAAAACTTAACTTTATATTTTAACAGGTTGTTTTTTCCGGATTTAATGTAAATCGTGTAAATGCTTACTATTGAAGAGGTGCTGACCAGTATAAGGTAATTGTATGTAGTGAAGGTAGAGTCTCTACGGTAATACAAAGGTTAAAAAGTCTTTGAGCCAAACATTCAGTTTTAAAGGCTTACCAAAAGAGTTTCTGTAGGGTTACTCTCACTCTCACCATGGATTCAATACCTGACTCCTGCTCGTTTGTATTCATCAAAAAAATCTCTTTATTTGTTTAAAAACATGGGTGTAAGACAGACAAACAAACAACACGTTTTGACACTAATGTGTCTTCATCAGGTTCATATTAACTGTGAATTAGAGGTTGGTTTTGCATTTATACTAATCAATTTAACAATTAGTTAAACATGTGTCTAAATTAGATAATTTATTTTGTCAATAAAACATGGAATAATCATTATATAAAAAAAGATCTAAAACATCGATCAGCAATTTCAATATTAACAGGATAATTGCACTTGAACAATCAAATGACAAGTCATCTTTAATAATTTAAGTGATTACACAGATTTTACAAGTATATCGATCAGTTAGGCAATCAATCAATTATCTTGTGTATTAGTTAATCTAATTTTGATTAAGTAATTAAAAAACCTGAAGATGTGGCAAAGTGGCTGAGTGGATGCAGGTGCAGGGGTGATGCAGTGCAGTAATGAAACACATAGAGATTTATAATCCAGTTTGGAAAGGACTTTATTTTTCTTTTATCCAGGTCTGGTGACCAAAACAATAATCCCTTGGCAATACACAACAATGTGTACTGCATGGGGTAGACACTAACAGGATTACATTCCCAAATAATAAACACGATATCCGCCCCACAATAATACCAACATGGTCACCAGTCCTGGGAGCGTGCAGTAGTGCTCGTGGTGGGTGATACAAGTTTATTTAGTGACTGTGGTGAAGTGATGTTCTGGCTTAGTGACGGCCCTTGGCGACAGCTCCGGAAACGTGTTTAGCCATCTAGCAATGACAAACAAGACAGTTACAAAACAAACAAAACACAACACTCACAATACTGTTTTTCACAGGTCTCTCTCAGTCCTTCTCGGTTCTAGTTTACCAAACCAATGCGAAGGAACAGATTGCGATTCTCCGTCCCCTTTTATGTCATCACACATGACCCCTTGGTAAAATAGTGCAACCGCCTCTCCAATCTGCGGCTGCAATGTCGTTTCCCTTCCGGGTCAATGCGTTCTTGCAACAGAGTCTCGCCTTCATCCAGACTGGCCGACTTCCCGACCCTGGGAAAGAACTGTCAGACCAGCCTGTCCAAACAACTCTGTTCTCACTGCTTAGCGCCCTCACAGGTCGGGAGGGAGATTTACAACCGAGAATCATTGTATTTCTGTCACAGAAGAGTATACTATTATTTAATTAGACAAATTTGATATTAACATGTTCATTATCCCAAACTTCAAAAAGATAACTTGTCATTTGTGTAGTCCATCAATCATGTGTGGCCTACAACCATCCATGTAAAAATGGAATACTGACATTAGCAACAGTAACATTAGCAACAGTTCACCAAATAAATGAACAATTAACATTATCAGTAATCATACTAAAACTTAATTAATTTTATGCACTGTGACAGAGAGCGAATTAATCCTAGTCAACAATCTCCCTCCTGACCTGTGAGGGCGCTGTATAACAGGAACAGTGTGCCCCGGACTGGATGGTTTGGCAGTTCATTCCAGGGTCAGTTGGAAGTCGGCCATCCAGAAAGGGGGTGGAGTCGCAATACCAGAAGTCCTTGCCTTAATGTGTCTAAATGTCAGTCATGGATTGGAGGATACGTGATTACACTCGCTACTGAAGGGTGCGTGACTGAGGGTATATCAGGGGATGTGGCTAAGCAATCTGTTCCTTTGTTATGGTTACGGAAAGACCTGTGAAGGACGTACAAGAGAAGAAGTACTGTGAGTGTTTTGCGTTGTTTTGTATGTCTACTAAACTGTTACATTTGTCATTTGTAAATGGCTAACTAATCTGGGAGCTAAAAGCCAGCACCCACCCTGGATCACTCTACACCATTGCTGTCACCAATTGTATTAATGCACCACTTACAATAGCAGCACTTACTATTGGACTTGTGATCGTGTGTGTGTACTAAGTGTGTGTGATTACTGTTATTATTTTGGGACTGAACCCCGTGGTTTACCTGTGCAATACACATCATTGTGTAGAGCCAGGTATTATTATTTCAGGTTGCAAACCAAGCAACCCAGCTGAAAAAAGAGCTGTTTTTGACCGTGAACTGTATTTGTGTCTATCATTCCTGAGCACTGCATCACCACTACACCTGCACATTGCAAACCACTTTGCCATACAATGCCACCCCTGACATTTCTCCAGCCACCCTATGGGAAACACTCAAAGCATATCTGAGAGGCCAAATAATATCTTACTCTGCTTAAGCCAATAAACCCTGCAATAAGAGAATTACTGAACTAACTGACCACATATTTATAGACCAGCAATATGCCAGCTCCCCCATTCCTGATCTTTATAAACAGTGTGTAATGTTACAAAGTGAATTTGATCTTCTCTCTTCAAGACAGACTGAATAGCTATTGGTTAAATCTGGTCATGCAGTGTATGAATTTGGAGACAAAGCCAGCAAGCTACTGGCTCAACTCCACCAATTATCAGCCTCTCATTTTATTACACAAATTAACACCAAAACAGGATCCCCCACAGTAGATCAGCTGGAGATCAATGACCAGTTTAAAACATTTTATTCCTCTCTATACACATCAGAGTCTCCCACTCCTTCTTTGAAAATCTTGTCATCCCCACTGTAGATCCAGATTCCATGGCCAGCCTAGAGGAACCAATAACTCTTGCAATTAGTTCAATGCAGGGCGGTAAGTCATCACAGCGTTCTTTAAAAAATGTAGTTCCAAACTGTCTCCACTTCTGAATTCGGTGTTTTTGAACTCTCTGTTTACGCAACTCTGCCTCCAACACTACATGAAGCATATATTACACTTCTATTAAAAAAAGAACAAAGGCCCCCTGGACTGTGGCTCATATCGTCCCATTTCCCTCTGTGACGAGGAAAAGCTATCCCATGCTGTAATCCTCCCTCCCAGCCGCCAGGGGGCTGTGAGCCAGCCTAGAAGGCCCCAACAGGGATCGTGTGATGTGGCAGTGCTGCCTTTGGGGCGAAAGTCCCGAAAGGACAGTCTTTATTGAGGGCAACAACACGGAATGTGCTGCAAAGTCACAGAATTGGGAGGCGATTAAAACACTGATTGGTGTTCCGCTGATTAGGGGCGTTCCGAGGCACATAAAGGGGGCTGTTCTGTAGTAGTCGAGGCTGGTCCTTGAAACTACACAGAAGTATGGGAGAGGTGCTGATGGATTTTTTGTAAAACAAATGCTCACTGTGATTTTTCGGCAGAATTGAACAGACTGCTCTTAAAGGGAGACAAATAACCAGGAGGCCGGACACCCAGAGCCTAGATAATTTTACTTTGTTGTTTACTTGTTTTGTTTGAACTCTCAACCTTTCAGTTAGCGTTTCTCCTTTGTTTGGACATTTTCTTTTGTTTATTGTCCTGTCCTGGTTACCATTGTCAGTAGGACCATAAATGGATCAGCACTAATTTAAAATAATAAAGGAAAAGAAAGAAAACTTTGGAAAACCACACCATTGTATGGACTTTATTATTTTTACACCTCCACCTAACTCAGCCATTTGTGACACCCTCCTAAACATGGATGTCAAGATCTTTGCCAAGGGCCTCGCCCATTGCCTTGAGTCAGTTCTTCCCTCTGTAATCTCATCTGATCAGACAGGGCTTATTCAGGGAAGTCACTCATTTTTCAACCTCCGGAGGCTTTTAAATATTATTTATACATCTTCCCCCTCTACACTCCCAGAGGTCAGTCTCTCTTGATGCAGAGAAGGCTTTTGGCTGTATTGAGTGGAACTACCTTTTTGCTACACTCCACAGGTTTGGTTTTGGACCAAATTTTACCTCATGTGTTAAGCTATTATACTCCTCTCCACTGGCCTCTGTACAGACTAATAATATTCTCTCAGAACATTTTCCACTTGGTCGTGGCACCAGGCAGGGTTGCCCACTCTTTCCACTTATTTATGCACTTGAAATTGAACCCCTCTCTATCTCCCTGCATAGCAACTGTGAGCAGGGTGGGAACAAAAGGTTTCCCTGTATGCAGACGACCTTCTATTATACATTTCTGACCCTGCCTCCCTCACATCCTCTCCACTCTAGAACAGTTAAGAAAATGTTCAGCCTGAAAACTAAACTTACACAAAAGTGAACTCTTCCCTGTTAATCCTGCAGCAGTGCATATGTACTTTATCAACTTTACATTCAAAATAGCCAGTGACAACTTTACCTATTTGAGTTTTTCAGTCAACTGATTAAAAAAACTCTTTAAGATGAACTTTACTTCTCTGTTAGAGCGTACTAAACTTGACACGCTGGTCCATGCTGCCTCTCTTGCTGATGGGTTGGGTCAATGCTATCAAAACGAGTATACGACCCAAGTGTCTTTACCTTTTTCAGTGTAGTCTTTATTTCTAAAGCTTTTTTATAACTTTATTTCCTCATTTATTTGGAATGCTGAAAGTCTTAGAATCCATAGAGATTATCTTCAGAGGCCTAGTGGAGGTCTGGGTCTTCCTAACTCCCAACTGTACCACTGGGCAGCCAACATCCGTAATATGTAATCCGTAATAAGAAGCATCTTGCAAAGCATCATCTGTGTCTGCTCTATTATGTTCCTCCCTTCCCCTTTCTCCTTCTCAGTACGGCGCCAACCCACTTGTTATTCACTGTCTTCGAACCTGGATTCAGTTTCGAAGGTGCTTCAGTCTGCCATCACTTCCAATGCCTGCACCAAATCATTTATTTCCACCCTCCCTTGAAGATAAGGCCTTTAACATCTGGTATCTTATTGGGGCTCGTTGTCTCAAAGACCTATACATTGAAGGTACCTTTGCTTCATTTGATCAACTCTCTCAAAAATGTAATTTACTGCAAACTCATTTTTTTCATTACCTTCAAATCCATGACTTTGCACAAAATAGGACCTCAACTTTTCCCCACCTCCCCCTGAATCCCATATTAATCCTTTGCTTAATTTCAAACCCGGCTGTAGAGGAATTATATAAAAAAATTAAGTCATTATCCTCTTTGCATTGCCCATCCCTATCAGAAACTGCAAGGGAGCAGGATATATGCCTTGAGTGCCCAGATGAAGTGTGGGAACCCATTCTTGGTAGAATACACTTCTCATCAATTTCCACCCAACATGGGCTAAACAATTCAAAACCGTACACTGGTTACATCTGTCGAAAGTCAGATTGGCTAAATTCTACCCGGGTGTGGACCCCACCTGTGACAGGTGCAGACGAGAACCTGCCTCACTCATACATATGTATTGGGCCTGTGACAGGCTGGTTCCATTCTAGTCTTCTGTTTTTGAGACACTGTCTACAGTTCTGGAAGTACCCACTTATCTTTCCCCACTAACAGCTCTCTTTGGAGTTACCCTGGCCTTTGCCACCTTGTTGGCAAGATGCCTGGTTTTAATGGCTTGGAAGCAATGGCTAGCAGCTTCCAGTTGTCCTGGGCGAGGATTGGTTTTAACACCTTTTCTTGGTGGTTGCTCTCCTGCGGAGAATGTTGTCTTTGTGTGTAATGTTTTGATGGAGCAGGTGGCAACTTATTGGTCATGTTACGCTTGTCTTCCAATGCTAAAGCCAAACATCGCAGCACCTGGTCATGGCGCCAAGTAAACCGTCCTTGGCTAAGAGCCACCTTTCATCCTGTCAAAATGTGCCTTAATGTTGCAGGTGATGAACACAAAGGACATGAGGGATCCTCTCCTACCCAGAGGTTTAGGTTCTGTGGTGATGGGAGAACATCATATGTTGACCTTATAAGGAAACTGATCCTGCTCTGTTCCATTGACCATAGGTCTTGCCAGCCAATCTTGCGTTGTTCCACACTCTCCCATCTCATTCATTCTCCCTGCTTTGCCTGGGAAATGGCCTTTATACACCTCATCCTCTCCTCCTGCTTTTGCACCTCGTTGACTACCAGCTTCCTCCGTTGAGCTGGGGCTGCCTTGTGCCATGTAGGAGGAGCTGAACTGAGACCAAGACCCCCTCTTCCATGCTGAACTTGCCCCATGATATCACCAGTTTGAAGGGCAGGCTTTGTATCCTCCACAGCTTTCTTTGCCGCCCACTTTCTTCCAGTTTTCAACACAGGTGCTGCCTCCCTTACGCATTTGTCGCGTGACTCTACTAATGTCATTTCCAGTCGGACCTTGGCGCACTTAAACTCCTCGGTTAGAGCGGAGACAGGTAGCTGCAGTATTCCTTTACCATAAAGTCCCACTCTGCTGAGGCAGCGTGGAACTCCCAACCATTTCCTGATGTGTGAACTGATTAAAGCTTCCAGCTTCTGTACTGTTGTCAAAGAAACCTTGTACACAGTCAGTGGCCACAGCAACCTTGGCAGTAGACCAAACTGAAAGCACCAGAGTTTTAGTTTGCCTGGTAAAGCGCTGCTGTCTATGCTCTTCAACGCTTCCACAGCTTGTTGTCTAACTTCTCTCACACGAACTGTGTCCTTTAGATCCCCGTCGTACCATCTCCCAAGACTCTTCACTG
Organism: Acipenser oxyrinchus oxyrinchus; assembly: GCA_030684275.1. Classification (NCBI taxonomy): domain Eukaryota; kingdom Metazoa; phylum Chordata; class Actinopteri; order Acipenseriformes; family Acipenseridae; genus Acipenser; species Acipenser oxyrinchus. The sequence goes on from CM060251.1 coordinate 30,529,878, forward strand.
GCTTCTCAGACACTGTTGGTATTGCCTCACCATTAATGAAGAACGTTTTATCTACTACTTTACCTTTAATTATAGAGATGCTCCTTGATTTAGTGGGCTTGAATTGCATTCATGCCCATTCAATGTTATTGGTTAATTTGCCCAATAACCGATTAGTGCAGGCTACTGTTGTAGTCATGGTTGTCATGTAATCCATGTATGCTCGAATTGGTGGTAGTCGCATTCCAGAAGCCAAGCGCTCTCCTCCCACTACCCATTTTGATGCCCTAATGATTACTTCCATTGCCATGGTAAAAGCCAATGGAGAAATGGTGCATCCTGCCATTATTCCAACTTCTAGGCATTGCCATGTAGTGCTGAATTCTGAAGTTGAAAAACTAAATTGCAAATCTCCAAAGTAGGCTTTCACTAGATTTGTTATTGTCATCGGTACACTGAAACAATCAAATGCTGCCCAAAGAAGTTCATGTGGCACTGAACCATATGCATTAGCCAAATCCAGGAATGTCACATGGAGCTCCTTCCTCTCCTTTTTAGCTGATTGAATTTGTTGCCAGATCACATTGATGTGTTCTAAGCATCCTGGGAAACCTGGAATGCCCGCTTTTGTATTGAAGTGTCAATGAAGCAGTTCTTTAATAGGTAAGTTGACAATCTCTGAGCAATAATGCTGAAGAAAATCTTGCCTTCTACGTTTAATAGGAAATAGGGCGAAACTGACTGATGCTTGTAGAATCTTTTTCTTTAGGTATAAAGACTCCACCTGCTTTCGGCCATGCTCTTGGTACAACCTGTTTTTCCCATGCTACTTTCATCAATTTCCACAGGATTCGTAGAACTCCTGAAGCACTCTTGTACACTCTGTACGGAACTCCATTAGGCCCTGGAGATGATGAAGCCCTTGCTTTTTTCACAGCTTGCTCTACTTCTTTCCACTTAGGTGCACAGTCCTCCATTTGGTATTCTGGTGAATTGATAGGTGGGATGTCTGACGGAATTGACATAAACTTCCTCCATGTACATTTTAACTTGTTTTTAACTACATCTGAGACTGAAATAAACACAGTTTTAAGAAGTTTCTTTGCTGAAATGATAACATCAGCTGGCACACAGTATTCATTTAGCAGCTACACAAGCTTGCGAGCTGGTCTGAATAATTTTTTTAATTTCCACAGCTGGGCGATCTACAAACCTAATTTCAGATACCCACTTTAAAACAGCAAACAACGTCTTCATTTCTGTCCTGAAAACTTACACGCGACAACAAAAAGACAAGTCACAACATCACCCTGCTGTATCCCAAACAGACTTAAACAAACTTAAGTCATCAGTACTCAGGACACAAATATCTCCCAACCCATTTTATAAGGTAGCTTAAGAAGCTATTGGGCACAAGCTGAAAAAGACAGGAAGTCCTGGAGTTACATCCTCTCTGGAGTACCGTCGTCAACTTGTAAACAAAAGGCAGGAACAAACTCCCCTACTCACCAACCAGTGCCACCTACTGCATAATCTGTCCAACTGTGTAACCAGCCATTTTATTTAGAAAATTACATTTCCTGGTACAGGCAACTTCAAGAGACAAATACTGAAAATATTCAGATAATTTATTTAATTTATTTGAATTGATTTAATTTATTATTAAAAATAATGTGTCTATTAAATTCATTGGAACTATTACATTTATTGGAACTATTTCCTAGCGTAGTAATATATTTAGAAAAAATAAACCTATGTTCATTTTTAAATAAAAATGAACATACAAATGTATCTTTATTTCTAAAAACTAGTAACCCATTTTATAAGCGTAATAAGACACTTCAGAGTGTTGGTTGTGCTAGAATAACCGCACTTCCAGGGACTAAAGGCCCCTTACTACGCCCCTGGGTGTACGGTTATTCTAGCACAACCAACACCCCGTCGTGTCTTATTGCTTACTTACCGCATGGCTAGGACATCACACACCTACTTACTTACCTGATCTATTAATATTACTACGCCTTAATAATAATAATAATAATAATAATAATAATAATAATAATAATAAACACGAATGACTTTCCACAAGTTAATTTTGATCTTTTAGGAGGATTGTCATTTGAACAATTTCTTAATGAGAGTGAAGCAGAACCACCCCCCTCCGATTTTAGAAACAGATTTAAACAAAATTCAAATCTCTCCTGCTCTCTCTGCTGACACAGTGGTTGGGCTTTTAAAAAGGTCTGGTTCGACATACAATTCTATTTTGCTCTTCGTGGGAATGGGAGGGACTGCGCAATCTGACACAGAAATTGTTTGTCATCAATACAGATGAAAATGGTCTGGAGTTTGTGACCCTGTTGTTTAGCAAATAAAAAAAACATAAAGATGTCAATGAAATCAACCGTGAAAGTACTCGTGGTTTTAAAAAATAATTACAAAAGTACCAATTGGTGTTAATTACCTCGGAAACATGATGCCTCACACTTCAGATCATTCTTGACTTTCAGTACGTTACACAAACCATTCAATCCACAGACTGCTGTCCACCTATTATCTAATGCTGGTTTATAGTCCAGTATTATTTTGGTTACCGGTCATCGGTGTAAAAACAGCCTCCGAAATGATTGGTCAGCTTCTCTTGAAGACTGTAAACCTGGAGTAGGATAAAAGACGTCTCCTCCTCCACGGCCTCACACTCAGAAGCCCCTCCCTCGATGTCAGCCCCAAGTGCCAGTGCAGTGGCTGGCTGTTCTGTGAATCCTCCCTCAGATGTGGGAAATCAGTCTGCTTTCAATTCCAAATGCTATTTAATCTCAAAATGTTAATAGAAAAGGCAATGTTCAATTTAATGTTTATGGCAAGTAAAAAAAATAAAAAATATATATGTCAAAGAACCAGTCCTCAGGGACTATTTTTTCTCAGTGGAAAGATACATAATACATTTCTTCTTTTTTCCTCGTGCATCACAACGCACCCAGGGCATGCGATAATAATTGTCTTACCGCACACCCTGTTGTGGGTTATTTCGTACGTATCTTAATTCAGATGCTATTAAAGTATAAGAAATAAATCAGATACTTAAGGAAAAGCACACAGAAGTAACAAAAAGTAATCTAAATTACTTTTGGGCCTGAAAAACAATCTGATTAATATTGTAATAATATACTCAAAAAAGTAATCTGATTATAAGTATCTAATTACTTTAAACCCTGGTTGTTGTGCCCACACCACCATTTTAGTTCTGTCTGGTCAATTAAACTTTAGGGTTGTAGTGTATAAAGGAAGTAGTCCACATTTCATGAAAAAGGTAATTTTTCATTTGTACCTTTTTCTAAGTAAAATACCAGAAACAACTAAATTATTCTTAAATACCAGAGACCACTGAGTTATTCTTGTTTGCTCATACTGCCCTATAGTATGAATTATTCAGCGATTTCAATGATTTAAATTAATGATCTATTCAGTGATCATATTATCAATTTATGTTAAGTCTGTATCTGTGGTGCAACATATAGCTTGAAACCTGAACATGCATTAATTTACTATAATACAATGTTACTCTAAAATGAAAGTACTATGTGCATGTTTACTCATTATTCAATAGTTCAAACTTGTCAAGTTTGTTTATATTCCTGTGGCAGGTCCTACACATGAGAAATGAACTAAAGGAACTAGTCTGAAACCGCACTATAGAGTAACAACCTGGAAAGAATAACAAGGGAAGGGACTGGGGTTTGCATAAACAGTAAAATGAAATGCTTATTTAAATGTTTTTTCTTTAATTAAAGTTGATAATAATTGACTGTTCACAGTAAAGTTAAGATGGGGGAAAAGAAAACGTTATGTCTGTGGAAATGGAGATTAATGTATGACTAAACATTTTTCATGGTGAGAGAAAACAGCAATTAGAGATACATTAATGTCCTGGTAATGCTTCCTGTTTTGAAGGATGCAGCCGTGGGTAACAAATGGTTGTTCACCAGGAGGTGAAGTGTCTCTGGGAGCTCAGTCTTAAAGAACTGTAACAGCCCCTCTCATTCCTGTTACAAGGACATTTTTTAAGAAAAGTTTTATAAACTGAATGGAATTTCCTATTCACACCTTCAGCAGGTGGCTTTCTTTCAAAACACATTCTAATTTCATTGGCTTTTTCTTCTGTGTATTTTCTTTTCTAATTCCACATACAATCTGGTGAATATTTGGCAAGAACTACTGACAATAACTGTATATGGGAAGCAGTTAATATTAGAACTTTCAATTATTTCAATGACTTACTGTGAGTATGTATAAACCAATGCTATATATAGGACCCCGTTAATGAATATGGCAAACACTAAAATAGGACTAATGTGCAGCTTTTTGAAAGCAACAGGACTGTGAGATATATTCCAAACTCCTTGTTTACTGACCATACTAGGAATGCTGGAAACTAAAAAAAACATGGCATATAATTTCATTAAATACTGAGAACTGGCACAAGTAAAATACCAGAAACCACTGAATTATTCTTGTTTGCTCATACTGCCCTGTAGTCTGAATTATTCAGCGAGTTCAATGATTCTCTTATTTGGAAAACAGAAAACATTCTCTAGCTTCTCCTCAGGCTCTTATTCAGTGACGTTGCTAGGATTTTTGGTCAGAAGCCATTACCACCCAACTCTCCCCCACCAGAATGTTTAAAAGAACATGAAAACGGAAATTGAATGCAATAATGTGGAAATAAAGCACTGAACGCAGCCAAGAACCACTGTTTTGTTTTAAAGTGCAACAGTATTTTTTAAAATGTTTTCCTGGCTATATATTACTGGGATATCTGTTGACGATACTCTAAGTTTTAATTGACTCATACTTACTTGTGGTACATTCACCATGTTTTTACAATACTTTACTACACTTTGCTATACTTTTACAGTGGTGTGCCATTATAAATTTCAGGGCCGTAATTTCAGTGGAAAGTACATACAAACTTTTTTGGAAAACCTATTATTTAGAATATAACATCTTCAATAGTCTCTTCTCCCTATCCCCTCCTTAATGCGGACAGATTTAATGTATTCTCAAATACATGGAGGGCAGTGTACGTAACTCAAAGATCTAACTATCTACTTTCTTAAAGGAGTCATATACATCCAATTCCAAACCGAACGATACTGACAGAAGATAAAACTGTCTGCAGTATCAGCACTACGCTGACAGCATTTTCTGGAGCTCATTGCACATATAGACTGTTCATATTAATATACCTGTAGCAGGGTGGAGGCTGGTAAAAGGAGTGAAATCTGGCCTCCCGACAGGTGGAGACACTAAAGGGAGCTACTCCTGTGACCTAACCAAGATGGTGCATGCCTTAATCATAGGGTCTGGTTGCGGTGGCCATCTTGGGAAGGGCGGAAGCACAGGTGTTTCAGGTTGAGCTAATACGCTTCTTTAGTGTGAGGTCACATCCTCGGTGATTGTTGCTAGGTGGTTCCAAACAAACAGATGACTAGTAAAAATAATTAGTGCATTTTAAAACATCTGTCAAATTGTATAGTAAGAGGTCATATTTTAGTATAAATCAAAGTATAGCTAGTAAACAGCATGGTATTTTGCGGCAGACTGCAACCACCATTCAGAAAAAGAAAACTGAAAAATGTAGTCTGAACACCCTTGTCATCTGTCAGCCATATCTGTAAAAAAATGTAACAATTCAAGGATGAAAATAAAACGCCCATTTCATAGCAATTTGAGCCATTCCAGATTTTATGGTGAACCTTAATCATTCAGACACAATTAAGCTTGTTACTAATTAATGTATCTAATTAACCTCAAAGTAAACTATGAAATGTCTCAAACTGATATGCAATGGATGACTTACTTCTATTCCTTTATACATAACTATGCTTTGCATTCATCAGTGTCTTTATAAAATGTATTTATTTCCATTCCTACAATTAAAATGGTTCTATCCTACAATAATGCTAAGTTTTACACTTTAATATAATTCTTTGTTGTGCATTTATGTTCTTTCATAGTTTTTTTTTCTTCTGTGTACTTCATCAGTTTATTTGCATTCAAGGTAGTTTGAACTGTAGGGACACAGATTACATAAACTGGACATCCTCTTGCTGTTACTTGCAGATGTGAGACTCCCTGCTGCTGAATGCAGTAGCAGGAGCAGACACTTTCACTCAGGACAGGTTTTTAAAGTTGCCCCTAAATTAAAACAAATTAACACGTATAGTAGGTATTAAATATTTGCTAAATGAATGTTGTTGCTTAATTACTGGGAGGCAGCATTTCAATACAATAGTCTTTAAAAAATTATTTTTTGCAGTTACCCATATTGTAAGACCTGTCCCAGGACTATTTTAAACATGAGTTTAAACGGCAACCACTTTATGACGCACTACGCCATTAAATAAAAACAGATTTAAACTTTTTTTTTGCATAAAAAGGCTTTTGCTTTTTATTTAAACAAAATACATGATAGTACATTTACAATATTCTGAGGTAATGTAGAACGAAGTGAAACAGTGTTAAAATGTATATCAGAAACAGGATGAGTCACACAGCTTGGACGGCACCAGTTCGCGTCTAGGCTGTGCAAAGAAGCCACTTTGCTGGTGACCCCAAGGGGGGTGTCAAATTGGCTCTGACGCTTCCAGGGGGATGGGAAACCGGCAGGGACTGCTTCTCCTCATCGTGCAACAGTGAACCCTATTGGCCAGACACCAAGCACATTCAGATCGGATAAGAGGCAGGGCTGGACTCTGTTTTCCAGGATTGGTAGCCTACCCCCCTCAGCTCTGGATTGCTCGGCATAAAAGTGATTCTGGCTTTAGGCTTGTGAGATCGGAGGACGCTCACAGGCCAGCACCAACCTGGACAACACTTCACAACTATACACAAATAAATTGTATTTAAACACTTGAATGTTAGCACTCGCTCTGGACTTGTGATCATGTGTGTGTCTTTGTGTGTGTTTATACTGTGTTTATTATTTCGGGACTGTAACCTGTTTTTAAAGCAGTGCAATACACATTGCTGTGTATTGCCTGGGATTATTATTTATGGTTAAAACAACCCAGATTGCAAACAAAATAAAGATCTGTTTGGACCGTGAACTTTGTTGTCTGTCTTCTGTTACGTATCACATCACCTCTACACCTGTGCACTGCAAACCACTTTGCCACAGGTAGCCTTTCACTTCTGTATGGACACACCTGATTCCCAAAGTAGCCCCTTCATTAAAACAATCCCTGAGAACTAACCCCTCCTTCACCAACGTCTGTGAACTTCCTGTTTCCAGTAACTTCAACCACTGGACTAGGTCCAGGCACATAGCTAAAATTCACTGGCTTGGGTTTCCTCAAAGAGCAACTCGGTTTAATATGGCCATCCTCTCCAAAATTATAAAATAATTCCCGGCTCTTCTCAAATTTACCAGTATGCATAGGAGATGTATGAACTTTACCAACAGGACCAAGACCCTTTCCCAGCCCCTCGGACTTACACTGTCCTGGCATGGTCATCCCTCGGGGGTATGGGTAGATCTTGTAACCGCTATGCACCGAGATGAAAACTTCAACTAGCCGAGCAGCCTCCAAGGCTGTAGAGGGATCATGCTCCTTTATCCATTTCTCTGGCTGGATCCACTTCTTATACAGTTCTTTTAAATGGACATAAAGCTCCTGAGGTGTTTCTCCCTGCAAGACCTCCCCTCCATTGACCGGAACCACTGACGGTAAGTGCCTGAGTCAATCTCATATTTTTTTCAATATGGCCTCTTTCACTTTTTCATAGTCCATTGTGTCTTCAGTAGGGATGTCACGGTATCAAATTTTGACGGTATGGTAACCGGCAAAAAATATACCACGGTTATCATCGTACGGCGGTATAATGTCATTTCTTTGTAATCCGTTTTTAAATGGCTATTTAAAGAAATACACTCAAGTCAAGCCATTTTTTTAACAAGAAAAATAACTTTAATTTTAAGTTTTAAAACAAATACAACACACCGGTACTATAGTTCTATCAGGCACTACCTAACTGGAAGTAGTGCTCACTCCAGCTCACACAGGCTCAGCAAAATAATGCTGCTTTTTTATTTCAAATTACTGTGGAGAAAAACCAAAATATTAACATTTTCTGGGCTTAGTCTGGAATGATAGGGGATAAGGATGTGACCACTGCAACTGAATACCCTCTTCATCTTTATCAGTTTGGACGGCATCCTATTAGTTAAGAGAAGCAAAGTGTTACCTAGCAATAGCCTATCGAGTGCGTTTTAAGACATGCAGTGCCCGCCCACTGATCTCTCAGCAGAGTGCAAAACTTAATCATGAGTAGACGGCGCCTGCAATGAACACAAAGGAAAGAAGAAAAGTTAAGGTGGGTGTGACATCGTTGCAAAGTTAAGCGGCATCTAGGGGTCTTTATTTTTTTTTAAATGGGAATAAAATTGTGTTCATTTTTGAATACATAAAACCAAAATCCCTACAACACTATCAACTCGAGTAGATGGCAACATCTTTACAATACAGTTTAAAATAAAAACAATGCAAATGCCTGTAGCATCTTAGACTTAGTTATATAGTAGTAAATAGACTTTTTGATTCTCTGCATTGGTGCGTGCTTACTGCGTTTCTCTTGACCGATACGATAGATAATAGCTGCTGTTACTTCTTTGGTTTGGTTAATTAATAGGAAGGCAGTGATGAAAAGTTCCAGTGCCTTGTTCTTGCTGATATTTTCGAGTATTTGTGTTTCATTTACTCACAGTCACATTTGTTAGCGATCATTGTTTAGTAGGGTGTTACATTAAATATGACGTCACTTATTTAATAACCTACTTGGATAATCTCATGCATGACAGTTTTCAAAACTTGAGATGTCTGTGTTCATTAGTTAGTTCTAATGAACACAGTGGCTCACCAATGCGCCCATATCACCTTAAACCGTGTGAACTCGGTATTCATGGTATAGAAAAGTGGTTGCTGTTTCAAAACAGTGGCAGTTTATACCGCAGTTTACCGTATACTGTGACATCCCTAGTCTTCAAATGCACTACAAGCCTTTCTGGTGAGTAGAGGCACTAGCCATATGGCCTGGTTTCCCTTTTTCCACACACAAGCCATAGCCATTTGTTTAATGGTAGTCAGATACTGTTCAATGTCTTCTTTGTCTTCCAATCTTGGCAACACAGGCCCTCCCCAACCAAACATTGGTTCTCTCCCTGGTTCTGCAAACTGCTTGATGTCACTGAAGCTGCTAGCTCTGCTTGTCCTCTTTTTCTCCTGCCTTGCTTGGCCACTCCACTTTACTCCCCTTGCAGTTGCGTAAACTAATGCTGCATTACTTTCCATTGTTGTTCTTGTTTTGCTCCTTCCCATTCCATCTGTTCCTCTCTCCTCTCTACTGACAAGCTCTGCCATTCCCAGATCTCTGCTGCCGGATGTGGATTGCTCTGGAGCTTGGGTCTCTTCCGTCACATCGCCCCGCCTTCACTCTACTTCGCCTTCTCTTCCAGGGGACGTTTTGCTGGCATGCCGCTGACTACTGCCACTCTCCAAATCAAACGTCACTTCTTGTCAAGATGGTCAATTGCGTGGCTCCTGCTAGTCACTGGCTGATCCGTCCGCTGCCACTAAATGTAGAGTTAGCCAAGAGGTCTTGTAGATGTTCAATGCAGGAAAGCAGGCTGACAACAGAAGTTAGGTTTACAACCCTAAAATCTTGTATTATTATTTTTTCAGGCAAACAGGATAGAACAGAACAAAACTCAAAATTAACATTTTTTAAAGAAAATAAACAAAAAAAATCCTGAGTGCAGGATTAATTATGGCTTCTTTAAAAAAAAAAACAGCATGTAGGCTTAGTCAGGGCAAGAACACACTTCCCTAGCGTCTCTTCCTCTCTCTTTATTAAAAAAAAAATGAGCTCCTCTTCTCTCCAACCTCCCCCTTTTATATCTGAATTCAGGTAACCAGTTTTTCAACATTTAGTACAGTTCTTTTTAAATTACTAACCATTTTCTTTTTTCCTTTCATATTTCAACCTGGTTCACCACCCCTCCACGTTTACAGGTAAATACATAGTTTTATTTTATTTTTCTCTTTTGTTTATACCAGAGGTTTGCATTGGTTAAAAATACAATTTACATCCACAGTAGGTATGCAATAAGTGTTTAAAACAGAAGTCCAGTTTTAATGTCCACATAGGCTAAGCAAGGCTGTAGTTTTTATTTTGTTTACATGGGATGGGACTTGCACCATCAGAAACACAAATATTTGATTTATGTTGAATAATAATTCAAAATAAGCCTTTCTATATAGTTTCTATTTCCTTCCTTAAATACACGCTGCGCTCTATTTTTGTGTGGTTGACTTTCATCTCTAGTTACAATAGTAATGAAGTAAACAGACCATTTAAATATCCACAGGAAGATGGGAACCCCCTCTAGTACCACATCTTTTCCTCAGGATAAGCTAAATATATTTTGCAGGGTTTTTTTTCAGCTTTATCCATATTCCTGGAATAATGTATTCCCTTTCCTGACTGTATGTGTATGGAACGTGTCCATTTTTTAATCTATTAATAAATAACTCTGAGGCATGCCAACAATTTTGGGACAGTTTTGAGACACATTTGAAGGAAATCAAGTCTACTGTTGCAAAAATTCAATTTGCAGGGTTTTATAAAAAAATAAAGGGGAAAAATTCAATATGGCTACCAGTTATGTCATGCTTTTTCTGATCAACCGCCAAAGCAGCTTATCTTGTTCTCACAAGCAAAGCCTATAAGAGGACATCTTGAATAGCTTGAGGGAAAGGGCACCCAACAAATGTTCCATGTTTGTATTATACCTGTATTGTTTAAAGTTAATTACCATCTTGAGTGGTTCTAATTGCAATTATTCAAATACTATGATATTATTTTCTTGTGTCATAAGGTGCTTCACTTGAGCTGCTTGTGAGTTCTAGTTTGATGCCATAGACATATGTAACACAGGCAAAATCAGCCAAAGATAGCCTACAAACATCATAAAATGGTAAGGGGACAGTAAAACATTGTAATTTGAACATCCACAGAAATGCTGTCAAACCAAACACAAACCTTGAATTCAATAACATAAATTGGAGGGATGAGGTTCAGCCACCAATGTTGAATCCTATTAGATCTTTTCAAGACCAAGTCCATCTTTCCTAAAATGTTCTGAAAGTCTTTATCATCTGCCTCCCCTCCATCTGATTCTAACTGATGTCGGTGGTCATTCATAATTAAGGGCAACTTCTGCAGACCGGAAGGTGAAATCCTGTGCCAGATTGGCTAAGCATTCCGTATCACCTTCATTCATTAAACTTTGATCTTCAAACAGGGATATCAATGGTTTGGCCTAAACTCCCAGCAGTACCCATTGCAGCCTTTCACAAGAGTATTAGGATTATTAAGAACAGGGAATGAAAGTGTTGTATAGTTTATCTGTTATAAAATATTCAATAATGTTTGGAGAGATTAACAAGACCAAAACTGAGATCATTTTAATATTGAGAAACTGTTAAAGAAAGATTGTGGCAGGTCAGAAGCCCTGCTGCTGTAAATAAGGTGTGTGTGTGTGTGTGAATGTAAGGTTGGCAGGGATGGGGTTAAATCTATCCCTGACAGCAATCACAGGTGTGGCCATTCCCCAATTAGGTAATTTGTGCTAATTGGGGAGTGGCCACATGTATAAAATTATTTTTGTTGGAGGAGTTTGGGGTGAGTGTTTGCTGTGATTGTGTGTACTGTTATACATGTGGCCACTCCTCAATTATCACCAACATTCCCACACATACACTGTTTACAGCAGCACAGCTTCTGCCCTGACAAAGATTATTTTTTCATTTTTTCACATTCTGTTTTCAAGAGTGCTGTGTTTTGTTCTTTTTGCAATGCAGCAACCCAAAGTTGTGGGAAAGGGTTGGATGTTGAGTGTTGCCCTGCCCATCTGATTAGTCAGGAACAGAAAACAATTTCCTTCAAATCTGTGCCCATTTCCTCTTTGAATGAGCTGTGAACTAGCGTTTCCTTACTGTCGTTATGTCCCACCCATATCCTGAGACCACCCTTCCAATCTTAAACACAGAGTTAACTATTTAAAAACCAAAAGCAGTGGTTTTGCTTTGATTTTGGTTTATTAAGTAAGAAATAACAATGGGTTTCTCCTAAGTGGTGATTGAAAACGTTTGATTATATAAACGTGTGTACCTGATGTAAGAATACAAGAATCATCAAACCTTTAATATACTCTAAAATGTGTTTTAAAAGTTGGTACGTGGGTTTACATTAACGTAAGTTTGGTTTAACACTTTTTTTGACCTGGAAATACTATTTTTACAACAATTAAGTAGTTTACAAATCCTATATGAAGGCAATGAACATGTGGGATATACTATTGTTTACACATTTTAAGAATAGCCTGCCTAGCACACGTAGCATTTTCAAAGGAGTTTGAATAATAAGATTATATGACTATTCTTTAAGCATTTGTAGCAAGGTAGTGTGATGGTCCAGGCTGGTCAGCGGCAGGAAAGCAAGCCCAGAGACAGATGCTGCAGTTTTAAGCGCTGTTGCACACGTTTATTATATAATAACAGAAAACAAAACAAAGAAACAAGTCCAAAATAAACAGTTTAAACAGAAACAGATACTACTGCTCAGGCTGGGTGTCTCAAACACAGTACAAACACTCCCAAAAACTCCTCTCCCAAAACAATGGATTTAACCCCATTACTGCCAAACTTTAAAAAAATAAACAACACTATTTACAATTGCAGGGCTTCCACCCTGCCACAGCATTTTACAAGATGGTTTACATGAAGTTTAGAAACTCCAAATTCTCTCTCCATTGTCACATGTATCACACACATACCTCACACTATAGGAAGTGAACGGCCAAAACATGGTATGGCTAACAATGGGGGGTAAATCGCCTTCTCATGCTAAAAAGTCGTGCAAATGAACTAAAAACCATATACAATCAAACCTGCTCATGTGACCACCTTTATTTAGTGACCACCTGGTCTAAGTGACCACTTTACATTCCTACCTATGATATCTGTGCTTTTATTTAACTGTATTATATCTAACTCGACCAGTGTCCACAATTAGCTCTTACCCCAAAATGGACTCAAACCTGTATTAAGTAACCATTTTAGGAGGCTTTTATCTGTAATCAATAAACATACTGTAGTGTTTTAGGCAGGAGGCAGAAAACAGAGACATGCTTGGTTCATGGTTCCAATAATCGTTTATTTCGGACGCTCTCTCGCACCCGCCACGAGACCACTGCTCTGCCAGCTTCACAGCGACACACAGGATACAGCAATACAGGAACACAAGAACCATGGCAACCAGAACAGCAACAACACTGAACGGTGTGCAGTACCTTCTTATAGCTTAGCTCCATCCCATATGTTAGTGGGAGGAGAGCGATGCAGAGAACACACAGAACACGTGCACACACAGTGGCTCACAGACAGGACCAAAACATTTTGTGTGACTTGCAGACAGGCAAGCATATTCATTGTGTGGCAACATAGGCATAAATACACACTTAATATAACAATGACCTTTTACCACTAGTGTTATGACTCTGCCACCCTCAGTTTATATAGAGGAGAGGGATCTCTAAATTGCTTATACAAGCCTCTTTATTATGACAAACTCTTCAAAATAATCACAGTTATTCTCAGATAGTCTGATCAGTAAAGGGTGAACTTTGCCAAAGCTGAATCAGAACAGTATTATCACTGACAATAAAAATAACAATAATAGAAATAATAAATAAAATAAATCAAACCACACAAATTAAACCACAAAAAGAAATACCAAATACATACACTATAAAGTGAATTCCTACAACCTGCAACCACTAGGCAAAGTACCAGCCAAATAACCAAATGATTTACTGAACCAGTAAAGCTACGTTTCTAGTTCACTTTAACCATAACAATTTTACTGACATAGCTCACAGATGTATCTCCAGCCTTACACACAAAACAACTGAGAATAAAACAAAAATACAAATAAGGGATCATACTAAACGGAAATAAAAGCAATATATATATACTGTATATATGTATATAGTGTAACAGAACAAGGGGTAGGGTCATTAATGGGAGGTACGTGAGGGCAAGTTTGTTGGCAAACTATGGGCTCACATTACCCAAAACAAGATGGCCGACCCAGGGAGACTGCATTTCCCAGACAGCCCCATGTAAGGAAATGATGTCACAATGACTGGGCGTTTGTATGCTACAAAAAGGGACAGCCCCATTCAGATAGTGAAGGAGTAGGAGACAGCATTGTGCTGCGAGAGAGAGAGAGAGAGAGAGAGAGAGAGAGAGAGAGAGAGAGAGAGAGAGAGAGAGAGAGAGAGAGAGAAACGGGTACCTGTGAGTTTTGACCTGGACTGTTCTGATTACCTGATTTGTGGACTGACCCTGTTTTGTGTGGATAACATGCTACGTGTACCTGACCCTTGCCTGTTTACTGACCTGCTTTTGGAACTGTGGAATAATAAACCAGGTGCTGCCCTGTTTAACACTGAACTTTGTTGTGTTGAACATATTTGTACGTGTCTGTCCTGCTTTACCATGCACAAGTTTAGACCGACCTCTTTATTAGTCACTATATATATATATATATATATATATATATATATATATATATATATATATATATATATATATATATACTGAGTGTACAAAACATTAGGAACACCTTCCTAATATTGAGTTGCACCCCCTTTTGCCCTCAGAACAGCCTCAATTCGTCGGGGCATGGACTCTACAAGGTGTCGAAAGCGTTGCACAGGGGTGCTGGACCATGTTGACTCCAATGCTTCCCACAGTTGTGTCAAGTTGGCTGGTAGTGGATCTCTACTCCGAATAGCTTGTTCCATCTCATCCCACAGGTGCTCAATTGGATTGAGATCTGGTGACTGGGCAGGCCACTGCAGTAAGCTGAATTCACTGTCATGTTCGTGGAACCATTCCTGGACAATCCTAGCCTTGTGGCATGGGGCATTATCCTGCTGAAAAAATCCATTAGCAGATGGATACACTGCTGCATGAAGGGATGCACCTGATTGGCAATGATGTTCAGATATCCTGTGGCATTCAAACGTTGCTCCACTTTTATCAAGGGGCACAATGTGTGCCTGTGACAGGCTGGCTGCAGGGAGGAACTCAGACCAGAGAGAGAAACACACAGACAGACGGTGGTGATGAGAAGCTGAGTGTAAATGGTAGCACTCAGCGTTTATTAACAAAGTAAAAGGTTTAAACAGAACACAAAAACACAGGACACGGCACTTGCGCCAAAATAAATAGACAAACAAAACGAACTAACACTTAACAAACGGTGCCCGGAGACAAACAAACACGGTGAGTAAAATAAATGGTTATTATTATTATTAATCTTTCTACTATTCGTTCTCCTTCTCTCTCACCCGTTCTCCACTCTCGAACACCCAACCCTGAGTGAGTGAAAACATGCGGCTTTTATGCAGTTGTACCGAGACTTGATTGCTAGTCAATCATTCAATTGGAATCTCAGTACAACTGCACGTGAATTAATTAAGTGTACTCCCGTGACCACACATTACATTTTAACCAGCACGTGAAGTGATTTGTGCCATCCTCGTGCCTAAATACAAATCTACATTTTTAAATACACTTGAAACACAGACCCGCTTATATCCCGTGTACCAATGCCTATACACCAACATTTACACACAACACGTAACATACAATATACACAGGGGGGGGCACTTTGCCACAGTGCCATGTAAACACACCCCACACAATCAAACCACCACCACCAGCCTGCAATGTTGACATGCGACATGTAGATGCATGTACTCATGTGGTTTTCTCCATACCCTAGTCCTCCCATCAGCGTGAAACAGCAGGAACCAGGATTCATCAGACCAGGCAAAGTTTTTTCCAATCCTCCAGTATCCAGTGTTTTCGTTCTTTAGCCCACTGCAACTGCAGTTTCTTGTGTTTTGCTGAAAGAAGTGGAACTCTGTTAGGTCGTCGGCTGCCATACCCCATTCGTGTCAAGGTACGACGAGTTGTGCATTCTTTTATGGGTCTTTCGGCACCAATGTTGCACTGGACTGTCAGTTGACTAACTGTAGCCCGTCTGTTGCTCTGCACAATTTGTGTCAGCCTCCTTTGGCCTCTTTCATCAATGAGCTGTTTTCAACCACTGGCCTGTCGTTGGCTGTATGTCCTTTCGGTGGTGGACCATCCTTGATACACACAGGAAACTGCTGAGTGTGAAAAACCCAGCAGCGTTGCAGTTCTTGACACACTCAAACCGGCACGCCTGGCATCTACTACCATACCCCGTTGAAAGGCACTTCAATCTTTTGTCTTGCCCATTTACCCTCTGAATGGCACACATACACAATCCATGTCTCAATTGTGTCAAGGCTTAAAAATCCTTCTTTAACCTGTCTCCCCTTCATCTGCACTGACTGAAGTGGATTTAACAGGTTACATCAATAAGGGATCATAGCTTTCACCTGGATTCACCTTGTCAGTCTATTTCATGGAAAGAGCAGGTGTTCCTAATGTTTTGTACACTCAGTGTATATATATATATATATATATATATATATATATATATGAAAGAAAAGGTTTTTTTTAATGGACACACATTTTTTTAAAACATTAATCTTTAAAAAAATTGTGTACATTTTAAAACCCTTTCTTTCATATGCCTTCAGTATTGTACACTGCTTTTATTATATACAGTATATATATATATATATATATATATATATATATATATATATATATATATATATATATATATATATATATAGGCGAAACAATGAGTGTGCTCGATACCGCGGTTTGATTAAAGATTATTTTCATCTGATCACAAACACTTCCCAGTCAGTTCACCCTGCTCTGCAGTCACCACCGTATATTATTACAGCAGGTCAATCATCTTCTCCTCACCAGTCAGCCAAATAGGCGGTAGGTTTAAACCCAGAAACACAGCAAGCTGCCACACCAGTGCTCCCAAACATTTGTTTTCAGTCATGCGCAGCCAGAAACACCCATGATTAATAGCAAAATTCCTTTGTCAGGTGATACACAATACAAACGGGTCCTACCCGCTACAATCACTTTCACTAAATAATTTGCTTTATCTAAATGAATGTAATTAAATTACAGTACTTCCTTTTGTTCATATTCCATCTTCTAGTCTTTTTACAGTGTATTTAAATCATACATACATAATTACAGGAAGGCATGTCAAGTTATGGGCCCTCTTTTAAAAGACCACCTGTGTTAAGAGGCCACTATTAGACTGTCCCTTGAGTGGTCTCTTAATGCACAACTTTCTACTATAGCTAAAGACAGTAACAAGTGATTCTTTATTAACAACTAAGGTCTGTAGAAAGTAGCCGTGGCAAGTTTTTTTTACCAAAATAGAGCATAAAAATAAGCATACAAGTGGTTTAGTGACTTCTTCATTCAATATGTTTAAAAAATAAATAAATAAATATAATAATAATAATAATAATAATAATAATAATAATAATAATAATAATAATAATAATAATAATAATAATATGTGAAGCCATTTAATTAACGTTTTAAATTATTGTCATTTACAGGTGGCTCCTAAAATGATAATGCTTTATAATTTAGGTTTATAAGCAATAATATAAAATCAAAACATTAAAGCTACTACAAAGTTTTTAAAAAAAAAACACAACACAGAAAAAGAATATATATACAGTACTGTGCAAAAGTTTTAGGCAGGTGTGAAAAAATGCTGTAAAGTAAGAATGCTTTCAAAAATAGACATGTTAATAGATTATATTTATCAATTAACTAAATGCAAAGTGAGTGAACAGAAGAAAAATCTAAATCAAATCCATATTTGGTGTGACCACCCTTTGCCTTCAAAACAGCATCAATTCTTCTATGTACACTTGCACAAAGTCAGGGATTTTGTAGGCATATAGTCAGGTGTATGATTAAACAATTATACCAAACAGGTGCTAATGATCATCAATTCAATATGTAGGTTGAAACACAATCATTAACTGAAACAGAAACAGCTATGTAGGAGGAATAAAACTGGGTGAGGAACAGCCAAACAGCTAACAAGGTGAGGTTGCTGAAGACAGTTTACTGTCAAAAGTCATACACCATGTCAAGACTGAGCACAGCAACAAGACACAACGTAGTTATACTGCATCAGCAAGGTCTCTCCCAGGCAGAAATTTCAAGGCAGACAGGGGTTTCCAGATGTGCTGTCCAAGCTCTTTTGAAGAAGCACAAAGAAACGGGCAACGTTGAGGACCGTAGACGCAGTGGTCGGCCAAGGAAACTTACTGCAGCAGATGAAAGACACATCATGCTTACTTCCTTTCGCAATCGGAAGATGTCCAGCAGTGCCATCAGCTCAGAACTGGCAGAAAACAGTGGGACCCTGGTACACCCATCTACTGTCCGGAGAAGTCTGGTCAGAAGTGGCCTTCATGGAAGACTTGCGGCCAAAAAGCCATACCTCCGACGTGGAAACAAGGCCAAGCGACTCAACTATGCACGAAAACACAGGAACTGGGGTGCAGAAAAATGGCAGCAGGTGCTCTGGACTGATGAGTCAAAATTTGAAATATTTGGCTGTAGCAGAAGGCAGTTTGTTCGCCGAAGGGCTGGAGAGCGTACACGAATGAGTGTCTGCAGGCAACAGTGAAGCATGGTGGAGGTTCCTTGCAAGTTTGGTGCTGCATTTCTGCAAATGGAGTTGGGGATTTGGTCAGAATTAATGGTCTCCTCAATGCTGAGAAGTACAGGCAGATACTTATCCATCATGCAATACCATCAGGGAGGCATTTGATTGGTCCCAAATTTATTCTGCAACATGACAACGACCCCAAACATACAGCGAAAGTCATTAAGAACTATCTTCAGCATAAAGAAGAACAAGGAGTCCTGGAAGTGATGGTATGGCCCCCACAGAGCCCTGATCTCAACATCATCGAGTCTGTCTGGGATTACATGAAGAGAGAGAAGCAACTGAGGCTGCCTAAATCCACAGAAGAACTGTGGTTAGTTCTCCAAGATGTTTGGGCCAACCTACCTGCCGAGTTCCTTCAAAAACCGTGTGCAAGTGTACCTAGAAGAATTGATGCTTGATGCTGTTTTGAAGGCAAAGGGTGGTCACACCAAATATGGATTTGATTTAGATTTTTCTTCTGTTCACTCACTTTGCATTTAGTTAATTGATAAATATAATCTATTAACATGTCTATTTTTGAAAGCATTCTTACTTTACAGCATTTTTTGACACCTGCCTAAAACTTTTGCACAGTACTGTATGTGTGTGTGTGTGTGTATATGTGTGTGTGTGTGTGTGTGTATATGTGTGTGTGTGTGTGTGTGTGTGTGTGTGTGTGTGTGTGTGTTATCTTACACTTTTGTTGTTTTCATGTTTGGTGATCAGATGGGTGATTGTTTTAAGTTTAAACTTTTCTGTCCCTTAGCAGTAAAATAAGATGCAATTCATGTTACATTAGTCTTAAGTAGTAGCTCTCGGGTAGAAGCAGGTGGCCACCGTCCACTCACTTTTTTGGAAGGGTGGATGTTGTCCACCCACTATTTTTGGGAAACGCTGTTTTTCATACATCTATCTGCACTGTTATTTGTCTAGAATTGAGTATGAGTATCACTGTCTGCATGCATGTCGTGTCAGATGGATGTCTCAGAACTGAGTACGAGTATCACTGTCTGCATGCATGTCGTGTCAGATGGATGTCTCAGAACTGAGTACAAATATCACTGTCTGCATGCATGTCGTGTCAGATGGATGTCTCAGAATTGAGTATAAGTATCACTGTCTGCATGCATGTCATGTCAGACAGTGAGCCATTGCGCTCTCTGTAGCCGTTGCACTCTCTGGCTGAAATTGACAAGTGGCACCAAGAACTGAAATTGACATAGCAGCTTGTTTTCATAGGGCGATTTTTTAAAAGCTGTTATCAGATAATAATAACATGTATTGATTCAGTAAACACATTTCTAAAATAACAGAACTAGATAATAGCTGACCTTGTTGTTTTCCTTCCAAAACTGAACAAAATACCATCCGACAGACTCGTTCAACACCAGCATTAGCTCCACAACATTTTGTTGGGTTATTTATTTGTGGCCTGCTATGTTGTCCAGTTTTTAATGTGCTTTTTTATGCAGCATTTTGTTTGCTTGTGTCTTATTTCTGTGATCTGTAATGTCTGCCTGCATGGGCATAATAGTTTTTATTGTAAAAGCACTTTGGGGTCCTAAATTGTATGTAAAGGGTCTAAGTGTTAGTCTAAATGGCTTTTTCTTTGTAAAGAGCTTTGGGATCCTCATGATGAAAGAAGGCTATAAAAATAAAGATTATTAAAAACAATACACAGATGATCAAAAGCAGGAAGGGCCATTCTTCACTACAGTATGTGACGTCACTGACTCATTATTTCTGCCTCTCCAGCACTGTGCAGTGTCGAATAACAGAGTTGATTTAGTTGTTTTTGAATAACATAATAGTGATGTGATGAAGAGGAGTATTCAAGACTTCTTCAGTCCTGTGAAAACCAAAACTGCTACATGCAAAAAACTACATAAAGATGCGAACATGACACCAGATGGAGAGCAACCTTGTGCTTCCACTTGGGGTGAAGCATCAGATCAGCCAAGCTCGGTGTCAGTTATGTCGATTCCGGACTGTTGGGACTCCAGGCAGTAGGTTAATTTCTCTTCAAACTAACCATGGCTGTTTCCTTCAAAGGGCTGTCTCGGATGCAGCACATGTTGAGATGTAAACAATTTGGGAATGTTAACATCACAGGGGGCAGACATTTCCAGAGAATGGAGTTCAGGAACTGTACCGTGTCATGGAAATTCAAAGTATGAAAAGCTATCATCTCTGTGGAAAAAAATACATAAGCACAAGATGTCTGATGTACATATTAAAGCTTGAGAAATTCTAGACAAATAAAAAAATAGGGAATTAGAAACGCTGGTTTTACAGCAACAAAGAGAGTCATTTGCTTCAACTACAAAAGTGTTTCGGACTGCATATAGTTGTACACAAGTCAATAGGCCATACACAGACTTCCTGTCATTAATTGAACTTTAGCTTGCAAACGATATTGATGTAGGCTGCATTTTGCATAGCGAGAAGACTGTTGAGCACATAAAAATCGACAGGATTGCAAGACAAATGAGAAAAGACAAATGAGAAAAAAATTTGTGAGAATGTGAAAAGAAATGTGATGGTCATAAAAATGTCAGTCTAGAGAGATGAATCCACTACAATATCTAATAAAGCAGTTTTAATTGTATACAAGTATCATGTTGGGAATAAAGTCAGGCGTTTTATAACGTCTGAGTAAAAAATACACCAGGCTAATTAAGTGACACGGTTTTGGGCAAAACCATGAAAAGTGGTCCTACACAGTCAAAATGTAAAATCTAGATATTACCTATGTATTATACATCATTTGAAAGCTAGAAGTATCCAGTTTATGAATTTACACTTTAAGATGAACAAGTTAAGTGAACATTGAAAAATACACAGATACCTTGACCTACTCCCAAGGTTGTTTTGAGAATATTATTTCAGCTGACATTTTTATTGATCATTTGCAACTAATTAGGTAAAAGTTTTTTGCTTTTTTAAAATATTATTTTCCTTTCTGGATTATTTATTTATTTATTTATTTATTTATTTATTTATTAACTGTAAGCCAGTTGTGTAACGTCTGTCATGTTTTTTTCACAAAAAGTTTTATTGCAGCTAAAGTATGACAGAGAGACACTTACATTTAAATGCAAAGCACATTTGTGGTGACTAACACCTCTCTAAATGTACCGGTACTTAATTTTTTGCTTCTTCTTAATACTTTATTTTGCTATGACGGATGTTACATTGCAAGATGTAATGTCCGTCACACTGGGTGCAAAGACTAAAACTTTAAAACAAGTCATGAGATTAAAAAACAGGAATATGCTGCAAGCATGGTTTATGGAGCCAGACATTTAAGAGAGGTACGTTTTAAATCAGCTTCCATCTTTAACATAATGAAATGTTCTCTTTTTAATAACAATTGACATACATTTAAGGCTTTTGTAGAATGTTGAGTGACTAAACTACTTCAGATTAATTCAATATTAAAAAAAGAATAGTTGGTGCATCTATTGTCGTAATCTTTGTAAATACGTCATTCTCAACTCTACTGAAGGCCTTGAGAGAAACAGGCTTAGGAAGGGATCCTGACACTGCTTGTACTCAAAGTCCACCAAATTTTAGCATTGGCTCCTGGCAAAATTCCCTTCAAGATTCATACCCATTCGCTTAGAACAATTTTTTGATTTGTTTAGTCGTGTTGAAAGTGCTCTACTGTCAGAAACAGTAACTCAAAAGTTGCCGGTTCACGGGGCATGAGCTGGGGTGAAGGATAAGGCAGAAGAAGCAGCAAGGAGCAGTTAGTAGGATAGAAAGTGGTCACTGACTGAGGGCGACGATGCCGACACATCCCAGGGGCAGAGGACCCAGCAACCAAAACAGGATAGAAAAGATTGTCGCTGACTGAGGGCGACGATGCCGACACATCTCAGGGGCGAAGGACCCAGCAACCGAAGACAGGATAGAAAAGAGGTCGCTGACTGAGGGCGATGATACTGACACATCCCAAGAGCGAAGGACCCAGCAACCGAAAACACATACAAGGGTTATGACTCGGAGAGCCGTCCCTCGAGAAGACCAGAAGGACAAACGAGACAAACAGAGGGATGGTTAGTGATTATATTAGTAGTCTGTGATTATGTGTATACCTGCCGCTCAGTGGAGAGGAAAAACCCCCCTTGAGGTTGATTGGGGTAAAACCTCTGGTGGCCCCGGCAGACAGGTAGCCCCCACTCCGGGCATACTAGCGATTTTAAAATGGGCTGCAACTATATCAGAGGGAGATGAATGAACAAAAGAATCTACTGCAGAAGAGGACCAGCGCCCCATGGTCTTGATCAGGCTGTGGTTGATGCTGGCCCTTGTGGCGGAGGTAGCTGTGCCTATACGAAATGAATGGGGAGTATAAAGCTGAGGAGGGAGGCCTGCTCTGGAGAGGAGGTTGGAGAGGTGGGCTGAGAACCATTGACGAGTGATAATAGAGTGAGAAGAATCAATGAATAGAGGGTCCAGGGGGGAGGGTTTCCTGATGGAGAGATATCTTGACATTGCTGAGAAAGGGCAGATTCAATCCTTGAGAGCTGAATGAACTGACCACACCGGAGTTGATCTGTCTTTGAGGTACGCAGCCAAATTATGAAGTAGGAGATGGAAATACAAGAGAGGTCACATAAACGAATACCTGCTGCAGGGAAACTTGAAGCTGAAGGAACAGTGAATTCTGAGCCTCTGAGGAAACCGAAGAAGGCTGTGAGGCAGATGGTCTCCATGAGGAGATCTTAGTAGGGGGTAGAAGCAACCTTTCCGAAGAGTAGAGATGAGTGAATGGAGGATGTCTGTTGATATGGGCAGGCGGGAAGGTGCAGCAGGGGGGGAGATTCCGCGGAGAGTCAGACGAACTACTGGTATGGAAAGGATGGCGGGGAAAGGCACGGACATGATGCGGTAGTGATATTGGATTCCTGAAATGTAAGATTTAATGGATGCTGGGGAGAGATTGAGAGATTCCTTAGCATGGACAATGAAGGCCAGGATCCAGTCTTGATTGAAGGGAATAGGGTGGATATGATTATGAGCGCAGAAGGTTAAGAATGCTGACCAGGCTGTAGAAGCTCTTGAAGAAGGGGCAAGGGCTGTAGACATGTAGTTTTGAGCAGATTGAAGGAGGTTGCGAAGGGTAGGGTTTAGTCTAGAAGCAACTGATGAAACTGTGGGGTCTGGAGGGGGTTTGGGGAAGCAGAAGGGACCAGCTGACGGAACTTGGATACCTGCAGGCGAGAGAGAGCATCAGCAGCATTATTATGGGTACCAGGAAGGTGGTGGGCTTGTATTAAGAAGTTGAGAGATACGGAAGACCATATGAGATGACCGAGCAAGCGCATAATGAGGGGGGATGAAGAACGTCCTTTGTTGATGATGTGCACTGTGGGTTTGTTATCACTGAAGAAAAGGATTGATTTCCTTGACCATTGGTGACCCCAGAGGACAGCGCCCACTACGATTGGATATATTTCTAGGAGAGCAGTGGATTTCCCTTGAGGGGGAAGGAGCTGAATTTCAGGGGGCCAAGTGCTGGAGAACCATTCAGGTGCGAGGTGAAGAGGGCAAGATCATGAGGGGCTGAAATGAAGTCATCGTAAAATAGAGAGAGACTGTTCCAGTTAGGAAGGAGATTGATCCACATCTTTATGTCTTTTCTGGCTTTGGCTGAGATTTTCACATGAGAATTCATATTCTTGACAGTTGAAATGTTCTGCCCTGAGGAATGATGTGGATGGTGAAATTAAAATGACCAAGGAGAGACAGGAGGTCCCGCTTCTTAATGAAAGAGGTGATCTGGAAACTGTTAATGAGTGAGAGAATGCGTTGGAGTTTGGCAGGAGGCAGGCTGGCTTCGAATTTCACGGTATCGAGTGTAATGCCGAGGAATTCCAGAGAGTTGACAGGGCCGATGGTTTTCTCTTGAGAAAGAGGGACACCAACTAAGGAGAAGAGGGTCTTAAGCTGATTAATTACTTGGGCTGGAGGACCTGAAAGGGGGAAATAAGCAGAAAGTCATCCATTTGATGGAGGAGGAAGGGAACATGATAGGTGTTGAGCAAAATCCAGCAGAGGGCTTCTGATAAGGAATCAAATATTTTTGGGCTACTGCGGCAACCAAAGGTGAGCTGGGTGGAGAAATAGAACTTGTCTGCCCAGCAGACTCCGAAAAGGTGACGGAGGGAAGTATGAATAGGCATGACCTTAAATGCATCAGAGATATCGACTTTGGCAAGCCAGGCTCAGTGACCTGCAATTTTGATGGAATGAATGGCATCTGAGAGCTTAATGTAGTGAAGAGCGAACTCCTCGCTTGAAATGAGGGAGTTAATGCTGCGTGTGTAACCGCCCCAAGGAGCAGATAGATCAATGATAAGGCGTTTCTTGCCAGAATACTTGCGGGTAGCGATGCCTATGGGATTAATGTGAAAGGTAGTGAAGGGAGGTGCTGCAAAGGGACCGACCATGAAGCCTTTGTCGACTTCGGCTTGGAGGAGGGAACTGACGACTTGTGGCTCTGCAATGGCAGAACGGAGGTTTTGACAGATGTGAGACTCGGAAGGAACGTGAGAAATGCCAGTGAAGAAGCCATTTGTAAGTCCATTAATTAGATAGGAGACGAACGGCTTGTCTGGATGATTTTGAAGAGCATTAGCGAGAGCCGGAACATTGATAGGAGTAAAAACCTGAAGCAGCTTTGACTGTCACTTAGCTGTAAGAAGACATATGGACCGGGAGTGGGCGTCGTTGCAGAAGCTGCAGATATGGAGGTTCTTGCAGGAATGGTTGAAGCAGACAGAAGAATTAAAGTTATTACATATTTGCCTGCAGCCTGAAAACTTAACGAGATGGCCATAGATATCTTGGGCCTGAGTTCTGATGGGCGGAGCTGAAGCATGGATGGAAGCAGGGGCAAGTTGTCTTGAACTGAGAAGAGAAGGCAAGGGACGAGGAATGGGTTGAAGAGAACTAGCTGCTGCCTTAGGACATAGTTGAGAGGAGTGCGCTGTGGAGGCACATGCGCTGTGGAGGCACATGCGCTGCAGGCGTTGGCACGAATTCCACTGAAGATATGGGTGAATAGATCTGGGGCGGAACGGGACCAATCCACAATACGGTTGTCAGCTGAGAGGGTGGCAGCAGCTTTGGCTGAGAAAGCGCAGTGGTATTGATAGAACAAGGTGCCCCCATAGTGCACAGACAATTCAGCAACCAGGAAGAGATACTGATTTAGCTCCTGTAATCTGTGTTGATAAACAGAACAGAGAATGTCACGATAGATGGAGAAAGCGAGGACGAATTCTCCCACAGAAAGGCTTTTTTGAAGACGTGGGTCGCAGGATTTTAGAGTGACTGAAACTCTGTGATCCAAAAACTCAGAAGAAGCGATGAGAATGGAAACGAGATTAACATCCTTGCCTTCAATTATTTGCTTCCTAATTTTTGGAGAAATAAAATGGCTGGTAATAGCACGGGGAGAAGAGGAATAAATTGTAGCAGCACAGAACTGGAGAGCCAATCCTAGCCGGGGTTACAGTAGCAGCACCCTCCAAACAAAGGGGTCACGGAGTAAGAGAGCAGCAGGGATTGGAGGGGTGCTTGAGGAGAGTCATCTCTTCTTAATGAAAAGCAAGGGAGGTATTCACTCTCTTTGAGTCCAACCTACAGAGGTGAACAGGAGAGTGTTGAAGAGAGAGAGACTGGACCATAGAATATGGCTGCAGCTTATAGCAGCAATACTAGTATTTGAAGAGCGCAGCACACTGTTGCCTGGTAATTAGCTGCGTGAGCTTAATAATACAAATTCGAGTTCAACCCCCCTGAATTCCTGTCTCGCTTCCCTCATTTCTGAGATCGCTACAATATTATAGTTAACGTAAGATAATAAAGTAAAATAAACCGTGAATTTGTGATTAGGCCTATCCCTTATTTGTCAATAATCCAAAATCTAGGACTTGATTTTTAAAAGAAATGCACTTGTACACACCTATAAATGTTGTGGTAGAAAACGGGGGTAACAGCCTGTGTTTATTTAGAATAAAAGATAGCAGGGGAAGAGCACAGGGTAGGCAGAAGAATGGCGGGGCAGGTGTAATCAAGACACACACACACACAACACTCCTGTTGAGCCCTTCCTCGCTGCGCTGTCAGAGGTCCCGCAGGGCCTCCTCCTGGAGCTGAACCTTCCCCCTTCCCACACCGGCGCCCTCCTGGGCCCGTGCTAGTTCCCCAGCCTGGTGAGTTGCCAGTCAAGACATAGAATTGGCCTGGTGGTTGGCAGTCTGGTTCATGGGCGGACACGCTGTGAGGCTGGGCGGCAGGCTGGTTTGTGGACAGGCAGGCAGGCGTGTGGTGTGTCGGGGTTGGCGTCTGGTCTGAGGCCTGGCATGGTAGCTGGAGGTCTTGACTGCAGGTTGGCAGGATGCTGGACTGGTCAGTGGGAAGGCTTACTGGCTTGCACGGTAGCTGGCAGGCTTGTGTGCCTGCTGGCAGACGGCTGGGCTGGTCAGCGAGCAGGCTTGTAGGCTGGCATGGTGGCTGGCAGGCGGGTATGCTGTGTCTCCTTCCCCACGGTGACGATGTCAAATTCCAATGAAAGGGGAGGGGGGTGGTCTGGCTTTCCCCTGTCTAGACCGACCAGGACTCTTTTGGGCCAGGGCCTTCGCTGGGGATCGCTAATTGTGGGCATCCCGTCTGCAGGTTGGTTGCAATGCCAGCACAACTGGCAGTCAGGGTAGGTGGTGTGCGGCCACGCTTGGTATCGCCTGACAGGGCTGGGGGCTGCTCCCAGTTCAGTGCTCGCTGTTGCTACGCGGTCCCGTGGGGTGACATGGGTGATCTCCAGGATCTGTTCTAGCCGGCGGCCCTCTGCGATGGCCTCCTTAAGTGACCTGGGTTCCTTAAGTAGCAGGTGTTCCCTCACAGCGGCAGGGGTCATGGCCCCTATAAAAGCCTCCCCCGCGGTTTGGTCTTGGCAGGAAAGTGGCCAGTCTGGGTACGCTCGTTCGCACAGGGCTTTGATGTCGTTCCCCATCACCCCGAAGGATGCTCTGGGCTGCCTGCGTCTCTCCCTCAGCTTAGTCGATTGCACCGCTTGGTAGGGGGTCAGCCCATACTGGTAGGGTGAGCATGCAGTTGCGGGGCTGCGATGAGCTGGGCTCCTTTCTCCTATCCAGTCCACCCATTTGCCTCTCCGATAGTCTCAAACATGCAGTAGAATGCCTCCCATCTGCCCGTGCCATCGAATTTCCCCACTTTCACATGGGACAACCCATGGGAGCCTCTCCAGGTTGTGGTTGTGGGGCCGTAGTTTCCCAGATCGGGGCCTGTGACTGTACTGCCTCCCTCTTTAGGGCCAGAGCCCCCTCCGAGGCTCATTAGAGGCTGCGCCAAGGCCAGCATAACATAGGTCAACATGGGCCTTGGCCTCTGGGTCGGGCATGGAATGGGTTGTTCCCGTGGCTGGCGGCCTCCCTGGGCTCGCGCCAGGTCCACCGCCGTTGTTGACATCCTCGGTCGGCTTCGCTTGTCAGGCGAGTCCCTGGCTTCGCTCGCACATCCCTCCACATCACATCCCCTCTACCTAGGCCATTTTCACTCTTCCTGGCTTCTCTTACTGCCATGACTCGTCTTACCCCGTCCCCGACCCCGCCATCCCGGCCTCTCATCCTTTCCTCCCATGGCCACCTCCAGCTTGGCTTCTTTTACTGCCAGAGCGGACATAATCACATGCAATTCCGATTGGGCCTCTGCCTACTGAGCCCGAATGGCTGCCCTTGTCTCCTTCCGCTGTTCTTTGTTGAGGCCAGAGCCCTTGTAGCTGCCTTCACTGCTGTGGGAACTGCAGTCGCTGAGGTCACTGGTCAGCCATTTTGTGGGCTCCACATGGTCCCCTTGCTGCGTCAGCCATTTTGTGGGCTCCAGGCTGTCCTCGTGGCGCGTCGGCCATCTCGTGTGTTCCCATCTGCACATGGCTCCTCTCCGAGATGTCCCTCTTCATTGTGTAGAGCCAGGCCGGCTCACGCTTTACCATGACCCTGCTCCGGGTGGTCCCATCATCTCTCCTGTCCCCAGCGCGATTATATCCCCGTCCGACTCCATAAGGTCACTTCTCTGACACCAATGTAGCGTTTTCGGGTTGTACCCTTATGGAAACAGACGTAAGCAGTGTTGTGGTAGAAAACAGGGGTAACAGCCCGTGTTTATTTAGAATAAAAGATAGCGGGGGAAAAGAGCACAGGGTAGGCAGAAGAATGGGGGTGGGTAAGCAAGACACACACACACACACACACACACACACACACACACACACAGTAAGCTGCAGCCACATCTCCTCGGGACTCGTCTCTCTGACTCTCTCAGCCAAGTAACCATCTGTCCCCCTCCCTCTCCCTCTCGCTTCCCTCAGCAAGGTCCCAGGGGGGATTTGTGCCACGGCAGATAAAGGCCTGTGTCGTGGCCGACTGTGGTAATAGGATGCTGGTTGGTCCTTTCTTGGTGTCGCTGTATTGCTGCTTGTACACTCACCTGTCAATTCCTTCTCCCCCCTCATATCAAGCCCGAAGCCCTTTTATACTGCCCCGCCCCCTCTCGCTGCTGAGAATCCGTTTGGAGGAGACCTCTCGGTAGCCTCCACCTACACATAGCACATAAACACACATACACAGAAGTACAGTACAATACAAATGCACAGATCGTTACACTGCAACTCAGCCACCTCCTCCCTTAAAACACAGTCCCTCTCCCCTCATGTCCGGTTTTTCCTCTCCGGATCCTTGTAAGTAGCTTAGCGGGCAGCGCTGTGATGCAGGCGGTCTCCTCTCCTCCTTCTGCCAGGCTGGGTCTTTGGTCAGGGGCGCCCGTTTAACTGCTCTGGTAGCCCCTGGGCTTCTGTAAGGGGGTGCCCATTTAACCCCCTTCTTACCCCCAAAACCCAGTGACTTTTGCCCGTTGGGGCTCCTTTACCAAGGGTGGCAATGCTGTTGGTGGCACAGTGCACTTCAGCAGGGACAATGCCGGCAGTAGCAACACTGGCGGTGACGCGGGACCCTCCAGCGCTTGCAGCGGGCAGCTCGTCTGCGGTGGAGTGGGTCCCTCAGGTGGAGGCTCCGTACAGTCAGGCGGCAGCTCCGTACAGTCAGGCGGCAGCTCCGGGCAGTCAGGCAGCGGCTCTGGGCAGTCAGACGGCAGCTCCGGGCTCACGCCTGCTCACGTCCTTTGCAGGAGTCCATGAAAGGGCTGGCACTTGCAGAGGCTCCTCTCTCCCTTGCAGTCGTGCAGGCAGTACCTCCCTCTCAGGAGCTGGGGACGGCGCTGACTCCCGTGGACGGCCACCCCTCTTCCGCTTCTGTTTTTGGCGCAGGCAGCTCTTCTCCCTCTTGGCCGAGACAGTGCCCCACTTCATGCCTGAACTCACCGCAGATAATGCACCAACCCTGGTCCTCCAGGTCCTCAAAGAGGTTCTCCCATGCGCCATCCCACCGGATCCAGGAAGGGTAGGGGTTCCAGCCACTCCACTGCTCCGTCTCACTCTCCAGTGCACGGGCTGCGCTCTCTGGCGCCCAGGCGGGCAGCACCTCCCTCTCTGATGCTGGACAGGAGCAGTGTGGAGTAGTGGTTAGGTCTCTGGACACTTGACCAGAGGGTCGTGGGTTCAATCCCAGGTGGGGGACACTGCTGCTGTACCCTTGAGCAAGGTACTTTACCTAGATTGCTCCAGCAAAAACCCAACTGTATAAATGGGTAATTGTATGTAAAAATAATGTGTAAAAAATAATATAATTGTATGTAAAAATTATGTGATATCTTGTAACAATTGTAAGTCACCCTGGATAAGGGCATCTGCAAATAAATAAATAATAATAATAATAACAGGAGAGACAGACATGTTGGTTTTCCGTTCCAAAAGCTTTATTCCGCACACACACAGGTCACAGCTCCCTGTCAGCTACTCCGGAACCATGGCAACCAACAACAGCAGGGCGTCACAGCGCCTTTTATAACTCCACCCCCTGCTACTTTATTCAACATTACACATCCCATTGGACCTCAATCGCACACTTCGGGCCAATGGGAACACACTGAACACACAGTGACTCACAGATGGGACCAATCACGGGGGGAGACACATACCATGCCCCTGCGTGCAGTTTAGGGTCACACAGCAACAGAGAGGGTTAAATAACGGCGGGAAATACAGAGGGGGAAGGGGACACAATTACAAACAATGGGAACGACATAAGACACACACAGCACGTAAACACACACATACACAGAATTACAATACAAAAAACCGCACAGATCGTTATACTACAATCATTTAGGAACGCTCTCCAGTTTACTACAGCTGCCAGAATGCACACCAAACGGCTGATCGTAGCTAACATTTCAAGCTTTACACAAGCGTAAGAAAGCATCAAATTGTACTGTACGGAGTAAGTAAATAAATAATAAAAACCATGTCAGGTGAACAAGTATTGAAACCTACATGTACACTTAGGCTGAGAGACTGTGTGCCAGAGCAGCTATAAATTGTTATTATTATTTTTGTTTATTTAGCAGACGCCTTTATCCAAGGCGACTCACAGAGACAAGGGTGTGTAAACTATGTATCAGCTGCAGTCACTTACAATTACGTCTCACCCGAAAGACGGAGCACGAGGAGGTTAAGTGACTTGCTCAGGGTCACACAATCAGTCAGTGGCTGAGGTGGGATTTGAGTCGGGGACCTCCTGGTTACAAGCCCTTTTCTTTAACCACTGGACCACACAGCCTCATCATCATCATCATCATCATCATCATCATCATCATCATCATCATCATCATGTCAAACACTGCGGCACCTCTCTCACTAGGGAAGAAGCGATGCCCAATGTTTTTGCTCTTGAGTTACACAGCCTCCTATAAATGATGGTGAAACATTTCAAATAATAGGCCTAAAACGATTATTCACATTAGGCTTACAAAAATCGAAAACACACCCATGTCATAAAACAAAAACAAATATACAAAACCATTTGAAACACTGTACTGTACAGTCATGCTTGTTTAGCGCAAATACTGTTGTCAGGACCCAGCGTATTTTTATCTGTATCAATTTCCTTATTAAAAAAAAAAAATACTTATGACTTGGGCTAGACATTTTCAGAGATGCAGAATCACAGTCAAATTGTTCTTGCAGTTTAACAGTAGATTTATAGAATGACTTAAATTTAGTAAATAATATACCAAACTAGGCTACTCTATGGTTTCATTCACAAAACAAATGGATGCAAACCTTATTTAAGCGAACACCAGCAACAAATCACCTGACAGCATTCTGAATAAACTTTAGGAACACAACAAACAGCATGATTATCAGAAACATTTTTTAAAAAAAGGAGCGTAACATACTGAAATTTAGCTGGCTGCACAAATATTTTTTTTAAAAGTTACGGATAACAAACCCTTCACAAAACAGGGTACGAACAGCTGCATGTCTGTAGAATATTTAAATTAAATACGGTACTGTATGAAGTTGCTATTTACGCCGCAACTGGAAGTAGACTACAGGGTCCATTTGGATTAAACCGAAAGAACCTGAACAGACCGTGGATGTTTTCTGAAAAAAACGCATTACTCATGGAATACTGAGGTAAACGCTTAGCAACACAAACTAGTTAAAAAAGTCAGGATAAAAACTTTTTTTTTTTTTAACTGATCCATATTCTAATAGCACTCCTTCGGGTTCAAATGCTTAAATGTTTAACATTTGCACTCAGTTGTACATAAGAACATAAGAAAGTTTACAAACGAGAGGAGGCCATTCGGCCCATCTTGCTCGTTTGGTTGTTAGTAGCTTACTGATCCCAGAATCTCATCAAGCAGCTTCTTGAAGGATCCCAGGGTGTCAGCTTCAACAACATTACTGACGAGTTGGTTCCAGCCCCTCACAATTCTCTGTGTAAAAAAGTGCCTCCTATTTCTGTTCTGAATGCCCGTTTATCTAATCTCCATTTGTGACCCCTGGTCCTTGTTTCTTTTTTCAGGTCGAAAAAGTCCCTTGGGTCGACATTGTCAATACCTTATAGAATTTTGAATGCTTGAATCAGATCACCGCATAGTCTTCTTTGTTCAAGACTGAATAGATTCAATTCTTTGAGCCTGTCTGCTTACGACATGCCTTTTAAACCCGGGATAATTCTGGTCGCTCTTCTTTGCACTCTTTCTAGAGCAGCAATATTCTTTTTGTAACGAGGTGACCAGAACTGAACTCAATATTCTAGGTGAGGTCTTACTAATGCATTGTAAAGTTTTAACATTACTTCCCTTGATTAAAATTCAACACTTTTCACAATATATCCTAGCATCTTGTTGGCCTTTTTTAAAGCTTCTCCACATTGTCTAGATGAAGACATTTCTGAGTCAACATAAACTCCTAGGTCTTTTTCATAAATTCTTTCTTCAATTTCAGTATCTCCCATATGATATTTATAATGCACATTTTTATTGCCTGCATGCAGTACCTTACACTTTTCTCTATTAAATGTCATTTGCCATGTGTCTGCCCAGTTCTGAATGCTGTCTAGATCATTTCGAATGACCTTTGCTCCTGCAACAGTGTTTGCCACTCCTCCTATTTTTATGTCGTCTGCAAATTTAACAAGTGTGCTTACTATACCAGATTCTAAATCATTAATGTAGATTAGGAATAGCAAAGGACCGAATACTGATCCCTGTGGTACACCACTGGTTACCTTCTCCATTTTGAGGTTTCTCCTCTAATCAGTACTTTCTGTTTTCTACATGTTAACCACTCCCTAATCGATGTGCATGCATTTCCTTGAATCCCTACTGCGTTCAGTTTGAGAATTAATCTTTTATGCGGGGCTTTGTCAAAAGCTTTCTGGAAATCTAAATAAACCGTGTCATATGCTTTGCAGTTATCCATTGCCAATGTTGCATGCTCAAAAAAATCAAGCAGGTTAGTTAGACACAATCTCCCTTTCCTAAAACCATGCTGACTGTCTCCCAGGATACTGTTACCATATAGATAATTTTCCATTTTGGATCTTATTATAGTTTCCATAAGTTGACATATAATAGAAGTCAGGCTTATTGGTCTGTAGTTACCTGGTTCGGTTTTTTCTCCCTTTTTGTGGATTATATATTATGTTTGTAATTCTCCAGTCTGTCGGTACAACCCCTGTGTTAAGAGACTGTTGCATGATCTTGGTTAGCGGTTTGTAAATAACTTCTTTCATTTCTTTGAGTACTATTGGGAGGATCTCATCTGGTCCAGGGAATTTGTTTATTTTAAGAGCTCCTAGTCCCTTTAACACTTCTGCCTCTGTTATGCTAAAGTTATTTAAAACTGGATAGGAACAGGTCAACATGTGGGGCATGTTGTCTGTATCCTCCTTTGTAAAAACTTGTGAAAAGTAATCATTTAATATATTTGCTATTTTTTTTCTTCATCTATGATTTTGCCATTTGTATCTCTCAGACATTTACCTCCTCTTTGAATGTTCTCTTGCAGTTATAATATTGGAAAAACATTTTGGAATTGGTTTTAGCCTACTTAGCAATGTTAATTTCTATCTCTCTCTTGGCCTTTCTAACTCCCTTTTTAACTTGCGTTTACTTTTTCTGTGTACTTTGTTTTTGGTGCCTTTTTTTGCTGAATATTTTTTTAATTGATCTATTAAATCATTTTGGTCATTTTGTTTTAGATTTAGATTTGTCTGCTTTTGGGATGTAATTGTTTTGCGCATCTAGTACTACATTTTTAAAAAACAGCCATCCTTTTTCTGTGAATGTTTTCTCTATTTTACTCCAATCTACTTCTGTTAGTCTCTGTTTCATACCTTCATAGTTTGCTTTCTAAAATTGTAAACCTTAGCTTTAGCCATTACTTTTTGGGTTTTAAAAATCACTTCCAATGAGACCATGTTGTGGTCTGAGTTTGCCAATGGTTCTCTGACCTCTGTTTTAGTTATTCTGTCTTCGTTATTTCAAAAGACTAAATCAAGGCATGCCTCCCCTCTAGTCGGTGCCTTGACAAATTGCGTTAGGAAGCAGTCATTTGTCATTTCCACCATTTCAATTTCGTCCGTCGTGCTCCCCACCGGGTTTTCCCATTTTATATGGGGGAAGTTGAAATCCCCCATTAGTATAGCTTCTCCTTTGCTACACGCATTTCTAATGTCATTGTATAACAGATTGTTTGGCGATCTATAACATCTGAATTTGGCGATATTTAGCATGCTCCTATTATTATGCCCTTTGAATTTGAGGCCATTATTCTGACCCATATTGATTCAGCGTTGTTTTCTTCGTCCAGACTTAACCCCTGGGCTTCAAGACTATTTCTTATGTATAGTGCTACCCCTCCACCTAATATTTATACTATAGGCTACATTTATGTCTCATGTTCATCATACTGTATACGAGTCTAACACTGGTTATAATTATTTTTTCTGGTATGTGGTCGCATT
This sequence comes from Acipenser oxyrinchus oxyrinchus, assembly GCA_030684275.1. Taxonomy (NCBI): domain Eukaryota; kingdom Metazoa; phylum Chordata; class Actinopteri; order Acipenseriformes; family Acipenseridae; genus Acipenser; species Acipenser oxyrinchus. The sequence continues at coordinate 30,565,106 of CM060251.1, forward strand.
TTTCAAACAATAGTGCAAAACAACTACTTGGCAATACTCTGCAGCCGTGCTGCTCAGACCCCAACATTTTATATGAACAGAAGATCTTGTTTGCTACGCGGCTTCCGGAAAATCGCATGAGCAAAAACGTGGCTGCACACAGTGGTCAGTTTTTCAGATTGATAGCGAAAAGCGTAGCCCGTTATCAGCAAAAATATTTTAGGGTCAATCAGGCCAGCCAGTCCAAGGTACTCTGTTCTCGCTGCTTAGCACCCTCACAGGTCAGGAGGGAGATTTACTACCAAGACTCATTGTATTTCTGTCACAATACGATACTGCATAAGTACGCTCACTGTTTATTGTTCTCTGGACTGTTTTAAATGCTGCACGGTTTTAAAGCATTTACGCATTTACATGGCCTGTATTCACATTAGTTTCTGTGTGGATCTTAATGTTAAATGTGTACGTCTTGTGTGTAAACAATGTAAGTGTAATTTAAGCTGCTTGTTGGTTTGGAACAAAGTAAACCAGACCTGTTCCCAACTGACAGTACGTTTTTAAAAAAGTAAACAATATTTCAGCAGTAAATAATTACCCGACAAGTCAGCCAGGACGCTGCAACCAGGACTGGGACGTGTTTCCAGTTCTTCACCAGTAAGGGTCTCCAAAACAACTGCCAAGAACAAAAAGGTAAATTACTCAAGGAAAGGACTGAGTAGCAATAATTGAACCTATACTTACCTGTTGTTCCTGTTTGGACCACAGGGGCACCAACTTCTCTTATGGAAATAGATCCTAATCTGGAGCTACTTACCTGTACACCTGAAAGGAGCAAAACTACAGTTACTATGCAGACACTTGTGGATTACCAAATGACTTGTGAACGTGATACTTACCTTGAGTGAACCTGTGCCTGGAGACCTCAGAAAGGTGACTTCAGTTTACTGGTGGTGACCGGGAAAACCTGGACTGGACTCAAACAGTTTCTGTTTAATAAGTTTGTGTTTTTATTGAGAGCAGCTACAAAACATATAGACAGGGCCCAAGTTGGCAGGTTTTCTTTTACTTATTTTCTTTTTTCAAATGCCGGATGGCTGTGTGCTCAAGGCGTAAAATAATAAAAGTGCCCACTTGAATTGCATTTTTCTGCCTTCCGTGTCCTCTTTCATACTGACAGTTTTGGTGTTCCCTACCAGCAATATTACAGATCATATATATATATATATATATATATATATATATATATATATATATATATATATATATACAGTACTGTGCAAAAGTAGGCAGGTGTGAAAAAATGCTGTAAAGTAAGAATGCTTTCAAAAATAGACATGTTAATAGTTTATATTTATCAATTAACAAAATGCAAAGTGAGTGAACAGAAGAAAAATCTACATCAAATCAATATTTGGTGTGACCACCCTTTGCCTTCAAAACAGCATCAATTCTTCTAGGTACACTTGCACACAGTTTTTGAAGGAACTCGGCAGGTAGGTTGGCCCAAACATCTTGGAGAACTAACCGCAGTTCTTTTGTGGATTTAGGCAGCCTCAGTTGCTTCTCTCTCTTCATGTAATCCCAGACAGACTCGATGATGTTGAGATCAGGGCTCTGTGGGGCCATACCATCACTTCCAGGACTCCTTGTTCTTCTTTACGCTGAAGATAGTTCTTAATGACTTTCGCTGTATGTTTGGGGTCGTTGTCATGCTGCAGAATAAATTTGGGGCCAATCAGATGCCTCCCTGATGGTATTGCATGATGGATAAGTATCTGCCTGTACTTCACAGCATTGAGGAGACCATTAATTCTGACGAAATCCCCAACTCCATTTGCAGAAATGCAGTCCCAAACTTGCAAGGAACCTCCACCATGCTTCACTGTTGCCTGCAGACACTCATTCGTGTACCGCTCTCCAGCCCTTCGGCGAACAAACTGCCTTCTGCTACAGCCAAATATTTCAAATTTTGACTCATCAGTCCAGAGCACCTGCTGCCATTTTTCTGCACCCCAGTTCCTGTGCTTTCGTGCATAGTTGAGTCGCTTGGCCTTGTTTCCACGTCGGAGGTATGGCTTTTTGGCCGCAAGTCTTCCGAGTAGGCCACTTCTGACCAGACTTCTCCGGACAGTAGATGGGTGTACCAGGGTCCCACTGTTTTCTGCCAATTCTGAGCTGATGGCACTGCTGGACATCTTCTGATTGCGAAGGGAAGTAAGCATGATGTGTCTTTCATCTGCTGCAGTAAGTTTCCTTGGCCGACCACTGCGCTCACGGTCCTCAACGTTGCCCGTTTCTTTGTGCTTCTTCAAAAGAGCTTGGACAGCACATCTGGAAACCCGTCTGCCTTGAAATTTCTGCCTGGGAGAGACCTTGCTGATGCAGTATAACTACGTTGTGTCTTGTTGCTGTGCTCAGTCTTGCCATGGTGTATGACTTTTGACAGTAAACTGTCTTCAGCAACCTCACCTTGTTAGCTGAGTTTGGCTGTTCCTCACCCAGTTTTATTCCTCCTACACAGCTGTTTCTGTTTCAGTTAATGATTGTGTTTCAACCAACATATTGAATTGATGATCATTAGCACCTGTTTGGTATAATTGTTTAATCATACACCTGACTATATGCCTACAAAATCCCTGACTTTGTGCAAGTGTACCTAGAAGAATTGATGCTGTTTTGAAGGCAAAGGGTGGTCACACCAAATATGGATTTGATTTAGATTTTTCTTCTGTTCACTCACTTTGCATTTAGTTAATTGATAAATATAATCTATTAACATGTCTATTTTTGAAAGCATTCTTACTTTACAGCATTTTTTCACACCTGCCTAAAACTTTTTGCACAGTACTGTATATATATATATATATATATATATATATATATATATATATATATATATATATATATATATATATATATATATGGTATCTGGGCAGGATTTTATTTTAACACACAACGAAAATAAACAGTCCAGTATTGCAGAAAACAAACAAGAAAACTACCTGGAATACCAGCAATGGTAAACTCAGGTTTCAAATAAAAAAAGTAAACAAAAACATTGCGGTTACAAAAATCAACAACAAAGGAAGCACAGGGTTTTGCCATGCTTCTGCAGTTGGTTTCCTCTCACCGCCTCTTGGCTCCCTTCCGAGGAATAATGACTAGTCCTGGGTTTTTTCCACCGCGATAATCCACCAGGGTTTTCCAAAGCTTCAGGATTCTGTGAATTACAGCAGGTTTGTAAAAGCAAAACAACAAAGCACAGTGTGTCTCTTCCGTGTTTTCAGTTCAGGACAGGGAGACTGAATAGCAAAACCATGCTGCCTGAATACTGCCAAGTCACCCCCCTGCAATCAGCACGCTGCCCCACACCAGCCAATTGACGAGAACAGCACAGCTGATTGCAATGATGGGACTTGGCGGCCGCCTGGTTCCGCCTTGGGCCAAGATGGCTACCCGACCTGGAACTTCCGGTCTGGTCAGAGTTCAGCCTCCTGACCCAATCACGGTCAGCCCTACACAGCGCTGCCAGTGATTGTGAGGGCAAATTACAACAGGGACTCCTTTTAATCCTGTCACAATGCCAAAAAAAAAACAGTCCATTGGATAGAAAGACTATTACTTGTATCTGTTAGTTCCAGTAAGTATCACAGAATGCATCTAGTCTGCTGTACCACTTCTGTGCTGTAAACACACCTTCACTTCTCAAAATACACTTTCTAGTAGTTCTGCTACAGGTAGCAACAACAGAACAACAAATGAAACTTGTCGGCTTCGACAGGGTACTTTTTTTAATTTAGGATCTCTGCAAGCCTGTGAATCAAGCTACACATGTCAGTACGATACAGGTTATATGCGCTGTGCATCAAGCCCTTCCTCTGTCTCCTGCAAAGGAGACTCACAGGGATGGTGCTCGGCAGACTGGACACAAGGGTAGTCCAAAGACATGCTCCTAGTGGCCTCCGATCCTGTTGATCTGGAGAGGATGCGGAGCTGCCAGTGTTTACTCTGCCGTATCTTCTGCCAGGATCAACAGGAACAAATGCTCCAGTTTATTGGCAGGTCCCTGGTAGGTGGACTACCTTTCTGTCATGCTCAAACACTTCCAGTGGCAGTAGCCTCCTAGCCCAGATGTTAATGCAGGGACAGAGACAGACACAGAAAGCTGCACGATTAAATGTGCCTTTTAATTAAACAAATTTACAAAAACAAAATGGTACAAACACTAACAAACTACACTGGTCAAAATAAAAGGCACAAGGGCCGAAACAAAAACTCACAGAAATGTTGTAAACAGACAGCACAGCATGGAACTCTAAACACAGAACACAGCCCTCCACCTCTATCAACAACATCAATCTTAATCCTTCTTCCTTAACACCCGTCAACACAATTAATTTTGTAGCCCCTGCTGCACAACCCCCATCTTCGTGCACAGATGTTGGAATCCCCCGCGATGCGGAAGCAGATGGTCTCAGCCAAAGTGACCAGAGTCTAGGATCTCCTGGATCACAAACGTGATCCAGGAATGTGAAGCAGCCTTGCAGGCACTGTCAGGTATCTCGAGGGGGTCCTTAAGACTGGAGAGCTAACATCACTCCCCTCCCCCGGCTCTCCGGTCCTGCTTATAGAACCGAAGGTGCAGGACCCTCCTCAGCCTCCCCTCGAAAACAACCTGCGCAGGATCTCAGACTTCTCCTCAACCCCTTTCCTCTCCATGTCGAGATCCCTGTACGCGATGATGCTCCACACTCTCCATTTTCTCACCCTTGTCTCCCACAAGGGTGAGAAAAGAGGGTGAGAGCCCAGTGGGAAACTCTTTATTCCCCCTTAGTCCCAAGGGGAACTAGGGAACTAGGATAGAGAATGCTGCACAGAGCTGTCGTGTCAGGGGAGCTCCTGCTTCACTTCACTGACGGCCCCTGCCCTTTCTGCGGTCAGTCTGACTCGGTGTTCCACATTTATTTTTTGTGAGCCAGATTGCAGCCCTTCTTCTCCTGAGGAACCTCCTGCTGCATTTCCTCCCCACCCTGTTTATTTCCGGGCACCCTGTTCATGGCTCCACCAAGGCGAGAGAACTCCTGGTGAATCTGCTCCTGGGTTTTGGTAGACTGGCCATCTAGACCAGGAAGCATAAGATTGCCTGGGACGGTTTCTTTGACTGCAGAGCCATGATCCTAGGCCCTGGTCCGGTCCCGGGTGTTTTAGAGCACACCCATGCAGAGTCTCCTAGCGACATGATAGCCTTTGTTGACCAGTGGGCTCTAAATGGCGTGCTCTGTACAGTTTATTTTGGTTCTTTTCGTCAATTGATATTTAATTTAGTTTTTTAAACAGTTTTTTCTTTAAAATGTGTTCAATGTCTGTCCCTCTTTTTGAGGGTGCTAAATTGAATTGTTTCTCCAGGTGTCATTTGACAGCTGACAGTTGGAGTAGTCCTGTAACGAACATTTAAATAGGACTGATATCGTACAGCTTTCTTAAACTGGGTTTCCACTAAGTTTTTAGGTTGTGTTAAGCACTGAAAGTGCAGCCTGCCTCATTTGGCCACCAAAAAAATCTAAATTTGCTAAACATTTTTTGACTGCATATATATTGATTTAAACCTGTTACACACATTATTATTATTATTAGTAGTAGTAGTAGTATTGTTATTATTATTATTATTATTATTATTATTTAGTCATTCAGCAGATGCTTTTATACAAAGCGACTTATCCAGAGACTAGGGGGGTGAACTAGTCAACAACTGCTGCTGCTACAGAGTCACTTACAATAGGACCTCGGTTTTACATCTCATCCAAAGGATATATACATACATATATAGTATATATATATATACTATATATATATATATATATATATATATATATATATATATATATATATATATATATATATATACAGTACTGTGCAAAAGTTTTAGGCAGGTGTGAAAAAATGCTGTAAACTAAGAATGCTTTCAAAAATAGACATGTTAATAGATTATATTTATCAATTAACTAAATGCAAAGTGAGTGAACAGAAGAAAAATCTAAATCAAATCCATATTTGGTGTGACCACCCTTTGCCTTCAAAACAGCATCAATTCTTCTAGGTACACTTGCACAAAGTCAGGGATTTTGTAGGCATATAGTCAGGTGTATGATTAAACAATTATACCAAACAGGTGCTAATGATCATCAATTCAATATGTTGGTTGAAACACAATCATTAACTGAAACAGAAACAGCTGTGTAGGAGGAATAAAACTGGGTGAGGAACAGCCAAACTCAGCTAACAAGGTGAGGTTGCTGAAGACAGTTTACTGTCAAAAGTCATACACCATGGCAAGACTGAGCACAGCAACAAGACACAACGTAGTTATACTGCATCAGCAAGGTCTCTCCCAGGCAGAAATTTCAAGGCAGACAGGGGTTTCCAGATGTGCTGTCCAAGCTCTTTGAAGAAGCACAAAGAAACGGGCAACGTTGAGGACCGTAGACGCAGTGGTCGGCCAAGGAAACTTACTGCAGCAGATGAAAGACACATCATGCTTACTTCCCTTCGCAATCGGAAGATGTCCAGCAGTGCCATCAGCTCAGAATTGGCAGAAAACAGTGGGACCCTGGTACACCCATCTACTGTCCGGAGAAGTCTTGTCAGAAGTGGCCTTCATGGAAGACTTGGGGCTGCATTTCTGCAAATGGAGTTGGGGATTTGGTCAGAATTAATGGTCTCCTCAATGCTGAGAAGTACAGGCAGATACTTATCCATCATGCAATACCATCAGGGCGGCATCTGATTGGCCCCAAATTTATTCTGCAGCATGACAATGACCCCAAACATACAGCGAAAGTCATTAAGAACTATCTTCAGCGTAAAGAAGAACAAGGAGTCCTGGAAGTGATGGTATGGCCCCACAGAGCCCTGATCTCAACATCATCGAGTCTGTCTGGGATTACATGAGAGAGAGAAGCAACTGAGGCTGCCTAAATCCACAGAAGAACTGTGATTAGTTCTCCAAGATGTTTGGGCCAACCTACCTGCCGAGTTCCTTCAAAAACTGTGTGCAAGTGTACCTAGAAGAATTGATGCTTGATGCTGTTTTGAAGGCAAAGGGTGGTCACACCAAATATGGATTTGATGTAGATTTTTCTTCTGTTCACTCACTTTGCATTTAGTTAATTGATAAATATAATCTATTAACATGTCTATTTTTGAAAGCATTCTTACTTTACAGCATTTTTTCACACCTGCCTAAAACTTTTGCACAGTACTGTATATATATATATAGGGCTTTAAGTTTTCAGTTTTAACCGATAATAACCAGAAAAAAAACCTGAAGACCTATTTAGAAGATTCATTTTTTATTTTCTTAAACCGATAAATGTGGATTTTGGCAACATATTTTAAATAATGTCAATCATGCACCTCTTTCTACGTAAGAAGGCAGGCAGTGTGCAAAGAATTTGCAACTGACCAATCATCAATTTTGTGCACTACGTAATACGCGTCATTTGCACCAACGCGTAATTTGCTTTGCAACAGGCTTAACGACCACAAACCCAAACAAACCAGAAACATGGCATTGCCAGTTCATTTTTTATGGCGTTACGGTTTTATTCAGAGATGAACCGAAAATGTTTTTATAAATATAAAACTGGTGTACAGTTATGCTTCTACAAATGCATATTAAGGTTTTTCTTGTGTATAATGACTGCCTACGTATTATTATTAGGTGGCCGAGCAGCGAAGTTGCTGTGGAACCCTATTGTTAAGATTATTATTAGGCTTCCAAGCCAGAATGGCTGGGAAGCCTATTGTTATTGCTGGGATTATTATAAGGCTTCCAAGCTAATTGTTAGGATTTTTCTTATTATTAGGCTTCCAGGCCATAGGCTGGGATCTTCTCCCAAACCGCTAGTCTGATTGAACCAAAAATTGGCAAGCATGATCCTAGTGTGGTTGTCTTTAGGATTTAGTCAAGGGAAGTTGCTACAATAAAAAACACAGCGGCCATGTTGTATGACATCATCAACATACAAAACTGGCTAATAACTCTTTGTAGAGTGCAGATAGGGCCATGGTTACTATGGAACACATATAGTAACCCATGTATGCTCTCTCAAAACATGTCAGTGTCTGTGACCTTTGACCTCTCCTAAAGGTCATATGTAAAACTGGCTTATAACTCCTGAGACAGTGCAGATAGGGTCATGGCTACTATGGAACACATATAGTAACCCATGTATGCATTCTGCACTATTTGCTAAAGTGTTTGGTACTGGTACTGGAAGCCGTAAAGTTGCTGGCAACTGTAGTTATTAGGTTTCCAGGCCCATAAGGCTCGGAAGCCTATTGTTATTCCTGGGATTCTTTTTCTTCTTTCCACCAAAAGTTGCTCAAAAACTGATAAAATTTGGTAGGATGGTAGATGCTTATGGGAAGTTGTTAGATGTTAATTGAACATACTGTATGTCGTAAGTCACATGGTTTGGCCGCCGTATTGGATCCAAATTTTTTTTTTACCTAAATGTAAAAATTCGTCTTTCGAAACCACTTACTGTAGAGTGCTGAAAGTTGGTATACTTGTTGAGGGATAGTCCTGGATTAACTGGTGTTCATAAAAAGCTGATAGGTTGTGTGGTATGGCGACCATGCTACATGATGTAAAAATCGCGCGATACAGACGTCATAATCGCAAACTACAAAGATCTTCTTCTCTCAAACCGCTAGTCCGATTGAACAAAAAATGGGCACATATGATCCTTGTATGGCTGTGTTTAAGATTTGGTCAAGGGAAGTTGCTACAATAAAGAAACATGGCAGCCACGTTGGATGACATCATCAACATACAAAACTGGCTACAAAAACCTTTGCCTCTGAAACCGCTGGTCCAGTTGAACCAAAAATTGTCTCACATGATCCCAGTGTGGTTGTCTTTAAACATTGTTCAAGGGAAGTTGCTACAATATGGTGCTTATCTTGGCGAGAGCCAAGTTCAAATCAGCATGAAGTTTTAACATCTACTCTCATGTAATGGAAATCTTATAGAGTGCAGATCGGGCCATGGTTACTATGGAACACATGTATGCTCTATAAAATATGTCATTGCCCATGACCTTTGACCTCTCCTAAAGGTCAAATGTAAAACTGGCTTATAACTCCTGAGAGTCGCTACATAAAAAAACATGGCTGCCACAAGCCAATCAAATTTCAACTATGGTCAATTTGCACATATTTCAACACCCGTTGTATGAAAACTCACGAAACATGGTAAGGTGGTAGAGGCCTTTGGGAAGTTGTGTCAGAGCGAAAACAAAGGTCATAGGTCACATGGTTTGGAGGCTATATTGGTTTTGTCAAAAAATATTCAAATGTCTTCTTCTCTGAAACCGTTATGCTAATTGAAGCGAAACTTTGCATACATAGCCTTGGCAAGGTTGTTTATCAAGTTTGTTCAAGGCAAGTCGCTACATTAAAATAAAAACATGTCCACTGTGAACCAATCAAATTTCAGCTGTGGTCAATTTGCACATATTTGCATTTATTTCAGTATTTATCCAAGGTAAAATGTTGTACACTCATGAATTTTAACAGAGTAGTGGAGGCCTATGGGAATTAAAGTCTGTTCTATTAAAAAATTACCTTGATCTTGACCCTTGACCTCTCATTAAGGTAAAATGTAAAACTAGATTATTATTATTATTTATTTCTTAGCAGACACCCTTATCCAGGGCGACTTACAATTGTTATAAGATATCTTATTATTTTTACATACAATTACATTATTTTTTACACAATATTTTTACATACAATTACCCATTTATACAGTTGGGTTTTTACTGGAGCGATCTAGGTAAAGTACCTTGCTCAAGGGTACAGCAGCAGTGTCCCCACCTGGGATTGAACCCACGACCCTCCGGTCAAGAGTCCAGAGCACTAACCACTACTCCACACTGCTGCCATAGAGAGTGTAGATACGGTCATGGTTACTATTGAACACATATATGAACCCATATATGCTTTATTCAACCAATCAAAATGCTTAAATTTCACAATAACTCCTTGGAAGCCGTAAAGTTGCTTGCAAATTATAGTTTTTTTTTTTCCCGTCAACAAAACCTTAAAAGTTGCATAAAATGAAAATCGTTGCATGAAAACTCTTGAAATTTCACAGAGTTGTAGAGGCCAATGGTAACTAATGTCCACAGCTGAATGAATGCGATTTGTCACATGGTTTGGCAGCCATATTGGATTTTACAGCATATTGTGGACAATTAAAAAAAAAAAACATTTTCTCCGAAACCACTTATGGTAGGGATGTGAAACTTGGGGGCTGTGAACAGGCTGGCTGTATGGGCGACATCAGCCCCGGAAGAAACACGCACTTCGACCCAAAACAAATAGGCAAACAAAACGGACTAACACTAAAAACAAACAGTGGACAAACAAACAAGTATCGTGCTGGTTTAAACCCAGCATGCTTAGCAATTGTTATTTATTTTTTTAATTATTAATTTTCTCCTCTCCACACCCGTTCTCTACTCTCGAACACACAACCCTGTGTGCGTGAAAGCTGACTCTTTTTATGCAGCTGTACCGAGATTGGATTGCTAATCAATCATTCGATTGGAATCTCGGTACATCTGCACTTGAACTACTTTGTGCACTTCCTGTGCTTCCATACAAATACCCCTTTTACTCTGCACATGAAGTGATTGTGCCATCCTCGTGACTAAATACAAGTACACATTTTATAACACTCATGCTACATAACCCCACATTATATCCCGTGAATCAATACATACACACCAACATTAATACACCACACGCAACATATAAACATAAAATACACACATGGGCGGGCACACTGCCATAGTTCCCCAGAAGGACGAAATGGCAAACTGGTTTGCAGTGCACATATGTTGAGGTGATGTCGTGCTCAAGTAATAACAAACAACAACGTTCACGGTGCAATGATGATTTATTTATAAAGTCACTTGACAACTGTAAATAACGATCACTGGCAATACAGAACTATGTGTACTGCTCAGTATAACCCACGGGGTTCAGTCCTGAAATAATAATCACAGGAAATACACACACAGAACACAAACATGGTCACAAATCCAAAGTGAGTGCTTTTAAGTGCGAGTAGTGAAATACATTTATTTGTGAACAGTAGTGCAGTGTTGTCCAGGTTGGTGCTGGCCTTTAGCGACAGCTCCTGGTACGTGTTAGCCATCTAACAAGAACAAACGTTTACAATTAGTACGACAAACACTTAACACTCACAGTATATCACAGTCCTTCAGTGGTTCTCTCGTAACCATAACAAAGGAGCAGTTCGCTCAGCCACATCCCCTTTTGTTCCTTCAGCCACGCCCCCTTGGTTAGTGCGGCGATGACTTGGTGTACTGTGGTTCTGCCCCCTTCCTGGATGGCTGACTTCCGACTGACCCTGGAATGAACTGCCAAACCATCCAGTCCAGGACACACTGTTTCTGTTAGACAGCGCCCTTACAGGTCGGGAGGAAGATTTATAACCAAGATTCATTCTTTCTCTCTCACAACGAATATCACTATGTACCACATGTTCTCTTATATTCTTGTATCTTCTGTATGACATCAAGGTTAAAGTTTCTGCACAATTGTCTGTATCTTTCTGTTAATAGGGTGGTACAGTTAGTAAGGACCAGAGGAATTCTATCATCTGTGTGTTGTATATTGTTATTATATAAAAGCATTTTTTCTATTTATATTTGAAATGCAGGATTTAGCTTTAGTGATGATCTTGTCCAGAAAGCCACAACTTCCAAAAAACACACACATTTCCTCACTTTTGGCAAAGAAATCTTGATCGTCGCTGCAAATACGTCTGAGTCTTAACAGTTGTGAATAGGGAATCGAGATATGAATGAGAATCAGCTGGTTTGTAGTAGACAGTGGTGTTAATGATGGAATTTCAAACAGTGATGGAAATGTCTAAGAAAGATATACTATTGCCAGTTTCTGATATGTTCCATGTGAAATCCATATTACTTTTGGCAGGTGGTTTACAGTGAGAGAATGTCTTTTTAGAGGAACTGTAAAAGGGCGAGGAGCCCTGTACATGTATTTGTTTATTTTAGAACAGGGTACCCCTCTGCAATTTATTATTTTGTATTTGTTTTGTTGTATTATTATTATTATTATTATTATTATTATTATTATTATTGTTATGACTTATTGTGACAGAGATCGAATGATTCTTGGTGTTAGATCTCCCTCTCGACCTGTGAGGGCACTGTGTAAAAGGAACAGAGTACCCTTAACTAAATGGCACGACAATTTATTGCGTAGGTAGGTGTAACAGGGGAGATCTGGACTGACTATTTGGCACGTCCGTATTACTGCAGGTAGAGGGCAGCAGTCTCATGGGATCTGCCTGTCAGTCATGGCGATGACACGGAGAGGTGGGGGAAGAGGGTGTGTTGGCTTTCCCTCTCTCTGAGTGGCTGAGAGGCGGGCCTTGGGAGACTGCTCGGCCCATAACATCTGGCTTGGTTGTGCGCTCGGGTGGCCGTGTTGGGGGAAGTACAGTGTCGCTGGCAGAGGAGGCCGGCGTGAAACAAGGAGCAGGCGAGCCCGACTGAGGGGACAGCCTTCCGTAAAAATAATTTACAAAGTAAAAGAAATAATTACCTACCAGAGGGGGCGTGGGTAGATATACGGGGAACCCTGGCCAACCCCAGTGTATAGGCTGAGTGTAGGACGGAGACCCGTGCTGACCGGCTTAGCGGCAGTGGGGGCACTGCATAAGCAGCACTTTTGTTTGTAGTTTTATTACTGTGTTTTATTTTCCCTTTTTCTTTCGCCTTCTGTTTTCATTATTACTTTTGAGCACTTGAAGGTGCACGGAGTTGGATACCTGTGTTGGTAACCCCGTGGTCCTGGTTTACTGTTGGCAGTATCCAGACCACGGACAACAGCGCCCTCTGCGGGCTAAACTAAATAAAACAATTAATAAGAAAAATAAATAAATCTGGGCACCTGTGCGGTGTTTCCAAATAAAATCTTCTGTCTCCCGTGTCAGTGAATACCCCCACCCTTCCACAGTAGGTGATTTAGGAAAGGGGCGAAGCTACGGTATCCAAACTCAGTGACCCAGATGGTAAACGGTGTGGCATCTGAGGATTGGAGGAGCGGATGCGCTCGTTAAACTAGGGGTCATGAGCGAGGATATAAATAGGGGTCATATCGGACGTGATCGGTTCCTTTTGTGAATGGTTAGGAAAAAACCTAAAAGGAGTCCCTGCATGTAATAACCGTGAGTGTTTTGTTAGTCTGTCTTGTAAACGTTGTTTGTTTGTTTCGTTTGTCTAAACCTGATTACTAACACGATCCGGAACTACAGCTGCAGGCCAGCATTAAAGCCGGACACCAGCACTTCACTTTCCACTGAGAACTGTCTTTTCACCACAAGCACTTAAATCACGCACCGTAGGAACTGTGTCTGTGTCTTTGTGTTTTGTGTGGATGATAAAACTGGACTTTTGGGTTGCGGGTTGCGGAGATTTTACAAACCGAAGTGATACACGCCGCTGTAATTACTTCCAACATTATTATTTACAGGTGTTTGCATTAAGGCTCTGGACATTGTAATTTATCAATAAACACCCTTACACCTGTTAGTAACTGTCCGTGTGATTTGTACCTGCACTGCACTCACCTGTATCCACTCACCACTTTGCCACACTTATTTATTTATAAATGTGACGGCGGAGCCATATATTTTGTATTGTTTTGCAGTGTGGATGGGAAGCCCCATCCACATTAAAAACCTCATGGCTGTCGGCTAGTGCGTTGTTAAGCTAGTCGACAGTCACACGTAATTCATAAACTCGTGCAGATTGTGGCCAGGGGGGTAATAGAATAATTACTAGCTAGTTAAACCCCTCGGCCACGGTATATAAACCTGCAGCGTTCTCAGTTCAGGGTGGGTGTTCGGAGGAGAGAGCGAGAGCGAGAGCGAGCGAGCGAGAGAGAGAGAGAGAGAGAGAGAGAGAGAGAGAGAGAGAGAGAGAGAGAGAGAGAGAGAGAGAGAGAGAGAGAGAGCGAGAGAGCGAGAGCGAGAGCGAGAGCGAGAGAGCGAGAGCGAGAGCGAGCGAGAGAGAGAGAGCGAGCGAGCGAGCGAGCGAGAGCGAGAGCGAGAGCGAGAGAGAGAGAGAGAGAGAGTGAGTGTGAGGGGTGTGTAAAATACGATCAGTGAGATCAGTGAAGGCTACTGCCCAGCCTGATCACAGTATTTTGTTATTTTGTTTTATTTAAAACCTTTATTTTGCTCTGTGAGCAGTATTTGTTTTGTTAAATCATTTATTTATTTTTGCTTGTTAAAAAATAAACGGCGCCACAGCACCATTGCACCGCAGTATTTTTGTCGTTGTTTCCTTCCTGCATCTGGCCTGACGTCACCACATTGGCTACCCTGTCACAGGCACTTTATTGTACAACCGAATTAATTGTGATTTTATTTTAATATAATCATTTAATTTTTTTTTTAAATATTGAAACTCAAAATTAGTGCAGCGTGCATAGTAAATCCAAGATGGTTAAATAATGAGCTGATTTCTGCACATTAAAAGGCCTTTTTAAAACTTTTTTCAGATATCTTTAATTAAACTGATTAATAAAATCCATTTAGATTTTTTTTCTGTTTAAATCTAAAAATAAGTTTGACCACCTTACTTATATCTACGAATGGAGCAAAAATACCAGCACTTTAGGATACTGATATAAAAATTATTCAGTCAAAATGTTTAGTACAGTACATTTTTTAAATACTGGTACAAAATTTACAATAGGCTACCCTACTCGCTCACATTTCCCACTACATGCTGTAATATTCTTATAATAATAATATTAATAATAATAATAATAATACCTGAATCTGAATTCTGCAACGACAGTGCAGGGCTCTTGCCAGTAGAATGTGGTTATATATATTCATTGCAAAAAGCTACATTAATGCAGCAGTTAGGGTTGAACTCATTGCCACAAAAGCAAGGAAATGTGGCGTTAGGGTTTTAAACCTAAGTCACCATTCCCACCCCCACACAAGCAGCCAAAGGAACCAGACAACACAAGCAACCACAGACTGCCGTCATCAGGCAAGACAAAGAACATGCAACTCTTTCCAGAACACACGAGATACATCCATCATCATGGTCCACCGGTGCTGTAGCAATGGATATAAATGTACACTTCAACACATACACATCCACTTCAGGCTGCAGAACCGTATCAACTTTATAAAAATAAACCTCCTAATCAAAATAAATCTTTTTTATTATTAATAACTCAGGAACCGTTTCATATTTTTTCACCAAACCCCCAAAATGCCCTACCTCAACACAAACCGTACCTTACTCGGTTTGGTGCAGAAATTCAGTACCGTTTAGCCTGTACAGGAGAGCAAAAAAATGTAAAAACCATGTAAGTATAGGGGAAAAAAAGGGTATCCAGAGCTCGTTAACCGCACAAGGTGGCGTCATGAAACTCTCCACGCTTTCACAACATTGCAAGTCAAGGGAACATGCGCAGTTGTGGGCAATTAAGACAAACCCCGCCAAAGTTATTAAAGTGCAAAGTAAGGGGTTTAACATTGTGAACCCAACTCAACCCTAACTACAGTGCCACTACATATATATATATATATATATATATATATATATATATATATATATATATATATATATATATATACTGATATATATATATATATATATATATATATATATATATATATATATATATATATATATATATATATATATCAGTATAGAGAGAGGATACTGAATGATTATTTGTGGTAAACAATTTTTATTCACCGCAGGAGGATGTTGGTTTATGTAAGAACATCCTCCTTAAGGTAATAAAAACCATACACCACGAATGATCATGCAGTATTCTGTTTATACCACAAGTAATTATTTCAAATAAATAGCTATAAAATGTTAAATGTTTTGTATTAAACCAATTACTTCATTGTTTTACCTGGCAGATCTTTACTTTCACTGTGAGCAGACTATGCTTCCACGCAGATTAATTTCAGACACTGTTTATGGCCTCTTTGCAGCCTTGTTTAGATAGAGGGAGCTCATTCTGTCAATTTACATCCTCTCTGTTGTTAATGAAAGGACTACAGGCTGTTTGGATAAGTCAGATGCAGGCAGATCGGTAACTGGCGTTCGGAAAACTGGAAATCAAAAGTCCAAATCAAAAGAACAATAGAAATTTGAAATTATTTCAGACATTTTAAAGTTGTTATAAAACAAAGTATTGTTTGAACTATCGAAGTGCGGCTCTGTCCTGAATTTCAGCAGCACCACTGGATTGAAATGTAAGCAAAGACACATTCAAAACTAGTACCGGTAAGCATGTTATTTATCTCACGCTAGATATACCCACGCTTGTGGTATAACTTATATATATATATATATATATATACAGTACTGTGCAAAAGTTTTAGGCAGGTGTGAAAAAATGCTGTAAAGTAAGAATGCTTTCAAAAATAGACATGTTAATAGATTATATTTATCAGTTAACTAAATGCAAAGTGAGTGAACAGAAGAAAAATCTAAATCAAATCCATATTTGGTGTGACCACCCTTTGCCTTCAAAACAGCATCAATTCTTCTAGGTACACTTGCACAAAGTCAGGGATTTTGTAGGCATATAGTCAGGTGTATGATTAAACAATTATACCAAACAGGTGCTAACGATCATCAATTCAATATGTAGGTTGAAACACAATCATTAACTGAAACAGAAACAGCTGTGTAGGAGGAATAAAACTGGGTGAGGAACAGCCAAACTCAGCTAACAAGGTGAGGTTGCTGAAGACAGTTTACTGTCAAAAGTCATACACCATGGCAAGACTGAGCACAGCAACAAGACACAAGGTAGTTATATTGCATGAGCAAGGTCTCTCCCAGGCAGAAATTTCAAGGCAGACAGGGGTTTCCAGATGTGCTGTCCAAGCTCTTTTGAAGAAGCACAAAGAAACAGGCAACGTTGAGGACAAGGAAACTTACTGCAGCAGATGAAAGACACATCATGCTTACTTCCCTTCGCAATCGGAAGATGTCCAGCAGTGCCATCAGCTCAGAATTGGCAGAAAACAGTGGGACCCTGGTACACCCATCTACTGTCCGGAGAAGTCTGGTCAGAAGTGGCCTTCATGGAAGACTTGCGGCCAAAAAGCCATACCTCTGACGTGGAAACAAGGCCAGCTTAATTCAACTATGCACGAAAACACAGGAACTGGGGTGCAGAAAAATGGCAGCAGGTGCTCTGGACTGATGAGTCAAAATTTGAAATATTTGGCTGTAGCAGAAGGCAGTTTGTTCGCCGAAGGGCTGGAGAGCGGTACACCTAATGAGTGTCTGCAGGCAACAGTGAAGCATGGTGGAGGTTCCTTGCAAGTTTGGGGCTGCATTTCTGCAAATGGAGTTGGGGATTTGGTCAGAATTAATGGTCTACTCAATGCTGAGAAGTACAGGCAGATACTTATCCATCATGCAATACCATCAGGGAGGCATCTGATTGGCCCCAAATTTATTCTGCAGCATGACAACGACCCCAAACATACAGCGAAAGTCATTAAGAACTATCTTCAGCGTAAAGAAGAACAAGGAGTCCTGAAAGTGATGGTATGGCCCCCACAGAGTCCTGATCTCAACATCATCGAGTCTGTCTGGGATTACATGAAGAGAGAGAAGCAACTGAGGCTGCCTAAATCCACAAAAGAACTGTGGTTAGTTCTCCAAGATGTTTGGGCCAACCTACCTGCCGAGTTCCTTCAAAAACTGTGTGCAAGTGTACCTAGAAGAATTGATGCTGTTTTGAAGGCAAAGGGTGGTGTGGCAAAGTGCCCCCCCTGTGTATGTTATATGTTACGTGTTGTGTGTAAATGTTGGTGTATAGGCATTGGTACACGGGATATAAGCGGGTCTGTGTTTCACGTGTGTTTAAATTGTATATTTGTATTTAGGCACGAGGATGGCACATCACATCACGTGCAAGTAAAAAGTAATAATATGTGAGCACGGGGAATTGCACTTTAATTAATTCACGTGCAGTTGTACCGAGATTCCAATTGAATGATTGACTAGCAATCGAAGTCTCGGTACAACTGCATAAAAGTTGCATGTTTTCACTCACCGGGTTGGGTGTTCGGTGAGTGGAGAACGGGTGTGGAGAAGGAGGAGGATAATAATAATAATAATAATAATAATAATAATAATAATAATAATAATAATAACAACTATTTCACTCACCGTGTTTGTTTGTCTGTTCGTTTTTGTTTACCTGTTTATTTTGGCCGCAAGTGCCGTGTCCTGTTTTTGTGTTCTTTTATTTTGTTTATTAAACGCTGAGCGAAAGCATTCGCTCAGCTTCACCAAACTCCTCTCTGTCGTTTTGTTCCTGCTTCTGCCGTGACGTCACCGCCCAGTCATCCTGTCGAACGTGGTGTCAGAACCGGGAAAACAGCGCCCCCAGGACTCAGGCCAGAGCGGGAACCGCAGGTTTTGGTTTTTTTGAAAAGGAAAAGAAATGGGGAGAAGAGGCTGAGAGGAGCACAGGAGGGCAAAGGGAGAAAGGCGGAAGCAGGGCTGTGGTGTTTCGACTGTGGCCAACCTAGCCACACCACCATACCCTGCTCCCGCCCACAGGACCCTTCAAGAAATGGCCCAAAGACTGGGATGGGGGAGTGGTGCCCTGGCTGTGGGGCATATGGGCACACGTTGGCCCTATGCCCCATGCAGGATGAAGAAGAGGAGCCCTTGCTGCCACGCCCTATGCCTGAGTGGGAGGAGCCCGAGCGCCCTACGCCTGAGTGGGAGGAGCCCGAACGTCCTACGCCTGAGTGGGAGGAGCCCAACGCCCCACGCCTGAGTGGGAGGAGTCGGTGCGCCCACAGCCCAAAAGGGAGGAGTCGGTAAAGGCCCACAGCCCAAAAGGGAGGAGTCGGTGCGCCCACAGCCCAAGAGGGAGGAGTCGGTGCGCCCACGGCCCAAGAAGGGGAAGGTAGAGCGCCCAGAGCCCCAGTCTCCACCAGCAGAGGGTGAATTCCTGCTGGTTCCACCTCCATTGCCATGGGAGGACTGCTTGCAGCTCCCACCTCCACCAGCAGAGGGTGAATTCCTGCTGGTCCTGCTCTCGCCACCTCCATCGGCAGGAGCAGAGCAGCAGGAGCTGTCTCTGCTCTCCGCCACCTCCACCGCCAGGAGCAGAGCAGCAGGAGCTGCCTCTGCCTCCTTCACCAGCAGAGGGTGAATGCCTGCTGGGTCCCTGTCCACCAGCAGAGGGTGAATGCCTGCTGGGTCCCTGTCCACCAGCAGAGGGTGAATGCCTGCTGGGTCCCTGTCCACCAGCAGAGGGTGAATGCCTGCTGGGTCCCTGTCCATCAGCAGAGGGTGAATGCCTGCTGGGTCCCTGTCCACCAGCAGAGGGTGAATGCCTGCTGGTCTCCCCTTCCGAGGCAGAGCCGCACCAGTCCCCTGCAAGAGAGGAAGGGCCGCACCAGTCCCCTGAAACAAGGGTAGACTACACGCCGCTCCCACCTCCTCCGCCAGGAGACTACACGCCGCTCCCACCTGCACTGGCAGGAGCAGAGCAGCAGGAGCTGCCACTGCCTCCGCCACCTCCACCGGCAGGAGCAGAGCAGCAGGAGCTGCCTCTGCCTCCGTCAACCCCACCAGCAGAGGAGGAATGTCTGCTGGTATCACTTCCCCAACCAGCAGAGGATGAATGCCTGCTGGTATCACTTCCCCCACCGTCACGAGGGGAAGAGCAGGAGCCGCCTCTCCCTTCACCAGAAAAACCAGGACTAGATGCTGGCGGTCCTCAGCAGACCTTGCATAGGCTGCTGAGGAAAGCATGGGGAAGAACCGCCCGGCCGCAGTGGCCGAGAAGAGGGCCAAAACCCGCACCCCAGCTTGTCCTGACTGCCTGCCTCACTTCGCCCAAGGATGCCTGCCTCGCTTCGCCCAAGGATGCCTGCCTCGCTTCGCCCAAGGATGCCTGCCTCGCTTCGCCCAAGGATGCCTGCCTCGCTTCGCCCAAGGATGCTTGCCTTGCATCGCCTGGGGTTGCCAGCCGCTCCGCATCGCCTGGGGTTGCCAGCCGCCCGCATCGCCTGGGGTTGCCAGCCGCTCCGCATCGCCTGGGGTTGCCAGCCGCCCGCGACGCTTGGGTTGCCAGCCGCCCGCATCGCCTTGGGTTGCCAGCCGCTCCGCACGCCTGGGGTTGCCAGCCGCTCCGCGATCGCCTGGGGCTGCCTGTCGCCTCGCACGCCTGGGGCTGCCTTTGCTCCACACAGGTACAGGGTACGAGGGAGAAGTGGAGCTCCCGCTGCCGCCTCTATGGCCAGGGGCTCCTCCCGAAGTTCACCTCCCGAGGGTCCGCTGCTGCTGCCATCGCCTCCCGAGGGTCCCTGCTGCTGCCGCCGCCTCCCGAGGGTCCGCTGCTGCTGCCGCCGCCTCCCGAGGGTCCGCTGCTGCTGCCGCCGCCTCCCGAGGGTCCGCTGCTGCTGCGCCGCCTGGGGTCGCCAGGGATCCTGCTTCGCCTGGGGTCGCCGAGGGTCCTGCTTCGCCTGGGGTCGCTACACTGTGGCCAGAACCCTATGAAGGGAGCTGCCGGCCATGAAGAAAGGGGGAGGTCAGGAGACCAGCTTCCCAGCCGCATTTCCGTGGCAGGAAACACGGTGGCCGGAGCCCCACGGAGGGGAGCTGGCGGCCACAAAGAAGGGGGAGGTCAGGAGACCAGCTCCCCGCAGCAGTTTCGCTGCCGGAAATTGGGTGGCCGGAGCCCCACGGAGGGGAACTGCCGCCATGAAGAAGGGGGAGGTCAGGAGACCAGCTCCCCAGCTGCACTTTCGGCAGGAGATAGTGTGGCTGAAGCCCCGAAGAGGGAGCTGCCAGCCACGAAGAATTGGGGGGTGCCAGACATTCCACCATGGCCACCCCCAGAAACAACTTGCTTCCCCCTCTTCCGGGACTTTGGGACTGAGGGGGGAGGTGGCCATTGAGGCCATGTGTGCTTTGCACAAGGAGGGGTATATGTGGCAAAGTGTCCCCCCTGTGTATGTTATATATTACGTGTTGTGTGTAAATGTTGGTGTATAGGCATTGGTACACGGGATATAAGCGGGTCTGTGTTTCACGTGTGTTTAAATTGTATATTTGTATTTAGGCACGAGGATGGCACATCACATCACGTGCAAGTAAAAGTAATAATATGTGAGCACGGGAATTGCACTTTAATTAATTCACGTGCAGTTGTACCGAGATTCCAATTGAATGATTGACTAGCAATCGAGTCTTGGTACAACTGCATAAAAGCTGCATGTTTTCACTCACTCGGGTTGGGTGTTCGTGAGTGGAGAACGGGTGTGGAGAAGGAGGATAATAATAATAATAATAATAATAATAATAATAATAATAACAACTATTTCACTCACCGTGTTTGTTTGTCTGTTCGTTTTGTTTACCTGTTTATTTTGGCCGCAAGTGCCGTGGTCCTGTTTTTGTGTTCTTTTATTTTGTTTATTAAACGCTGAGCTTAAAGCATTCGCTTCAGCTTCACCAAACTCCTCTCTGTCGCTTTTGTTCCTGCTTCTGCCGTGATGTCACCGCCCAGTCATCCTGTCACAGGTGGTCACACCAAATATTGATTTGATGTAGATTTTTCTTCTGTTCACTCACTTTGCATTTTGTTAATTGATAAATATAAACTATTAACATGTCTATTTTTGAAAGCATTTGACAGCATTTTTTCACACCTGCCTAAAACTTTTGCACAGCACTGTATATATATATATATATATATATATATATATATATATATATATATATATATATATATATATATATAGGATCCAGTATATGAGTCCAACTAATTTCTCAGTAGATGCTAATCCACACGGGACTTTCTGGGACTTCGTTGTGTAAAGCTGTGTTCACACTTGTATGATACTGGTAAAAATTTGCTTCAATTTAGAATATACCTGTATGATACCACTTTCTGTCCGAACCATAGGAGGCTGTGTGGTCCAGCGGTTAAAGAAATGGGCTTCTAACCAGGAGGTCCCCGGTTCAAATCCCACCTCAGCCACTGACTCATTGTGTGACCCTGAGCAAGTCACTTAACCTCCTTGTGCTCCGTCTTTCGGGTGAGATGTAATTGTAAGTGACTCTGCAGCTGATGCATAGTTCACACACCCTAGTCTCTGTAAGTCGCCTTGGGTAAAGGCGTCTGATAAATAAACAAATAATAATAATAATAATAATAACTCACTTTTCAACACCAGTACAAGACCAATACTGTTGCGACATACTTGTCCACATTTAAGATGGTTTATATAGATACATATACAAAGATCTTCTGTTACACCAGATACTCCACTGGTGTTGGATTGAGCTGCTTTAAGCAGATTGTATCAATGTTTAAAAATATTAAAAAATTGTGAAGTCTGTTAAAGGCCCTGTTCACACTACATAATCGATATTGAGAACCATACTCAAAAACGTTTTAATTAATCCAGCTCAAAGCGTCCACACTAAAGTATTGTTTCATGTTAATCAGGCTTAATGTGTACACACACTATTAAAATAGTTTGGTTACAGTTCCTAGCAGTGCAATGAACAGTGGAAATTAATATGATAGTATCCCACCATGCACTGTATTTTATTTTAAATGTGTTATGCTTCATATTAACAGGTCCATATTGCTAAAAAGAAATAAAACAAGTTTTGCAAACACACACACAAGTAGAGTTTTCGGGTTTTATTTTTTAATCAAGTGACGTCCCTTTAAACTAATTGAGCTGATTCTGTTTCATAATTAAACTGCTGTTAATTACAATACAATCTTTGCTTTCACCTTCATACGTTGTCTGAGCCTAATTCTGGTCCCCTTAATTTTATTTCAAACAGAGGTGACAAATTACGTGAATTGTTCATCCCTGATCCTACTTTTAACTCGCATTTCATTTTCGCAATCGCCTAATTTAACGTTGTGCTTTTGTTATTTTCCCCACTAGTTTAACAGAGATATCCAGACAGATTTTTTTTAAGTGTAAAAATGAATAGCTAGTGCGGAGTGAACACTGATAGCAAGTCCTTCAGGTGCCTGTTCTGAGTATTTAGCCAAACATATCACAACGGATTCTGGGATATTGGAGGATACACAAGAAATGTAATTCGGTATTACAGCGTCCACACTTCTGATAAACCGCACTACCTGATGCGATCTAATTTAGAACTGGGCTCAAGACTACCCTGAGGTGGTCTGGAGGCTGGTTCTCGAGTACGTTATTAAACGCTATGTAGTGTGGACGCTAACTGTATTTAGCACTTTTAAGCCAGTTTAAAGGCAACTAATACAAACCTAAAGGCATAGTGTGGACAGGGCCTTACTCTTTCCCAGAATGTCTTGACGAGAACCATAACCTGTGGAATGATGATATAAGAAAAATTCCTTTTCTGAACGCAGTACCAGAGATGGTGCATAAGCAGAAAACAGAGATGAACGCTTCACACAGTACAGAGTAGACAGGTGCAATTACAAAATTGGATTTATTGGTATTAAATTCCGTTTTTATATGTTTTTAGTTTTTTTACCATTTAAAATCAAATTATTTCGATCGTTTTCTACTACTGCAACTTCTATGTAAATATATACACTACCGGTCAAAAGTTTTAGAACACCTCCATTTTTCCAGTTTTTATTGAAATTTACGCAGTTTAATGTCTCAGTGTACTCTGAAATTAAAGCATAGAACAAATAAACAATTGGAGATAAAAAAGAAATCATGGAATCGTTTTGTTTAACAAAATTTAATCTAAATTTTTGACTCATCAAAGTCGCCACCTTTTGCAGATATAACAGCCGAACACACTCGTGGCATTCTTTCTACAATGGAAATCAAATATTGTTCGAAAGTTCTTCCCAACACTGTTGCAGAAGTTCCCACAAATGTGTTGCACTTGTAGGTTGCTTTGCTTTCACCCTTCTGTCCAGTTCATCCCAAACCAGCTCGATGGGGTTTAAGTCTGGAGACTGTGCTGGCCATTCCATGATTTGAAGCCTACCGTCTTGTTCTTTTCTTCTAAGGTAGTTCTGACATAGCCTGGAGGTATGTTTTGGGTCATTATCTTGCTGTAGGATGAACCCCTGACCAACTAGGTGTATACCAGAGGGTATTGCATGGCGCTGCAAAATGCTGTGGTAACCGTTTTGGTTCAGGGTGCCACTCACTCTGTGCAAGCCCCAGACCATCACGCTTCCTCCTCCATGTTTGACAGTTGGTGTCACACACCGAGGAACTATCCTTTCGCCTACTTGACGGCGTACAAAAACCCTGCGTGATGAACCGAAGATTTCAAATTTTGATTCATCGGTCCATAAGACCTTCTTCCAGTCTTCAGTAGTCCACTGGCAGTGCTTCATGGCCCAGGCAAGCCTCTTTTTCTTATTTTGCCATCTTAGCAATGGCTTTCTTACTGCCACTCGACCTGTCAAACCTGCAGTTCGAAGTCTTCTCTTCACAGTTGAAACTGGGACTTGCTTACTTCGACCAGTCCTGTGAGCCGCCTATCACGCAAGCTGTTGACTCTCAGAAACTTGTCTTCTGATTCTGTTGTGGCTTTGGGTCTGCCAGACCTCTTCCTGTCAGAGTTTCCTCCAGTTTCCAAGTGCCTTTTGATGGTGTAGGAAACTGTACTCACTGACACCTTGGCTTTCTTTGCAATTTCTCTAAAGGAAAGACCTACACTTTTAAGGGTTATAATGGTCTGTCTGTCTTCCTTTGTTAATTGCCTTTTTCCTCGCCATTATGATAGCAATATACTACTTCCTGCAGTACAATACTGTCCAAATAATGCTTAAGTGGGTGTAGTAACACAGTCTGTTCCAACACTGCTTTTATACAGACAGAGGGTTTGTAAGTAATCAACAAAAGTTGGGACACCTGTAGGAATTGTTAGCATCAACTTTCAAGGCTTAATTTACTTCCATTGCTGCAGAACAGCTGTAAGTTGTTAACCCATTACTTGTTCCCTGAAAAGGCCTTTTGTATAACTCTGAAATGTACATTATTTTTCAGTTTTGGTAACCTAAACTTTTTTTAACCTCTGGCAGTTTATCGCTTACCTTTGTACCATTTCAGGTTATTCACTGGACTTGAACTGCTTAAATTTCAATAAAAACTGGAAAAATGGGGGTGTTCTAAAACTTTTGACCGGTAGTGTATATATAAAAAAAATCTATACATAATAAAACAAACCCCTGTATTAATTTATTGCCTTTTCGTAATATTTATTTAATTAAACTATTGGAGAAGGTTTTTTTATATAATGAAATAAGACAACTGTGAATTCTGGATCAATTAAGCCAATTTTTTAAGGGATTTCACATAATATTTCATTACAGGAATACCGTGGACATAGTGTGCGCATGTCTCACTCCATTCTGTTGTCATACCGATCCACCTGTCCACACTTGAACTGTTCTGAGTCATATTGCAACTGTACCGGTACGAAACTTGTCAACAGACATTGTGATTCTGTTCCGCAACAATACCGGCCTTTTTGAACAAATTTGTGGAACCAACAGTTGTTTTTTTTTTTTTCTTTTATGTTGTTTTTTTGTTCTTCTAAAACAAATATTGCACAATGAATTAGGTTTAAGAGATTTTTGTTCAACTCTAGCTGGTCACTCAAGTCTGGTGCTGTCGGTAGCCTGCAGCAATAATAAAGCCACTGGCAACGAATTCCCAGCTATGCTAATTTAATACATTTTGGGGCACAAACGTCATTTTTCTTTTGTCCTTGGTAGGTACCCATAACAGATGCTACTTGAGGCTAGTTTACAGCATATTGCACCGTATTGCTAAGGGACAAAAAAGCCTAAGCTTAAAGTAAATCAGCTATCCAATCACCAAACACAAAGATAACAAAAGTGTATAAGGATGAAAAAAATGTCTGTGCTTTGCAAAGGGCTTCATTATTTATTGCAATAGGCTGCATTTTTTTGTTTGTAGTAGGTTCAGTATTTTTAAAACAACTAAACTATAACACACTATAGTTTTATAAGTCAAATGACAATAATATGAAACACTGAATAAATGGTGTCACTGTGGCAAAGTGGCTGATTGTGTACAGGTGCAGGAGTGATGCAGTGCGCAATGAACAAACAGAGAATTGTAATCCAGTTGGAAACGGGTTTTATTGATTATAATCCTGTTCTGGTGACCAAACAATAACTCCAGGCAATACACAAAAATGTGTAATGCACTGGAAGTAAATCAATGGGTTACATTCCCAAATAATAAATACACGTATCTTTCCCACACTCTACAAAACACAGTCACCAGTGGTGGGTGATACAGTTTATTTCGTGGCAGTGGTGAAGTGCTGTTCCGACTTTGTGCTGGCCCAAGGCGACAGCTCCGGAATTGTGTTAGCTGTCTGGTGATTCACAAACAAGACAATTACTAACAGACAGAACAAACAAACAAAAAACACTCACGATACTGTTGCAATCTTTTGGGGTCTCTCACCGTCCTTCTAGGTTTAAAAACCACAAACCAAGCGAAGGAACAGATTGCGATTCTCTGTCCCCTTTTATGCTTTCACACATGACCCCTTGGTAAACGAGTGCAACCGCCTCTCCAATCTGCTGCTGCCACGTTGTTTCCCATCTGGGTCAATGCGTTCTTGCAACAGAGTCTCGCATTCATCCAGACTGGCTGACTTCCCAACCCGGGGAAAGAACTGTCAGACCAGCCCGTCCAAAGAACTTTATTATGATTTATGTTTTATATTATGATTTATGTGTTATATGTTATGATTTATGTTTTATATTTCGGCGAAGCGCAGCGTATTTGTTATTGTTTTATATTTTAAAAACCTCGTGAGGAGGCGTGACTGATCAGCTAGTGATTTATTTAGCTAGCTGACAGTCACGCATCCTTATTAAACTCGTGCAGACGGTGACCATTTAATTAATTGATTAATTGTTGCTAATCGGGAGATGGTCACTGTAATGATTTCCATTACATGAGAGTAGATGTTAAAACTTCATGCTGATTTGAACTTGGCTCTCGCCAAGATAAGCACCAACTAAGACGTAGCTTCACAGTAAACTAATGTGATCCATATGTGTCTCCATCCATTTGTGCTTCCTTCCATATGATGATGTAGATATCCTTCTGTCTGGTGTTGATGGCTGAAGTGTAATGCTGGCTCCAAGGATCAGCTTATTGCCTCCCTAGCGCATCAGCACACACAACGGCTGCGATGCTGGCTCAGGGGATCAACCATAGTGCGGTCTCCCCAGCGCATCAGCATGACAACCGTCTGGATTGAGCTAAGTAGGGTACATCTCTGGGGTCTTCAAGTGGGCACCTTCCATCCTCGGTGTTTCGTCGACTAGCCCACGACACCTCAAGAGGGCTCGACGGTGATTCTGGCGTCCCAGCATCACCCCCCTCCGTCCCCCACTCAACTCAGCCCAGCTTACTTACCTGTACATCAGCGTATCTTTCTTTCTATTGTGCTTGAGATCCCCAACCAGAATCTTTCCGTCTCAACCACAGCCAGTTGCTGCTCCTCTCTGCTGCTTCAGATAAGTTCTTCACCGTGCGACGCAACTCTTGGCCATTGAATCCGACATCTCTGAGAAACTGGGTTGTAGAGTGTGCCACAAATCCTCGACATCCCACTTCCACTGGGTAAACCCAGACTCTCCATCCTCGCTGTTCCGCTTCAGTGGCTAGTTGAGCATACAGCAGTTTCTTCCTCTCATATGCCTCATCTACAGCATCCTCCCATGGCACTGTTAACTCTACCAGGTGAACAAGGCATGCTGATCCAGACCACAAGACAATATCTGGTCGAAGGTTTGTAGTGGCAATCTCAGGTGGAAAAATAAGCCGTTGACCAACATCTGCCAGCATTTTCCAGTCTCTAGCAGCTTCCAGTTGTCCTGGGCGAGGATTGGTTTTAACACCTTTTCTTGGTGGTTGCTCTCCTGGGCGGAGGAATGTTGTCTTTTGTGTGTAATGTTTTGATGGAACAGGTGGCAACTTATTGGTCATGTTACGCTTGTCTTCCAATGCTAAAGCCAAACATCGCAGCACCTGGTCATGGCACCAAGTAAACCGTCCTTGGCTAAGAGCCACCTTACATCCTGTCAAAATGTGCCTTAATGTTGCAGGTGATGAACACAAAGGACATGAGGGATCCTCTCCTACCCAGAGGTTTAGGTTCTGTGGTGATGGGAGAACATCATATGTTGACTTTATAAGGAAACTGATCCTGCTCTGTTCCATTGACCATAGGTCTTGCCAGCCAATCTTGCGTTGTTCCACACTCTCCCATCTCATCCATTCTCCCTGCTTGGCCTGGGAAATGGCCTTTATACACCTCATCCTCTCCTCCTGCTTTTGCACCTCGTTGACTACCAGCTTCCTCCGTTGAGCTGGGGCTGCCTTGTGCCATGTAGGAGGAGCAGAACTGAGACCAAGACCCCCTCTTCCATGCTGAACTTGCCCCATGATATCACCAATTCGAAGGGCAGCCTTTGCATCTTCCACAGCTTTCTTTGCTGCCCACTTTCTTCCAGTTTTCAACATAGGTGCTGCCTCCCTTACGCATTTGTTGCGTGACTCTACTAATGTCATTTCCAGTCGGACCTTGGCGCACTTAAACTCCTCGGTTAGAGCGGAGACAGGTAGCTGCAGTATTCCTTTACCATAAAGTCCCACTCTGCTGAGGCAGCGTGGAACTCCCAACCATTTCCTGATGTGTGAACTGATTAAAGCTTCCAGCTTCTCTACTGTTGTCAAAGAAACCTTGTACACAGTCAGTGGCCACAGCAACCTTGGCAGTAGACCAAACTGAAAGCACCAAAGTTTTAGTTTGCCTGGTAAAGTGCTGCTGTCTATGCTCTTCAACCCTTCCACAGCTTGTTGTCTAACTTCTCCCACACGAACTGTGTCCTTTAGATCCCCGTCGTACCATCTCCCAAGACTCTTCACTGGCTTCTCAGACACTGTTGGTATTGCCTCACCATTAATGAAGAACGTTTTATCTACTACTTTACCTTTAATTATAGAGATGCTCCTTGATTTAGTGGGCTTGAATTGCATTCGTGCCCATTCAATGTTATTGGTTAATTTGCCCGATAACCGATTAGTGCAGGCTACTGTTGTAGTCATGGTTGTCATGTCATCCACGTATGCTCGAATTGGTGGTAGTCGCATTCCAGAAGCCAAGCGCTCTCCTCCCACTACCCATTTTGATGCCCTAATGATTACTTCCATTGCCATGGTATAAACCTGCAGCTCTCTAACCTCAGGTAGAGTGTACAGAGGAGAGTATAGGAGAGCGAGCAAGGAGAGCTAAAAACAACTGCTAAGCATGCTGGTTTACACCAGCACGATACTTATTTGTTTATTTGTTTGGCCAACGCGCCTTTTTGTTTGTAGTGTTTTGTTTCGTTTTAAACCTTTATTTGTTTTATTATGCAATAAAATAGCTGAGCGCCATAGAGCTCAGTTTAACCACCACCATTCCATCCATTGTTTGGTTTCTGTTTACTTCCTGGTCCGTGACATCATTATCCACACGTCACTGCAACAACAGCTCGGTCACACGCCCTCACAGGTCAGGAGGGAGATTTACAACCAAAACTCATTGTATTTCTGTCACATATCCCACCGCTCAGAGCGGAGCCGAAGGAACACTCGGCAGAATCTTTCCCATTACTCCCTCCCTCCCGGGAAAAATAATCTGCATTTTGATGCACTTTCCCCGCATGGTGTACCATGTGGTACATGAAGGGCTGCAACGCCAGATACCACCGAGTTATCCGGGAATTGCTGTCCTTCATTGTGCTTAACCACTTGAGTGGAGCATGGTCTGAGATGAGATCAAATGAGTGTCCCAGCAGGTAATATCGTAAAGAGCCATTTAATGGCCAAACACTCCTTTTCGACTACAGAGTAGTTGTGCTCCCAAGGTAGCATCTTTTTACTGAGATACAGAATCGGGTGTTCTACTCCGTCTAACTTTTGAGACAAGACCGCACCTAAACCCACGTCTGATGCATTGGCGTGGAGGCTGAATCTGTTGGTGAAATCCGGTGTAATGAGAGTGGAGGCCTGGCAAAGTTTACGCTTAATAGTATCAAACGCCCCCTGACACTCAGCTGACCATTTAATTAAATTTGGAGCACTCTTTTTGGTGAGGTCGACTAAAGGGTTAACCGGCTAATCCCAGTAGTGACCTCACCTGAGTCTTGGTTTTGTGGATCACCGCGCCGAACAAAGCCTGGATTTTGGTTACCACGGGTCTCACCCTTCCATTTCCCATTAAAAATCCCAAATATTGAGTCTGAGTCTTGGTTTTGTGGATCACCGCGCCGAACAAAGCCTGGATTTTGGTTACCACGGGTCTCACCCTTCCATTTCCCATTAAAAATCCCAAATATTGAGTCTCTGTCTTGGCAAACGCACATTTTCTCAAATTAGCTGTCAGCCGGTTTACCCTTTGAGATGGCTGCAATCCTAGCCAAATGCTCTCACCAGGTGGAGCTGTAAATAACCACATCATTAATATGCGCTGCTGCATATTCATGATGTGGGCGTAAACCTGGCCCATCAGTCTCTGAAAGGCAGCGGGTGCACCATGTAGCCCAAACGGCATGGTTTTAAAGTGAAACAGCCCTTCTGGTGTTGAAAATGCAGTTTTCTCTCTAGAACTGCGAGTTAAGGGGATCTGCCAGTATCCCTTTGTCAGGTCCAGAGTAGAGATAAACTTCGCCTTTCCCAGTCTATCTAAAAGTTTGTCGACCCAAGGCATAGGGTACGCATCAAACTTGGCAATAGCGTTTACCTTCCGGAAATCTACACAGAAGTGGTTGGTGCCGTCTTTCTTGGCCACTATGACAATAGGACTGCACCACTCGCTCCTGGAAGGTTCAATCACCCAAAGCTCAAGCATGTCCCATACCTCTTTGCAAACGCCACTTCGTCGACTTCCTGGGATCTGGTAAGGTCTCTTTCGTACTGTGACACCTGGTGGAGAGATAATGTCATATTCAACCAAGTTAGTTCTGCCAGGCAAGTCAGAAAAAACATTGTTGAATTCCTCAATTAACATACGCAGCTCAAGTTGCTGATCAGTAACTGTTCCCCCATCGAAGTGTACTTTGTGCTAGAGGTCTCTAGATCAGGGCCCAAATCATCCTCTACATTGCCTGGGGTTATAAATAAGGCCTCCATTGCCTGCCAGGGCTTTAATAAATGTACATGATAAAGGTATTTTTCATTATGGCGATCGGGCTGTCTAATTTTGTAATTCACTTTTCCTATAGCCCGAATCACTTCATATGGCCCCTGCCATTTAGCACATAGTTTTGATTCTGAGGAGGGAAGCAGCAGCATTACCTTGTCTCCAGGTCGAAAGGTTTGAATTAATGCATTTTTATTGTAAAGCTGCTGTTGTCGGTGCTGAGCCGATTTGAGATTGTCCTGGGCCAAACGACCGACCAAATCTAGCCAATCTCTAAGCAGGAGCACATGCTGCACTACATTTTTGGACGAGCCTTTGTGCTCCTCCCACCCCACGCTCAACAGATTGAGGATGCCGCAAGGCTGTCGGCCATACAAGAGCTCGAAGGGGGAGAACCCTGTTGAACTCTGCGGCACCTCTCTCACTGCAAAAAGGAGGTAGGGAAGAAGCGATGCCCAATGTTTTTGCTCCTGATTTACAAATCGTCTCAGCATCGACTTCAAGGTCTGATTAAAGCGATCCACCAAACCGTCCGTCTGTGGATGATAAACAGATGTCCTGATGGGACGTATTTTTAATATTTTATATACCTGCTGTAACATGTTGGACAAGAAGTTAGTTCCATGATCAGTCAAGATCTCCTTGGGGATCCATACTCTAGACGTAATCTGCACTAGTTCTTTGGCTATCGCAGCGGCACAAGTGGACCTCAATGGAACTGCCTCCGGGTATCGCGTTGCATAATCTACCACCACTAATATATGCGTCTAACCCGAGTCAGAAGGTAGCAAAGGGCCGACTATGTCCATTGCAATGCATTCAAAGGGGGTAGAAATAATCGGCAGTGGGACCAAAGGAACGGAGCGCACTCGACCCGGCGCTACTCGCTGGCAGTCTTGGTATGTGGCTACATATTTCGACACATCTTTATGAAGTCCTACCCAATAAAATCGAGCCAATATTCGCTCCCTGGTCGCAAAAGGGATATCATGCGCCAGCCACATGACCTCCAGTCGACAAGACAGGGGAACCAATAATTGTGTTACAGGCTGTCCTGTGCCCGTGGCAAGGTTTACCCTATACAGTAATTGCCCCTTGATAATGAAATGTGGAAATACTAGCACCTCAGCGCCTTCAACATCCATACCTTGAATAGACCTGACCTGTCCCCAAGTGTGCACTAGTGAGGGGTCGTTATTTTGGCCCCACACTATGTCCGCGCTTGAGTGCCACATGTCCGGTATATTGAGGGACGGGAGTAACATCTGCCCTGCGTTCTGACCCCCTTTGACTGGCGTTTGTTACCATTATAGCAGGCTCCCACCAGCCCCCGGCCTTGTCTCATTAAAGGGCGCCTGGATAAGGGCGTCTGCTAAGAAATAAATAATAATAATAATAATTAATGCTCCCTCCCATTTCCGCATCCTTCTCTCTTTATTTGTTTTTCTCAGGCGGAACAGAGGAGAAAACATTTCAGTTTGAAAGGGAAAAACATTACCAATTATTTCCCTTTCATTTTTATCTGCCACGTTTACGGGTGCGTGTCTCCATGGATACAGGTGATAGTCACCTGACCTTGTGGCTGCCACAACACACCGCCCAAAAGAGACGTTCTAATTAAGGTCTGACCACACCCTGTGTCCACTAATGCATGGGTTTTCACATTTCCCCAAATCACATTGACAATACAAGGCCCCTCCCGACCATTTTCCCCTCGCTTACCTGCTTCTGATGCCAGATTGCATGTTGCCACATCACACTCCATCGCAGATGGGCATGACTTGGCCTGATGACCCCGGCTGGTGGCACCTAAAACAGGTAGGGGGAAAGGAGGGCACAGGGGTTAGATATCTGTCCCACTGCTGGTATGGCAATGGGCCGGGGGCAGCACGTCTACCCCAGCTGGGGGACAACCTTGGTCTCCATGGAGGGGAAGCAAGGTTGCTCATTGGGGCCGGTGGTCTAGGAGGTCGTTGACCCGGTCCCAGTGGTGGTGGAGCAGAGAGAGGAGCTGGTGCTCAGATGCTCCGCTGTACTGGAGCGGTGAGTAGCCCGGACTGGGCTGATACCAGGGAGTCCTCGAAGTCCTCAGCGAGCTTCACTGCCTGGTCCAGGGTGTCAGGGTTGTGACGTCGTATCCACGCTTGGGTCTTGGTGCCAACCAGATGGCAAAACTGCTCAATCACTATGGCCTTACCCATCTGTGCGCTCGTTTTTAGAGCAGGGTTGAACCATTGTACCATGTGGTCACAGAGTTTTTGCGCGACCACCCTGGGGCGTGTATTCAGGGACCTCTTATACTCCCTGAGCCTCACATGGTGGGTTTCCTCTGTGATGTTAAGACAGCAGAGAATGGCCAGCTTTACCAGGTCGTAGTGAGCGGTGTCGTCATCAGACATCGCCTGGTAAGCTGCCTGTGCTTCTCCAATCATTGCAGGGTCTCAATTGGTTTGCCCAGAACTCTCGGGGCCTTGACGCGGTGTTAGCCAGCCGCTCAAATGCCACTAAGTATGCCTCTGGGTCATCCTCCACCGTCATTTTATGTGTCCTCGACTTCAGGGCCGGCATAACAGGTTCTGCTGCTGCTGCTGTGGGCGGTATCGCCAGCCCGACCCTCTCAATCAGCGCCGTGTACCTCTCCTCTCTCCGTCTCTCCTTAGCCTCCTGTCTGCTGTCCAGCTGCTCCAGCAGCGCCGACAGTGCTGTGTAGTCTATCCCTCTTCTGACAACCACGTGTGGCAAAGTGGTGAGTGGATACAGGTGAGTGCAGTGCAAATCTGATTAATCACACAGCCAATTGCTTTCAGGTGCAAGGGTCTTTTATTTATGAAAAAACGCCCTTTGCTGTTCCTGGTCCAGCTCCTGGAGGTGCTGTTTGTCCCACGCAGGACACCATATGTGACCGAGCTGTTGTTGCAGTGTGGGTAGTGATGTCATGGACCAGGAAGTAAACAAAGGCAATGAACGGATGGAATCACGGTGGTGGAACTGAACGCGGCGCTCAGCGTTTTATTAAATAAACAAAACAAACAAAAGATTTAAACAAACAACAAACAAAAAGGCACAAGGGCCAAACAAATAAACAAATAAGTATCGTGCTGGTGTAAACCAGCACGCTTAGCAGTTATTTATGTTTCGTTTTTCTCTCTCCTCGCTCTCTCCGCTCTCACTCCTAACACACTCTCCGCTGAGGGTAGAGAGCTGCAGGTTTATATACAGTGACCATCTCCCGATTAGCAAAAATTAATCAATGAATTAACTCAGGAGATGGTCACTGTCTGCACGAGTTTAATAAGGATGCGTGACTGTCAGCTAGCTAAATAAATCACTAGCTGATCAGTCACGCATCCTCACGAGGTTTTTAAACTATAAAAACAATAACAAATACGCTGCGCTTTTATCTGCGCCGCAAACAATAATAGAAATCATAAAAACACAGTGCACATATAAATATAGGGGAGGGACACTCCGCCACACATGCGCAGCACACATGGCCTTTTCGGCTACCTCCCCCCTTAGTCCCCAAAGTCCCGGCTTGCAGTCCTGGCCCAGGAACAGGGGCAGCAACGGGCCAAAGGTGGCGGCCACGGTGGGATGTCCTCCTCCCACCCAAACAGCTGTAGCGTCCCGGTGGATCAGCGACAGGCCGGCTCCTCCGGCCGGCAGCTCCCCTCCGTGGGACTCCGGCCACCCGATCTCCTGCAGCGAAATTGTTGTGGGGGGAGCTGGTCTCCTGACCCCCCCCCCCCCTTCTTCATGTCCGGCAGCTCCCCTCCGTGGGGCTCCAGCCACCCGTTCTCCTGCAGCGAAATTGTTGCGGGGTGAGCTGCTCTCCTGACCTCCCCCCGCTTCATGGCCGACAGCTCCCCTCCGTGGGGCTCCGACCACAATTTCTCCTGCCGCGAAAGTGCGGCTGGGAGAGCTGGTTTCCTGACCTCCCCCCCTTCTTCGTGGCTGGCAGCTCCCCTTCATGGGGCTCCAGCCACAGTATTTTCTGCTGCATGGCAGGACTGGTAGTGACCCCAGGCGAAGCAGGAACCTCGGTAGGTGACGGCAGCAGCTGCGGACCCTCGGGAGGCGATGGCAGCAGCAGCAGACCCTCGGGAGGCGACGGCAGCAGCAGCAGACCCTCGGGAGGCGACAGCAGCAGCAGCAGCGAACCCTCGGGAGGCGACGGCAGCAGCAGCGGACCCTCCGGAGGCAAATTCGGGAGGGGAGCCCCTGGCCATGGAGGCGACAGCGGGAGCTCCACTTCTCTCTTGTACCCTGTAACTGGTGGCTCTCCAGGCGATGCAGAGCAGCAAGCAACCCCAGACGATGCGGAGCAGCAGGCAACCCCAGGCGATGCGGAGCAGCAGGCAACCCCAGGCAATGCGGAGCAGCAGGCAACCCCAGGCGATGCGGAGCAGCAGGCAACCCCAGGCGATGCGGAGCAGCAGGCAACCTGCAGCGATGCACGGCAGGCATCCTTGGCAAGCGAGGCAGGCATCCTTGGGCGGTGCGAGGCAGGCATCCTTGGGCGGTGCGAGGCAGGCATCCTTGGGCGGTGCGAGGCAGGCATCCTTGGGCGGTGCGAGGCAGACATCCTTGGGCAGAGCGAGGCAGGGCAGGAGCAGTCCTTCCCATGACGGTGGAGATGGAACCAGCAGGTATTCACCCTCTGCTGGTGGAGCTGGGAGCGGTAAGCTGTCCTCCCACGGTGCTTGAGATGGAACCAGCAGGTATGCACCCTCTGCTGGTGGAGGTGGGAGGGGCAAGCAGTCCTCCCACGGCGACTGAGGCGGAACCAGCAGGCATTCACCCTCTGCTGGTGGAGCTGGGAGCGGCAAGCTGTTCTCCCACGGTGGTTCCTGCTGCTCTGCTCCTGGCTGTGGAGACAGAGGCAGCTCCTGCTGCTCTGCTCCTGGTGGTGGAGACAGAGGCAGCTCCTGCTGCTCTGCTCCTGGCAGTAGAGACAGAGGTAGCTCCTGCTGCTCTGCTCCTGGCTGTGGAGACAGAGGCAGCTCCTGCTGCTCTGCTCCTGGCTGTGGAGACAGAGGCAGCTTCTGCTGCTCTGCTCCTGTCGGTCGAGACAGAGTCAGCTCCTGCTGCTCTGCTCCTGGCGGTGGAGACAGAGGCAGCTCCTACTGCTCTGCTCTTGGCGGTAGAGACAGAGGCAGCTCCTGCTGCTCTGCTCCTAGCGGTGGAGACAGAGGCAGCTCCTGCTACTCTGCTCCTATCAGTGGAGGTGTTGGAGACAGAGGCAGCTCCTGCTGCTCTGCTCTTGGCTGTGGAGACAGAGGCAGCTCCTGCTGCTCAGCTCCTGGCTGTGGAGACAGAGGCAGCTCCTGCTGCTCTGCTCCTGGCTGTGGAGACAGAGGCAGCTCCTGCTGCTCTGCTCTTGGCTGTGGAGACAGAGGCAGCTCCTGCTGCTCTGCTCCTGGCTGTGGAGACAGAGGCAGCTCCTGCTGCTCTGCTCCTGGCTGTGGAGACAGAGGCAGCTCCTGCTGCTCTGCTCCTGGCGGTAGAGACAGAGGCAGCTCTTGCTGCTCTGTTCCTAGCGGTGGAGGTGATGGAGACAGATACAGCTCCTGCTGTTCTGCTCCTGGCGGTGGAGGTAGTGGCGACGACTCCTCTCCCTCTGGT
Source organism: Acipenser oxyrinchus oxyrinchus (assembly GCA_030684275.1). NCBI lineage: Eukaryota > Metazoa > Chordata > Actinopteri > Acipenseriformes > Acipenseridae > Acipenser > Acipenser oxyrinchus. The sequence continues at coordinate 30,602,038 of CM060251.1, forward strand.
GTTGGAGATGTCCACGCTGGGACCTCTCCCTCTAGCGCTGGAGACGGCAGCAATGGCTCCTCTCCCTCTGGTGCTGGGAACAATGGTGAGGGCTCCTCTCCCTCTGGCGCTGGAGACAGCAGGAATGGCTCCTCTCCTTCTGGCGCTGGAGACTGCAGCAGGGCCCCTCCCATATCAGCAGCCAGGTAGTTGAGCACCATGGCTGTGATGTCTGGGAGGGATACTGGGTGGTGTTTCTGTTCCCAGGCCTCCCAGCGCTCCCCATCCCTCACCCACAGGAGGTTGATCACAGCAGGGAGGGCCTCCACGATATCCCTCATATCCCCTCTGAGGAGTGGACCAGTCCACCTCGGTGGATGCAGAGGCAGCTCCTGCTCCTTTCCCTCGGATGGTGGTGGTGGAGGTGAAACCAGCAGGTATTCTTCCTCTGCTAGTGGCGCCTTGAGCTGTGGACGCTTGGCCTCCCCCCTCTTGGGCTGTGGACGGACTGACCCCTCATCCTCCGGTTCCTGCTCTGGGCCATCCTCCTCCCACATGGGTGCAGGATGTTCAGGCTCCTCCCTCACCTGCCATGGAGGGGGTTGGTCGGGTGCTACATGCCCGACCTCACCAACGGCGAAGCACCATTCCTCACATTTCAAACAGGTGAGGCAGACGTCCAGCATAGCAGAGACCCGGCAGGACTTGCGACCAGCCCCGTGCTGTTGCTGATGCACTTGCTCCTGCCGCTGCTGCTTCCTCCGTCAACTTCTTCCCATTATTTTTATTTTTTTATTTTTTTTCCCCCAAACACAAAAAGCACTTTTTGAAAAAAAAACAACAACAAAAAAACGCCCTTTGCTGTTCCTGGTCTGGCTCCTGGAGGTTCTAATAGTAGATTTGCCATTGTGCTGTTGCCTTGCACGAAACATCACCTTTCTGTAGACGTGCTCTACACGCCGTTGGAGCAGACACCTAAATGACTGTTTAGACAGAGTCTAAATGTTTGAAAATCACATGTAAACATGGTAATGAGCTAAAACCAGACTAGACGCTGATAGATGGGGCAGAGCGTCTAAGGACATGAACATGGGAATGTAGACGCTTTAGAAAATAGCTCTTACACTAGACGCTAGACGCAACATTTAAAATGCCGAGTTAGACGTGTCTACAGCCTTTAGTCGCCTTTGAAAATCTACCCCATTGTGTCCAGTGGTCAACTCTGTCTTAGAAAACACTCTAAGACATGGGTGTTCTCTTAGCCATAGACTACTATACTGTGTTATTTCTTACATGTTCAATATCCTATTCTATGTGCATGGTATAATCTTCTTTTGCTCTTTCTTCTTAGATACATTTTTACCAGGCTTACTAACTAATGGGATATGGTTAGAGTTGATTCTGAAAAAAGGCTTAAAATATGCATTTCTGAAGCGCAGTGATTCTACAAATGACCACGTGTGTGTGCAACTGTGATCTCTGCCCGCTCTGCAATTGTGGCAAGTGTTCATTTTTAAAATGTTAGTAAAATATAAAATCACAATTTTAGATGAGGCAGAAATTACAGCTGTATATTTATCTTTTGGAAACAGACCCTGAAGTAGAAAAAGGACCGTTTTCCTTATATCCTTTTAACATTTGGGGTCAGAATGTGGAAGCGTGATCATTAGAATAAGAAAGCCTGCTTGTTGTACACAATTTCAATGAAATCAGGTGTTAGCAAGGTGGCAGTGCCAGTGTTTTCTTTTTCATAACCTTCTCTACACAGCTGCTCTGAGATTTTGTTTGCTGGATATTTTCAGTGAATGTGTCCATGTTAGTATACAGACACAGAATTTCAGTTTCAACGTATTTTAACTGCTGTATAGGGAGTAGAAAGCTATAGATTTTATTTGCAGTCTGAAATAATTCTTAAGTCAGCAAGGTTCATATATTTCATATAGTTCACATGCTTCTCCTTCAGTCCACATTAACATATATGTATTATTTATTGTGTACTTTGATCTCTCTATGCTTCTGATTAAGTCTGAACCACAGATGTTTTATTGTACTTTGCAATTGTCCTTTTTATTGTTTTCCAGGACCCCCTTGTAAAGTATGGGAGGTGAAAGTAACAAAAATGAAATAATGAATGACAGCTCATTAAATATTAAATTTAAGCAAGTATCGAATATTGAATTTTAGCATAAAATAATAAATACTAGCATTAAATATTAAATTCATGTATCAACTGTTACATTTTAACATTAAATAATAAATTCAACATTGAATATTAAATGCAAGTACTGAATGTTAAATACTACCATAGAATGTTAAATGCAACAGTCGAATGTTAAAAACTAGCATCAAACATTAAATATCTACGGAAGCCCTGAACCACACATGAAAAGAAAAAAAACCCACAGATTATCTCATTGAATGTGCTTTTTATCCATTCGATGCATGCACTTGCAAACTGTCAATCAATCCCATCTGCCCCGCCCATTCCCACGCCTTCCACATCGGGAGATCGGGTGTTCCCCTTGTTACCTGTTAATCTGCTCAGCCAATGAGAGGATTTTCAAACTGAAATATGGTAACTGTCTTGTGCCGTCTGTAGAAATTAAAAAGGTTCTTGTTGTTTTACCTGTTTTGTATGTAAAAAAAACTTTTTACAACGGTTTTTATTTTATTTTATTATGTTCACATGGCTGAGCTGCAAGGCCCGACGTAGCGACCCAGCTACAGAACTACGCATGACAAAAAATGTATCTAGCGAGAAATATGCTAGAAACTAATACCAGTGATGATACCGTTTTGTACATTTTAGAGTGGCTTCAAAGTATTTTGATTAATTCAGAGGCAAGCGGAATTTATGCAAACGGCCCGTTGGTGGAAGTTTTATCTGAAGTGATTTCTGAGTTACATTGTGTGTTTGCCGGTGTTGTAACCAATTCAGTACCCCCTCAGAAACCTGTATCCCCTGGCGCATGGCCCATGCGTAAAATGAGATCGTCCCACACAGGCGTGTCTCATTTTTATTTTGCTCGTGTCTGAGGTGAAATATGAGTGCTGCAGTTGTAGGCTGCATTTTGCAATCACTTACTAACTTTTTCGACAGGACGGCATGTTTTCTTTGTGATGTGTATAATCAGTTAACAGTTTGTTTTCATTAAAAACGTCTTTGACATGCGCAGCTAAAACAATCTTTAATTAATTCTTAATGTATTAACTATGCAATCTACCTGTTTATAAACAATTGTGCCGATTTCAAAGTATTATTATATATTTTATATATTTTTTGGATTTCAAAACTTGAAAGTTTAAAGTAAATGATCACGAAAGTTTTCACGAATGTTTTTGCTCTGGTTTGTGCTGTTATGTCTGGAATAAACACGAGTCGTGTAAATGATATTAAAAATGCATAATGTATTACATATAACGTTATTGTTTACATATATTTGTTTATATATTTCTTTTATATACAGTACACACACAAGATACTGACAGTGACAGGTACTGACAGTGAGAAACACAGGAAATACCAAATTAGACAATCAACAATATCTTAGTCTATGGCGGTATTATTTGGTATCCCTTGTGTTTTTCACTGTAAATACACCCAATATCAATCAAACCCTTTGTGTGTGATAATGGGGCACTAGGAGTCCCACAATGTTGAATTTATTATTTGATGTTAAAATTTAACATTTGATACATGAATTTAATATTTAATGCTAGTATATTATTTGATGCTACAATTCAATATTTGATACTTGCTTAAATTTAACATTTAATGAGTTGTCATTCATTATTTAATTTTTGTTACTTTCACCTCCCATAGTAAATGAGCCTATGGTCTCAATGAGTACATCTCCTGGTTAAATAAATACATTTATCTGATTTGAGCCACAATTAAACTAATCAAATGTTTCACAAAGCGCATAAAAGCACAGGGACATACTAAAAGCACAGGGACATACGAATGAAGGTAAAAAGTCATGGCGCGGGAGTTTAACCCCACTCTGGTGCCTTGCTTATTAAATTGATATTCCTGAATAGATAGTCAGCATGTGGGCTAAAATGAAGAACAAAAGTCCTACCTATTCTTTCTGCGTTGGTAGTATATGGATAACATTTAGGGTACAACTGCACTGAAGCACTCAGAATATACTCAGAATTTAAGATATTAAGTTCTGAGGCAGGTCAAATAGGCAACAAATGCCTGACTCAAAGTCATTATTCATTCAGTACAAATACTTGTTAGAGGATAGGCTCCAGATTTTGAGTAGGTAGCATGAGACACATCAGGGAAATGCATGTTTTGTGGTGTTTCCTGCGCTACAGGCACCTATACTCATTTTTGGACAACTCTCTCTGGATGTTGTTATGTGTTGTTTATTCACTGAGCCACCCAGCCTGCCGTGTTTAAAGTTGTTTTATAATGTCTTAACAGCAAACCTCCTAGTGCAAGCACACACAGCATCTAATCTAGACAATGATTAACAGACTTTTGGCACAGGATTCTGTTCTTAATGTCAGGCTGACGCGACTGTTTTTAGTTTGTAAATCCAATAAAAACATTGGTGTTATTGAACTGCTGAAAGTATCTGTTTGATTGACAGTGAAAGTGGAAAAGTCAAAATAGAAACACAGTGCGGAGAGCCATTCTCCTAGTATGTAAACACAGTAAAAATATGACCCTTCTTGTTTCATAACCTGTTGTATGAGAAGCTTGAGGCATAGGCAGCTGCTCTTGCATTTCTAAAGCTGTGAAGAGGCTGTAAACACAAAATGGAAACCTACTGAGCTGAAAGAACAAACTCTCTGGACCTGTCTGACACAGGGGTCCGGAGGTCACTCTGAGCTGGTGTAGGCAGCTTAGTAGACTGGGCTCTCAGTACCCCTCCAACATCATTTAGATAAACAAGCAGATGGCAGGTGTCAGCAATGACAAAGAGCCATCTGTGCAGTGACGACCATCCCCTCCATACTCTCTCAGGCTACTTCATTAAACTTTCCACTTCACAAAGTGACTGAGCTGCCACCTCCAGCCTGTGGGGCCCATTGCATGGCCTAAACGGGGGTGGGGGGTGGGGGGGGGGTCGGGATGTATATTTAATCTCAAGGTTCCAGCAACAGTAGCATTGGAAGGAGAGTACTTTTAGTTTGGTCAGTTATATCGAAAATGCATCACATGGTGAGCTATCAAGTATATTAGAAAACAAAAGTCTTAATAGCAGATAGGGTTAACAGAGAAAACATGTGTTGGAGAATCATTTGTTCCTAAGACTGGAGTGCAGTCCTTGATTACATATTTATAAATATATCTAGAATACAACTACAATAACATTGTAGTATACAGTTCACATGTAAAAATATGTGATTTAGTAATAAAAAAATAAAAGGTTCAACATTAGAAAGCTATTTGGGCTACATTTCTCCATCCTTTGTTCATTTTGTTGAATTGAAGATTAATACATTAAAAAAAAGTTCCAAGTCTTGTATAATTTGTCTATTTTTGCAATTACATTTTTATATGTTAAGATTTTTGCAGTATTTAATATATTAAAGACTGAAATAAACTATTAAGACTATGCATTTCCTTTAAGGAAGTTACAAAGTGTAAATGTGTTTTGCTTTCTGTTTCTTCTATATATTTTTATTTTTTAAATGTTCCTACAGTAACTGTTTGATGCTTTGTTTGTTTAATGAAAACCGCAGGCACCAGTAAACAAACACCAAAACACCAATTCTGAATAAGAGTGTAAATCAAATCTAAGGCATCTTCTTTGTAGTCCATCTGACATTTACCATCTGCTTTCAGGGCAGTAAGGATCCCACAGAGCTAGCTGAAGTTGAGGAGGTGGCTTCTCTGGGCAGAAACTTCACATCCCCACTCCAGCCAGGGTATAGGGCTCTTAAGTCGGCAATCCCCCCCCATCTGCTTTCCCTCATGCTTTGACCCTGAAACCATTGATCAGAAAGTGCAAGTGTACCAGAATACCTGAAAGTAAGGTATGGAAACAGAGCTTTCTTTAACCTATTCTGGTTTGCTATAGCATGTGTTTCTTTTAAAACTACACATGTGAACTACATAACGAATGGAGTAAATGAGATGTAGGATTTATGGAATTAGCTATATGCCTTTTATTATTATTTTATAGTGGACCTTCTTAGTTAGTGGGGTCTGAATTACACATTACATCCAAAATAAAAAAAAGTTTTATTCTAAGATTAAACAAATACGTGAATATCTTTGTTCATATCTCATATTTTCTAACTTAAAAAAAGTATATATTAAATTTGACCTTAACACTTCCTCTAAAGAATCAGAGTTTGGTGTTCTGTTCTTTATTTTTTTCATTCACATGGTTTACATGATTGGGATTAATGGCAGTGTTCCAGTTTACATGGGATATAAAGTCAGACAATAAGGACCAGTCGAGATTTATGGAGGAGCGACATGAAAACTTGGGCCAAAGGGTTGTCGCACACAGAGCTAAAGTAGGATGAAAGGTATATGCAAAACCTGAATTTATGGTTGTGACAGGGTGACTGAGTGGTCTGACGTCACGGCAGAAGCAGGAACAAAATACTGACACCAGGGAGTACTGCAGGTAAAGGTGGCGTTTGCCGTTTTATTAAGCCAAACAAAAATAAATAAAATATTTAAACAAAAAGACTTTGCTCACAGAGCGAAAATAAAAGGTTTAAATATAAACAAGTCTTGAACACAAAATAAATAAATAAAACACAGGTCAGGCTGAGCAGTCGCTGTCACTGTTCCTGTATTGTTTTATCGTTTACGTTTCTTTCTCTCCGTTCTCGTTCACTCTCTCCTTCCAACACCCACCCCGAGTGCCGAGAGCTGCAGGCTTTTATAACAGGTGACCATCTCCCGATTAGCAACAAATTAAATCACCTAATTAATTCGGGAGATGGCCACCTTCTGCACAAGTTTAAAATACCATGTGGATGGGGCTTCCCATCCACGTTACTAAACAGTATCAAATAAACAAACGGCTACGCCGTCACTAAGCAAAACAATAACAAACATACGGCGCTCGCCGTCATGTATACAATAAATTACAATAATACAAATAAACAATACAAAATAACACAGGCGGAGGGGGACCCTGCTCTAAAATAAAATAAACAAAACAATGTACAGGGCTGCTTGCCGTTACATATCCCCCCCCTTGTGCAACGCACACATGGCCCCAACGGCCACCTCCCCCCTCAGTCTCAAGAGTCCCGGAAGAGGGGAAGTACAGTGTCCATGGGGGTGGCCACGGTGGGAGGTCCGGCACCCCCCAATTCTTCGTGGCTGGCAGCTCCCTCTTCCGGGGCTCCCGCCACACATTATCCTGCCGCGAAAGTGCGGCTGGTGGAGCTGGTCTCCTGACCTCCCCCCCCCTTCTTCATGGCCGGCATTTCCCCTCCATGGGGCTCCGACCACACGATCTCCGGCAGCGAAACTGCTGCGAGGGGAGCTGGTCTCCTGACCTCCCCCTCCTACTTCGTGGTCACCAGCTCCCCTCCGTGGGGCTCTGGCCACCGTGTAGCGACCCCAGGCGAAGCAGAGCGCTCGGCGACCCCAGGCGACGGCAGCAGCAGTGGACCCTCGGGAGGCGACGACAGCAGCAGCGGACCCTCGGGAGGCGACGGCAGCAGCAGCGGACCCTCGGGAGGCGACGGCAGCAGCAGCGGACCCTCGGGAGGCGACGGCAGCAGCAGCGGACCCTCGGGAGGCGAACTCGGGAGGGGAGCCCCTGGCCATGGAGGCGGCAGCGGGAGCTCCACTTCTCCCTCGTACCCTGTACCCTGTGCGAAGAAAAAGGCAGCCCCAGGCGATGCGGAGCAACAGGCAGCCCCAGGCGATCCAGGCATGGCATCCCTGAGTGGAACGGGCGTTGCATCCCTGGGCGGTGCGAGACTGGCATCCCCGGGCGATGGCGAACTGGCATCCCCGGGCAGTGGCGAACTGGCATCCCCGGGCACTGCACGACAGGGCGGCAGCGGTCCCTCAGGAGGCAGCGGCAGGAGGGGAGCCAGGACCAGCGGCGGTGTTTGGGTTGGCCCTCTTGTTAGCCGCTGCGAACCAGCGGTTTTCCCCCTTGCTCATCTTAGCAGCCTGTGCAAGAGCAGCTGTGGACCGCCAGCCTCCTGTCCCGGTCCATCCTGTCGTGAAGGGAGAGGCAGCTCCTGCTCCTCTCCCTCAGGTGGTGATGGTCGAGGCAGAGGCAGCTCCTGCTCCTCTGCTCCTGGCGAAGGCGGCAGGGGCTCCTCCCCTTCTGGCGGCGAAGGCGGCAGGGGCTCCTCCCCTTCTGGCGGCAGCAGGGAAACCAGCAGGCATGTTCCCTCTGCTGGTGGTGGTGGAGACAGAGGCAACTCCTGCTGCTCTGCTCCTGTCGTCAGAGGTGGTGGAGACGGGACCAGCAGGCACTCTCCCTCTGCTGGTGGCGGTGGTGGAGACAAAGGCAGCCCCTGCTGCTCTGCTCCTACTATTGGAGGTGATGGAGGCGGGACCAGCAGGCACTCTCCTTCTGCTGGTGGCGGTGGGCACAGCAGGTCTACCTTCTCTGCTGTGGGTGGTGGTGGGACCAGCAGACACTCTCCCTCTGCTGGTGGGAATGGGTGCAGCAGGCACCCCTCTAACAGGAGAGGGCAGTTGAGTGGGGAATGCCCCTGCTCACCACAGATGGGGCACCAGCAGTCCTGTATGACCGCCCCGCATGATGGCATCCCAGCTGCTCTCCAGCTTTGTGGCCGCAGCTGGTAGCTCCCGCTTCTGGGGTCTCCCCTTGGGTACCTGGTCCTGGCTCGCTTGGGCAGCCCACTCCTCTCCCTGGTATTGGGTGGGGCAGATGGCCACGGTGTGCCCAAACTCCCCACAACCAGGGCACCACTCGTCTACCACATAGCTAGGGCCGACATCCCTGGTGGCAGTTGTTGCCGCCGCTTTTGCTGCTTTCTGCAGCTCTTCCTTCCCATCCTTCCTCCTCCAAACACAATTAGAAAAAATGAAAAAAAAAAACGAAAAACTGCAGTACCCTCTTCTGCCTGCGTCTAGCAGGCACTGGTGATCCCACGCTGCACACCACGTGTGACAGGGTGACTGAATGGTCTGACATCACAGCAGAAGCAGGAACAAAATACTGACACCAGGGAGTACTGCAGGTAAAGGTGGCGTTTGCCGTTTTATTAAGGCAAACAACAAAAATAAATAAAATATTTAAACAAAAAGACTTTGCTTACAGAGCGAAAATAAAAGGTTTAAATATAAACAAGTCTCGAACACAAAATAAATAAATAAAACACAGGTCAGGCTGAGCAGTCGCCGTCACTGTTCCTGTATTGTTTTATCGTTTACGTTTCTTTCTCTCCGTTCTCGTTCACTCGCTCCTTCCAACACCCACCCCGAGTGCCGAGAGCTGCAGGATTTTATAACAGGTGACCATCTCCCGATTAGCAACAAATTAAATCACCCAATTAATTCGGGAGATGGCCACCTTCTGCACGAGTTTAAAATACCATGTGGATGGGGCTTCCCATCCACGTTACTAAACAGTATCAAATAAACAAACGGCTACACCGTCACTAAGCAAAACAATAACAAACATACGGCGCTCGCCGTCATGTATACAATAATAAATTACAATAAAACAAATAAACAATACAAAATAACACAGGGGCGGAGGGGGACCCCGCTCTAAAATAAAATAAACAAAACAATGTACAGGGCTGCTTGCCCTGTTACAATGGTATATAAAATAAAAGATTGCGTTGTTTTCACATGAGATTTAGCAGGAGTTCTGGGATTTAACGTTGGGAATGTGTGCAGTGTCCCCTAATACAATGCACATAAAAGCACAAACCTTTAAGTAAAAAAACAAACAAACAAACACATAATTGCTTTACAGTGACATATTTACATATTTAAGTGAATAGTATTACATACTAAGAACACATGTATATTTTAAATTTGTGCGTAACAAATCTACACAAATACATAGCTGCAATCGGGGCTGAAATGGGGTCGGTAACATCAAAGAAAGGGTTGGTGACATCTAAAAAACTGCAGCTACATCGTTCAGAAAGGGTGTGCTGGAAGTTAAATTTTATGCCAGAAATTACTTTTTTTGTGGGGGGTGGGGTACAGCAAAGTTCTGGTGAATGCCACCATATTTACGAGTCAGCGAGACTTACAATATTATCAGTGCAGCAATATTTCTGTTTTATCTCAGTATTTATGTATTTATATCTTGGAAATTGATTCTCTAATGAATATGGCCATTTTAACTAAACTAGCAGTGTGCACTGTGCAGTGTGAAACAGAAACAAATGCCTTTGTCTATTTTTAATATTTCCATGCTGTACCCAAGAAAAACAAAAAACATCATTTCTAGCATAAAATCGAAATTTCCTGCTACCTCTTCGCACTTCTTGGCTACCATACTTAGCCCCAACCTGTAAGACACAAGCTATATACTTAGGTCTTCTGATTTTCAGTGTTTATTCATTTTATTTTTCAGTGCTTATTTTTTAGCTATTTTCGAGTTTTATGCAAATCTTTTTTTCGGGGCTTTCATTTTTGATGTATGAAATGAGTGTTTTCGGTTACTTTCCAAAATGCTACAGTTTTTTTTTTTTGGGGGTTGTCAAAATATATATAGTAGTAACTTGACAGTACTTGCACACTTAAGTTGTACCTTCTTTCCTTTGCTGTCTTCCACAATTAAATCCTTATGGTCACAGGCACATTCTTCTGGGGTTTTTGTGTGTAGGCATTTTTTTACATTTCACCACAATTTGCAATTCTGTTTTAAATCCTCCATTATTATTATTTTATTAGAACAAGCCTTTGTGTTTTAAAGTGACAGTCTTTTTGTTTTGTGCACCATTTGTCTGTGTGTGTAAATAAATATGGTTGCACCTTTTCTTTTGAAACCTGACTCCATGTGTCATTCTGAGACCTCGTACAAAGACCTTTCTAGGGTATTGCCACGTTTATGTTAGAATGTCACTATTTGTATGTTTTTGAAATCTAGGAACTATTACAAGCAAAAAACATTTTATTTTTTGGGATAATCAATATTTGGCATTTAAAAATTGAAAAATATTTGTTGTGGCTCTTCACTTCGTTTTAGAAGCAAAACCTAATAAATTGGGGATTTCCATGTAATCTTGCATACTTGTAGATATTCATAGTGAATACAATTTCTATAACAAAAAAGGCAAATTACAAAGAAAAAACAGAATTCTTAAACACATAACCACAAAAGATGCCTGTTTGGTTTATATGCAGAAATAAAAAATAAGTCGGACCTTTTTGCAATGCTATTTTGTTAGTACCTTTAAGGGGGTTTACATTAGGGGTTTGTAATCACTAATCGACTATTCACACCTGTGAGCTTTGATCGATTAAAAAAAATAATAATCTTGTCTACCTGAATGCAGTATCAGAAAATGGTGCATGAAAAAGAAATCTTGAAAAATGGCAGAGGGTACTTACTGGGAGGTATACCCAATATTACACAACGGCTCCTATGCATCAAAGTGTCGATTCCAAAAATCGTTATTATGAATGGATTTAGAATGGTTTAAGAAATGTTTCTGATTCATCAAAGGTGTGTTTTGTGTGACAGACTGTTTCCTTGTCCTCTAATAAATTTCCTGAAACTGTCCTTCTACAACGTCACCCAGTGTTTTGTTATATACAAGTGGTGTTTTTCTCCCCCACCCTATATACATTAACAACTCGCCTGCCCTTTGAAGACCAGATCTTGAGCTGGTTAGAAAGGCAAGAAATCCCCAAAGTCCGGGTATACCACCCTCTAGTGGACAGAGCTGGAGTATCCGTTTTCTTGGATCCAAGTGGGCACGGTGCAATTCCAGAATGAACCACTGGGGAACTGACAAAATTGTCAGGTGCCCGTATATTAAAATGATACAATCCTCAGCTGTTGTACTGTGTTTCCTTCCCTTCTGCATTAAACACTTTTAAACCGTGACAGTATTACCAATGCAAGTAGTAAAAACGTGAAGTTGTAAGTGGTACTCAGACTGGTTGTCTTGGTAATCTGCCAGGCCCTGTGTTTCTTCTGGTGCGTTGTATATCCAATAGTCCTCTATAGCAATCCTTTATTTACCCAGCTTCCTTGCTGGGTATGCGCACACACACACACATAGCTGCACGACCTTGTAAACACCGTGCTCGCAGTTGGTCAGCTCTTCCTTGCAATCAAGGTTTTTAATCCTGTAGCTTCTTTGCTATTTCCAATGATTTTGTTCACTCTGTGTTTTACTAGTTTTTATTTCGCTGTAAACATACCATTGATTATTATAAAACAACAAAACATTTTCTTAGTTTATACTTCGTTACCAATACACAATTGGAACTTAACTAAATAATTATTCACCAAAGTGGCAGTCCTTCAGCCCTTGAGGTTCTCACCTGTTCACTTTTGTTGTAACACATGCAATGTCCAGCACTTCCTGGTTCACTCCCTGTTCCTGAACATTTCCAACTTCCTTTTATATTTAAAGAGGGCGTAACTTCCTGTCCTTTAACCCAATCTCTAGCTGGATCTCTCAGAAGTTAAATCCTTCACCACTATCCTATATTTACACAGTGAACATTAGTGGTGGGAATCCAAAGTGCTATTAAAAAAAAAACCCAAACAAAACCCAGACCAACATAAATTAATCTAAATCAGAGGTTTTTAACCCTAACCTCCTGTAATTTATGTAGTGTCAAGCTATGACTTTGCCACATTCCTTTCTCCCCAACAACTGTGACATCATTTCATACCAAAAAGCGACTGTTTTCCACAACCCAAAAGTTTGGTAAAAGCACTCATTTTTCTAATTTGCATATCATTGACTATAAAAGACGAAAAATGCACGTTCATGAAATGTTTTTGGAGTAAAGAAGGACAGTTTTCACAGTCAGAGTTAACACTACTTCTGATCTCTTAAACACAAAGGAAACATGGAGCAGACAACGCAAAATCCAATGGCTTTGCAGTTGTAGTGCTGGCAGGTAATGCAGTTTTAGAGAATACCGCTGCAATACAGGCTGACAACAATTGGGCTCAACAAAGCAGCGAGACGGCGGCAAATCCGTCCTAGCATTTTTAAAGATTTTCTTTCCTAAACATGCCCGATGAGGAGGTAAAAAGATTCAGACTTGATTCAGCCATAATTTTTAACCTGTGCGAGGAATTAAGCTAGGCTTTGAAAAGCCAGACTGCTAGAAGCCATGCCTTGCCAGTACACATTAAGATCCAACTGGTGCTGGGTTTCTATATGTGCGGATCATTCCAGAGACTGGGGGAACCATGTCACACGTGGTTCATCAAGTGACAGAATCTTTGGTGAGAAGGACAGGCAACTACATCTCCTTCCCCACAACACCGCAACTCCAGCAAAAAACATTGTCTCATCAAAACTCAACATCCAACTCCTCTTCACCTAAAATAATAAGTACAAGTATTGTTTTAAATGATTTATTATATATTTTTTAATATATTCAATATTTCAAAGTTTTCCTTCTTGTGTGTAGAGATTAGTTGATAATCTGATTATTCAAATGGAAACACTTGTCTTTTACCTTGATATGTTTACTTTTTTTTAGGTAAGGTCTTTTCTGTTAATATTTTCTTTTGTTTATCACTTTTGTGTTACAGATCAGTCATGGCTGCCAGCTAAAGCTAAAGAATGCTTAAGCATTCCTATGAGAGGAGCTTGTGTGAGGTTGCAAACCAAGCGCTGTTGCCTCCGGGCCTACTTGGTTTTTGTTCCTATTAATTTAAATTTCTATTTTTTATCATGAACACATCCCATTAATGAAGTGGAGAATAAAATGGGGAATGGGGTTCAGGGGCTGTGACTAAATATGGGCAAGACACTGGCTACCAGATTTTCTCCAGGATCAGTTTGCTACACAGTCAATGTTGGTTCTATATGAGAAGAAAAAAGTTAATTAAAGCACCCAAATGTGTCTCAAAGTTCTTTAATCAGTAGCCAGACCCCTTTTCATGGACAACCAATAACCTTTATCTTTTTGTTTTCTGACTTACACCTACCCTCCACTTCAATGCCTATCCCACCAAGGTCCTCTAGAGCACGCATATCCCAGGTGGACAGGATCTGTTCTTCAGTGGAGAGCAGGGCTGGGTTCCACCCCCTGTACCCTGGTACCCCTGCCTCAGTTTTTAATATTTTATTTTTACCTTCTCCTGTAGGTCATAGTATATCTTTTGTACCTTGCATAATTTTCTGATGGTGGTGAACCCTAGTGTATTTATTTTTTTGTGTAATTTGGTCCCACAATTTGTTTCTAAAATAAATATTTATTTTTTGTGGGCCAAATAAATCCGGCTTGTTTTTAAGAACCTCCTCCACCAGAAGTTCTAGGCTCTCATGGGAATTTTTTGTCTTTCTCCCCCATGTAAGGTACTATACAGCTGTGGTAGGAGATATATATATATATATATATATATATATATATATATATATATATATATATATATATATATATATATATATATATATATATATACACATGCACACACACACACAGTCGCAGACAAAAGTATTTGGGCAGTTAAAGTAGAGATTCAGCTTTATAATAAAACAACAACTTATTACATAACAAGCATAAAATAAAAAATAACGTGTGTTTGTGGCTCCCTATGCACAGCCACAGGTGATAGTAATTGTGTTTAATTGTGAAGTGGTTAATTGATTGGTTGATTGAAAAGTGTGGAATGTGGCCAGAGGGTAACTGAATGATTGATTGTCAATTACCGCTGGTCATACCCTATAAAAAAGAACAAAGAATGAATGTTTGGTGTGGGTTGTGAAGAAGGAGAAGGAGAAGGAGAAGGAGAAGGAGAAGGAGAAGGAGAAACAGAAACAGAAACAGAAACAGAAACAGAAACAGAAACAGTGATAGCTGTGCTTGGGTGCTGTTTTGTTTTGATTAGTTTGAAGAGGTCTGTGTGTAGTTTTTTGTTCAAACTATTATTTACTTCCTGTGTTTTGTTTGTTTTGTGTAATTAAAAGTGTGCCAAGGCGCTTAATTCCAACACTGTCTGTGGGTGTTTGTTATTTCTTGACCACCAATCACATTACCACTATATATACATATACATGATAATACTGCATAAATTACAGTAATCGAGAGCAAGGTCAAGTTCAAACAGCAAAAAGTAGGCCTACGAGTACGCAATATGCACAGCACAGACCACGTACGCATTACTAAAGGAGAATTTAATCACGATTTTATTCCGTTTCATGATACTGGTTCCTTATATCACTGTGTAAGTTATATCACAGGTACGTTATAAATGGGTTTGACTGTATATATAATGGGAATTGATTTTATTCTTAAGACAAGGAAAAATGTGACTGATATGTGTCTGGGTAATGGATATCTGAGTGCTGACTGCATATACAGTCAACCTCGGTTAACTCGACTGGTGGATAACCCAACGTCTTGGTCCAGAATTTTCTCCATATAAAATATATGCATCTTGCCTCTTAATTTTTTAATTCAACACCACGCTTTAGACTAGTGGATAACTCGACACTGTCGTTTCACGTGACTGACCTGACTGGAAACAGATCGTTCATTCATTCATTTGCAACTGCCAAGTGCAGCTGGTTACAGTGTCAGTTCATAATGAGTAAGAAGCAAAAAATGAGTTCTCGTTCAATTGGTTTTAAAGCTCAGGTTATTTGGGATAACAAGCATGTCAGCAGAACTTTTAAAACATGTGTTTTTGCATGTGAAACAATCGACAATGTTTGATTTCTGTTTGAAACTAAGTTGTTTATTATTGTTTTTGTTCACCAAGTTAATTCTGTATAAATGTACATTTCTTAACTTTTGCTATTTAAGCCGTCAAATTAGACAGTACAAGCCAATACCTAAAAGTATAGTCAGAGTTGTACTGAGTTTGTACAGTACTGTATACTTAGTGTTCCGCATTTTCAGTTTAAAACAATTTCCTGGGAATTTTTCTTAGTTTATTTTACATATATTAAAATAGCGATAAAATCGGTAAACAAATTGTTTTTAATTGAAACATTGGTAAAAATCGGGGGGAAAAATCTCAGTATACACACTGTAACGCAGTTTATTATTTCCTGTTATTGGGGGTAGATCACCTCAGTAATAGGCACACCCTATTGACCAGTCTTTGCGAAGGCTCGCTAGCAAGCCCCGCCCAGGGGGAGAAATTATAAAAGGATATAGCAGCCTGCGAGGAGGAAGTCGTTCTCTTTGGACTGATACACAACAGAGAGCAGATCGCTAACACTGCCCATCTACTATAAGCTTGCGAGCTGTCGCTGATTCGGGACTAACACCATTCCACTGAGCCTAGGTAGGACGTGATGTCATTAAATACCATTCTTCTGGGATTACTATAATACGCAGGAGCCAATTACCCCATTCTGGAATTCATTTAGCATACATAGAAAGGAGACCTGGCTGTCGATTTTGTATGCAATATGATTATTTGAAAATAAAACAGTAACCATTATTGACCCTGAAGATCTTTTGTGTTGAGCTAGCGAACCCTTAACAAAAGTGTGGTTACAACTGGCGCCCAAACGAGGGGCCTGTGTTCAATAGCGATCTGAGAAAATAAAAGTGAGAAGCAAGAAAAGAAAATAATATAAAAATACATCTGTTTGTTCATTAAAACTAACTTTGCTTGCTTCACTGGACAAAACCGCTGGTTAAAAATAAGAAAATAACCAATTCTTACCGTGTGTTGTGAAGTAAACACTTCCTGTATTTCAACTGACATGAATACGTCCGGTTCAGCCATGGAAAACGTTGCTAGTGTGCGAACAGTGGAATTGCTGCCTGCAGCGACCTCTGGTGGTGGCAGTATAGCAACTACTTGTCAAGGTAATTCCAAAGTCATTGAAAGCAAAGCAGCTGAGTTGGAACTGGCAATGTTAGATGAGGCACGAGAAGCCGACCCCCTTGCGAATTTAAAGGGGCAAAAGCATACTTACAATCAAGAAAACAAACCAAATTGTTCTTTTTTCAAAAATATGCTGCAATGTATTTTGCATAGAATGGAGAACCAAAATCAACAAATAAATAAGAATTTAGGGTCAGTGCAAAACGATCTCCATAAGGTTACCAATGGCCTTAATGACCTCCAAAACGTGCTTAGAAGTTAGTGACATTGGGAAGACTACAGATGATCTTATGGCCCAAATGGCATCTTGTGAATGTGTTATTTCCAAGCATGATGTTGCTTTGGAGAATATGCAAGCTGACATAGGCTACATGCGAGAAGGTCTTCAGGGCACACAGCAGGATGTAGATGCTTTGAACCAGAAGGTAGAGAACCTGCAAAGCAAGGTTGACTCTGCTGTGATTGGGGACCTGAGAAGCCTTCACCTAGAGGTCCGACACATTCAAGAGACCATGGCTTGTGGGGGTGACATGCCTAAACGACACACCCAGACCACAATGTCTGAGACTGAGAATGCTGTAGCAGATTCTCCTGCACTAAACCTCAGAGTTTCTGAGCTCCAATTCAGCACCCCTTTACCTCCATCACATGAAAGGTCTTCACTATCCACATCATGGTGCACAAGCCCTGCACCATGGCTTCGTCCTCCATCTGTTATGCAGCCCCCTGAATATGGCAGTAAGGGAGGCCCCAAACCTCGTGAGTTTGTTGCTCTTTTAGAACGATACTTCCAAGCACAGTGTATTCCAGAGAACCAGTGGCTACTGCAGATTGATTTCCATTTTAAAGGGAGTGCACAGCAATGGTGGCGTTATAAACGGCAGCAGGTTCGCAGCTGTGAACAATTTAAGAAGGCGTTTCTGACCTACCATGAAGGTCTCATGAGCAGAGAACAGACACAAAGGGACCTGGAGGTCCGCCAGCACGCTGATGAGCCACTAGAAGCATTTGTCTGGAGAAAGTATAAACTACATTCTCAGATATACCCACAATGCTCTGAGGAGCAAGTGTCTCAATATATTATTGGTCTCCTGCATCCTGATCTCAAAGTTTTAATGCGGTCAATGGAACTGAACACCCTTGAACAGCTAGTGCAGAGGGGCAAGACCTTACAACAAGACCTGAAGAGAGAGTATAAACGGCAGCAAAACTCCTTGTCAAAACCCCTTGCATTCAAAACTACTAACACCAGTGACAGACAGGAATCCCCAGAAGGGAAAGGCCAACAAAAAAAATATTACTCTGAAAAGTCTCAGTCCAGCATGGATGTTCAGTGTAGGTCATGCAATAAATTTGGACACTATCAGAGGAACTGCCCGAGGAAGTCCCAGCGTACCCCACCTGATAAAGTAACTGCTGCTGTTACTGGTATCTCTACAGACACAGACAACCATCTGGACCAGGGAAACGTCAGAGGGGAGGCCTTCCTATTAGAACAGCATGCTCCTGCAGAAGGCATGGCAGCAATGTATTCTGCCCACCAAGACCTACAGCACACATCTGAGCACTCAAGCAACGATCAAAGCGTCCATGAAATCATGCACTCATTCGAAGGCACCAATCTCTCTGCTTGGTCAAGATATGGAGGCCTGCCTCTCCTTGAGGTAGAAGTAGGTGGCCACAAGACTCAGGCATTGGTAGATACTGGAGCGACCAAATGTTTGATGCCCAGTGAACTAATGCGGAAACTTTCCATGCCACCCCACATGTTGTCAGCGTGGGAAGGGAACGATGTCACCTTGGCTACCGACATCAAGTGCTCACCCTTGGGGTTGTTGAAGGTTCGACTGAAGATGGTAGGAAGGTTATGGGAGGGAACGGTTTTAGTGATGGAAGATCTCACAACAGAGCTGATCATTGGAGTTGACTTAATTCGTGAAACTGGATTGTTAATAGACCTCCAGCACATGAAGGTGTGGTATTCTAGCTCAGCCAAAGAGGTGCCCATCCCACCTACCAAGAAGACACAAGAACTTCCAGTGCTTGTGGCAGCGGGAGATTCTCCAATTCTGGAAGCGGAAGGAACCACCTCCTTGCAAAATAGTAGCACAACAGGCTCATCCTCCAAGGAAAAGCACAGTCAGCTACAGGATGTACTGCAACAGTTCTCAGAAGTTTTAGGGGACCATATGGGCAGAAGTGACACTGTTCAACACCATATTACAACAAATGGATCCCCACCCTGTCGGCAGAGACCTTATCCATACAGCCCAGAGAAGCGAATGTCCATCCAGCAGCAAGTTGAAGAAATGCTGAAGTTAGGTGTGGTTGAGCCCTCTAAGTCACCCTGGGCATCTCCTGTAGTCATCGTTAAAAAGAAAGATGGCAGTGATCGCTTCTGCATAGACTACAGGAGACTTAATCAGGCAACCCAAACAGATGCCTTTCCTATGGTGAACATGCGGGAGGTCCTTGACAATCTTCATGGGGCAGTCTATTTTAGCACTCTAGACTTACGCTGTGGATATTGGCAGATAGCTATGTCACAAGACAGTCGGGAAGCGACCGCTTTCATTACGCACATGGGACTGTACCAGTTCAAAGTCATGCCTTTCGGGCTAAAGAATGCTCCAGCCACGTTCCAGAGGCTTATGAATGAGGTACTTCGGGGACTAGTCCATCGCAATTGCTTTGCTTATCTTGATGACATTGTCATCTTCTCGTCAAGCTGGGAACGGCATCTCCAAGATCTAACTGAAGTATTGCAGCGACTCAAGGATCATGGACTCACCTGCAAGCTTGAGAAATGCGTGTTCGGTCAGAAAGAACTCAAATATCTAGGACACATTATTTCTGACAAAGGTGTAGCCCCTGACTCAAAAATGTTGGAAGCAATGAATCAGTATCCCAGACCAAGCAAACCAGAACATATTCGACAGTACTTGGGCATGTGTAACTGGTATGGAGGATTTATCGAGAGACTCTCTGACATTGCTGAGCCACTGACAAGACTGTTAAAGAAAAATACCTCTTGGAAGTGGAGTACAGAAGCAGAAGCAGCCTTCCAGCATCTTAAAGAAGAGCTACAGAGTGCTGTGCATTTGAGCTATCCAAACTTCCATAAGCCTTTTGTCCTTCAAACTGATGCCAGTAGTGTAGGACTAGGAGCAATCCTTTATCAGATGGAAGGGGAGAGAAAGTGCATCATTACGTATGCAAGCAAGACACTCAGTGCTACAGAGCGGTGTTACCATGCCACTGAAAGGGAGTGCCTAGCGGTGGTATGGGCTGTAAAGAAGTTTCATCCTTTCCTTGATGGACGTCGCTTTACATTAGTCACTGATAACAGTGCACTGAAGTGGCTAGCCAGTATGAAAGATACCAGCAGTAAATTAGCACAGTGGTCTTTACAGCTTCAGGAATTTGATTTTGAAGTGTAGCACTGTGCAGGAACTTCAAATCAAGCAGTAGATGCCTTGTCTCGGAACACTGTACTGGAAGACAGCTCTGATTATAGTTCTCTAGATGACAAGATGCTGCCTGAATTGCAGCTCCCACCGGAAGAAGCCATAACAGTCCTTGTCTCTACCGTAGTGGAGGGGAACCCTCCACGCCTTTTAAGCCGAGATATTGTTCAAGAGGAGCAAAAGAAGGATGGGTACCTGTTGCCTATCATTGAGTACCTCAGTCATGGAACTCTTCCCCCCCGCAAAGAGCAAGCAGCAAGAATCAGAGGTACTCACCGAAATTATGCACTTGTAGATGATGTCCCCTATCGAATGGATGGGGATCCTCACCGCACAGAATCAGATGAGGATTGGAAGATGGTAATTCCTTCTTCTCTCAAGCAGGAAGTGCTTAAGTTATTTCATGACTGTGAGACAGCTGCACATTTGGGGTTCCACAAGACGTTAAATCGTCTTCAGCAGCGGTACTTTTGGAGAGGCATGGTGCGAGATGTTGCAAACTATGTCAGAAGTTGTGACATCTGTCAAAAGGTCAAGCCAGACAACCAGAAACCAGTAGGTTTAATGGTACCTCAGAAGCCTGTCGAACCCTGGTATAAGATAGCTGTTGACCTCATGGGACCGCTGCCAAAGAGCTGTAGTGGAAGTGAGTATCTTCTGGTTGCTGTGGATCAGTTTACTAAGTGGGTGGAATTATTTCCCATACGTCGTGCTACAGCAAAGAAAATCTTGGTTAAGCTGGAAAACGAAGTGTTCTGTCGCTGGGGTATACCGGCAATTATCTTATCTGATAATGGGCCTCAGTTTGCGTCCAAGGAATGGAAGGAAGCTTGCCTAAGATGCGGAATAAAACCTCAGTATACTTCTCCTTACCATCCTCAGGCCAATTGGACAGAGCGAATGAACCACACAATCAAGATTATTCTTCAGTCGTATGTCCACCAAGATCAGTCCAGATGGGATGAGGACCTCGCAAAGTTTGGTCTTGCTATTCGTACAGCAGTACAAGACACCACTGGCTATAGCCCAGCACAGTTCAATCTTGGATGAGAGATAGCTCTCCCCATTGATCGTTCATTGGCCACTAACAAAGACGCAGTTGAAGAAGATCTAGGAGAGTATCAAGAAGCTCTCTATGAAAAACTACATCGATATTATGAAACAGCCAGAGATAACATTGCAAAAGCTCAACAAAAGCAGCAAAAGTATTATGACGGGAAGCGCAGACATGTAAAGTTCAATGATGGAGATCAGGTTCTTCTTCGTGCACACCCCATCTCTTCAAAGGAACAACGATTCTCTGCAAAACTGTCTCAAAAGTGGGTTGGACCCTACAACATAGTGAAGGTTATTTCGCCACTCAACTACGAACTTTGTGATCCTGTCTCGGGTAACAATCTGGGAGTTCAACATGTACACAACTTGCGACCATTCAATCACAGAAAACTGGCTGGAGAAGAGACACGTTCCTCAGATGTAACAACTCAGAAACTGAAGGAGGGTGAACCGAAGATGCGCAGCCCCAAAAGGATTCAGGGAAGACCCTACAACCTGCGGAACCGGGCCAAACCGGTCCATAGGGTCCTTGCCACGGGTTCTTGAAAAAAAAAAAATTCCAGCCTGAAGTTTCCTGTGCATTAGCATGACAGCACCATAAGGAGAAAACAAGGAAATGATAACCTGTCTACAAGGTACACTACAAACTGTTCAGTTATTTGTGTGTCACATATTTAGATTTTATGTTATTAATATTTAGCGTTCAGAATGTTATGTAATGTTTTGTGGACAGCCAAGGTCACTTGATGTAACTGTATTCTTAGAGTAACTGTGCACAGCCACCTTAGTGGAGGGGAGTTGTAACGCAGTTTATTATTTCCTGTTATTGGGGATAGATCATGTCAGTAATAGGCACACCTTATTGACCAGTCTTTGCGAAGGCTCGCTAGCAAGCCCCGCCCAGGGGGAGAAATTCTAAAAGGATATAGCAGCCTGCGAGGAGGAAGTCGCTCTCTTTGGACTGAGACACAACAGAGAGCAGATCGCTAACACTGCCCATCTACTATAAGCTTGCGAGCTGTCACTGATTCGGGACTAACACCATTCCACTGAGCCTAGGTAGGACGTGTTGTCATTAAATACCATTCTTCTGGGATTACTATAATACGCAGGAGCCAATTACCCCATTCTGGAATTCATTTAGCATACATAGAAAGGAGACCCGGCTGTCGATTTTGTATGCAATATGATTATTTAAAAATAAAACAGTAACCATTATTGACTCTGAAGATCTTTTGTGTTGAGCTAGCGAACCCTTAACGAAAGTGTGGTTACAACACTTTACATGTGTAATATGATGTGTAGCAGTTCCGGTTTCTGAATAAGTTTAATGTCCCTGGCATGTATGATAAAGCAGAATCTGTGTAAGTCAAAGCCACTTTTTCCCAAGTTAGCTGGTACTTTGCAAACGTTTGGGCAATCGCTGTGCTGACGGAAATAGTATCTGCAGAAGGTATGAACATGACATCAGCACAAAACAAGCCAGGTTTATTCCATCATGATTAAGATTGTCGGCATTAGGCAGTGTTTTAGCTGATGCACAGTACTGACACACACTCACCAATACACACCTCTCTGCAATAAACAGTGGCTGTCCAGCAAAGCACAGCGCTCTGACAAAGTCATTAACACAGTCATTCTGCGCTCTCAGTCAGGACAATCTTGTGTTAAATAACCACCTTTATTATAATATAAAATCTTACAGATTTCCAAAAACATTGAACCCAAACAATGGGAAATAAAAATGAAGTAGTTGGAGCACAGCCTCATCCCTTGGAGCATCCCGGTGTCGCCTACTAAAAAACAAACAATAAAATAATAAATCTATACGACGTGTTCAACATTGCTGGAAGGTTGTAATAAGGTAATGTCAGAAATAATGTTGCAAAAACATTTTACAAAAACCCTGCTATAAAAATGTAGGAAAACATTATGTAAATGTTTTGTTTAGGTATTGGACAAACATTGTGGATAAAATGTTTTAAAAACGTTTTATCAACGTTTTATGAATTAATTGACTTTACTTGTTTTATTTATCCACAGTCGAAAGTAAAAAGTCTGTCAGCCATTTTTTTGTTTCCTAATAATATATAATATCCTCCCAAAAAATGAAATTCCCTTCCCCAATCGATGTTGTACATTGATTTTTTTAATGCATATATAACAGTGCAATTTTCAGGTAAAAATTTGCACAATTTCTCCCAGTCTGTTAAAAAGAAACCCAAATTAAAAAAGAAAAGAAAAAAATGAAATAAATCTAAAGTAAATTAAACCAAACATTTAGCCCGCTTTGCTATGTTAGACAGCCGAGCCAATGAATCAAACTAATGGTTCTTGATTCAAAAACACTTTATATACAAGAAAGGTATACATCCAATACAATCATATAGCACAAGTTCCAAACTGACAAGGCCTCAGTACAGCTCAGTGCAAGTTTGTATCAGAAAGCACGGATATCCATGGAGTCAATTCTAAAGAAATATGTAATATGGCATGGTGTGTCCATTTTGTCTTTTAATGCCCCAAAAAATACACGTAATGTGCAGATTTAGTTGAATTTATCATTGCAAGCATGGTGGTTTTTCCTTCATAAACATAAATGTGTAATGCATTGATTGTCCAGCTGTATTGAGTACATGTTTATAATGAAGGTCTTTTTGTTTGTTGTCCAACCAGTAACTGGAGCTGTGTCAGAGATTATACAAACTCAATTTTCAGCTGCTTTTTCAATTCTACTGGACTCATTGCACAGGTCCACACTGTAAGCTTCGTGCTAGAGGTATGCAAATTTTAATACTCTCCCTTCTCACACACACACACACACACACACTATAATTATGCTATAATTACACTACAGTGAGTACCGTGTTACGCATGTATGAAATTAAATTAATGCATGTTATATATACAATCTGGTAGTAATAACCTGTTTTTACATGTTTGTCACAAAGACGGCCGACAGTGGGTGACGTCAGACCAGAAACAGGAAGTAACACACAACAGACAGTGAGGTTGGTGAAGCTGAGCACTTGGTTGTGCTCAGCATTTAATAAACAAAATAAAAGAACACAAAAACAGCACACGGCACTTTCGCCAAAATAAACAGGTAAACAAAACGAACACACACTAACAAACAGGGACGAACAAACACGGTGAATAAAAAACACTTATTCTTCTTATATTTATCCTCCTTCTCCACACCCGTTCTCCACTCTCGAACACCCAACCCCGAGTGAGTGAATCGTGCATCTATATATACTGTTGTGCTGGGATTCAATTACTAATTAATTATTTACTTGAATCCCAGCACGTGAATTAATTAAGTGCAACCTCGTGCCTAACTACAATTATACATTTTAAACACACGTGAAACACAGACCCGCTTATATCCCGTGTACCAATCGCTATACACCAACATTAACACATGCAACATGCAACATATAACACACACATGCACACAGGGCGGGGCACATTGCCACATATACCCCCCCTTGTGCGCAGCACACATGGCCTCAACGGCCACCTCCCCCCTTAAAAACCCAGCAGTCCAGGACAAAGTCTCGGGCTGGGAAGGGAGGCTTCAGTGGGCCCATGGCTGGCAATGTTGCCAGTAGCCAGGCTGCTACTGGCCATGCTGTCAGCAGACGTGCAGACAGCTCCCAGACTGACTCCCTCAGCCGGGGCAGTCCTGGCAGCGGAAAGGCTGCTTGGGTGGTCTCCTGACCTCCCCCCTTCTCCGGCAGCGAAACTGCTGCTGGGGTTGGTGGTCTCCGGACCTCCTCCCCCTTCTTCAAAGCCGGCAGCTCCCCTTGCGGGGGCTCCGGCCACAGTACTCCGCAGCGAAAGTGCTGCAGTGGGCGAGGTCTCCTGACCTCCCCCACGATCTCCGGCAGCGAAACTGCTGCAGTGGGAGCAGGTCTCCGGACCCCCACGATCTCCGGCAGCGAAACTGCTGCAGTGGGAGCAGGTCTCCTGACCTCCCCACGATCTCCGGCAGCGAAACTGCTGCAGTGGGAGCAGGTCTCCTGACCTCCCCCACCTTCTTCGTGGCGGCAGCTCCCCTTGGTGGGGTTCCGGCCACAGTACTTCCTGCTGCGATGCGGAGCAACAGGCAGCCCCAGGCGATGCGGAGCGGCTGGCAACCCCAGGCGATGCGGAGCGGCTGGCAACCCCAGGCGATGCAAGGCAAGCATCCTTGGGCGAAGCGAGGCAGGCATCCTTGGGCGAAGCGAGGCAGGCATCCTTGGGCGAAGGGAAGCAGGCATCCTTGGGCGAAGGGAGAGGCAGCTCCTGCTCCTCTCCCCCTGATGGTGATGGAGACAGAGACAGCTCCTGCTGCTCTGCTCCTGGCGGTGGAGGTGGGAGCAGCGAGTAGTCTCCTGGCGACGAAGGTGGGAGCAGCGTGTAGTCTCCTGGCGATGGAGGTGGGAGCAGCGTGTAGTCTCCTGGCGACGGAGGTGGGAGCAGCGAGTAGTCTCCTGGCAACGAAGGTGGGAGCAGCGTGTAGTCTCCTGGCGATGGAGGTGGGAGCAGCGTGTAGTCTCCCCCTTTTGCAGGGGACTGGTGCTGCTCTGCCTCTCTTGCAGGGGACTGGTGCAGCTCTGCCTCTCTTGCAGGGGACTGGTGCAGCTCTGTCTTTCTTGCAGGGGACTGGTGCGGCTCTGCCTCTGAAGGGGAAACCAGCAGGCATTCTTCCTCTGCTGGTGGAGATGGGGACAGCAGGCATTTTCCCTCTGCTGGTGGACATGGGGACAGCAGGCATTCTTCCTCTGCTGGTGGAGGTGGAACCAGCAGGCATTCTCCCTCTGCTGGCAGCTTGGGTCCTAGGGCTGTGGAAGCCCGACTTCCCTCTCTTTGGGCTGTGGGCGACTGACTCCTCCCTTTTGGGCTGTGAACGCACCGACTCCTCCCTTTTGGGCTGTGGACGACCGACTCCTCCCTCTTGGGCTGTGGACGCACCGACTCCCCCCTCTTGGGCTGTGGACGCTCCGACTCCCCCTCTTGGGCTGTGGACGCTCGGGCTCCTCCCACTCAGGCGTAGGACGCTCGGGCTCCTCCCACTCAGGCGTAGGACGCTCGGGCTCCTCCCACTCAGGCGTAGGACGCTCGGGCTCCTCCCACTTGGGCTGTGGATGCTCGGGCTCCTCCCGCTTGGGCTGTGGACGCTCAGGCTCCTCCCGCTTGGGCTGTGGACACTCAGGCTCCTCCCGCTTGGGCTGTGGATGCTCAGGCTCCTCCCGCTTGGGCTGTGGACGCTCAGGCTCCTCTCCCTCCGGCTCCGGAGGCGAAACCAGCAAACCTTCTTCCTCTGCTGGTGGAGATGGGAGCTGCATGTCGTCTCCCTTCAGCCCATTGAGGAGGCAGGTAGGTGTGGCTCCTCCCACTTGGAATGCAACCTGCTGGGGCAGGCCCATATCGGCAGCCAAGTAGTTAATCACCACGGCTGCCGGGTTCACGAAGGGCACTGGGTAGAAATGTTGTTCCCAGCGCTCCCAACGTTCCCCATCTCTGGCCCACAGCAGGTCAACAGCCAGTGGGAGGTCCTCCCCGCTCCACTCCGGGTCCGACACCCAGTCTAACATCTCCTCAGAGGACGGGAAAGGCTCTGTTTCCTCCCTCCTGGGCTCTGGAGACAAAACCAGCAGGCATTCTTCCTCTGCTGGTGGAGACTTGGGCGGTGGAGGCTCTGCCTTCCTCTTCCCCTTTCCCCTTCTCTGCCTCCTCCTCACCTTCCTCTCCTGGGCCTGTTCCTCCTCTCCCTCTTGGTAGGGGCAGCGCACCACCGGGTGCCCGAACTCCCCACAGGCAAGGCACCAGCCTTGGTCCTCTAGACCACCGAGGAGGACCTCCAGATCCTGGCAGCCATCTCTCCAGTCTTCCATTTCCTTATATATATTTTTTTCTCTATTTTTTTTGTTGTTGTTGTTTTGTTTTTTTTTGAAACAACAAATTGCGGTTCCTGCTCTGGTCTGCGTCTAGGAGGCGCTGGTAATCCCACGATGACACCACGTGTCACAAAGACGGCCGACAGTGGGTGACGTCAGACCAGAAACAGGAAGTAACACACAACAGACAGTGAGGTTGGTGAAGCTGAGCACTTGGTTGTGCTCAGCATTTAATAAACAAAATAAAAGAACACAAAAACAGCACACGGCACTTTCGCCAAAATAAACAGGTAAACAAAACGAACACACACTAACAAACAGGGACGAACAAACACGGTGAGTAAAAAACACTTATTCTTCTTATATTTATCCTCCTTCTCCACACCCGTTCTCCACTCTCGAACACCCAACCCCGAGTGAGTGAATCGTGCATCTATATATACTGTTGTGCTGGGATTCAATTACTAATTAATTATTTACTTGAATCCCAGCACGTGAATTAATTAAGTGCAACCTCGTGCCTAACTACAATTATACATTTTTAAACACACGTGAAACACAGACCCGCTTATATCCCGTGTACCAATCGCTATACACCAACATTAACACATGCAACATGCAACATATAACACACACATGCACACAGGGGCGGGGCACATTGCCACAATGTTGTATATACCGTTATAATGGTTTGTTAATTTCAGTTTGCCCACCACAGCTACAACATTGCTGAAAACTGTAACAGATGTGCCAACAGAGATCAAATCAGGAATGCAATATATATACTTTGGTGTGAAAGAATTGGTGAAAAACTTTGAGAAATATCCATCAGAAACCAGAAAAAACGTGGAAGTTCTGGAAATATCTTTCAACATAGTGTGCCTCTATTTAAAAGCACCCACAAGTCCACATGGCCAATCTTGTGTGAAACGTCATTTGAAACGTATTAAGGTTTTTCCAGTGGCACTCACATGCGGCAATACAAAACCAAACACTGGACACTTGGACCAAGTAATGAAACACGGTTTAGAGTGTGCTGGCCAGACAGTGCCAGTGAAATGGAGGAGTATTGTTTGTGATGCACCTGCTAGGTCATTGTCAAATCTCACCAAGTTGTATTCTGGCTACTTTGGTTGTGACAGAGGTGTGTGGTTGGTAAGAATAACTTACCAAGACATCAACTTTGTTTGTCAGACTGATCAGTCATTCACAGATCAGGCTCAGGAAGAACACCATCATGGTGTGTCTCCCTTTTGGAATCTGCAGATAGACATGATAAAGCAGTTTCCTCTGGACTACATGCACCTGGGATTATTATTATTATTATGTGTTTATTTAGCAGACGCCTTTATCCAAGGTGACTTATAGAGACTAAGGTGTGTGAACTATGCTTCAACTGCAGAGTCACTTACAATTATGTCTCACCCGAAAGACGGAGCACAAGGAGGTTAAGTGACTTGCTCAGGGTCACACAATGAGTCAGTGGCTGAGGTGGGATTTGAACCGGGGACCTCCTGGTTCCAAGCCCATTTCTTTAACCACTGGACCACACAGCCTCCTATGACTCAGCCTCAGATTCTGCTCTGGGAGAGGGGACCCAAAACCGTTAGAATGTCTGCACAACAGATTGTTCAACTGAACACAAGGTTAATGGAGCTACAAAGTTGTGTCCCAAACATCTTTGCATAGAAGCCAAGATCTTTAGAAGAGATTGATCGGTGGAAGGCCACTGAATTATGACAATTCATGCTGTACACTGGAAAACTTGTGCTGAAAGACATTTTAAGGGCAGACTTGTACAAGCATTTCATGGCATTCAGTGTTGCTATGTGCATCCTTGTTTGCCCCAGGCTAGCATCAGAGCACTTGGAGTATGCCCGTCCATTGATGGTGTTCTTCATCACCAGAGGACGTGAAAGGTATGGTCCAGAATTTCTGGTGTAGAATGTGCACAGCATGCTCCACATTGCAGATGATGTGGAGGAATTTGGTAGCCTGGATGCATGTGGGGCTTTCCCGTTTACAATCAGTGGCTGAAGAGGATGGTACGATCAGGGAAGAACCCTCTAGCCCAGAAGGTCAAGAGAATAGGTGAGCTTGATGCAGTTGAGAACTTCCAAGCACCAGGAAAGTCCAGTTCAATTTCTATGCACCATCCAAATAACACCTGCATCATGAATGGCTCATCTTGCTGTGAGGTTGTGGCTGTCACCAAGAGAAGAGATGAAGAGAACAGGATGTTCTTGTGCAGAGTGTATGAGAGACCCCAGCCTGTCTTTGTGCAGCCATGTGGTTCCAGAATTGTTGGTGTGTATCGTGTTCATACACGGAACGCTCAGATGAAGCATCTGCTGGAAAACCTCCTCAACAGAAAGGCTATGATGGTTCAAGAGCACCATGGCACACATGCTGTGTTCTTGGTTCTTGAATGTATGTCATTGAAATAATTAAAGTTTTTGTCTACATTTATATGTATATGGAGGTGTGCCTTAAAGTGTATTTTTCTATTCAATTTCTTGTTTCTGTTTTATTAACAATTACATTAGACGAAGTTGATGAGAGTGATGAAGATAGGACCAAACCTGCAAAGACATCAACAGGCACTGTTATATACTGTACCACCCTCACCAAGTACATCAGAAACCATCAGTAGTAAGTTCTAATAGTATAATTGCTTCTTCCATCATTGTTGATTCGGATCACGCAAAGTTCATTCAAAAGCTTGATGTGATATTTAGACAAATATTCTCCTTGTAAAGTGCTGCTACTTAACTGTAAAGTATATGAGTATAAGTGTAACCTGTGCTGTCTAGGTCTAGTCTTTATTGACTAAATTGTGGTTGGTAAAGATGGCCTATGTGC
Source organism: Acipenser oxyrinchus oxyrinchus (assembly GCA_030684275.1). NCBI lineage: Eukaryota > Metazoa > Chordata > Actinopteri > Acipenseriformes > Acipenseridae > Acipenser > Acipenser oxyrinchus. The sequence goes on from CM060251.1 coordinate 30,632,218, forward strand.
AGAGTGCATCTTAATTCCACATACATGTACTATCATATTGCAAAGTCATTCTGTGGATGCTGTACTTGCTAAGTTGTATTTGAAGATCTCTGTCAACAACAATACAATCAAATGAGCAATACTTAAAACAACACCCAGAATCCAGGATATTGTTTCCTGAGTGTAAGCTTTTGATCTCAGGGTTTTTTTGCCCCTACATAAAGTTAGGTTAGTAGTTTTCATACTTCATTCCAGAAATATTGCAATACTTTTGTATTTTTAGACTCCACAAATGATGAGGGGTGTAAGACAATCTGATGACTCAGAGAACTAGAGTCAGCAGATGTTGCTGCTGCGGAGGCTGGTCACCAGACAAGGCAGCCTACATTTAACGGGGCGGGACCCAGGCTACCTCTTAGAGTTAGCAAAGACTGAAACATATAAGAGAGGGCCTGCCGTTTGCTAAGGCCGAACATAAAGAAGGGGTGTCCGCCGTTTCGGGGACCAGACACACCGGGGAGATCCCCTGCACATAAAACACAGAAGGAGGGTCTCCACCGTTTGGGGGACCGGACACACAGGGGAGATGCCCTGCACATAATAGGGGCTTGAGAACCTGAAAGGAAGAAAAGGGGGAACTCTGGCTTGGAGAGCTGCCCTCGATGAGGTGAATTATAGACTTCCAAAGCTAGGATGGAGACTCACCCCCAGAGAACCTGAAATGAGAAGAGAGCCTTGTGTTATGTAGAGCTCCTACAGCGAGGTTTAGCAGTAGTGCTAGATCATGAGATGCTAAAAGGATGGGTTTGGCCAGGGGTCCCCTCTGACTCATGGAGAACCCTTCTGTGGGGGTAAAGGAAGCAGAGCTTAACCAAAGGGTTGGTGAAAGTAAGATCACTAACCCCACAAAGAATGGACCCCCGGGTCCCCGCTAAAGACTCTTATATATGTGCAGGCAAACAGAGAACTGCCAATGCATAGATTTAAGAAAGAACATGAAAGAAAACATTTAACATAACAATGAAGGTTGTTATGTTGTTGAAGGACTGTGATGACCCTCCGCTCAGTGGAAAGGAAAAAAAAAAACATTCTTTTTTAGGGGGAAACCTTTGGTGGCCCAGGCGGAAAGGTCGTTCCCACTCCGGAAATACTAGCAGTAGACTGACGTGCAGAAGATATCTCAGATGGGGAAGAACGTATGTATGATTCAACTGCTGATGAGGTCCAGTGCCCCATATTTTTTATTAGATGCTGATTAATCTTTGCTCTTTCTGCTGATGTGGTTGATTATAGCTGGTGCAAGATGTAAAAAGTCCTCTGCATGCACTATAAAAGCCACAATCCAGTCCTGATTGAATGGGGTTGGATTAATCTTGCTTTGAGAGCAGAAAGTCAGATAGGTGGTCCAGCCGGTGGAATAAGAAGATCTGGTAGAAGGGGCAAGTGCTGCAGCCATGTATGCTTGTACTGTATTGATAAGTTCGCTGCTAGTTGGATTCAGTTGAAAATTAGCTGGTTTAACTGGGGTGTCACTGCTGGAGTTGGCAGAGCTGTAGGGAACAGACTGTGAAATCTGGAAATCTGTAAACGAGAAAGTGGGTCAGCTGCATTATTATCAATGCCCGGTAGATGGCGAACTTGGATTAGAACATTATTTGATACTGAAATCCATATTAATCGCCGCAGTAATTGCATGATAAAAGGTGAACTGGAATAGCCTTTGTTGATAATATGAACTGTAGATTTGTTATCACAAAAGAAAAGTATTAATTTCTTTGACCAAAGATGACTCAATAGGTGTGCTAACGTGACTATTGGGTACATTGAGAAGAGTTATGGATTTTAGATGCGGTGGTAGGTTTTCGATTGTTTAAAAGACCTCCAAATCCCGTGAATGAAGCATCCGTAAATAAATCCAGATCGTGCGGTGCTGAAATGAAATTCTCATAGAACATGGACAGGCCATTCCATTGCTGTATAAGAGCAGACCACATTTTAATGTCTTTCCTGGCTTCTGATGAAAAATTGATGTAGGGCCAACCTCTGAAAATAAACTTTTAAGACCGGTGATTGCTTCTGCTGATGGATCTGAGGGCGGAGACATCATATATAAGAGAAAATCATCAAGCAGAGCAGAAATGGAACATGATATGAATTGAGAAGTATCCAGCATAAAGCCTCTAAGCGAGTATCAAATATTTTCAGGCTGCTGCGGCAGCCAAAAGGTAACTGTGTAGAAAAATATAATTTTTCTTGCATATTCCAAACAGGTGAAATACCAGTTTAATTGAATGAATTACATCTGATATGGTAATGTACTGTAGTGAGAATTGATCATGAGGAATGAGCAAGTTGATGCTGCTGGTGCTTGATCCCCGTGGTGCTGACAGGGCAATGATGAGGCGCATTTTTCCTGACATTTTCTGAGTGGCGATGCCGATGGGGTTAATCCTGAATATTGGAAACGGGGGAGCTGCAAACGGGCCGACCATAATTCTTTTTGAATAAGAGTATGTACTGATGGGGCTGCATCCATGACAGGAAAACACTGTGGTGTGGTGAAACAAATTAAAGAAAAAGCACCAGAAACAAAATGGATGCATTGCTTTTTACATAGCAAGCGCCTGGCAACCAAAACAATGTCACCAGAACTGAATGAAGTAATGAAGATCGCAGTGCAAAATATGAACTATTTAAAACATAATGCCCTGAATTCCACATGACTTGCAGCATTCTGTGAGAGCATGGAGTCTGATCATGTGCAATTACTATTTCATTCTGAAGTCAGGTGGCTTTCCAGAGGGAAGGTGCTGAACCGCATGTTTGAAATGAAGGAGGTTCATACATTTCTTGAAGAGAAAAAATGTCCCATGGCAGTGCATTATACTGACCCTGTGTTTTTAGAAAAGCTTGCTTACTTGTCTGACATATTTGACAATGTAAACCAACTGAATCTGTCCATGCAAGGAAGAAACAGCAGTGTGTTCTTGGTGGTTGACAAAATTGAGGGATTTAAGAAGCAGCTCACACTTTGGAACTTTATCTACAGTTATTGCGCAGATATAGTTTCTTACCAAAAAAGATAAACTAAGTAGCCTTTATGTAAAAATAAATAAGCAAGTAAATAAAATTAAAATAAAATAATGTGGAGCACATTAAATAAGTGTGCTTCCTCCTTTGAATGAAACATTTCCTTGAGTTTGCAAATTCAGTTTTGTCCTGCTTGGTAAAGAAATTGCACCCAATGCTTTGCTTGGATGCCATTGTTATGTATTCACAAGACAGAATCAGGAATGGCAAACCCAACAGACGCACATGTTTCTTTTGCGACTGCCGTCAAAACCCAGCTGGCTCAATTTACAGTAGCTATTGCGACAGTCCATAACGTAATAGCGTGCTCAGTACAGCTGTTGCAGTTAGATGTTTGATCTCAAAAAAGGAATTGGCCTCACGACAAAATATCATTTTTCGGGAGGATCTACTCCTCTTTCATCAGAAAAAAATATTTGTTCATGAGGCCAACATTTTGTTTTCAGTTTAAAAAAACTGCCTGAAAATCATATATCTTTAAAACCATGACATGTCTGTTTATAATTGGGACTCCATAACATTGACTGCAATGTTGTCTTCATTTTGTGAGTGGGAAGTGTGTTTATTTTACCTTTTAAAATCTTTTTTCGCCACTCGTCTGATGAAAAAGGAATTGTTTTCACAAAAAAAGCTGTTCTGAAGTACTCTGGTGAAAAATGAATTTAGAATGTAATTTCTTTGTGAGGTTCTTTCGTTCTAGCAAAAAAATATGTACTCTGGCGAAAAAAGATTGTGGACCGCCAACTCCGATGGTCTGTACTGTGTAGCGAGATGTGTTTCTATATTTGACCCATAATATTAATGTTATAGTTTATTACATATGATGTAACTACTGCTTGGAACTTTTTGTCTAAACAAAATCTCCAAATTACACAAGCAGCATCCCCAAATGGCTGTCAGCCAAAAGGCTAAATAAAATCTGTTTATGTTCCACATCGAACAAGCTGAATATGTCTGAGTCTTCCTGCCTCACAAAATTCCAACAACTTTGAATATTACCAACGTATGGTTAAAATTCATTATTTTTTTAAAAAAATGCATGCTTTTGGGATAATTTGTTAAGTTTGTTCATAGAATTATGGTTTTGCTTATGAGTTGTAACAAATTAATTTGTACTGTAGGCTAGGTTTTGACATGCACATGTGTTTTTTTTTATAGAAACGTTTTCTTACTCACTTTTGTACTTGATAACATTAATTGATGCTTAAGATTAATACATTTTTTGACTAATTTGAACCTATTAATATGTTTCAATATTAACTAAATTGAGTTATTAATCAAATTGATTCATCTTACACAATTGATTTATTAAAATGTTTGGATATACAGTTACCTGATTGATTACTGTCTTGTTCACAGTCATCTTAAAATAACGCTAGAATATGTTTTGTTGAAAAATAATAATTTTTTGACCGATTCAGATTTTGCTGCTGATGTACTTACATTCTAAAGGTTTTCTTTTGGTTGTGCTGCAGGGCGACTACTTCACAGTCTTGCACCAAAGCCCAGTAAATCGTGAGTACCGGCGGGGTAGGGCTAAGATTGTTAAACACTTTGTGTGAATAGGTGAAGAAAACCAATCATGTGCATTATATATAAACCTGTGTCAGTGTTTAACATATAGACACCTGTGACGTGTTTAATCAAGTTTACAAATGTAGTCAGTTTTATTTTTGTGCTCTATAATAGAAAATACAGGCTTTCTAGCGGTACATAAATTCTCAAAAAGGAAGGAAATTCTTTACAAAAAACTTTGTTACTGCATCAGTTAGGGTTGATATTAAAATGACAAAAAGTTTTTAACCATAACTCTGCATTCTCTCCCACCCCTTTACAAGCATATCATCAGTTAAGGCGAACAACATACAACTCTCTGCAGATAACACAAAAGACATCCATCATCATGGTGCTCTTGGTGTATAAGGTCTGCTGCCATGCCAGTGTGTTGGGGGGTTGTGTATATCTGGACACTGCTTATGCAGGTCTAGTAGGAGATGGATGCAGAATAGTGGCACCAACATTACACTATACCTCTATGATTTCCACTACCATGATCAGTGTCAAGTCATCCACATGTTTGTTGGGTAGGGTGTGGGGGATGGGAAACTGCATGCAGGGCAACATGAGGGGAAGTGTATATGTATGGTAAATAGTGAGACACAGGTCCATGACAGAAGGACTACCAATAATGCTGTAATATGAATCTATGTCCTAGCATAACTTTCTGTTGAATGGAATTGCAGATGTTCAATGGCATAATACAGTCTTTTGCAAGGGAGGAAGGGGTGATGGGCCTGCATTAGCATTCATAGTAACATGGATAGGGGGAATGGGAGCACTTTAAGAACAGGACACCCATGTGACAGATGTATGACGCAATGATATTGTCACCTGCAAAATGGAAGTGTATGAAGTACACTGTTATGAAACTGTGTTTACAGGGGTGAGTGGAATGTGATGTGTCATGTCAGTTTGAGAGGGCAGCACCAACAACATGGATCAACCAAGAGTGTTTCAGTGTTATACTGGATGAGCAACAGAATACAGTTTAATGGGAGGAATGGCCTCTCCGTCACAGTTGGGCTGTATACATTGTGCTGTAATACCAGTATGTTCTGTATTCACCAGTGTTTTAGGACTATGTTAGCAGATAGCACACACGTGTTCTGTAAATATCCATCATTATACAGTGCAGATGGATGTCTCTTGTGCTATCTGCAGAGAGTTGTATGTTGTTCAACTTAACTGATGATGTGCTTGCTTGTGTTGGCTTGCCCCTTCCACTGCTTGTAAGGGGGTGGGAAGAAATGCAGAGTTAGGGTTAAAAACCCTAACATCGCTGTAACAGGGGAGATCTGGACTGACTATCTGGCACATGCATATTACTGCAGGTAGAGTGCAGCAATCTCGTAGGATCCGCCTGTTAGCCATGGCGATGACACGGAGAGGTGGGGAAGAGGGTGTGTGTGCTTTCCCTCTCTCCGAGTGGCTGAGAGGCGGGCCTTGGGAGATTGCTCGGCCATCCCAGTGTATAGGGTAACTGAGCGTAGGACGGAGGCTCAGCGGCAGTGGGGGTACTGTTTAAGCAGCACTTTTGTTTGTAGTTTTATTACTGTGTTTTATTTTCCCTTTTTCTTTCGCCTTTGGTTTTCATTATTATTTACGAGCACTTGTTGTCTTGTTGTGCCTATGTACCTGTATTGGTAAACACCGTGGTTCTGGTTACTGTTGTCAGTATCCAGTCCACACCCTATACTGGTCAAAATAAATCAATGTGCCTGAGCGGCATTACAAATAAAGTCCTGTCTCCTTGTGTCAGTGAATTGCACACCACCCTTCCACACGTGGTGTCAGAATGGGATTCACTGGCACTGCCCACACAAAGCAGTGCAAAACCAGGGAGCAGAATGGATCCCTAGCAGTTCACCACATTAATGCATCTCCTGCGTGAAACCCTTACTGCGGTGGTGCAGGGGAGTGCAAGAACTGCAGGGCCAGACCCATGGCTACAGCAGCCCATGAAAATGACGTCAGAGGATCGGCCAGAAGCATACCTGGAGGTATTTGAGGCGATGGCGATCTCTGCCGGGTGGGCCCGCGACTCCGGAGGGCTACCGCCGCAAGTTCAGGGAGGAGAGCTTCTCGGCGGAGGAACACCCCAGGGCCATCGGGCATCGCTTGCAGGATTACGCCCAGGGATGGTTGAACCCGGGAGCTACCACCACTGCCAGGCTGGTGGAGCTTGTCATAATAGAGCGGTTCCTGGAGTGCTTGGCTCCGGGACCCCGTGTGTGGGTGCAACGGCAGGCAACCCTGGATTTGGCGATCCAACTGGCAGAGCAGTACCAGGCAGCAGAACCAACGCCCGCTAAGCTGCCTGGGAACGGCGCTACTCCAGCATCACCCCCTCTACGGGCCCCGGGGAGGGCAAAGGGACTGGAGGGAAGGGGTAGCCAGGTCTTTGGATGGAGTGTGGCAGTGGGAGCTCCCGGCCTGAGAACTGGGGCGGAGTGGGGTCACCCACGTGCTGCTGCAGTGTTGGACCGGGGTCTCGCACGGCCACCTTACCGTCGAGCCCCTTTGATGGCTCCTGTGTTTCCACCTGCTGAAGCTTCTTGGCGAGGAACCAGTTCACTGTTGTGTGGGACAAGCTGGGAGGTGAACCACATCGACCGGGTTTGCCCCGCTATGGGATGTGACCTCATCCAACCAGGTAAGACTGTTCCATTCCATCAGTCACTCCAGCAGAAGAGTTTTGTGATTCCTGTGTCAGCGGATGATACACAAACCCAGGCTCTCTTAGATTCAGGGTGTAGTCAGTCTCTGATACAAGAGAGCTTAACTTCACCGGCGGATAAACAAATAACGGGACAGGTGCATATAAAATGTATTCATGGGGATGTGCGCACTTATCCCAAGATGTATGTGAATCTGAAAATTGACCAGCAGGTGACGCGAGTGCAATTGGGTTTGTGTCCTCAATTGCCGGTGCCTGTGGTTCTGGGACGGGACTGCAAGCAGTTTAAAGATTGGTTGGCTGCTGTAACAGTCTGTTACGGAAATATAATGAGTTCTGGTTCTAAATCTCCCTCTCGACCTGTGAGGGTATGAAGTAGCGAAAGGGAAAGGCTTTGGACAGGTTGTCCTGACAGTTCATTCCCTGGGTCGGGAAGTAAGTCAGCCTGGAAAAAGACGAGACTCCAGTGCGGGAATATATTGACCTGGAAGGTAAACGAGGTAGCAGCTGCAGGCAATAGAATCAGCTGCAATCGTTTACCAAGGGGTCATGCATAATCGCATAAAAGGGGCTGGAGAATTGTAAATCTTTTCCTTCGCTTTTGGTTTTGAAATAGACCCGGAAGAACCCGTGCACTGTGTATTAAGAGTATTGTGAGTATTTGTTTTGTTTGTCTTGTCTATAATTGTTACTTGTGTGTTTATAGACGGCTAACACATTCCGGAGCTGTCGCTAAGGGACAGCACTGAACCCGGAACAGGACTGCACTATTTGTCACTCTTTAAACTGTATCACCCACCACGAGCACTACAGCACGCACCCAGGACTGGTGACCATGGTTGTATATTGTGGGAGAGATACTGTGTTTATTGTTTAGGACTGCAATCCCTGTTACTGTTCTCTGTGTTTTACGTATCGCTGTGTATAACCAGAGTTTATTATTTTGGTCACCAGACCTGGATTATAACTAAAAATAAAACGTATATTTTTCCATACCGGATTACAAATCTCTGTCCGTTTATTCCTGCAATGCATCACGTCTGCACCTGTACATAATCAGCAACCACTTTGCCACACAGCCCCGTCTTCCTTATTGGCTAAGAAAGAGGAAGTAATTGGCGAGATCTTTCCCTTTCGTGACCCGGACTGCTATTGCCATAGATTTAGACCCCGCAAAACTAAATGGGAACGCCGGGCCGCTAAGAATGAGGGCTGGCAATGGAGGGAGTCCGTGAGGTTTCAGGTGGGGTTGAAGAGTCTTGGGGGGGAGGCCGCGGAGTCACGCAAGGGTCTGGCTCGGCTGCCTCCGCTTAGGACTGACCTGACCCCGAGCTGGAAGCCATGGGAGCTGATTTTTTAGCTCGTTCCCATGACTTCCGACTCAAGCAAGGGCGTGACGACGTGCTGAGCAGGCTCTTTGACCAAGCAGCTGTGGTTAATGATCGGGTGGTCGAGCCCAAACGCGCCGCCACGCACACTCACTTTGAAATTAATTGAGACCTGTTGTACCGTGTTGAAAAATTGCCCCAGACGGGGGAAGTCCGTCACCAGTTGCTCATTCCTCAGCCCTTTAAGGAGGATCAGTTGCAGCTTGCTCACGCTATTCCCCTGTCTGGTCATTTGGGAAGGGACAAGACTAAAGCGAGGCTTGTGACACGGTTCTATTGGCTAGGGTTGGGTGGTGATGTGAGGCATTTTTGTGAAAGATGTGGGGAATGTCTAGCCCTAGAACCGTCCTACGCACACCACTGGTGCCATTGCCCCTAGTGGAAGCTCCGTTTGAGCGTATTGGAGTAAATATAGTGGGACTGTTAGAAAGGAGTGCGGCAGGATACACACACCTATTGGTCATTCTGGATTAAGCTACCCGTTATCCAGAGGCCATTCCCCTCCGATCTGCGTCTGCTAAATCTGTTGCCAACAAGCTTGTGAAGGTTTTCTCCCGGGTGGGGATCCCCAAGGAAATAGTGACCGACCAAGGCACCAACTTTATGTCCCGGCTAGTCCGCGGAACATGTAAACTTTTGGGGATTAAGACCATTAGGACCTCGGTTTTTCACCCCCAGACTGATGGTCTTGTGGAGCGTTTTAATAAGACCCTCAAAAACATGTTGCGCAGATTTATTGATAGTGACGTGCGCTACTGGGACCAGCTGATTCCGCCCCTTCTCTTTGCTATCAGAGAGGTACCCCAGGCTTCTACGGGGTTTTCACCATTCGAGCTGCTGTATGGTCGGAGACCCCGGGGTGTGCTCGATCTGGTCAGAGAGATGTGGGAGGAGCAGCAGGACAATTTGACCAATACTGTCCAGTATGTGTTAGACCTGCGCAAACGTCTTGAGTCTGTGGGAAAATGGGTGCATGACAATTTGCAGGAGGCTCAGCACAGACAGGAGACCCAATATAACAGGGGGTCCGGTTGCGCACATTTCAGCTGGGGGATAAAGTGTTTCTGTTCTTATCCAGCTCTGAGTCTAAACTTCTGGCAAAGTGGCAAGGGCCGTTTGAGGTTACACGCCGGGTTGGGATGGTGGATTATGAGATATGCCAGCCGAAGCGATGGAGAGAAAAGCACATTTATCATGTAAACCTGTTGAAACCTTGGTTACAGCAGGAGGCTTTGTTAGTGGAGTAAGCAGATGACGTTACAGACCTGGGACCTGATCTTTCTGTGTTGGCGAAAAAGGGGTCGGTACAGATTGCAGATAATCTGACACCAACACAGAAATGTCAGGCTCTGGCGCTGGTGGCAGAGTTTCCTGATGTGTTTTCGAGCACTTGTTGTGCCTGTGCGTATGTACCTGTATTGGTAAACACTGTGGTTCTGGTTACTGTTATCAGTATCCGGTCCACGGACAACAGCGTCCTCTACTGGTCAAAATAAATCAGTGTACCTGAGCGGTGTTACAAATAAAGTACTGTCTCCTTGTGTCAGTGAATTGCCCACCACCCTTCCACAATCGCATTTCCCTACATTTGACGTTTTAATATCAACCCTAACTGATGCATTAACAATATATATATATATATATATATATATATATATATATATATATATATATATATATATATATATATATATATATATGAAAGAAAAGGTTTTAAAAAAATTGTACACAAAAAGATTTAAAAATATTTTTTCAGGACGTTTCTAGCAAAAGCCCTTCTTCAGCTGTTTAAAAAGAAAAGTAAACACAGTGCAGTGAACTTGTTGTTATTCAAGAATTGGAATTATACAAAGATTCTGTGGATGGTGTCATGATTATTAGAATAGAATGTTCATCCCCCTCTCTTGTACCCAGGCCCGGTGCCAGCTGGGGGGTCAGAAGGCCCCGCCTACCCGCCCGAAACCTTGTTGACCCCCCACAGGATGGCTTTTAATATTGCAATAATATGACAGTATACCAGTTAACTCCTACAAAAATGCAACCATAACAGACACAGAGCTCACATGTCATGTTCAAGAAAAAAAAAAACTTGGCAGGTTTTAGTACGTGACGTTGCCTTCAACTGCAGTTTCTGTCTCTGAGGGGTAGATGTACTTTAGTGTTGCGCCTGTCGCGATAGTCGCAAACGAGTCAGAAGTCTTGGGTGAAATGTACTAAATAAGTGCAATGCTATTTGTGACTTTTTATCAGGGTTCTCAAATATTATAATGAGATGTACTACAGCTGCCGGCAATTGCAACACTTACAATTGCATCGCATCAATTTGTTAAGAACTTTTGGGGGTGAAGGTGGGGGCCCCACGACAGAATCTGATGGGATTAAACTGCCATTCATATTTATATATATATATATATATATATATATATATATATATATATATATATATATATATATATATATATATATACACACACATACACACACACACACACACACACACACACACACACACACACACACACACACACACACAGTTGTAGTCAAAAGTTTACATACACCAGTGGAAATTTATAATTTCTAGAAATATCAAAAACAAATAATTATAGGAAAAATCTTTTGTAGCAAAGGTTTTGCTTTTATGGATGAGGAAAAAAAGTTAAAAGAAATAGATGTCTACAATTATTTATTTCAGCAATTTTTTTGCAAAACTCACAAAATGCATTCATACCCTGACAAGGAAAATTAAATTATCTAGTTGAGGCACCGTCAGCAATAATAACCTCTTTTAAATGATTAGGATATTTATCCATTCTTCAATGCAGAATTGTTCCAGTTCATTCAAATTCTGAGGACATCCATTCTGAACATCCTTCAACTCATACCAAAGATTCTCAATCGGATTTAGATCAGGACTTTGACTAGGTCATTCCAGAACCTTGATTTTATTCTTCTTTAACCATTCTGAAGTAGATTTGGAACGTCCAGTTGCGCTGTAGCGGAGGGTTTCAGATGATTGGCCAGTACCTTTTGGTATGCTATGGAATCCATTTTGCCATGTATTGGAACTAAATTTCCTGTGCCATTAGAGGAAAACCAGCCCCACAGAAGGATATTACCACCTCCATGCTGACAGTAGGTATGGTGTTCTTTTCTTTGTACGCCTCACCAGACTTTCTCCAAACGTAACAACTATCAGAGTGACCAGATAGCTCGATTTTTGTTTCATCACTCCACAAAACCTTTCACCTGAACTCATGTCCATCATTCAAATGCCGTTTTGCAAACTTTAAGTGATTGTTCTTGTGACGTTTTCCTAAGAGTGGCTTTTTCCTTGGCCTGCGACTATTGAGACCTTCACCATGCAATACTCGACCTATGGTTGAAATGGAAACCCCAGTCCCACTTGCAACCAATTCACTTTGAATATCTTTAGCAGTCAATCTCGGATTGTTATTAACCTTCCTCACAATTTTCCTACTTGTTCTTGGTGAAAGAACCTTCTTTCTTCCAGACCGAGGGAGCATTGTGACAGTACCATGAGTCTTGTACTTCTTGATAATAGAAACAATAGTTGAAATTGGGATACTCAAATGCTTGGAAATCTTCTTGTATCCTTAAGTTACAAGAGTGAGAACAACTTAATAGTAATGGTTAGAACATTCAGGATACAAATTGTGACAGGGAGACCCGCCCTGTCTCAAAGTGTAGCTGGTGTGGATGTGGCTGGAGCCTTAATAAGGTCACTGTTTAATAGGTAATTAAGGCTGAACCACAGATATAAAAGACCCTGTGACAGAGAGGAAGAATTCGAACTGTAAATCTCCCTCCTGACCAGAAAGGGCACTGTGTAAGGTTGATCGTATGCTTCGTCCTAGATGGGCAGCCTTGACGGTAGGCGGAAACCGGAAGTTGACCATATTAGGGGGAGCGCGTAGTTGCACGTACCTGGAAGGAATCCATTGCAATCAGCTGCGGGGCGGCCCTCTATTGGAGAAACCATGGCGACGGGTTGATTGCAGGGAGGAGGTTTTGGTTACAAAGGGGAAGCAGCTATGTCAGTACGGGGCCTTGCGCTGATGACGAAATCCAGCCGGAGCCTGCGTTTTGTTATTGTTTTTGTGTTTTGACTTTGACAGAGGAGGAGTGAGAGTCGGGAGCTGCAACCGCGGAGACAGCACTAGACCCGGAGCACGTCCCTCACAGAACAACACAGCACAGCACAGCACCAGCACTCACCACGATCCCGGAGAAAAAGAGCACAGTTTCGTGCACGGAGGATTGTGGTTTAGGAGTGTGATTTTTTTATTTCTCAGGACTGTAAAACCTGCCGTGTTCCCCCCGATACCATTGCTGATAGAGGGGTGGTTTATTATTATTTTGTTTTATAAAATAAACACAGACCTTTGGGAGAGAATTCTTGTCTGGACCTTCCCTTGTATTTGCACCACTCATATCCTGTTCACAGACCCACTCCAAGCTCATTATTGGAAGGGTGTTCGGAGTAGAGAACGAGAGACAGGTGGTAAAGAGACTATAACAATTGCTAAGCGTGCTGGTTTATACACCAGCACGATACTTATTTGTTATTTGTTTATTCGTTTGGCCAACATGCCTTTTGTTTTGTATCCTTTGTGTTTGTTTAAATCTTTTGTTTGTTCTATTATTTAATAAACACGCTGAGCACCTTTGCTCTTCAGTTTTGCCCCGCCATTCCTTGTGTTGAATCTGCAAAGCCATACTGTTCACAAAATGTATGGTAATTATAAGTGATGTGCAAAGTTTGTAAACTTTACAATGTTTCAGATAAATAGCACACATAGCAACAAAGGTTTATACAGTAGTTTTGTTTTTTGGGATTTGGAAAAGAATGTATGATTGAACACTCAGACATCCTGGGAGCTAAAATAAATTAAGCAAGGCAGCTTCAAGTGTCATTCTCTCAGCTCATGCATGTGACTGAAGAGGTGTAAATCCAGGGATTTCACCACAAGTATCTCACTGCATTAGATATTGCCTTTTAAAGTGGGATCCACTTCTCTTGCCAAGCTAAGTTGAACACAAAACCATTGAACAACTCCTAGATAAGCTAATGTTGAGCTATAAATGAAGGCAACACTTTAGGGTCACTCACACTTGATTAGAGAAATGTCACTGACACCCTGTGAGATTCTGAGAAATCTTTATCAAAATCGCTAACATCCAACTTGATTGAGCACAAATTTTGTTAATGTGTGCAGAACTAACCACCCAGAATCTAAAACACACATATTATAAAACATGCTGAATTTGTTTTGTAGCATACCACCTAATTGATATTTTTATTATCTTATTTAAATATACAGGGGTATATTTTCCACTGTGTTGTAATAACAAGTGTAACAATTGTATAATATGTTTTTCAACAAAATCCATTCAAACCAATTACCAATTTGTCCTACTCTTTTGCGTATAGTAAGTTTTGTCATTTACTGTCATGCATAGTCATTCCTTAAAGTTCTATTTCTCTGTTACTTTCTCAGGGTCTCTGTTTGTGAGGATGTATTTTAGCTCCTAAAATGTGTTATTCATGTAAAATAATTTATGTACAATTTATGTACCATGATTATTTTCTATTTATATTCTGTACTTGTATGACTTAGTTACATATTACAAGATCCTTCTTAACCATCGCTTTCAGTTATAGTATTACCTCTACAGCTTAAAGTGTATCTTGCAAGTCAAACACACCATTACATTTCTGAATAGATTTCATCAATAGAAATAAAATAGTTAACCGGAAGTTACCGTCAAAAAGGTAAACACACATGGCGACTGCCGCTGAAAGCACAGAAGATGAAGTCGAAGACCCAATTAATTTTAGGGAACAGGTGCCACAAGCCTTCATTTTTGAACCGCCGGCGAGGCATCGGGATCCCACTGATCAACAGAGGCAGCAACAAAATGGGGATCGACAAGAAACAGAGTTGTGGACCCTGCAAAAGCTGTGCCGGATAGGCAACACTGCACGGTGAGTGTAATCTTCAAAACTGTAATGTGTTTGATTATCAATAATAAACGCTTCAGTATCTATACTCCGTAATTCGTTTATTAGTTTAGCGATTGTCTGTTATGGCCTATAATACCCATTTTTGTCATTTTGTCTGTGATCACAGGCCACAGACTGTCACAGCAGACCACTGACAGGGACACTGAAATCTTTTCAAAAGATGATAAATTACAAACATTACAATAATGTACAATAGACATAAGGATTGATAGAATGGTATTATATAAAGTAGATGAGACAACTTCAACAATTAATATGGAAAAATAAACGTTTCTTTGTCAGTGGTACACATTTTCTGATGCAGTAAAGATCAGATAGTTGTTTGTAATCCAGAAACTCAGGTTTATATTCCAATATGGTAATGCCATACAAACCCATACAAACGAAAGGGTGGGGCGGGGCTGGAGATGCCTAGTGAGTGCTTTGTTGATCTGCAGGGCCATTTAAACCCGTTTGACTGTGAAAAAAAATACTTTTAAACAGCGCGTCTAAAATTAAATGCGCGTGTAAAACTTAATTAGACCTGGCGAGCCTGACGCAGAATTAATAAATGGACCGCAAAGGGTTAATTTAGTCGTTGCCAATTATTCTCCCAATTTAGAATGACCAATTATTTTTTCCAGGCTCAGCTCACCGCTACCACCCCTGCGCTCACTCGGGAGCGCGAAGACTAACACACACTGTCCTCCGAAGCGTGTGCCGTCAGCCGACCGCTTTTTTTCACACTGCAGACTCACCATGCAGCCACTCAAGAGCTACAGCGTCGGAGGACAACGCAGCTCTCGGGCAGCTTACAGGCAAGCCCGCAGGCGCCCGGCAAGACTACAGGGGTCGCTGGTGCACAGTGAGCCGAGGACACCCTGGCCGACCTAACCCTCCCTCCCCCGGGCGACGCTCGGCCAATTGTGCACCGCCCCTTGAGAGCTCCCGTCCACAGTCGGCTGTGAAATAGCCTGGACTCGAACTTGCGACGTCCAGACTATAGAGCGCATCATGCACTCCACGTGGAGCACCTTTACTGGATGCGCCACTCGGGAGCTCCCTCACCGGTGTGTGTTCATGGTGGTTTCCTATAAAACATCTGACGTGCACTGTCGAGTAAGTGAGCGCCACAAATTACAGAATTCTTTTGGTGAACGGATTTCATGGTGAAGTCCCCTTTTTTGACTTATACTAAGCGCACCCAGGCGCAAAAAACAGCACTCTTTTTCGCCGGAAAGGCATGCACCCAATGTCCTGACAGGTTGGAGTTTGTGCAACCCCCGCACACGCACGTATTCACCATATTATTATTATTATTATTATTTTTTATTTCACAAACCTGTAGGGCAGACAGACATACAGGCCGAGAACTGTTTCCCTTTTGAAACGTCACACGTGATGTGGTACAAAAAGGTTGTGTTTTTGGTATGTGTGGTCCGTGATCCACATGAATCACATTTTAGTGGCCTATAAAATGTTGCATCCATTTCAGTGATTAAAAAAAAAAAAAACCTGCAAGATACACTTTAATTCAACACAAATACACAAACGCATTGCAGCTTTGCAACAATGCAGTGACTGAGAGATGGGTCTGTTTCGACCCTGGATGATCTGTAAGACTCTTTGGGTTTCATGGAGGAGCGTGACTCATTCGTGACTGTCCTGGCCTTGGGCGCCCAAATGATTATTGTGTTGCTGACCAGTCGTTTGTTTATATATATATATATATAAACAATTATATCATATGATTTATTACTGTGCTGCTAATTAGTTGTTCCAGTTTACACTTGCATTTCTATACTGGTATTGTTGCAAAGCAGGATTGTAACGTTTGTTCACAGTGTTATCAGTGTCATACAGGTATAACTGTATTGATACAAAACCAGACAAGAGCATGTCGTGATATGACTTGGAACAGTTCAAGTGTGGACAGGTGGATAGACGAGTCTGAGGCATGCACACACTTACACCAAAGATATTCTATTACCAACATTCTCAACTCCGCCTTTGCGTCCGTCATGCTTGTTTTATTAATTTCTTGTTTTTTTATAGTACGTATGTTACAGTAGTAAATAATCAAAGTGAATTTTGAATAAAACGAAGAACATATTAAAAACTGACGGCTAATGCCAATAAATCTGTGTTTTATAATTTATTCTACTGATAAATTATGGCATTTCATCATTACCACAGGTTATGTTTTTTGTCAACACACCCTGGGCAACAGTAAAATAGACTTCACGGGTGAATTGCAACGAACTGAAAGCAGCGTACTAACTGGGGATGATCCCGTGGTTAGTATGCAGCTCCGTACTAAAACTAGTACGCAAGTTAAATACCAATTGCAACGAACTTGGCGGCTGAAGTTAGTCTCCAGCTGCGTACTAAAAAAGGTCTCAATTGCAACGAACCCAAAAATGACTGTTGCTGCCCTCTAGAGGATACTAAGTACGGGACTAACTTAGTCTAACTCTTGCTATGGACTAAGAATTTTAGTATCGTACTAAGTGGAATAGTAGACATGTGAAGACATGTGAAAGTCCCAGAATATACTGGCAGTTTATTTTTTGCTGAAATAATAATATGTGCATACAATATACACATATCTCTCTCTCTACATATATATATATATATATATATATATATATATATATATATATATATATATATATATATATATATATATATATATATATAATATGTACTGTATGTCGTCACATTTGAAGCATCTGTTACCTGTACAAATATTGTAATAGTAAAATAGAATTACATTCTGACTACAATACTGTTAACTACTAATAATGAAGGAAGGTGTCGTTAGCATTACAGTCATTCTTGGAGAGCCTGTAGTATGCGATAGTAGGTTTCACATTTGAGAGATGTTGTTTTTTTCTTTGGGGGCAGCAAGTCTTTTCATTCCCTTTAATTTGAGGGGACTTGACATGGTTCTTAGGGGCGAGCAGAGATATTGAGGAGTAGGGACACACTGGGTAGAATGTGAGTTAAGTGTTATGGACCTGGGGGCACATTGAAAAATAAAATAAACAGTGCTATTCTCAGGGAGTTTTTAGTAGTGATTATCTATGATACTTCTTCAGAATACCACCCCTTCTCTGTTTTGTACTTGTTGTGGTCCAATGAGAACGGTGTCAAAACAGCCCGTGTGTGTTGACCACGGTTATCCTTTACTCCCTTTAAAACAGCCTGGGCCACACCGCACGAGCTGCAACTGTCTGTATCAAGTATAAAGCTAATGTTGTAATCAAAAACAGAATTCAAAATTAAACCAGCTTTGCTAGTTTATTTCATGGCATTGCACCTGGTTGAGTATTTTATAGGCAGTCCGTGTGCCCTGATATGGAGTATTTTTCCATGCATATATATATCTTAAATAAAAAAAAATATATATATATATATATATATATATTACATGCACACATAAATATATGTTAGAGACAAATTAATATTGATGTATAAATGTCGGTCTATTTGTAACATTGTAAAAATGATTATTAGCTCATAATATCGTAAAATAGATACACTACTGTTACAAATATTTCAAATGTTCTGATTCAGAGCCATCCCGCCTTGCGTCGTGTCTGACTCCCTGTAAAAGGATGAAGCGGTTCTGATAATGAATGAAAGCATGATTTAGAGCCCCCTTCAGTTCCTGTTTGGTAACAACAACAATGCTTGATCCTTAGTACCGTACTAAAGCTGGGGATCAGCTAGTCTCCAGCTTTGTTCCGCTTGTTTTTTCGATGCAATTGGTACTAACTTAGAACGCAGCTGGTGATGATCCCGAGATAGTACCGTACTAGCTAGTACGCAACTTAGTACGCAGCTCCGTACTAACTCTGCAAGTTCGTTGCAATTGACCCCACAAGTTTTTTTTATATTTTTAAACATAAAAGATGCAGTGTTTCGCTCACTTGGGGTTGGGTGTACAGCGAGGAGGTACGGGAGCGAGAGAAGGAGGAGAACAAAATAATAACAACAACAATAATAATAATGTTCAATACCAGCACAATACCTGTTATAGGTCAGTGTTTGTTTGTCTGCTCATTTGACCACTGTGCCGTTTATTTTGAGTGCTTTGTTTTGTACATCTTTGATATAAAAGTGAATAGATATAAACCAGTTTATATGGACAGGTATATTGCAACAGTGTCGGTCTTGTACTGGTGTTAAAGTGGTATCGTATCGTAAGTGGTAACAATCAGTAGCAAATAAGATCAAATTCAAATAAGAGCAAAATAAAGAACACAGTAAACAATTACGTACAAGAGCGAGTTTGACTGAGAGCAGTTAACTTCTAGAAAAAAATATTCGCTTATGCAAGTAAAGTCCAGTAAGAGCACAAAGTAAGTACGATAAATGGGTTAGAACGATTTCAAATAAGAACAATTACAAAAATGTGAATACAGATACCATGTGTGCAGTCTGCTGCTCCCAACATGCTGGGAAAACCAGAAATGTCATAGAAATTTGTTTTCAAGGCTTGTAAGTACACCCTGACTTTAGTGAAAATCAGGTACTTGGGTATTTGTCTCAAATACATTGAGTACAACTGGCAACACACAAGAAAAAGCGGACTGGGAAATGCCAGTAACAATCTCTATCCTGTTTTTGCGAATTTCTGCAGGAACGCCCAGAATTACATATTAATTTAAGGCTAGAGCGCAAATAAGAACTGCGGCTGCAAAGCATTCGTTAAAATGATGCTAACAGCGTTGCATTTGTTTAGTACATTTCACGCTACATTTCCGACTGGTTTGCATGTGGTTTGCAACAGACGCAATACTGTAGTGCATCTACCCCTTAATCTTCTCTAATTAATTGCAATCTCTAAGTTTCTGTAACTACGCTACTGTGCTTTCGGGGTTTAGCTTGGATATAAAATACTGTGTTCCTTCAAATTTAATCTTATAATGAAATGCTGAAATTGTAAAAGCTTCTCTAATTCCTCAGGAAGCTAATGATGCTTCTTTGAATGTCATGGATGATTTGAGATTGGGCAGTGACGTTTTTGTCCGTCTTTTCTAGGCAGTTGCTGTTTGTGTACTCGGGCAGTCATGTGTTTTGTTGACGATTTTAATACACGCATCACTGTACTCTACTTTAAGATGCACGCCATTTTTGAGAATAAAAAATTGGTTTAAAAATTGCATCTTAAATTCGAAGGAATATGGTACCTACAGACTGGGGTAAACGTTTTATTAATTGACCCATTTGGTACTCTAGCCAGTCATAATGCAGTCATATAGACCATGGAAACCAGAACATTCTCAGTACTGTAGAGCAATGGTTGCAAACCCTGGTCCTGGGGACCCCCTGTGTCTGTTAAAGTTATAAAACAATCAAACAAGAACACTGATCAAATGCATATGAGTGTCATGTGTAAGAATCCCCATATTATCCAGTCCTAAGACAAGAAGTAGGCAGGTCAAACGCATATCTAGTTATTATTATATATTTCTTAGCAGGCACCCTTATCCATGGCGACTTACAATTGTTACAAGATATCACATTATTTTTACATACAATTACCGACGACCCTCCGGTCAAGAGTCCAGGGCCCTAACCACTACTCCACACTGCTGCAGAAATTACAAAAAGGTTTTCTTGGAATGAAAGAGCATGGCTGTATTTTTTTGTTTTTGTTTTGTTTTGATATTTTGAATCGGCACTTTTTGCCTTTTTCTTTTGTTTAACCCACAACATTGTATTTTGAGTGGAGTCTAGTTACTGAAGAGAGGGATTTGTTTCCCCCTTCTGTCCACGGACTGAGTTGGTCTAAGCAAAAACTACGTTTCAGCTTTCCTTAAATGTTTGGCTTGAAAGCGCTTGGATGGGCTTCGATTTTCAGCGGATGGCGGTCAGGTTGGACACTGGATTTTTTTTTCTATTTTTCTATCTTTTTTTCTTTTAAAGTAAACTTTAAAGTGCTCCTTTTTATTATGCCATTAACCCTGTGAAATGCAATGTACAACTGCTTTTGTAAGAAGGGGATTTGGTGAAGAAAGAAAAGGGAAATTAGAATTGCGGTTGCTTGGGGGAACTGTATACATTTGTGCAGGTTTTCTCAGTATTCCCAGTTTTCTTGGGGCTGCTGCCTATTCCATCGATAGTGGTTTGTGTGTGTGTGCGAGTGTGATTTGTGATTTTTTTTGTTTTGGTTTATTTTCAGCAGGCACTCCAGTCGTGCACGCATTTTTTTCAGCCTATAGAAGTCTTCTATACATTGATTGTGATTTTAATTAGTTAAGTTTAATGATTGCTACCTGTACATGCAATGTAGTAGGTGGGGCTAAGTATTTATTTATGGTCTTCTCTAGAAACATATGCATTTTTAGCAGGGAGTTTGCAATAATTTTTGTTAAGTTTGTTTTTGTAAACTAGGGCTGTGTTTGAATGTTCAAAGGTTCGTTTGCTAGAAGGTTTGTCAGGTGGCATTCACACACGGTGTATTTTTTTGTTTTTTTCTCTCTATTAACAGAAACCGTTTGACAATGTGTGAATACTATAAATCACACATTAAATGTCACTTACATGATGGTTTATACTGTATAATGCATATTACTTAAACAAAAGTTGTTATATTAAAATCCTGTAGCAAATCTATATGGCGCCACTGCCGTGTATGGCCAAAGCACTGGCTGGGTATAGCGCTTGTATTGCTTCAGTAAAATATGTAATGAATACTTAGTGTACAAGACATTGTAAGCAAAGTGCTATGGTAGAATATGTTTGACACATAAAATAAAAACCAACACTAATCATTTTAAGCTTGTGTTATCCAGAGGCAAACCTTTTTGTTTCCTCATTCTCCATCTAAACAGCAAAGTGTTGTATAGTGTAAGCTGTATTGAAAGAAATGTCTCAAAACCCCTCTGCCCTTTGGGCATTTAACAAAAAATCCCATACGACCAAAAACAAAACAAAAAAATAAAATTGAATGCAAACTATGGAAGAGACTGTTGATGTATCATGGAGGCACAACCAATCTGCGGGGTCACTTGGTAAGTTCATATTATTATTAGTATTATTACTATTTAGTAGTAGCAAAATGTCACTGTGACTGATAACCTGCTCGGAAATAAAGCTTTGTTTTGCCTAAGTCCGCTGCAGTTGGTGCTGCTGCAATGCAAGCTTACCGTATATATCACAAGCAGCATCTATTACGTGTAAATAAACAACGTGTATTTCTATTTAAATTTAAATTATGAAAATATGATTACTATTCTATATAACGTATTTTTAGATAACATTCAGAGGAATTAATAAAAGAATAAACACATTTATTATAAAAAGAAGGATTTGTCTCACTATGATTTATTGAGTTTAATGTCGTTATCGGTGCAATATTATTATCAGTAGTCCCAGGTGAAAAAACATTTTTAAAAAACTGTTTTTTAAACGCCGGCCTTAGGGCAAGGCGAGCAAGGCAGCGGCCTAGGGCCCCACACCTAAGGGGGCCCCGCATGCATCACAAATTGTATGACGTCTTCAGAGTCGAAAGAGTCTCGCGAGTATCATGTCGGCCCCTCGCAAGTACGAGTCGGGCCATTGTAAAAGGAAAATAAAAAAATTAAGAAATTCAAGTCAAGCGGCAACAAGGAGCTCTGCTGCCGTATCCAGACAGCCAAATAAAAACCTCCTTCGGGAAGCAAATGAATCCGATTCAGACTCTTCATAATAATCATCTCCAAAATACTGATTTCTGTTTATCAATGTAACATTACCACAATTGCACTTTCTGACTGACAAAGTGGACATATTTCCTCATGTTGAGTGTACTCAATCATAAGAAATGTATTTAAAAAAATACATCATCTAAGGGTTAGCTGTCTGATAGGCTAATCAATAGTCTGTCCCTCTTTACACTCCGACACTGTGCAGGACAGTGTAGCATCATCTTATAAAGTTTTACTGGAGGCTTTTCTTAAAGTGAGTAAGCTACTATTAATCAATAATGAAATCGAGATTGTGTGTATTAAAGTAAGACTGACCACCACACCAAAGGTCTGAATAGGTACCTGTGCCAAATTAAATGTTTGGAAGTACACTCATAAATGCAGGCTCCCGATATTAAAGCTAGTCATTGCAGATTTTGAAAAAAGAAACACACTGATATTCAGAAGAGAAGAAATAAGCAGACAGAAAAATTAAAGATTCTTTTTCTTCTTATTTAGTTATTTAGCAGACATTTATCCAAAGCGACTTGCAGAAATTAAACAAAATATAACAATATATAAATTAGAGTCAAAAATTTAAAAATAAAATACAAAGAACAGAAAAATAAAGATACAGAGTATGGCAGATGGAAAGAGATAGCAGACATATAAAAGCAAATGAAGAATTATAAATATTTAAATGCACAACTAACTAATAAAATAACACAATACATAACACAGAAACACCCCAAAACAGCCAGTGTCCTTTCCCGATTTCCTTACGTCATTGCCGCACACGCTGCCACTCACAGTGGCAGGCAAGATGAATTCATAGCAATCCTCAATCGGAGGAAGTAGAAACAGGTGTGTGATGAACACACATCGAGTGATGCGCTATGACTCACAGAGAAGACTTGCAATGATGTTGTTATTGAATTAGGAGTGCACTGACCGTCATGAGTGACTTTGTTTAACACTACTACGTTTACTCGAGATGTATTTTAATCAATATCAGAAAAAAAATCCTCAACATCAATTTCCCTTCACCCTTTTGTCTGCTCCAGGAAATCCTTAATACACTGAACACTGTACCCTCCCTGGGGTTTATGCGAGCCCAGCGATTGTGATGTTTGAGAGGAATTGGTAAGACTGCCTTCATCGTCACTGTCAACAGCGGGATTGCCTGTCACTGTACTGACAGCCTGTGTGCTGCACAGCTCCGCAGAGTTCTTAGCCTCCACACTGTCGTGTGCTGCACTATCCTCCGATTTTATTAGCTCATTTTTCCCTGGCAATCTAAAAACTTCTCTGTCCTCCACGGACTTTACCCCTTCTATCTGTATCTGCACTATACACTAGCCCCCGATACACTAGCCACCATCTCTGTTTCTATGTGCTCCCTCTCTCCCTCCTTTCCCTGACTGTCCATTCTCTCATTGTCAGTATTTTTTTTTTTGTTTGCAACATTCTGTGCTTCTGCCAGGCCCGCACCACTCAGAAATAATTTCTTTTACTGTCTCTTGCTTCACTATTTCGGTTTGGCTTTTCGGACCCCCAACACGTCACTGCCTGCCTCCTGTGTCTGCAGTGTCTGGAGCTCAGCTGCCCCCCCATCACTAGCCTGCTCCCCACTGCCCACAGGTACTGGTCTGCCAGCGAGCCCAGTACTTGCTGGTCCTGGCTGCTGTTTATCACCAGTATCATCCCCCATACTCCCGCCCCACTCCCTGCTCTCTTTCTCGGGACAGGTTTTTTTACAATGTGACCTTCAGTCCCACATCTGAAACACTTCATCGAGTCGGAAGTTGCATAAATGACATAATCCCTGCCATCCATCTTAAATGTGAGTGTAATGTTAAGATCCTCATCTATTTTTTTATTTTTTTTTAAATCATTAAATACTGCCTTCTGAATGAAATTACATGTTTCAGATGTGGTGACTTGCAGTGTAAAGGGATTCTCTTCAGCCCTGATATTAGCTGCCCATATCTAGCCAGCTCCCTCTCTATCACCTCTTTTTTCAGTCAAGGGGGAACTAGAGAGGGTCATTTTCCTAGCAGGGACAGCTAAAGGAATTACTGGGAAAGAAGTGTTCTTTACAACAATCTCTTTTTACACAACCATAGCTTGACTGAACTAAAAAAAAAAACACAATGGACCCGCTCATGCGAGAAGCTGATTTCATATTCTCACTGCCCACTACATCCCCATTAGTGAGCACACATTGCTCCAAAGATAAAACCCTTAGTGGACACTTTAACTCTGTGTCGACGGGTTAACTTTTCAAAAGAAAAGTTTGGAGGCAGCCTCCCTCCTGTCCCAGCAATCCTGCTCGCTGTAACTGACAGAGCGTCAGCTCAGCACAGTAAACCTATTTAACACTAACACTTTACAACTGTAGCAGGTATTTAAATGAGCTACAACTATAATGGTAATTCGCCTACACCACCTTATGTTTACTGAGGGCAAGGACCTTGAGTGATTGGTTCCTGTACTAGCTCTTTTATCTGGTAGGTCAAGCAACCATACACCAAAATAGTTTTAACTAGTTTTTATTAAAACAATAGTAATATAATTGGTTAAAAAAATCTCAAAGCAAATAAACAAGTATACAGTATAATAACAATGCCACCTTAAGTTAAAAATATCAAACAAATGCCTAATGTTCAAGTATTGCATACAACAACAAGCTTTATGTCTATCAGTTTCTTGTAAATAAGTTAATTAACTAGTTTACAACAGATTATACTATTTTCAGTGTATTTATACAAGAGACAGCAAGCCATCAGTAATTAGACAACTTGTTATAAACTTGCCAATAAAACCAATGGCGGGAATCCCCCACATAAATATTGAAAAGGATTAAAAAAAGACAGCATGCACGCAAAGCTAAAACAATTATAGCATTTAAAACAGAAGATTCCCTGCTGCAGGAGCGGGAGATTTATTCACTATAGCAGTGTACATTAACAACACAAACTAAAAACAACAGGCTCATCGACCGGGAAACCCCAACACACTATGCCTCGAGCTGGAAGTAATACACTCACAGTCCAAACACAACCTTTCCTGGTACACTAAAACTAGTTCTGAAAGCTCTGGTCTGGTCTGGTCTGCAGCAAGGAATCTCCTTTACAGGTGAGGGTGCCTTTTTTGCATTGTTCTTCCTCATTTTTAAAGGAACTAAACAATTGACAGGGCGGGGCGACGATCAACGAGCCACTGGTAAATGGAGCTGTAGCAGAGGGGACGTGGTTGCTAAGCAACCAGGGGCGTGTGTTGGGCAGAGGCAGTTCTTCAGTCAATTGTAGTGAGCTTGTTTAGGTGTCATAAAGGAAAAAGAGGGTGTGCATAAGTGAAATCAAAATAAATCAAACCACACTCATTACAAAAGTAAATATAATGTGCTACACAACAAAATAAAGTACACAACTATAAATAAAAGAAAATAAACAATACACACGCGAATAATAATAATAACAAAAAATAATAATAAAGACCCTACTACACAACAATAAATGTAAAACAGTATAAAGACTAAGAGAAAAAAAAAACCTGCCAGCAGCGCTCATGCACACATAACCACCCCTCGGCACTCAGCATTCACTCCGCCAGACAAAACTATTTCGATAGATAGATTGGGACAAACATACAATGTATAATAAGGTGACAAGCAGACAGATTAGTAAATCACTGTGTTGGTTTCTCATAAAGAAAAACTTTTAACGTTCAAGAATCACAGGCACTCATTTGTTACAAGTGTCAAGTTGCCAGAGGTTGTTTCTGTTTGTATTACATAACAGAACATTACTGTACCTGTAAACTGCAGGAGTTGTATTTAAATGACTTTTTAAGTGAAAAAAACAATGGTTTCCAAATGTGTACAGAAGTAAAGGCGACATGAGGTGTTAAGTTTACCATCAGGATTCATTGAAATTAACAGATCTAAAATTTCAATGAATCCTGATGGTAAACTTAACACCTTGATCTTTCATAAGCCTACAGATAGAAATATTATTCTTCATGCAAATAGTGATCACCCAAAGCATATGATTTAGAACATACCATGTGGCCAATTTATTCGTTTAAAAATAATTTGTAGTAATCCACTAGGTTATGAAACTCAAACAAAAGATATGCAGGATCGTTTTCTGTCCAGAGGCTACAAAAGAAATATGGTCAGAAGTAATGGAACGAAATGTACTTTTAGAAACTAAAAAAATAGCAATGAGTCCACTGATGAGAGAATCACCTTTGTAACTAAACATAATTATATTGCTAACGATGTTAAGAATATTATTTTGAAACATTGGAAAATACTGGAATATGATATTCAATTACTTCCTGTGACAAAGATCAAATGATTCATTGTCTGTCTGTACTTTGTATCCGCTCTGTACACACCGGTAAACACTCGTAAATACAGTATTCACATATTTTACATTTTTTCTGCTTGAAAGAACATCTCTGCTCTAGTAAATAACACACACTCTGAATGTTGTCTGTCAATGTAAACTAAGTCTGCTTCCTCACTGTCTATCTATTTCAATTTAGTATAGCAAATAACTAAAAAAATAAAAAAATAAAAAAATACTGTTTCAGTTTCAGCAGCAATACAGTGACCACAATAGCAACTAATCTCTGGTTTTAATGGCCAGCTAAAGAAATCAAACAACTGGATGCAGTCTGATTACTTTAAGCAACTTTGACAGCGTTTACATGCACAAGTCATGACAGTTTTCCTCAGGATGTTTTTGCCGTACTTTTCAGGAAATACGTTGCTATGCTGTTCTGATCCAATGCAGATTACTCAATTCATAGTAATTTAAGGGAGGGGATATTTTAATGACTGTGTCTGCCTAGTAATTAGGAAAAGAACGATTGAATATTGTGAGGAGAGTTTCATGTGTTGCCATTAAGACTAGAAAAAATTAACAAGAGAAAAGAATTAACTTGTTGTCGCACACATTCAGAATTGTCACGATTTACTTGTTTGTGTCTCGTTACCTTTTCAACACACAAGCACGCGCACACACACACACACACACATTTTAGGACCTAAGAGTAATTTAAATACTGATATTTACACAAATAAAACAAGCCTGCACTCAAACCCTCATTTAAAAATAAAGTTAGCTGTATTTTTATTATTTTACATGTTTTACAAACAGTTCACAAACCATGTTTGCTTTTGTGTACGAGGAACTTGAACTGAAGAACATCTCCATTTAAGTAGAATATATATATTTTTTATATTGTGGTATGTGGCAACGTGATGAATAGATACAGGTGAGTGCAGTGCAGGTTAAAATCACACGGATGATTACGAACAGGTGCAAGGGTGTTTATTGATAAATTACAATGTCCAGAGCCTTAATGCAAACACCTGTAAATAATAATGATGGAAGTGATTACAGTGGCATGTATCACTTCGGTTTGTAAAATCCCACGGGTTTGACCCGCACCCATAGGTGAATGAGCGCATCCGCTCCTCCAATCCTCGGATGCCACACAGTTTACCGTCTGGGTTTTGAGTTTGGATACCATAACTTTGCCCCTTTCCTAAATGACCGACTTCCACCTACCCCACAGAATAAATTGTCGTGCCATCTAGTTAAGGGTACTCTGACACCAAGGGTAGATCTAACACCAAGAATCATTCGATCTCTGTCACATATCCCATTGCTGTCCTTCATTGTGCTTAACCACTTGAGTGGGGCGTGGTCTGTGACGAGATCAAATGAATGTCCCAGCAGGTAGTATCTCAAAGAGTGAGTAGCCCAGTTGATGGCCAAACACTCTTTTTTGACAACGGAGTTGTTGCGCTCCAGAGGGAGCATTTTTTTTACTTATATACAGAATGGGATGTTCTACACTGTCTACCATTTGGGACAGGACTGCACCCAAACCAGCATCCGACACATCGGTGTGGAGGATGAATCTCTTGGTGAAGTCTGGAGTGATGAGAGTGCGGGCCTGGCAAAGTCTCTGCTTAACAATATCAAGCAGCTCATGGTGCTGATCAGGAAGTAACTGTTCCCCCATCTAGCTCAGGGCCCAAATCATCCTCTACATTGCCTGGGGCTATAAATAATGCCTCCGTTGCCTGCCAGGGCTTTAATAAATTTATATGATAAATGTATTTTTCATTACGGCGATCGGGCTGTCTAATTTCATAATTCACCTTTCCTATAGCCCGAATCACTTCATATGGCCCCTGCCATTTAGCACACAGTTTTGATTCTGAGGAGGGAAGCAGCAACATTACCTTGTCTCCAGGTCAAAAGGTTCAAATTGCTGCATTTTGACTGTAATGCTGCTGTTATCGGTGGTGAGCCGATTTGAGATTGTCCTGGGCCAAACGACCGACCAAATCTAGGCGATCTCTTAGTAGGAGCACATGCTGCACTACATTTTTGGACAAGCCTTTGTGCTCCTCCCACCCCTCTCTCAACAGATCGAGGATGCCGGGAGGCTGTCTGCCATACAAGAGCTTGAAGGGGGAGAACCCTGTCGAACTCTGTGGCACCTCTCTCACTGCAAAAAGGAGGTAGAGGAGAAGCGATGCCCAATGTTTTTGCTCTTGATTTACAAATCGTCTCAGTATCACCTTCAAGGTCTGATTAAAACGTTCCACCAAACCGTCCGTCTGTGGATGATAAACAGACGTCCTGATGGGACGTATTTTTAATATTTTGTATACTTGCTGTAATGTATTAGACAAGAAGTTACTTCCATGATCAGTCAAGATCTCCTTGGGGATCCGTACTCTAGCCATAATCTGCACTAGTTCTTTGGCTATTGCAGCGGCACTAGTGGACCTCAACGGAACTGCCTCCGGGTATCGTGTTGCGTAATCTACCACTACTAATATATGCAAATACCCAAAGTCAGAAGGTAGCAAAGAGCCGACTATGTCCATTGCATTGCGCTCAAAGGGGGTGGAAATAATCAGCAGTGGGACCAAAGGGACGGGGTGTACTCGACCCGGCGCTACTCGCTGGCAGGCTGGCTACATATATGTATGGCTACATACATATTTATGAAGTCGACACATCTTTATGAAGTCCTACCCAATAAAATTGAGCTAATATTCACTCCCTTGTCTTGTCAGCTCCGAGGTGCCCCGCAAAAGGGATATCATGCGCCAGCCTCATGACCTCCAGTCGACAAGACGGGGGAACCAATAAT
This sequence comes from Acipenser oxyrinchus oxyrinchus, assembly GCA_030684275.1. Taxonomy (NCBI): domain Eukaryota; kingdom Metazoa; phylum Chordata; class Actinopteri; order Acipenseriformes; family Acipenseridae; genus Acipenser; species Acipenser oxyrinchus. Next base: position 30,661,807 of record CM060251.1, read on the forward strand.
TGTTTTACAGGCTGTCCTGTGCCCGTGGCAAGGTTTACCCTATACAGTAATTGCCCCTTGATAATGAAATGTGAAAATACTAGTGCCCCAGCGCCTTCAACATCCTTACCTTCAATGGACCGGACCTGTCCCCAAGTGTGCACTAATGAGGGGTCATTATTTTGGCTCCACACTATGTCCACACTTGAGTGCCACATGTTCGGTATATTGAGAGGGGCAGGACTAACATCTGCCCTTGATGGCCCAGTAACCTCACCCTCTCGGTCACACTGCGTTCCGACCCCCTTTGACTGCCGTTTTTCACCATTGTAGCAGGCTCCCACCAGCCCCAAGCCTTGTCTCATTAATGCTCCCTCCCATTTCTGCCTCCTTCTCTCTTTATTTGTCTTTCTCTGGCAGAACAGAGGAGAAAACATTTCAGTTTGAAAGGGAAAAACATTACCAATTATTTCCCTTTCGTTTTTATCTGCCACGTTTACGTGTGTGGTCAAGACTGCCATTAATTTCACCAATTCTCTATAGTTTGGCCAGTCTCGACCCAGAATAATTGGGTGTGGTAACCTTTCCACCACTCCCACTATCAGGCGACGTTTTATCGGACCGGCCGATAAGTATACTTTGACTGTGGGATATGTTGCCGTGTCTCCATGGATACAGGAGATAGCCACCTGACCTTGTGGCTGCCACAACACACCGCCCAAGAGAGATGCTCTAATTAAAGTCTGACCACACCTTGTGTCCACTAATGCATGGTTTTTCACATTTCCCAAAATCACATTAACAATACAAGGCCCCTCCCGACCATTTTCCCCTCGCTTACCCGCTTCTGATGCCAGATTGCATGCTGCCATCTGGCATCACACTCCATCGCAGATGGGCACGACCTGGCCTGATGACCCGGCTGGTGGCACCTAAAACAGGTAGGGGGGGGAAGGAGGGTACAGTGTTTAGGTATCTGTCCCACTGCTGGTATGACAACAGGGCGGGGGTAGCACCTCTACCCCAGCTGAGTTGCCCATTGGGGCCGGCGATCTAGAAGGTCGTTGACCCGTTCCCGGTGGTGGTGGTGGAGATGCAGAGAGATGGGGTGGTGCTCGGATGCTCCGTTGTGCTGGAGCAGTGAGTAGCCTGGTCTGGGCTGATGCTAGGGAGTCCTCGAAGTTCTCAGCGAGTTTCACTGCCTGGTCCAGGGTGTCAGGGTTGTGGCGCTGTATTCACACTTGGGTCTCGGCGCCGACCACATGGCAAAACTGCTCGATCACTATGGCCTCACCCATCTGGGCGCTTGTTTTCCGAGTAAGGTTGAGCCAATGTACCATGTGGTCACAGAGTTTTTGCACGACCACCCTGGGGCGTGTATTCAGGGACCTCTTGTACTCATTGAGCCTCACCCGGTGAGTTTCCTTTGTAATGTTGAGACGGCAGAGAATAGCCAGCTTTAGCAGGTCGTATTGAGCAGTATTGTCATCAGCCATCGCCTGGTGCGCTGCCTGTGCTTCACCAATCAGGCAGGGTCCCAATTGGCTTGCCCAGAACTCTCAGGGCCATGACACAGTGGTAGCCAGCCACTCAAACGCCACCAAGTATGCCTCCGGGTCATCCTCCACCGTCATTTTATGCGTCCTTGCCTTCGGGGCCGTCATGGTAGGTCCTGCTGATACTGTGGGCGGTATCGCCAGCCCGACCCTCTCGATCAGCGCTGTGTACCTCTCCTTTCTCTGTCTCTCCTCAACAAACAAACAACGTTTACAAGACAGACTAGCAGAACATATATTATAACAGCAAGAGAACATTCAAAGAGGAGGTTAAATGTCTAAGAGACACAAATGGCAAAGTCATAGACGAAGAAAAAAAATAGCAAATATATTAAATGATTACTTTTCACAGGTTTTTACAAAGGAGGACACGGACAACATGCCCCACATATCGACCTGTTCCTATCCAGTTTTAGATAACTTTAGCATAACAGAGGCAGAAGTGTTAAAGGGACTAGGAGCTCTTAAAATAAACAAATCCCCTGGGCCGGATGAGATGCAATACTACTCAAAGAAATGAAAGAAGTTATTTACAAACCGCTAACCAAGATCATGCAACAGTCTCTTGACACAGGGATCGTACCAACAGACTGGAAAATTGCAAACATAATACCGATCCACAAAAAGGGAGACAAAACCGAACCAGGTAACTACAGACCAATAAGCCTGACTTCTATTATATGTAAACTTATGGAAACTATAATAAGATCCAAAATGGAAAATTACCTATATGGTAACAATATCGTGGGAGACAGTCAGCATGGTTTTAGGAAAGGGAGATCGTGTCTAACTAACCTGCTTGATTTTTTTGAGGATGCAACATCGACAATGGATAATTGCAAAGCATACAACATGGTTTATTTAGATTTTCAGAAAGCTTTTGACAAAGTCCCGCATAAAAGATTAATTCTCAAACTGAACGCAGTAGGGATTCAAGGAAATGCATGGACATGGATTAGGGAGTGGTCAACATGTAGAAAACAGAAAATACTGATTAGAGGAGAAACCTCAAAATGGAGCGAGGTAACCAGTGGTGTACCACAGGGATCAGTATTAGGTCCTCTGCTATTCCTAATCTACATTAATGATTTAGATTCTGGTATAGTAAGCAAACTTGTTAAATTTGCAGACGACACAAAAATAAGAGGAGTGGCAAACATTGTTGCAGCAGCAAAGGTCATTCAAAATGATGTAGACAGCATTCAGAACTGGGCAGACACATGGCAAATGACAGAGAAAAGTGTAAAGTACTGCATGCAGGCAATAAAAATGTGCATTATAAATATCATATGGGAGATACTGAAATTGAAGAAGGGAACTATAAAAAAGACCTAGGAGTTTATGTTGACTCAGAAATGTCTTCATCTAAACAGTGTGTGGAAGCTATAAAAAAGGCCAACATGATGCTTGGATATATTGTGAGAAGTGCTGAATTTAAATCAAGGGAAGTAATGTTAAAATTTTACAATGCATTAGTAAGACCTCACCTAGAATATAGTGTTCAGTAAATTGTGAAACAGCAAAAGGACGTCCTTTTGGCAGCGCGACTTTAAGGGCAGGGTCAATCGCTTTCTCACAATAAAAATAGTTGTAAAAACCCATGTAAACCGGAGCAGGCTGTACAAAACATAGACACCCCCCAAACACACAACAGTAGAATCACCATGTTATTCTCATACCTATAACCGCCGGTACATTTTAAACACCATCAATATTAAAATGAAAGACAAACTATCGGATACAACGCAAACGTTTTATTCAAGCTCATCATATCAAACATCTGCACAGCCAAACCGCCGTATTTAAATGAACAATTAAACATAAAAAACACCACTTCAAAAAATGAAAAACTATAATAAAATAAACTTTTCAAAAGAAACTAGTGTGTAAACAGGTATATGCACATACAAAACTGTAAAAACAAAAGCAGTTTTTAATCTAAAACATTATTTATTTTGCGTGTGTGTCACTCTGTGCAGTGCAGAATCCAGGTTGAGCTGCTGCAGCCTGGCTGCTGCTTTGCAGTATTCTGATCGAAATGTTTCTGCTGAAGCACTGTGGCGAGCTTCAAGATGAAATCTCTCCTACTGATATATAGGCTGTGAATATTGTAGGTTATATTCAAAATAAAAACATGTATTGTAAAAGGCGGTTCTAGTGTTAATGAAATGTAACTTTTAGATGTTCCACAAACACACACACAAATATAAATTCGAAGTAGTAAAACCTGTAGAAATTCTATTTTATATAATTGTGTGTGTGTGTTGGAAAGGTAACCAGACAAACAAGTAGCTAATGCGTGGCGTAATTCAGAATGTGCGCGACAACACGTGAATTCATTTCTCTTGTTAAATGTTTTTATCTTCATGGCTACGCATGAAGCTCTCCTCACGACATCCAGAGTCGTTCTTTTCCTACTTATTAAGGAGACATGGACATTTAAATATCCCCTCCCCTAAATGACTATGAATTGAGTAATCTGCATTGGTACGGCCGATTTTATTATTTTTTTTTCCCTAAATCAGAACTGCATAGCAACGCATTTCCTGAAAAGTACGGCAAACAGGTTGTGAGAAAAAGTTCATGAACTGCATGTAAATGCCGCTAATGACCCCTTCTATATTAAGTATCTCTTTCAATCTGTAAGTCTGTATATCAATTTTATTTCTACAGAGCCCTTACAAAATACTAGAAAATGCCCCTTCTAAATATCTGAATATTCTCGAATATTTTGTTAGAGCACTTGTAACAGGGAGAGACCTGGACTGGCCGTCTGACGCATGCACGATGCTGCAGGAAGGGGGCGGCAGTCCTGTGGGGTCTGCCTGCCAGTCATGGCGGTGACACGGAGAGGTGGGGAAGAGGGTGTGTGTGCTTTCCCCCTCTCTGAGTGGCTGGGAGGCGGGCTTTAATGGGATTGTTAGCCTATAAAGTAATGCTCTGTTGTTTCCTCAGATCTGCCCCTTTAGACTGGACCAGCGAGCAAAGCGGTCTGAGTTTGACTACCAGGGCGGAGGATAACAACCGTCCGAAAAGGAAACTCAAAGAAAATAATTTTAAAGAAAGAGAGGAAAAGTGGGGAATTGTTGGGCAGCCCCAGTATTGTTGTAAAGTGAGTTGGAGACAGCAGAGTGTAGGACGGAGTCCCAGGTCGTGCAGGTAGCGACGACTGGGGAGATCCACGCTGCAAGTGCAGCACATTTATTTTGTAGTTTTTCCTTACTGTGTTTTATTTTCCCTGTTTCTTTTTGCCTTCTTCGTTCTTTATGATTTGTGAGCACCTGCGAGTGCCGGACTGTACCTGAGTACCCTGCCGTGGTATTCCCCGTTGGCTCTGGATAGCATAGCTGGTAGCCAGACCACGGACCACAAGCGCCCTCTACGGGCTAAAAGAAGTTAGTGCACCCACCAGAGTAAAAATAAAACCAAGCACCTGTGTGGTGTTTTCAAATACCATTTCTGTCTCCCGTGTCAGTGAATACCCGCACCCTTCCACACGTGGTGTAAAAGGTGGGATTCACTGGCACTGCCCAAACAAAGCAGTGCACCCACCCACGGAGAAGAAATGGATGCCGTCCAGTTTGCGGCCATGATGGACCTCCTGCGCCAGACCCTAACTGCTGCGGTGCAGGGGGCTGCTCGACCGGCAGGTCCTGACCCCAGGTTACAGAGACCCACAAAGATGACAGCCGAGGATAAACCCGAAGCCTACTTGGAGGTGTTTGAGGCCATGGCGACCTCGGCGGGTGGGCTCAGGCACAGTGGGCCAGCTACCTCTTGCCCCAGCTGACGGGGAGGCACAGGCAGCAGCGAGCGCTATCCCCTGACAGGATGATGGACTACCCAGCTGGCGGCCATCCTTAACGCGTGGGGCCACCCCAGAAGGGTATCGGCGAAAGTTCCGGGAGGAGCGGTTTTCAGCAGAGGAGCATCCCAGAAACATCGCTCACCGTTTAAAGGATTACGCCATGGGCTGGCTGAACCCGGACCGAGCACCAAAGCCAGGTTGGTGGAGGTGATCGTGGTGGAGCGCTTCCTGGAGTGCTTGGCACCGGCACCTCGGCTGTGGGTGCAACGGCAGGCACCTGCCACTCTGGATCGGGCGGTCGAGTTGGCGGAGCAGTACCAGGCAGCAGAGCCAACGCCAGCAAGACTGCCTGGAAGGAGCACAAGGGCTGCATCACCCCCTCCACTGGCCCCGGAGAGGGCGAAGGGACTGGGGGAAGGGGTAGACAGGTATTTGGGCGGGGGTGTCAGCGGGCGCTCCGGCCGGGAACTGGGGCAGGGTGGGGTTACCCACGGGCTGCTGCGGTGTCGGACGGGGTCTCGCCGGACACCTTACCGTCGAGCCTTTGATGGCTCCAGTGTTTCCACCCCTTGTTGAAGCGTCGGGCAGAAACCAGCCCACCAAGGTGTTGGGCGTGCAGGGAGGTGGGCCACATCGCTCGGGATTGCCCCGTGATGGAATGTGACCTCAGCCGACCAGGTAAGCATGTTCAATTACCTCAGTCACTTCAGCAGACGGGTTTTGTTATTCCTGTGACAGTGGATGGTACAAAAACCCAGGCGCTCCTGGATTCAGGGTGTGGTCAGTCCCTAATACAGGATAGCCTAATCTCACCGGAGCATAAACAAATACTGGGACGGGTGCATATTAAATGTATTCATGGGGATATACGCTCTTATCCTAAGGTTAGCATAACGGTGAAAATTGGCCAGCAGGTGACGCGGGTGCAGGTGGGGTTGTGTCCTCGATTGCCAGTACCGGTAGTTCTGGGACGGGACTGTGGGCAGTTCAAGAGTTGGTTGGCTGCCCTGACAGCCCCGTCCTCCCTATTGGCTAAGAAAGAGGAAGTAATTGGAGAGATCTTTCCCTTTCGCGACCCGGAGTGGTTTTGTCATAAATTTTAACCCCGTAAAACTAAACGGGAGCGCCGGGCTGCTAAGAATGAGGGCTGGCAGTGGAAGGGGTTTGAGAAGTTTCAGGTGGGGGCGATTGGTGAAGAGTCTGGGGGGGAGGCTGCGGAGCCAGCGCAGGGGTCTGGTTCGGCTGCCTCTGCTCAGGACCGACCTGATCCCGAGCTGGAAGCCATAGGAGCTGATTTTTTGGCTCGTTCCCGTGACTTCCGACTTGAGCAAGGGCGTGACGACGTGCTGGGCAGGCTCTTTGACCAAGCAGCTGTGGTTAATGGTCGGGTGGTCGAGCCCAGACGCGCCGCCACGTACCCTCACTTTGAAATCGCTCGAGACCTCCTGTACCGTGTTGACAAATTGCCCCAGACCGGGGAAGTGCGTCACCAGTTGCTGATTCCTCAACCCTTTAAGGAGGATTTACTGCGGCTGGCTCACGCTATTCCTTTGTCTGGTCATTTGGGCAGGGATAAGACTAAAGCAAGGCTTGTGTCGCGGTTCTACTGGATGGGGCTGGATGGTGGCGTCAGACGTTTTTGCGAACGTTGTGGGGAGTGTCAGAAGGCTAGTCCTAGAGCCGTCCCATGAGCCCCACTGGTGCCGTTGCCCCTGGTGGAAGCTCCGTTTGAGCGTATTGGAATGGATTTGGTTGGGCGCTGGAGAGGAGTGCGGCGGGATACACACACCTATTGGTCATTCTGGATTACGCCACGCGTTATCCAGAGGCCATTCCCCTTCGCTCTGCCTCAGCCAAATCTGTTGCCAACGAGCTTGTGAAGGTCTTTTCCAGTGGGGATTCCCAAAGAAATACTAACCGACCAAGGCACCAACTTTATGTCCCGACTAATCCGCGGAACATGTAAGCTTTTGGGGATTAAGACCATTAGGACCTCGGTGTTTCATCCTCAGACCGATGGTCTTGTGGAGCGCTTTAATAAGACCTTAAGAACATGTTGCGCAGATTTATTAATAGTGATGTGCGTTACTGGGACCAGCTGATTCCTCCCCTTCTCTTTGCTATCAGAGAGGTACCCCAGGCGTCCACGGGTTTTTCGCCATTCGAGCTGCTGTATGGGCGAAGACCCCGGGGTGTACTCGATCTGGTCAGAGAGATGTGGGAGGAACAGCAGGAATATTCGACTAATACAGTCCGGTATGTGTTGGTCCTGCGCAAACGTCTTGAGTCTGTGGGAAAATGGGCGCATGACAATTTGCAGCAGGCTCAGCACAGACAGGAGACGCAGTACAACCGAGGAGCCCGGTTACGCACATTTCAGCCGGGGGATAAAGTACTTCTATTATTACCCAGTTCTGAGTCGAAACTTCTGGCTAAGTGGCAAGGACCCTTTGAGGTTACACCCGGATTGGGAATGTGGACTATGAGATCTGCCAGCGGAGCGGCGGAGAGAGAAACACATTTATCATATAAACCTCTTGAAGCCCTGGCTGCAACCGGAGGCATTGGTAGTGGCGCGGGCAGATGGCGTCACAGACCTGGGACCTGATCTTTCTGTGGTGGCGAAAACAGGGTCGGTACAGATTGCAGAAAATCTGACACCAACACAGAAATGTCAGGCACGGGCACTTGTGACGGAATTTCCTGATGTGTTTTCTCCGTCCGGGGCAGACTCGAGTAGCCCACCATCACATTGAGACTGAGCGAGGCTGGTTCGCCAGAGGCCGTACCGCATACCTGAGCGTAAAAGGCAGGTAATAAAACGGAGATTGATGAGATGCTGAGACTGGGGTAATAGAAGAGTCCCAAAGTGACTGGAACAGTCCGATTGTTTTAGTGGATAAGCCAGGCGGGTCCACTAGGTTTTGCATTGACTTCAGGCGAGTTAATGAGAAATCGAGGTTTGGCGCTTATCCCATGCCCCGGTAGATGAGTTGCGGAGCGTCTTGGCACGGCTCATTTTATGACGACACTGGATTTAACGAAGGGGTACTGGCAGATACCCTGACCTCAGAATCCCGAGAGAGGACGGCGTTTTCGACTCCCTTCGGGTTATACCAATTTAGGACCATGCCTTTTGGGTTGCACGGAGCACCAGCCACTTTCCAGCGGATGATGGATCGCATTTTGCGGCCCCATCAGCAATGCGCCGCTGCTTACATAGATGACGTGGTTATCCACAGTGAGGATTGGCGAGTCATCTGTGTAAGGTAGCGGCAGTATTGCAATCCTTGCGGGAGGCTGGGCTCACTGCTAACCCAAAGAAATGTGCCATTGGGAAGAGTGAGTCGGAGTATTTGGGGTATCGGTAGGGGCGGCCAGATCAGACCGCTGATTGCTAAGGTGAAAGCCTTGGCTGACTGGCGGTCCCTACGACCAAAACCAGGTGCGCTCTTTCCTGGGACTAGCGGGCTATTATAGGAAGTTTATTCCGAACTTCGCCACGCTTCCTCGCCCTTGACAGACCTCACCCGAAGGCTGCCCCAAATACGGTTCAGTGGGCGGAGCCGTGCCAGAGGGCCTTTCTCGCTCTGAAGCGCAGGCTGTGTAGCAAGCCAGTGCTGTGCAGTCCTGATTTCAGCAAGGGGTTCACCCTGCAGGCGGATGCGTCAGAGACAGGTCTCGGGGCAGTGTTGTCTCAGGAGGTGCGGGAAGCGAGCACCCAGTCCTGTACATCAGCAGGAAGCTCCTTCCCGTGAAAAGAACTATAGTACCATCGAGAAGGAGTGTCTCGCAGTAAAATGGGCAGTCAAGTCACTCGGTACTACCTCCTGGGCGACACTTCACCCTGGTGACAGATCATGCCCCTTAGCATGGCTTCACGGATGAAAAATAATAATGCCAGAATCACACGGTGGTACTTGGCCCTGCAGCCCTATGCCTTCAGGGTTGTCCACCGAGCAGGAAAGCTCCATCTAAATGCTGATTTTTCTCTCGGGAAGGCATGGGGTGTAGGATTTCGAATGGACCGGTGGTGCCATTCTGAGGGGAGGATATGTAACAGGGAGAGACCTGGACTGGCCGTCTGGCGCATGCATGATGCTGCAGGAAGGGGCGGCAGTCCCGTGGGGTCTGCCTGCCAGTCATGGCGGTGACACGGAGAGGTGGGGAAGAGGGTGTGTGTGCTTTCCCCCTCTCTGAGTGGCTGGGAGGCGGGCTTTAATGGGATTGTTAGCCTATAAAGTAATGCTCTGTTGTTTCCTCAGATCTGCCCCTTTAGACTGGACCAGCGAGCAAAGCGGTCTGAGTTTGACTACCAAGGACGGGAGGATAACAAAATAATTTTAAAGAAAGAGAGGGAAAAGTGGGGAATTGTTGGGCAGCCCCAGTATTGTTGTAAAGTGAGTTGGAGACAGCAGAGTGTAGGACGGAGTCCCAGGTCGTACGGGTAGCGACGACTGGGGAGATCCACGCTGCGAAGTGCAGCACATTTATTTTGTAGTTTTTCCTTACTGTGTTTTATTTTCCCTGTTTCTTTTTGCCTTCTTCGTTCTTTATAATTTGTGAGCACCTGCGAGTGCCGGACTGTACCTGAGTACCCTGCCGTGGTATTCCCCGTTGGCTCTGGATACCATAGCTGGTAGCCAGACCACGGACCACAAGCGCCCTCTACGGGCTAAAAGAAGTTAGTGCACCCACCAGAGTAAAAATAAAACCAAGCACCTGTGTGGTGTTTTCAAATACCATTTCTGTCTCCCGTGTCAGTGAATACCCGCACCCTTCCACAGCACTGTATATCATTGTTTCCATAACTAATGGGGTAAGAGGATTTAAGATAAGTATTGGGTTTTAAAGTTACACGCTGTCATTCCCCATTTCACACTGGTTTTAGTGTATTTTCGGTATTCCAGGGCTGTCATTCCATAGAAAACAGCTGTCATTCCACTTTTAATTTGTATATCAGTGTCCCTATTAGTAATGGGGTAAGGGGATTTCAGATTTGTAATGGGGTTTTAACCCTTTGCGGTCCTATGTTGACCACCTGTCCGACATCATCAAAAAGGCGTCATACACAGGTCCCTAGTCATTTTTTCCCTGGAAAAAATCTGAGAAAAGCTTTCAATGGCTGAGAGAGGGCGATAGAAGCTGAAAAAAAAATGGAGGCGGATCTGAGCAATATGCATAGTCCCTTCACCACAGACATAACACGGACATAAACAAACAAGATAGCTGCTTCCGCATCCAGCGCTCAAATAAAATCGCGGACATTTGCCAAGCTTTTTGAGATGTTATAGTAATAAAATAATAATTTGGAAAGCATTATTGAAGAATTTGGTGATAAATCCAGTGATCAGGAGATGATTTATCAGTATGCACTACTATGAAGAGATATGTGATAAATACAGCGGAGTGGGGCAGGGCTGAAGATGCAGTACTGAGTGTCCTTTTGATATGCAGTGCCTTTTAAACCTGTTTTACTGTGAATAAAATTACTTTTAAACAGTGTGTGAAAATAAATTAGACCTGATACGCCTGACAGGCGCTGAATAAATGTACCGCAAAGAGTTAAAGTTACAAGCTGTCATTCCCTAACATTGGCAGCTGGCTTAATGGTAGGCACTGAATTGCCACAAAATTTTAAACAGATGATGAGACCCTCCGAGTTTTATTTGAGTGAGCGACAGGCAAAAGTGTTAATGTAGCTGGTGAAACTTATGTTTTAGAAGGGGGCCTGTTGTATTTACAGAATGCAGAGGGCAAATCGGCTAGTCCTAGGATTAGCGAAGTAAAATTTTAGAGTTGGGACATTCTGTTCCAATGGCCGGACATATGGGTAGGCAGAAAACAATGAGGATTGGTTGTCTGTTTTGTAGGCCAGGTTTATATTCTGATGTAGTTAAGTATTGTCAGACTTGTCCTGAATGTCAATACACTGCAAATGTGTGCCAGTCTGAGCGTAGCCCATTGCTACCACTTCACATTATTGAGGTACCATTTTCCAGGATAGCCATGGACATAGTGGGGCTGTTGGAAAGAAGTAGCTCAGGGAACAGATTTATAATTGTGTTCAGTGATTACGCTAATTGTTATCCTGTAAACCAGTAGCAAAGACATTGGGTCAGCTAATAACAAGAGTAGGAATACCAGCTGAGATTATTACGGACCAGGGTTCAAATTTTATGTCATCATTTATACAGCAAATGTACACACTTTTGGGCATAAAAGTGATACGCACTACTCCTTACCACCCACAGATGCATGGGTTGGTGTAGAGACTGAATTAAACTCTTAAAACAATGCTTTGCCGGTTTGTCCAAGAAATAGGCAAAGATTGGGATTTATGGCTCCCATATCTGTTATTTGCTTACGTGCGGTCCCGCAATCGTCTACTGGCTTTTCCCCCTTCAAGCTGTTGAGGCAAGTGAGACGTCCATTAGACGACCCAAAGGAGACCTGGGAGACAAATGACAACATTGTCAGCTACAGTACTGTGCAAAAGTTTTAGGCAGGTGTGAAAAAATGCTGTAAAGTAAGAATGCTTTCAAAAATAGACATGTTAATAGATTATATTTATCAATTAACTAAATGCAAAGTGAGTGAACAGAAGAAAAATCTAAATCAAATCCATATTTGGTGTGACCACCCTTTGCCTTCAAAACAGCATCAAGCATCAATTCTTCTAGGTACACTTGCACACAGTTTTTGAAGGAACTCGGCAGGTAGGTTGGCCCAAACATCTTGGAGAACTAACCACAGTTCTTCTGTGGATTTAGGCAGCCTCAGTTGCTTCTCTCTTTTCATGTAATCCCAGACAGACTCGATGATGTTGAGATCAGGGCTCTGTGGGGGCCATACCATCACTTCCAGGACTCCTTGTTCTTCTTTACGCTGAAGATAGTTCTTAATGACTTTCGCTGTATGTTTGGGGTCGTTGTCATACTGCAGAATAAATTTGGGGCCAATCAGATGCCTCCCTGATGGTATTGCATGATGGATAAGTATCTGCATGTACTTCTCAGTATTGAGGAGACCATTAATTCTGACCAAATCCCCAACTCCATTTGCAGCCCCAAACTTGCAAGGAACCTCCACCATGCTTCACTGTTGCCTGCAGACACTCATTCGTGTACCGCTCTCCAGCCCTTCGGCGAACAAACTGCCTTCTGCTACAGCCAAATATTTCAAATTTTGACTCATCAGTCCAGAGCACCTGCTGCCATTTTTCTGCACCCCAGTTCCTGTGTTTTTGTGCATAGTTGAGTCGCTTGGCCTTGTTTCCACGTCGGAGGTATGGCTTTTTGGCCGCAAGTCTTCCATGAAGACCACTTCTGACCAGACTTCTCCGGACAGTAGATGGGTGTACCAGGGTCCCACTGTTTTCTGCCAGTTCTGAGCTGATGGCACTGCTGGACATCTTCCAATTGCGAAGGGAAGTAAGCATGATGTGTCTTTCATCTGCTGCAGTAAGTTTCCTTGGCCGACCACTGCGTCTACGGTCCTCAACGTTGCCCGTTTCTTTGTGCTTCTTCAAAAGAGCTTGGACAGCACATCTGGAAACCCCTGTCTGCCTTGAAATGTCTGCCTGGGAGAGACCTTCCTGATGCAGTATAACTACCTTGTGTCTTGTTGCTGTGCTCAGTCTTGCCATGGTGTATGACTTTTGACAGTAAACTGTCTTCAGCAACCTCACCTTGTTAGCTGAGTTTGGCTGTTCCTCACCCAGTTTTATTCCTCCTACACAGCTGTTTCTGTTTCAGTTAATGATTGTGTTTCAACCTACATATTGAATTGATGATCATTAGCACCTGTTTGGTATAATTGTTTAATCATACACCTGACTATATGCCTAAAAATCCCTGACTTTGTGCAAGTGTACCTAGAAGAGTTGATGCTGTTTTGAAGGCAAAGGGTTGTCACACCAAATATGGATTTGATTTAGATTTTTCTTCTGTTCCCTCACTTTGCATTTAGTTAATTGATAAATATAATCTATTAACATGTCTATTTTTTAAAGCATTCTTACTTTACAGCATTTTTTCACACCTGCCTAAAACTTTTGCACAGTACTGTATTTCTTGCACATGAGGGGGAAGCTTGAGTAATATACCCTGCTGGTCAAACAGAACGTGACAGAAGCTCAGAAAAAGCAAAAACAATGGTATGACAGATATGCTAGGAAACGTCAATATGTCCCGGGACAAAAAGTACTTTTGCTGCTGCCAACTTCAACGCACAAGTTACTCGCTAAATGGCAAAGTCTGTACAAAGTGATTCGTCGTATGGGACCAGTAAATTATGAGATTGCCACGTCAGAGAAAACTAAAAAGAAACAAGTATTTCATGTAAATCTATTGAAGGAATGGAAAGATAGACCACAACCTGCACATGCCTTGCTGATTCACAAAGCGCAGGATATTGAGGAGCGAGAGGAATCGTTCCCGTCTAGTGAAGCGGCCAGCACACCTGAAATTAGCCATTTACCTCCTGATGAGAAGGAAGAGTTGGCAACAATGTTTGACGTTTCCAGGGTCATTCACTGAAAAGCATGGATACACTGATATTGTACAGCACAATATTATATTGACTGATAAACTGCTGATTCGCCAATGTGGGTATCGGGTTCCAGAATGTTTGCTGCTGGCAGTCAAAGAAGAGTTGAATTCCGTGCTTCGCCTCAACGTCATTGAACCGTCCTCCAGTGCTTGGAGCAATCAATAAGTTTTTGTATGGACTTCCGTAAACTCAATACCAAGTCTGAATTTGACAGCTATCCGATGCCTCGCATAGATGAATTATTGGAACGCTTAGGGGAAGCCACTATTATCACCACGCTAGATCTAAGCAAAGGCTATTGGCAAGTACCTTTGGCGACTGCATCCAGAGAGCTTACTGCATTTAGAACTCTCTTTACAGTCATGCCCTTTGGTCTTCATGGTGCACCTGCCACCTTTCAACAGTTGATGTACCGAGTGTTACATGGATGCCATGACTTTGTAGCAGCTTACCTGGATGACATAGTGATTTATAGTACCAGCTGGCATGAACTTCAGGATCATCTGGAAAGAGTGCTGTCAAGAATACAATCTGCTGGCCTCACCATCAACGGTGTTAAATGCACAATCGCTAAATCTGAAGTACAGTACCTAGGCTATGTGCTGGGTAATGGAGTTTAAAGCCACAAATGAGCAAGGTTAGTGCTATACACAATTGTTCGAGACCAGCAAACCGTAAGGCCGTAGATCATTTATCGGTTTGGTGGGTTGGTGTCTTCGTTTTGTATCCCAGTTTGCTGACATCGCCTTTCCTTTAACTGAGGCAACTAGAGCTAAAGGCCCTGGCAAATTTATTTGGACCCCTGCTTGTGAGGCGGCTTTTGAAAAATTGAAAAGCATCATCTGTTCAAAACCAGTGTTATTGAGTCCTTATTTCAATAAGCCATTCTTGGTCCAAACAGATGCCTCAGATGTGGGGATTGGAGCTGTCCTTGTACAAGGAGAACCCGGAGCTGAACATCTATACATAGGAGGCTGTGTGGTCCAGTGGTTAAAGAAACAGGCTTGTAACCAGGAGGTCCCTGGTTCAAATCCCACCTCAGCAACTGACTCATTGTGTGACCCTGAGCTAGTCACTTAACCTCCTTGTGCTCCGTCTTTCGGGTGAGACATAGTTGTAAGTGACTCTGCAGCTGATGCATAGTTCACACACCCTAGTCTCTGTAAGTCGCCTTGGATAAAGGCATCTGCTAAATAAACAAATAATAATAATATATAGCGCATCAGAGTGTTTTGAACATATGCTCATTACACTCTAGAGTGTACCAATTTACATTCAACACACTCTAGTGTTTTATACTGTGGAGTGTTTTGGGCATCCTACACACAAAATTCAAGCCCTGATAGTTCATATGAGAAATGTGAAGGGTGAGAAAGTGTGAAGTTACCCTTTTAGTGGGAGCAGCGCACGGCTGGTGTTTCGGCCAGCTTTGGCTTTTGTTAGCTGATTTTACCCGCAGTGTTTTGTTTTGTATTAATAATGTATTTTATTTACACTTGTGTGTATGTCCTTCTGCACAAGGACTACCATTGCTGGTACCCTAGTGGCAGCCACCTGCATCTGCAACTCAAACTTGGAAACATTGTAAATAAAACCAGCGTGCCTGTGTGGTGTGTCAAAGACAACTTCTGTCTCAATCTCCAGTCTTTTACAAAGCTTCCCCAACCCCCTATTACAAGAGGAAAAAATGGGGGCCCACAAATCTGTTTGGTGTCAGGCCCACAAAAGGTTAATCTGGCCCTGGACGAAGTGCCATTCGTTTTTCATCAGGGAAGTCTAGTGATTATATTTCCTGAACCCCCTCACATCGGATTATGTCATAAACATGACTGAGGCGAGTCATTGAAATTTGACACCAAATCAAATTACCCTTCTTGACCTTTTCAGGATCCTTTACTTTATGAAGCCTAATCAACATGTTGACAGCCCATTGAACTTCACTGCAGCCCAAAATACCCAAACACTACGAAAACACCTGTACAAAATGTCCATTACACACATTAATAATATACACCATAAATAAGGCGCTGGCCTTAAACTGGGACAGTATGAAAATATTGTGAATAACTTTCAAGCTAAGCCAAGCGGTTTTTATTTTCACTTTGGCAATGTTTGATCTAACATACTATTGAAAGTGAATGCAGAGACTCGTGGTGATATTCAGAGTGGAATGAATGATCTTATTGTCTTTGTAATTTCATTTACACACAACAAGTACGGTTATTACACTAGACAGTAGCAATTCAATCATATCAAATTCCGAGATTAATTCACAAAATAAACTATTGTATTGCTGATTACTACTGCAAAGCTAGACCCTTTCGTGCCTAAGAAACTGCATTTTCTCTCTTTGATTTCCACCTTTCTCTCTCTTTCTCTATCTCTGTGCTATCCTCCAGTGTCCGATCTGCAAACCAGTCCCTTCCTGTATGAAAACCTTACATATCTCAATATTTCCTTAAGTAGTTACTTCATTGAATCTATTTTTTTATATATTTAATTTCTTACCATTTAATATAATTTGTTCTTCATATTTTTTCCCTATTGCAGTTTCTGCTTGTATCATTAGTGTGTCATGATTAATAGGTACTAGGACACTTTTTTCAGACACTTTCTACTATTAAACTATTACTATTAAAGGAGGTGAAATGTGTTATCTTTTCACTGTGTGCAATAAATGAAGCCCACTGCATCATCTATAAGATACCCCACCTTTTCAGACAATCATCTTTCTTGAGTTTTGTTCAGAAACTGCCCTAGTTGCAGAAACAAGATTTGAAGTAGCTATTAAGTCTGGTAAATAGTAATCCAGGTAGGCAAACCCTTTAAGTTTCTCCGAAAGTTGTATTTCCAAATCCCTCCTTTAACATGCTATAACAGAGCAAGGAACCCTGTACATGGATTTTGTTTATTTTTGGAACGGGGTCTCCCCCTCCACCCCTGTGCAGTTTATTCTTTTGTTGTATTATTATTATCGTTATGGTTTATTTAAATATGACGGCGAAGCGCTGTGTGTTTGTTATTGTTTTTATTTTAAAACGTGTTCTGGCAGAGGCGAGATTGGTGCTCGTCCTCTGCCAGGAACAATTAAACTCGTGCAGATTGTGGCCGAGGGGTAATAGAATAATTGCCAACTAGTATAAAAAGCCTGCAGCTCTCCATGTTCCGGGTGGGTGTTAGGAGCGAGAGCGGAGAGAGTGAGAGGAGCGAAAATGAAACTAAACTTAAAAGAAACTCCAAGATCAGTGAAGGCTACTGCCCAGCCTGACCTGGATCATTTATTATTATTTTGTGTGCGAGACTTGTTTTGTTTACCTTTTTTATTTTGCTCTGTGAGCACTGTGAGTCTTCTATTTGAACTTTTTATTTTTGTTATTTAAATAAAACGGTGCCACTGCGTTTTTTGTTTTGAACTGCAGTACTTGGTGTCAGTTTGTTTTTAGTTCCTGCTTCTGACCTGACGTCACGACTCAGCCACCCTGTCACACATGCTGTAAGCTGACAGGTATCACTTGAAACGGAAAGGAACCTGTTAAAAACATGTTAATTGCATGATGACATGTCCTGCCTATTCCATTATTTTTAATGTACGTTTTTTGGTACTGTGACAGGATGGCTGGGTGGACAGAGACTCGGAGACAATAAAACTGCAGTTTAAGCACTGCTGCGCATTTTTAATAAACACAAAATAAAAAGGTTTAACAAAAACAATCACGTACCACAAAAATGAAAAACAAAAGAACCCTCACCCAAGCAGTGCTATCACAGTGAGGTTTTTAAACAAACATTTCAGGAGCATGTGTCTCTCTCGCAGACTCTCTCTCATGGAGCTGTGTAGCTCCCTTATATACCATGTGGCCAGGGTTGATTGAGAACTAATAATTCAATCAACACCTGGCTACATTCTGCACATGTATTTGGCAGGGATAGGAATTAACCCTGTTCCTGCCAACCACCACCACAAACACACCCAAGACAACCAGGGCTGGAATTTTAATTTCCAGCCCTGCCATATCTAACACACACTTCCATATTTACACATTCAGGGCTTCTGCCCTGCCACAGTACCAATCAATGATCATGAGAAAGCATCTTCTGACAATCAGAATTAGATAACTACATATTTTACAAAGGCTAATTTCTTTGCTGAATTTGGCTGGAGTTTATTTTTTTGCGTCAACACTTTAGGCTGAGACATGAATCAAGGTGTAATAAGATTACTGTAAAACTTCAATTAAACACCTCTGGCGTTTATTTACAATATTTGCCAGCAGACCCGGCGTGCATTGGAAACCAGTGATTATTTGAGACCAGCGTTTATATTAGATCACCAGCTTCACATGCTTCATGCGGTTATTGAGAAACCGCTAACACACAACCTTGTAGCAACATCGTAACTCAATTTAAACATTCCAGCAACTTTGTTAAAAGGTTGTGTGTCAGTGGGAACTAAGTAACAGTTTAGTTTTATAACAAAATTACATTGTATTATACACCCTCAAGCATAAAGTGAAAGTATTATTATATATGCACTGGCCAACAAGGATACGGTATGGAAAACTTTGGAAAATGAACAAGCAGAAGTACAAATTTGTATTTAAGAACGGAATTAGATCTACCATTGTTAATACTACGACTAATAATAATAATAATAATAGTAATAATAATAATAACAGTTAAATCCACTAAAAGGAAAAATCCCTGTAGATATCAGAACACTGGCGTGTAGGCTACGCTTACAGCACAATAATACTAATAATAATAA
This sequence comes from Acipenser oxyrinchus oxyrinchus, assembly GCA_030684275.1. Lineage (NCBI taxonomy): Eukaryota > Metazoa > Chordata > Actinopteri > Acipenseriformes > Acipenseridae > Acipenser > Acipenser oxyrinchus. The sequence goes on from CM060251.1 coordinate 30,680,468, forward strand.
TAATAATAATAATACTATGACTACTACTAAATAATAATAATACTAATAATAATAATAATAATAATAATAATACTATGACTACTACTAAATAATAATAATAATAATAATAATAATAATAATAATAATAATAATAATAATAATATGACTACTACTAAATAATAATAATAATAATAATAATAATAATAAATACAAACTTCAAAAATATTTTTAAAAATGAACAATAAAAGCAATAAGTATCATTATCAAAAATAATTTATTGTTTAATCTCAAACCTGTACATTGTTAATACAACAAAACAGGTTAAAGTAGGCTTCACCAAGAGGTTTGTATCTGGCCTACTTTCAGCACGCTTAATTATCAAAACTTATAATAAAATAATAACTGCATTAAACAAATACGCATTACATGTAGGCCTACCTTAAATTACTTTTTTCTATTATTATTTATTAATCCTGAATCACATTCATTGTTGTCACTTATTAGCAGTTCATTACGCTCAAGCTCCTCCTCATCTTCCTCAGCTTCAATGGCAACAACAGAGACCCGGCGTTTATTTACAGTATTTGCCAGCAGACCCGGCGCGTATCGGAGACAGGCGATTATTTGAGGCCCGGTACATTGTTTACTTTTCTGTTCAAATGAAATGCTGTCACTTCTTTCTATCGAAAGAAATACTATTTAATCTTCCTTAATATAAGCATAAGCATTGCCTATGTAAAATGTGCAGAGAAATTTCAGCTTGTCACGAGACGCTTTCTCAATATCATTGATTGGTACTGACAAGGCATAGATAAGGCAGGAAATGTCATCATACAATTAACACATTTTTAAAAGGTTCCTTCATGTTTCAAGTGATACCTGCCGGCTTAAAAATAAAAAGGACATTTGGAAATTTGAAGAAACGTAAAGGGATCGACCCCACCACCAGCCCCCAGTAATTTGAGCCCTGACCTTTGCCTCTTTTTCTGAAGGAAAAACATGTTTTTATCAATGTGTTGTTTTTCTTCTATTTAACTAATAGCAGTGAGAATAAAACACTTATGAAATACCTTATATAGCTATCACACTTATGCAACAGATAGCAGTCATCTTAAACTCCATGTCTCTATTTTCTTAAACTTTGCACAACAATATATACAACTTCTATAATACATATGACACAGAAATAAAAATAAGGTATCACCAAATTTATTTATCCTGCCTCTAAGGCAGCTTATTTAGATATTTTTAAAGAAGAAAGGTAAAATTAAATAAGGATGGAATTATTTATTGTTTTTAACTATTTCTATCATATACAGTAGGCCTACTCAACTATCAATAAATACAATTTTTAAAGAAATTAAATGGGCACATGAGACCTAAAACTATTGTATTTCAAATATACAAATAGCACAGAAAATAATTCCAACACAATAAAAGTATACCTGTATGAGCTGTTAATGTTAGACTACAGTAGTCTAACCTCTTCAGGCAGCAAGAGTGATGATTCAGACGAAGATAGCTGCCAGTTCGTTAGCAACAGTCAGTGGATAAACCGGCCCCAATTCTCTGTGATTGGTTGCAAATGTGAACGTTAACTGTTCAGTAATTCTACAGATTTGCACGGCGCTGTGCAGCCACTTTTTAAAAAACGTGATGAAATGAGAGTCCCAAGAAAATGAGGACACTGGGACCAATGTTTCAAATGGGGGACTGTCCCGTACAAAACGGGATGTCTGGTCACCTTAACCATAAAGACAAAGACAGTGTTAGTTTTAAGAATTATGTCATTGTTCAAGAGTATAGTAAAAAAAAACAACCAAACAAAAAATCCATGTGGACTCCACTTGGATAATTGCTGGAAACTACGCTACTGCGTCCATTTACAAGAAACAGGCTTAGGGAGTCTCCTCACTGGAATAAAAACAGCATGCCATGAATAGATAAAAGGTAATTACAAAATTAAAAAATGAAAAATAAATACAAAAATAGTAATATTTTCTGCAAGTCTTTAGTTTGTTTGTTTGTTTTTTTTCCTGGATTTGACTTTTGTTTAAACAACGTTCGGGTCAGAGCACATTGCATTTGTGAAATGCAGTTACTTTTCAGTATAATAAGTCAAATAAATAAACAATAAAAATAAACACCTTTTTTGATACCATCCAAGACATGCAGGGGCGATGGGTAGAACGGTCAAGAAAAATGGCAGGCAAGGCATTTATTAACTAGTTAACATGACTTAAGCGATCAGCAAAAACAAACAAACAAAAAACTGCTTAGAGTTATCGTTGTGATCTTAGATATAGCCCAATAACTTTAACGCCTATTGCACTTAAAATACAATTTTTCGTTTCCTGTTTTCTAAGCTAAAATCATTTGCCCAGGCAAGCGCAGTACGGCATACAAACTTTAACACGTACCGCAAAATAACACCACATCGGTACTAATAAAATAAATTCCTGGCCAGGCCAAACAACACAACACCGAACGTGCTGCATATATGGCCTTTATTAACAAGGTTAACAAGTAGAAAACAGAAAGTACTCATTAGAGGAGAAACCTCAAAATGGAGTGAGGTAACCAGTATCACAGGGATCAGTATTAGGTCCTCTGCTCTTCTTAATCGACATTAATGACTTAGATTCTGGTATAGTAAGCAAACTTGTTAAATTTGCAGACAACGCAAAAATAGGAGGAGTGGCAAACACTGTTGCAGCAGTAAAGGTCATTCAAAATGATCTAGATAGCATTCAGAACTGGGCAGACACATGGCAAATGACATTTAATAGAGAAAAGTGTAAGGTACTGCACGGAGGCAATAAAAATGTGCATTATAAATATCATATCGGAGATACTGAAATTGAAGAAGGAATCTATAAAAAACACCTAGGAGTTTATGTTGACTCAGAAATGTCTTCATCTAGATAATGTGGGGAAGCTATAAAAAAGGCCAACAGAATGCTCGGATATATAGTGAAAAGTTTTGAATTTAAATTAAGGGAAGTAATGTTAAAACTTTGCAATGTATTAGTAAGACCTCATCTAGAATATTGTGTTCAGTTCTGGTCACCTTGCTACAAAAAGGATATTGCTGCTCCTAGAAAGAGTGCAAAAAAGAGCGACCAGAATTATTCCGGGTTTAAAAGGCATGTCATATGCAGACAGGCTAAAAGAATTGAATCTATTCAGTCTTGAACAAAGAAGACTATGCAGCGATCTGATTGAATGGGAGAAGAGCAGGGATAGATCCGGTTGGTCAGTCTGGGTGAAGTGTGCGGGAGAGTGAGGGGAGAAAGCTGAATGAAAGAGAGGTAGAGTGGGAGGGTTCAGGTGCAGAGCCTAGACGCGGAGCCCTGGGGAAAGACGGCCTGTGAGAGGGGGTCTGCGTGAGAGCGTGTGAGAGAACAGAGCCCAGGGAGAGACGTAGAGGTAGAGATAGAGGGTGGGGGTTCAGGCGCAGAGCAGAGCCTAGCCATGGAGCCCTGGGGAAAGATGGCCTGTGAGAGGGGGTCTGCGTGAGAGCGTGTGAGAGAAGCGGAGCCGGGGAGAGCGTAGAGCAAGAGATAGAGGGTGGGGGTTCAGGCGCGGAGCAGAGCTTAGCCATGGAGCCCTGGGGAAAGACAGCCTGTGAGAGAACGGAACCCAGGGAGAGACGGCCTGTGGGGGACTGGAAGAGGAAGGGGCCTGGGAGAGAGTGACAGTGGGTACAGAGTGAGTGAAGGAAGCAGTTATTGTTTTTGTGGCATGGTTTTGGCCCAAACAAGGACCGTGTTAATTTCACCAATAAATTGGATATTCATTGCACCCTGGAAACGTGTCTGTCTTCTGCTTTCTCCTCCGAGGGCACGGGTCATTACAATACTTTTTCGTCCTTTACATTTTTATTAACTAAGCATTTGGTCATCAGAAAGCTGATTGCTTTAAGCCTAGACTTTTCTGTCCTTTAGCAATAAGATCAAATTCATTGTACACTAGCCTTAAGTAGCATCTACCACGGGTACCTACCAAGGAAAAAAGAGTCACGTTTGTACCCCAAAATTAAATTAGCATAGCTGTATATTGCTGTGGGCTAACGACAGCACCAGGCTTGAGTAACAATAGAGTTTAAGTAAAAGCTCTTAAACCTAATTCATTGAGCAAGATTTGTTTTAAAAGAATGTGTTTCCACAAATTAGTTCAAAAAGACTACGGGGCTTAACATGACTTACCTAACAAAATGTGTTGAACACATATGGACTACATGTATACTGGATCCTCAATAAAAACGGGTATATATATATATATATATATATATATATATATAATATTCTACATGGTTATATATATATAACCACGTTCTACTGACGAGAGCCTTGCACTGTCACTGCGGAATTCAGATTCAGGTATTTATTGTTGTTGTTATAAGAATAACATGTAGTAGTAAATGTGGGCGAGTAGGGTGGCCTTTTGTAGATTTACTACTAAAAATGTACTGTACTAAACATTTTGACTAGGTTAATGATATACAAATTGTCCAAAGTGCTGGTGTTAGCTGTTCGTAGACTATAGAGATGAGAATTGCTGAAGCTACGGTTCTGTAGGAAAACTTGTAGCCTATGTATTATATATAGGGCTTCTGTTTTTCGGTTTTTATTCATTGTATTTTTCGGTGCTTCTTTTTAGCTATTTTCGAGTTTTATGTAAATTATGTTTTTTTGGGGGGCTTTTGCTTTTGATAAATTGTATGAAATTAGTGTTTTCGGTTGCTTTCCAAAATGCTTAAGCGTTTTTTTTTCTGTCAAAATATATATAGTAGTAAGTCGACAGTACCTTTCCTTTGCTGTCTTCCACAACGAAATCCCTATGGTCACGGGCACATTCTTCTGGGGTTTTTGTGTGTTGGCATTTTTTTACATTTTGCCACAATTCCGTTTTAAATCCTCCATATCTTAACTGTAATAAAGCTTTAAATCCCGCTAACAAGCCTCCATCCTGATTGTAATTTCGTTTTAAATCTCGCAAGCGGAGTCTCCAATAGAAATGTAGAAATGTGCTGTCACTTAGTAGTTGGGGCGAGTTTAAAGTATTTAGAATGAATCAATAATAGATACAAGTCAGGAAGGCGGGACATTGCCCAGCAGCACTGGGAAATGTATTTATTATTATTTTTGTAGTAGGTTTTATTTTTTAATGAGAAAAGAATAAGTCAACGTGAATTGATTAACCATTTCCACAGTTGTTCTGGTGTTTTCCTGTGTCTATTGACTATCTACCGATGTAATTTTTTTTGTATCTGGTTTTATCGGTTAAAACTGAAAAAAAGAAGCCCTAATTATATATGTATGTGTATAATAGCCTTATAATAAATTACGTCTGTCAAGCGATTTAAAACAATCATGATTAATTGAGATACATTTTTTAAATCTCAGTTAATCTTGGTTTTAATCGCATATTGAATTGATACAATTCCTGCATTCCTCTCATTTAAGCTTGTTTTATTACTGATGCTATTATTATTATTATTATTATTATTATTATTATTATTATTATTATTATTATTATTATTATCCAAAAGACAACCCAGCATAAAAACCTATGTATGGATCATATTTGTTGGTCCCTCTTTATAATTGCATATTTAATTTATGGTTGTCAATTAACCGCAGTTAACTTCTGTGATTAACGCTTACATTATTTGGGAGATTTGAGCACGTTAATCACACTCCTGTCTTGTCCCTCTTCTTAGCATTCCGTATTTCATTTCCTGCGGCACCATTTTAGTGCATGTCAGGATTGAATGAGTGCAGTCATTGTTAGAATAAAAAAAGTCGCGGAACCGCATTATGTAGCATAGCACTCTGAAGGAGGGTTACTTTTATCTACTGTCAAAATTAGTTCCAGTATTTAGAAGTGCATCTACTGTAGACTGCTGTACCCACTGTGTGTGCTAAACATGCTTTCATTTCTCAAAATACACTTTCTAGTAGTTTTTCTGCTACAGACAAAAACTATACAGCAACAAATGAAACCCGTCAGTTTCGTCAGAGTACTCTTTTAGAAATTCAGGATCGCTGCAAACCCATGAATCAAGTACGATACTATAACCAGTGCTGGATAGTTACCGACTGCAAACCTGTTAACATTGTAGCTTTGTTTTATTTCAATAACCACATTTATTTTTAAACAATATTATTTAGTTATGAATGATATAACCATTGCTAGGCGATTGTTTTGTTTTATTTAGGCAATTTCAAGTTATGGATAAAAAATAATTTTATTATTATTATTATTATTATTATTATTATTATTATTATTATTATTATTTAAATGGCAATGAAAATCATCAGTTTATAGTAAGGTGAGTAATAAACACCATTGTGATTTAACAGTTAGTTCAAACAATGTAACAACATGCTGGATTATAAATAAATATAAAACTTTAAAGAGAACCCAGAAATAGGAAAACAGGGTTTTTATGCTGTTTTTTTTTGGATAATAATAATAATAATAATAATAATAATAATAATAATAATAATAATAATAATAATGATAGCATCAGTAATAAAACAAGCAAGATCGATGCAGTAATTGTATCAATTAAATATGCGATTAAAGATTAACAGATTCTTTTTTTTTATTGTGTGTGTGTCCAATTATAACGATTTTCTCCCAATTTGGAATGCCCAATCGCTTTTCTCCTCACCGCAGCAATTCCCCACATGGCTCAGGAGACCTGAAGATTCAGTGGGTGTCCCCCGATCCCACGACCAAGCCAGCTTCCTTTTTCACCCAGGAACTCGAGAGCAGATGTCAGATTGCTACCGACATCCGGAGGACTAAGGCCAGCTCAGCAGGTGTCCGCTCTGAGCTCACTGGGTGCCTGGCCAGCAGGGAGAGAAGCAATCCCTGTCCCTTTTACCTTCCTAACCCACGGGAGCGCCAGAGTCAATGTGACATTCCAATCAGAGTCCCCAGAGAAGACTGGCCTACTTCACACAGCCAGTACGCGAACCTGCACTGTATGACTCACCTTGCACACCACACGGCTGCACTTCTACCAGGTGAGCCACTCGGGGACCCCTGAGATTTAATTTTTTTAATCTCAAGATTAATCACGATTAATTTTTTTAATCGCTTGACAACCCAAATTTATTTACAATCCAGCATTTGTTGTTAAATTGTTTGAACCAACTGCTAAATCACAATGGTTTCAGTTTATTACTCACCTTACTGCATTTAAAATTATCACTTTCCTTTACAGTTTCCTCTACTGATAAACTGACGTTATTCATTGTCGTTTAAAAAATTATAATAGTAATTTTAAATTCTCTTTTATTAATAACTTGAACTTGCCTAAATAAAACATTTAATGAGTAACTGTTATATCCTCTGTAATTGTAAATAATAGAGTTTAAAATAAAATTGAATTAAAACAAATCTACAATGTTAAATGCAGTCGGTGGCTATCCACTTTGCAACAGCACTGGTTATAGTATCGTACATGGTTTTATCATGGGTTTGCAGTGACCCTGAATTTCTAAAAGAGTACTCTGTTTCATTTGTTGTTGTATTGTTGTTGTCTGCAGCAGAAGAACTACTAGAAAGTGTATTTTGAGAAGTGAAAGCATTTAGCATGCAGGTGGTACAGCAAACTAGATGCTCTTCTGTGGTACAGGAACTCACTTTGACAGTAGATACCGGTACAAGTAACCCTCTTTCTATTCAATGAACCATCAGAAAGTTTTTAAAAACAATAAACTTCCCATTCATAAGTCCTTCAGTTTGAGTGCTTTGCTACATAATGCGATTAATTTTTTTTAAAACGATGACTACACTCATTCAATCCTGGCACGCACTTGAGTGTATTAAAATGGTGCCGTAGGAAATGAATTACGGTATGTGACGGGTCAAGACAGAGGAGTGTGATTAACGTGCGTTAAAAAAATGAATCTCCAATAAAGTCAACTGCGATCAATTGACAGCCTTAGAATAAATATATAGGCAGTCAAAAAATGTTAAGCAAATAATACAAGGATAGTACACATAGCTTTCATATGGAATGTGTTTTTTTGTTTGTTTGTTTTCTTTCCTCGATTATTTGCATTTGGAAGGAGAATTTCTCAGGCTAAAAGAAATCTACATGGAAACCCAGACTACCTGAAAGGTACTACCTAAATAGTGTGAGAAAGGTGAGGCTTCTTTTTCTTTTTCCATGGAAACCTGACATTGTCACCAGTGGACCACACATAGTCTAACTTTTCCCTGTGTCTGACAAAGTGACCATGACTGTGCAAAGATTATAATGTGGAGCAGGGGGAGGTAACTTTTTTAAGCTCTTCAATTTTAACGCTGACTTAGTTAAATTACAGTGAGAATTAGGGCTTCCCACCTAAATACCACTCAAGAAACACAAAAGAGGTTCCCATACCAGCGAAGCAACTGAGAAAAAGAGACCTGTGACAGTTATACTTCTAGAAAGCAGAAAAAGAAACGCTGCATGATAAATTCATAAATCTCTGTGTCCAGGTTTCCCTAAATTTCAGTATCATCTTTTATAAGACAGCAGTATCCCCTTTCATTCAGACACAGTGTTAAGTTTTAGTTTGCCCCCTCTGTCAGCATGTTGTATGATTTACAGCCTCACACTAGTGTTCTCTCTGTTTGATTTCCAAAAATGTCAAGGGATCGTGTTACATTAGATGGAGAGGGCCAGCAAGTCTTGACCCTAGTCACTGTTACTACTTCCTGCTTCCTGTGAACTCAAAACGTGGGAATATTATCCTTTTCATCGGCTTGTTGGTGCCTGGCCACGCAATGGTAACCATGCAGACTGGCCTGATGTGTGGAGAAAGGGGAGTTACAGTGGCGTGTCTGGAAAATGCATTTCATACTGTAGCACCACTTGTGACAGCCTTTCAAAGGAGCCATCAGCCCTGTAACAATGCACTGCTTTTACATGGAGATCATTGTAGCTTAGCTTGCATGTGGGAATAATGTCAGCTGCTGCTTTAGACTGCAACACGTATTTAAATATAGGGGAAATTGTCCAAGACTGCAGGACCATACAAGCAGAAAAAAAACATCCATACAAAAAAAAGGGTAAAAAAGGGTATGTCTTGCTGGTAATTGAGAATATGTTGTAACAAACTTTTGTGTTGTCATTACTTTCACAAATCTCTTGATTTAATTATATAAACTAACACAAAGCTAATAGTATTTTACAGCTATGACCAAAAGTTTAGCATCACCTAGAATTTTAGGATTGAGATATCATTTTTTTTTAAAACTGTATGAACATAATTTAGATATTTTATTTAAGATCATGTAATCAAAGAAACTACAAAATGATATTGCAAAAGTCTACCGGAAGCCATAATAATAGTACAGTATTTCATGTTAGATTTTGAAATGTCACACTTTCAATTTTTGTCAGTTTTTTGTAAGTATATGGAAAACTGCAAAACGGTATGTAATTGAATATGTTAGCGTAACATTATTCAGCAGGTTTCATTCGACTTTATGATGCAAAATTAGTTAATTCCATAGGGTGATGCTAAACTTTTGGCCACAGCTGTAGGTCCTTAAAAATATCTAAACATAGGTAGCAAGCTGTCAAACTTTTTGAAAGATTTTATTTATATAAATGCAATGTAATGTCCTGAAAGAATGTATTTATTATTGATTTAAGAAACACAAGCAAGGCTTTCCTTTTTGACTTATACAAAACATATAACACACAGTTCCATGAGAAAACTCATTAACATCACTTTATCCTATGAAATCTATATAGCTTTGTCGCTTCTTTTTTGTATGAATTATGCAAATCCATGCAAACAGAGTTGAGAACTGTTTACTCAGTTTTGAAAATCTGGTTGTGGAAGGGTGGTGGGTAATTCACTGACACACACGGGAGACAGAAGTTTTATTTGCAAACACCGCACTGGTGCCCAGTTTTATTATTTCAAAGTTTTTTTTTTTCTTATTTCCCGCAGAGGGCGCTGTTGTCCGTGGCCTGAGTACCGACAGCGGTACACAGGACCACAGGAATACCAATACTGTTAAAACAGTGAGAAACTGGCGCACTCACAGGTGCTCAAAATAATAATGAAAACAAAAGGCAAAAGAAAAAAGGAAAATAAAACACAGTAATAAAACTATAAAGCAAAAGTGCTGCTTACGCAGTGCCCCCACTGCCGCTAAGCAGGTCAGTACGGGCCTCCAACCTACACTCAGTTAATTTCCTATACACTGGGATGGCCAGAGTTCCTCGTACTGCTACATACATCCCCTCGGGTGCGTAATTACAGTGGCTCTCAAAAGTATTCACCCCCCTTGGTCTTTTCCACATTTTATTGTGTTACAACATGGAATCAAAATGGATTTAATTAGGAGTTTTTGCCACTGATCAACACAAAAAAAGTCCATAATGTCAAAGTGACAAATAAAATCTACAAATTGTTCTAAATTAATTACAAATACAAAACAGAAAATAATTGATTGCATAAGTATTCACCCCCTTCAGTCAATATTTGGTAGAGGCACCTTTGGCAGCAATTACAGCGATGAGTCTATTTGGATAAGTCTCTACCAGCTTTGCACATCTGGACACTGCAGTTTTTGCCCATTCTTCTTTGCAATTTTGCTCAAACTTCGTCAAGTTGGATGGGGACCTTTGGTGAACAGCAATTTTCAACTCTTTCCACATATTCTCAATTGGATTGAGGTCCGGGCTTTGACCTTTTTGTTTTTAAGCCACTCTAGTGTGTTTGAGGTTTTTAAGCCACTTTGGCTGTGTGTTTGAGGTCATTGTCCTGCTAGAAGATGAATCTTCTCCCAAATGCATTCTGGCACTCTAGCCAAGATTTGATGTGAGTTTTTTTCAACAATGGCTTTCTTTTTGCCACTCTCCCATAAAGGCCAGTTTTGTGAAGCACCCGGGCTATTGTTGCCGTATGCACAGTGTCTCCCAGCTCAGTCATGGAAAACTATAACTCCTTTAGAGTTGCCATAGGCCTCTTGGTGGCCTCCCTGACTAGTGCTCTTCTCGCCCGGATACTCAGTTTTTGAGGACGGCCTGTTCTAGACAGATTCACAGTTGTGCCATATTCTCTCCATTTCTTAATAATGGACTTTACTGTGCTCCGGGGGATATTCAATACCTTGGAAATGTTCTTATATCCTACCCCTGATTGGTGCTTTTGAAGAACCTTATTCCGGATTTGCTTTGAATGTTCCTTCGTCTTCATGATGTAGTTTTTGTTAGGAAATGTACTAACCAACTGTGGGACCTCCCAGAGACAGGTGTATTTAACCTGAAATCATGGGAAACACCTTAATTACACACAGGTGGACTCCATTCAACTAATTATGTGACTTATTTATTATTATTATTTTTATTTCTTAGCAGACGCCCTTACCCATGGCGACTTACAGTCATAAACAGAAATACATTTCATGAATCACAGTACAAGTAATAATACAATTAAGAGCAAGATAAATACAATGACTTTGGTTCTAGCAAGTACAAGTATGACAAAATACGATTCAATAATTAAATACAAAATACAACAGATTAAATAACACTTGACAGATTACAGTACTCTAAAGTACAGGATTAAATGCAGTAAAATAGGGGGCAGATAAGAGCAAGTAAAGCGCATTTAAGGAAGAGTGATAAGTGTCCACAGGGAAAAAAGGAAGAGTTCTACAGATGCTATCTGAAGAGGTGAGTCTTGAGGAGGCGCCGGAAGGTGGTCAGGGACTGGGCAGTCCTGACATCTGTAGGAAGGTCATTCCACCACTGCGGGGCGAGGGTGGAGAAGGAGCGGGCTCTGGAGGCAGGGGAGCGTAGAGGAGGTAGAGCCAGTCTTCTAGTGCAGGAGGAGCGGAGAGGTCGACTGGGGGTGTAGGGAGAGATGAGGGTCTGGAGGTAGCTGGGTGCAGTCTGGTCAAAGCATCTGTAGGTGAGTACAAGAGTCTTGAACTGGATGCGAGTGGTGATCGGGAGCCAGTGGAGTGAGCAGAGCAGTGGAGTTGTGTGGGAGAAGCGAGGCAGAGAGAACACCAGGCGAGCAGCAGAGTTCTGGGTGAGCTGGAGCGGACAGGTGGCGGACGCAGGGAGGCCAGCCAGGAGGGAGTTGCAGTAGTCTAGGCGGGAGAGTACCAGGGCCTGGACCAGGAGCTGGGTGGCGTAGTTGGTGAGGAAGGGTCGGATTCTTCGTATGTTGCTCAGGAAGAATCGGCAAGTGCGTGCCAGAGTGGAGATGTGCTGGGAATAAGAGAGGCAGGGGTCCAGGGTGACTCCGAGGTTCTTAGCTAAGAAGGAGGGAGAGAGTGTGGTAGATTCCAGAGGAACAGAGAAAGAGAGATCAGAGGAGGGGGAGGAGGAGGAGGGAAAGAAAAGGAGGTCATATTTAGAGAGGTTGAGTTTGAGGTGATGCGAGTGCATCCAGGAGGAGATAGCAGACAGACAGGTAGAGATACGGGAGGGGATGGTGGAGTCAGAGGTGGGGAAGGAGAGGAAAATCTGAGCATCATCAGCATAGAAATGGTATCAGAAACCATAGGATGCGATGAGGGGGCCCAGGGAGCGGGTGTAGAGAGAGAGCAGGAGAGGACCCAAGACTGACCCTTGGGGGACTCCTGTTGAGAGAGGGCGAGGTGTGGAGGTTGCTTCACGCCAGGTTACCCGGTAAGTGAGGTTGGAGAGGTAGGAGGAGAACCAGGCCAGAGCAGTGCCAGAGATTCCCAGGTCAGCAAGAGAGGATAGTAGAATAGAGTAATCAACAGTGTCAAAGGCAGCAGAGAGGTCGAGGAGAATTAGGACAGAGGAGAGAGAGGCAGCTCGGGCAGTTTAGTGAGTTGGTGACAGACAGGAGGGCAGTTTCAGTGGAGTGAGCAGAGCGGAAGCCAGATTGGAGAGGGTCGAGCAGAGAGTGGTTGGACAGGAAAGCAGAGAGTTGGCAGTGTACAGCCCGCTCGAAGGTTTTGGAGAGGAAGGGTAGGAGGGAGACAGGACGGTAGCTCTGGAGGGAGGTGGGGTCGAGGGTAGGTTTATTGAGGAGGGGAGTGATAGAGGCTTGTTTGAAGGCAGAGGGAAAGAGACCAGAAAGGAGAGAGGTGTTGGGAAGGGAGGAGATGAAAGGAAGTAGAGCAGGAGCAGCAGCTTGAAAGAGGTGAGTGGGGAGGGGGTCCAGGGCACACATGGTGGGTTTGTGACCCTGGAGCACGGAGGAGAGGTCAGAGTCTGAGAGGGGGGAGAAGGAGGGTGAGTTAGTAGGGGATGGGGGAGGGAGATGTGTTAAAGAGTTTGCGGATATCTGAGGTTTTAGAAGAGAAGAAAGGTAAAGTCATCAGAGGAGATAGAGGAGGGAGGAGGAGGAGGGGGGGTTTAGGAGGGAGGAGAAGGTAGAGAATAGTTTATGTGGGTTAGTGGAGGCTTGGATTACAGTTTGGAAATAAGTACATTTAGCAGAGGAGAGAGTAGAGGAGAAGGAGGAGAGGAGAGTGTGGTAGAGATCTAGGGCAGCAGGGAGTTTGGTTCTCTTCCATTTCTTTTCAGCAGATCGCAGTGTGATTCTTGCTGAGCGGAGCGCAGAGGAGAGCCAGGGTTGGGGAGGGGAGGGGCGAGCAGGTCGGGAGGTGAGGGGACAGAGGGAGTTGAGGGAGGAGGTGAGGGAGGAGAAGAGGGTGGAGGTAGCAGAGTCTACAGAGAGTTGTGAGAAGGAGTCGATAGGAGGGAGGTGAGAGAGAGCAGTGGAGGCAAGGACAGAGGGGGAGAGAGAGTGGAGGTTACGGCGAGAGGTGACAATGGGGGTAGGAGGAGCAGGGAGAGACAGAGAAAAAGAGATGAAATAGTGATCAGAGAGGTCCAGGGGGGTGACGGAGAGGGTTCAGGGGCAGCAGGGCGTGGAGAAGGTGAGGTCCAGTTGACGGCCAGCTTTGTGGGTAGGGGGGGGATGGAGAGAGACAGAAGTCGAAGGAATGTAGGAGAGAGGGAGGAATCCGTCAGAGTGGCTGGGGTTGGAGAGATGGATATTGAAGTCACTGAACAGGACAGTTGGGGTAGACAGAGCGGGGAGGGAGGAGAGTAGATAGTCGAGTTCATCAAGAAAGTGAGCGAGAGGTCCAGGGGGGCGGTACAGTACAATTAGCAGGAGTTGACAGGGAGAGGTTAATTGGGCAGCATGAAATTCAAAGGTGTTAACAGAGAGTGAGGAGAGGTCAGAGGGGACAGAAAAGAGTAAGGAGGGAGAGAGGAGAAGACCAGTCCCACCTCCCCGTCCAGTGAGATGCGGGGTATGGGACAGGACGTAGAGAGAGGACAGGGCGGCAGGAGTTACAGTGTTATCAGGGGACAGACAGGTATCAGTGAGAGCAAGGAAATCGAGAGAGAGGTGGGAGGCAAAGGCAGAGATCAAATCAGCTTTGTTAGCAGAAGAGTGACGGTTCGAGTGCACTAGAGAGTGTGCGGGAGGGGGGAGAGGCAGAGGGATGAGGTTAGAGGGGTTGGAGGAGCAGCGGCGGAGAGGAGGCAGAGGGCAAGGGCGAGAGGGTAGAACAGGGATGTGTCATAGCAAAGGGGGTAAATACTTATGCAATCAATTATTTTATGTTTTATATTTGTAATTAATTTAGAACAATTTGTAGATTTTATTTTTCACTTTGACATTATGGATTTTTTTTCTGTTGATCAGTGGCAAAAACTCCTAATTAAATCCATTTTGATTCCATGTTGTAACACAATAAAATGTGGAAAAGTCCAAGGGGGGTGAATACTTTTGAAAGCCACTGTATGTCTTCTACATTCTAGTTTCTTTCAAGGCAGGCTCTCTCACTCAGCCGTGCTTGCCTGTTCTTCGTTTATACTGACGTCTTCCGCCAGCGTCACTGGGTATCCCCTCTCCGGCCACCTGAATGCATAACCAAGTGCAGTACTTATGGGCCGAGCAATCCCCCAAGGCCCGCCTCTCAGCCACTCGGAGAGAGGGAAAGCAAACACACCCTCTTCCCCACCTCTCCATGTCATCGCCATGACTGACAGGCAGATCTACAAGGCTGCTGCCCCCTTCCTGCAGTACCACACATGCGCCAGATAGTCAGCACAGATCTCCTCCTGTTACACTGGTACAATTTTTTTTTGTTTGACAAGAATGACTTCTCACTTTATTCTGTTTGGCCAATTCAATTTCATATAAATGAAATCTCCACAGATTTGCGGAACCACACATAGATACGTTCTTAAGACCATTTGTTGATGAAACTGTAAAATTAGGCAATGAAGGGTTTATGTGAAAAAAACTCTTTCACTCAGAATAATTTGGTGTGTTTCCAGTGATCTGTATGGCTTTGTTCCAGATTACATTCATGCTGTATTATTAGGTGTTAAACAAATGGCATCTTTGTGGTTTGTCTCATGTTATCATGGGGAACCATGGTATAGTGATAGTAAGACAGCAGATGTGGATGACTTGCTACAAAGTTTTACACCTCCAGACGAACTATCCAGGTGCACAAGGACTCTAAAAGTTAGGCGATACTGGAAGGCAAAGGAGTGGATAAATGTTTTACTTTTGTAGTCTCTGCCTTCGCTACATGGTAAATTAGAATGGAAGTATTATTTTCATTGGTCGATGTTGGTTTATTCTATTTATACCTCCTTCAAATGGAAATTCCATTTTCAGAACTAGATGCGGCCGAGCAAAATCTCCAGTCTTTTTTGTCAAATTATTTCAGATGTTGTATGGAAAGAAACATGTGCACCTTTTTTTGGACATTTGTCAAAGTGTTAATTGGGGACCTCTTTGGACATGGTCTACTTTTTCTTTTCAATTTTACAATCATCACCTACTGTTGTTCTGTCATGGTGCCAGAGGAGTATCTATGCAAATATTAAATGTTTGCCTGTTGAGAGATTTGCAATATAATCACTTTTGTTTTCGAAATGCCAACCAACAGTGTCAGATTAAATGCATAAATTAATTATTTTATTCCTAAGCACAATTTGGTAAATGTTTTGGTCGACTTAACCCTGTTCCCTTTTCTCATCGGATAGTGGCTGAATCATTTATCCAGAAATAGTTTAGAAGAGTGTGACAGATTGAATCTATGTGATGTAGATTATTCATCAATAAGCTATGCTTAAGGCAGACGGGAGGCAAATTATGCAGTATGTTTCCATGGGAAAATTGCTTTCATTACTGGTATCTTACAAGTCTACTTTCCAGATAGAACAGATGTTGTTGTTGTCGTAAAGCTTTTACAGGTTGTAAAGAAATTCAGTGGAAGGTGGCAAAATGATTCCATAAAATGTCCATTCTTATGTGAAGTGGAAGATACTGATGAGGAGATTGGTTTCAACTATGGATATTTGTCCAATGCCAAATTCTTTACAGAGTGACTAGGCCTTTTTATTTTTTGATCAGCTTCACATGGTGCCACATGCTTTATACATAAACACACAGTTTATGCAAATGAGCAACATGCTGTATGAAAAAAATGTGATATTCACAATGTAGCCAAATAGTGTCACTTAAAATATACTACTCAACTTTTGCTGAGTCAAACTTTCTGGTCAAATTAAAAACATTACTGGTTCATTAAATTCCTGTCTGTGACTGATATATATGTTTTTTGAAAAATTATTTGTAGTAATTTTTCCAATTTTCTCCCAACTTTTGGAATGTCCAATTATTATTCAACCTGACTCACCGCTGCAACCCCCGAACTAACTCTGGAGAGACGAAGACGAGCACTCGCGTCCTCCGAAACGAGTGCCGTTAGCTGTCTGCTTTTTTTTCACTCTGCAAGCCCGTCGTGCAGCCATATCCAGAATTTACAGCATCGGAGGAACACACAGTTCTGAATTGCGTACAGGTCGCCCTGCAAGCCACAGGGCTCGCTGGTGTGAGCCAAGGACTCCACAGCTGATCTAACCCCTACCCCACCCGGGCAGCACTTGGCCAATTCTGCGCCACCCCCCTGGGAACTCCCGTCCACGGTCGGCAGTGGCATAGCTTTGAAAGCAGATTGGTGTACCCACAAAATGTGGTACATATGAGAGTGCTTGGTTAAAACTGCCGTAGCTTTAAGTGTAATGGCTCAGCGACAAATTAGACATTGGTTAAGTAATGAGGACAACATGGACAGGGGCAGTCATGGTGCTCAATTGCTGAATGTGTCCCAAAGTGTGGTCTCCTGTATGTGGAGCTGATACCATACTGGCTGGTTAAAGAAAAGGGCTTGTAACCACAAGGTCCCCGGTTCAAATCCCACCTCAGCCACTGACTCATTGTGTGACCCTGAGCAAGTCACTTAACCTCCTTGTGCTCCGTCTTTCGGGTGAGACGTAGTTGTAAGTGACTCTGCAGCTGATGCATAGTTCACACACCCTAGTCTCTGTAAGTCGCCTTGGATAAAGGCGTCTGCTAAATAAACAAATAATAATAATAAAATGGTTGACTGTATAGAGGTGTCTTACCATAATGACAAACATAGAGTCGGTATTGTTTTCCAGGCACTGGAACTATAAAATTAAGTATAATTAGTTAGTACTTCAAGAACATTTCAAGCTAGGTTGATATTGTGATTATAGTTGTATATCATTTTTAGTCAATCAAAATTTAAATGCTGGTGTTTAAGTAGCAGAAAAAATATTTAAAAACGAAATACTCTACAAGAAATGTGCAGTGTAAAAGATAATTGAGGCTGACTGCTGGATGGCACTACACCTATGAGATTTCAGTGTGTATATATTATTAACTAACACATAGTTTATTTATGCTCATTACATGCTTTTAATTAAATGGTCCCTCTAATAACAGCAATAAGCTGACAGGCAGGGTGTAATGATCCAGGATATTTATTTACTTACAGGCTGTCGAACAATCATACTTACATCAGCTACATCAGCTGCAGCAGCATGACAATGAGGAACCTATTACATATTTTATTAGGCAGAGCTAGGAGGTCTGTGCACTATGCACATGGAAAACATCTGATACTTTACAGTATATAATAATACTAGCAGCACTGTTAGGAGGCAACATGGTGTGGGACACAGAAGAATCCTTGGGAAGATCACCATATTCAAATTGAGTCATGTGGCGACGTTTCATGAACACTGCCCACTTGAGCAATTACCTTCAAAATGTAACCAGTTATAATTTCTACACAGTCGGTTCATAGACGGCTTCATGGGGCTCGTATGAGGTCCAGAAGAGCTTTAATCCGTTTACCTCTGACACTGACAAATCCAGGAACGTTTGAGATGGGCTGGGGATCACATCAGGTGGAACATCAATGATTGGATGCCACTCCTCTTCACTGACAAATCCAGGAATGTTGAGATGGGCTGGGGATCACATCAGGTGGAACATCAATGATTGGATGCCACTCCTCTTCACTGACAAATCCAGGAATGTTGAGATGGGCTGGGGATCACATCAGGTGGAACATCAATGATTGGACGCCACTCCTCTTCACTGACAAATCCAGGAATGTTGAGATGGGCTGGGGATCACATCAGGTGGAACATCAATGATTGGACGCCACTCCTCTTCACTGACAAATCCAGGAACGTTTGAGATGGGCTGGGGATCACATCAGGTGGAACATCAATGATTGGATGCCACTCCTCTTCACTGACAAATCCAGGAATGTTGAGATGGGCTGGGGATCACATCAGGTGGAACATCAATGATTGGACGCCACTCCTCTTCACTGACAAATCCAGGAATGTTGAGATGGGCTGGGGATCACATCAGGTGGAACATCAATGATTGGACGCCACTCCTCTTCACTGACAAATCCAGGAATGTTGAGATGGGCTGGGGATCACATCAGGTGGAACATCAATGATTGGACACCACTCCTCTTCACTGACAAATCCAGGAATGTTGAGATGGGTTGGGGATCACATCAGATGGAACATCAATGATTGGACGCCACTCCTCTTCACTGACAAGTCCAGGAATGTTGAGATGGGCTGGGGATCACATCAGGTGGAACATCAATGATTGGACGCCACTCCTCTTCACTGACAAGTCCAGGAATGTTGAGATGGGCTGGGGATCACATCAGGTGGAACATCAATGATTGGATGCCACTCCTCTTCACTGACGAGTCCACATTCTGTCTTGATTATACTGACAGACAGCGTGGTGAACGTTTCTTGCTGCATCATATTCAAGTGCACAATAGAAAACGGAGGAGGATCTGTCATGGCTTAAACAGGAAGCAATTGAAAGGATGAATTGGCCAGAGAGATATTGTGATCAGAACCCTATTGAGCATGCTTGGGACGTGCATAGTTTTGTATCCCACATTTTGCATCACTCCACATGCAGATTAAAGTGGGCATTAGTATGGAAGCACGGGGAGCACAATTAGTTCACGTGCAGATGTACCGAGATTGGTGTTCGTGAGTGGAGAATGGGAGAGCGAGAGAGGAGAAATAATTGATAAAGTAAACAATTGCTACTCGTGCTGGCTTTATACCAGCACGATACTTTTTTGTATTAGTGTTTTGTTTTGTCTGTTTATTTTGGCCCACTTGCCCTTTGTTTTGTAAAAGTGTTTTGTTTATTTTAATCTTTTTGTTTAATAAAAGCTGAGCGCCGTAGCGTCGCAGTTTCACCCGTAGTTGCCTTGTCACCACCAGTCATCTTGGTCACATGTGGGCAGGGGATCTTCATGCAAAAATGTGCAGATTGTTACTTTTAAACAGGAAACTGTATTTTAGTTCTTCATAAACAAAATAGAACACTTGAATTACATAAAATCAAATGTTTTTTTTCTATAAAGGTTTGACTTTACTGTGGCAAAACTCTAAGAAACTAAGTCTAGTAGACAAATATTTTGGTAGAAGTCTTTATCAATGTCTTTATTGTTACAACCAGTAAAGACATTGATAAGGCCTACTATATATGAAATATTTGTCTTCTTGACTTTTTTTCTTCCACTTTTACTTCTGATTTACTGCTTAAAATGATGGATAAACATTTTAAATTTAATGTCTCCGTTTAACGGAGTTCACTCTATTAATGTACCAGTGTTGTATCATCTTCTAATGCTCAATGACATCTGGGTGAATTTTAAAGTATTTAATTGAGGAAACAGTGTTTAAAACATCTCATAAGTGTAAGTAGACGAGGACCAGGATGTGTCATGGAATTCTACATTTTAATTGTATATTGGCCTTTTAAAAAAAGGTGCAGTTTAGAAGTAAAAGGATTAGTGTTGATACATGGTTTTATAATCAGTTACCAGTATTAAATTACAATTCCATTACCAGCTGTTGTAAACGATGTGCTGTATTTTATATTGTAAGTAAATATGGTCTGATTTAAATTGTTTAATTAAAAGAGCATTATTGCTGCACAAACTTCCGATAGTTTATTTTGATGTGAAAGTACTACACAACCTGCTTTCAAGTTGCATTTATGATTATTATCAAAATAGTTGATTATGTTAAGGACAACACAGTTTGTGTTATAAACTCACCCATTGTGATGTTTTGATTTTTTGCATTTATTTATTTGTTGTAGACCGAGCAAACTTTTAATTTCATACTGGAGCACTTTAGTTATCAAAACATCCCATAATATAGGTCTACTCAACACCAAGGAAATATAAGCTTGCACTACTCTGTACTAATGAGCAAAAAAACAAACACATTTTCACCTGCTTGAATAAGGCAGGATAACTAGGCCTTTTAGGTGAAACTACTGGTGCTATTTTAATCAAATCCAAGAGGCAAAGTTTCCTCTGGAATGCATGTCTTAATGTAAGGAACAGAGTGGATTTCATTAAACATACTGTGTTTGAACTTTATATATCCTGAACACATTTTTCACATGTTTAATTAATTTCAAATACCTTGTTTTTTATATGTGGTTGTGGCATTGCTTGAGAATGATGTATTTTTATCACATTTGTAAGTTTGTATTTGAAATGCATGTTGAAGAAAAATACATTAAAAACACATTAAATCATATAAAAATAACTTTTACTGGATTTAAATTGCAATAAAAACATGTACATTTACAGTAGGGTAATATCCCTATTTCCACTTGGATTATCATGTGGTCTCTAATACATTTCTAGATTTGTCCCTTTACACGCTTCCTACTCTGTAACCGTATGCATACTTTCTCTCACAGAGAGGTGATACCATGCGGCCCCAGTGGGGCTACAAAGGCATTGACCTGTACAGAACTACAAATTTGTAGATTGCTGTCAATTGTCTGTTTAGGATCTGCCTGATGAATATAAGGAAGACTGAACCCCTTTTCCAGGCTGTATAGTAATTTTGTAGTATGTTTTGTCTGAGGGTTAAATAAATCATCTTTCACATGTTATGTGAAGATTAGAAAAAATGCATGTTGGAATATGAGCCGAGAGGATTTTATTCTAGGTACAATGTTGCAATAAGTTTAATACAGTAGAATATATGTACTGTGATACAGGCAATAGTTGAAGCGTTGTTAACATGCTCTACAATTCCAAGTGTCTATCAGAGGTAACACTTCCCGCAGGTTCTGCTTCTAACAATTTCCCGTCCAAAGGTTTGCTTATTAATAATGATTCTCTGAGATACCTGGGCCAGTGAAGGGCATACCTATTTCTACTTTGTACAAAGCCTGCTGATTCTAAGATGCTATGCATTAGCAGCTATTGCGTGCAGTTGGGTGAGGACAGAATCAGCCACTGAAACAGCTGTCAGTGTGGGTAGAGTGTAGTTAGTAGATAATTGCTTTTGCTTTCTTGTAAATTGGTTCTGATAAGAGTAATTTCCTGGGTGAGGGGACAGCAAAGTGCTTTACCTCCCTGTGAACTGATCCATACCAGACATCCTTTCGGACTTTCTTCTTTTATCAATGACTTTCCCTCTCCACTGATCCATGTGGAAGAGAAGACATTTTCTCAGGCTTTTAAATGTGGGAACAGAAAGGTTGGGGCAGGAGCCACATCTGATAAATGACTGCCAGTTAACTATTATACAGTTTGGACTTCCCACATGTAGTTAATATACCCCATTTGACGAGAATATGGATAAATTAAAGGGATCACCTCTGTTGATTAATTGATTGGTTGAACATTTGTTTTGTGATTGTACATCTATCATCCTTCTGTCAACAACATAAATCAGCCTGGGGTGAAGGAAGAGTAAACTATTCTACTGCATCTGTGGAGCACCCAGAGCTTACCTTCAATCGTGGACAGGTACAGGTAGGTCATGCAAGCACGTCTGCCTTCATGAACTGAAATACATCTTTTTGAGACAGTGGACTGTCAGAAAGGCTAACAGTGCCTGTTTATAGGGATGTAACTTGTTACCGAATGTAGGAGGTGAGACTAGAATACCCCAGTCTACGCAGTGGAGATGAGATGCAGCAGTTTTTCTGCATGATGTGACAATTGAATAGTAGGGAACAGTGGGAGTAGCCACGTGGATATGGATAAGGTGAAATGTAAAAGACTTACATTTATTTATATCAAAATAGCATTAACAATGCCTCACTATAAAAATATAATTATGTGTAATAAAATGTAAACACTAGCAATGGTGTTATATTGTTTGTATCCAGATGCTGTATCAATTCTACTTTTAGCTACATACAACAGTAGGTATTTACAACATTGTCCACTTATAGCTGTACCTTAGTAAAATGTATAGTCATAGTAAAACGAAGCTAACACAAACATGGTCAAACATAATATATCCTATTCCATCATGACATCATGCCCCACTTTAGGAGTGGTTAAGAGTATGGGTGTACCCGAGTCCAAGCACAAACGAGTATTCGGAATGAGTATAGTCATTTGAGTAATACACAAATAATTTTTGCTATTCCCTGTTATTCATAGAGGGGGAATATATATATATATATATATATATATATATATATATATATATATATATATATATACCGGATTCTGCTGAGTCAAGGGTGCTGCTTAAGCCCACTGTAATGTCATTCTACATTTAGAATTAGGCATGTTTAAAATTCAAAAGGTAAAGCACAGCACGCAGTTGCGCTAATGAATCAAGAAGTGCAGTTTACATTAATTAACACTAGAACCGCCACGGCACTCATTTTGACGGTTTTCACTTTTATAATTTAAATGTGTGTGAAAGATACACGTTCTTGTCCGTTCTTGACTTCTCCTAAATACATGTATTAAATACCCTGATGCCGTTCGAAAGGCAGGATCGCAAAAATTAAAAGTTATAATCCCCTCTACCTTTGACTGCCTTTTACAATACATGTTTTTATTTTGAATGTAACCTACAATATTCTATTTTATTTTTATATACAAGCCTGATGTTATCTCTACTGGACTGGACTGGCAGCAATCAATTCCTTCGTTTGGTACAAGGAACACTCCGGGGAAAATATCAGTAGGAGAAACCCCCGCTGCCGTCTCCAGCGCCAGAGGGAGAGGAGCCATCGCTGCTGTTTCCAGCACCAGAAGGAGAGGAGCCATCACGCATCCTTATTACACTCGGCCACAGTCTGCACGAGTTTAATAAGGATGCATGACTGTCAGCTAGTTAAACAATCAGTAGCTAATCAGTCACGCATCCTCACGAGGT
Source organism: Acipenser oxyrinchus oxyrinchus (assembly GCA_030684275.1). NCBI lineage: Eukaryota > Metazoa > Chordata > Actinopteri > Acipenseriformes > Acipenseridae > Acipenser > Acipenser oxyrinchus. The sequence goes on from CM060251.1 coordinate 30,704,025, forward strand.
TTTAAAATAAAAACTACAAAACAATAACGCATAATAGCGGCGGCTTTTTGTCCACGCCGCAAATAATAATAATACAAATAATAATATAAACAGCGCACATATATATAGGGGCGGGACACTCCGCCACACATGCACTGAAGGTACCGCATCTGACTTCAATCTGACTCGTTGCTTACTTCTCAATCCCATGCTATATTCAAGTAAGTCACCCTACAGATTATCACTGTCATGAAAGTGCACACCACAAACGACATACTCATGATATATTTGAATTTCATTTCAAGGATTGTTTATTGGTTGTAGGGTTGGTTTATTTGAATAATTAAATTCCGTCATCATTTACCTGATTGCAATATTGGAAATTCCTTTCTTGATTGCTGTAACTGGTTATGGAACAGAGTTGACGTAATCCGTTATAAAGTCACCCTCCAGATAATCACTGTCATGAAAGTGCGCACCACAAATGACAGAATTCTTTTGGTGAACGGATTTTGCAATGAAGTCCCCTCTTTTGACTTGTACAAACCTCATCCAGGAGCGAAATACGGCACTCTTTTTCCCTCGAAAGGCATGCACCCGATGCCCTGACAGGTTCGCAGTTGCCACACACTATGAAACAATAAACGTTTCATCTGCTTTTGCGTAATTGCGAGTAGTATGCCTGGCCAGGCGATTTTCCTATTTATATATCTTTCAGCCCCTTTTTATATGTTCTTTATTCTACTCTGTTTTGTCCACTGTTTTAAAAGAGACTAATTAGCCTTCTCTATTTAAAGAATACTATGGTATTAATGTTACATTTATATAAATGTTTGGCATTTGTCTGCTGTTTTGCCTTTCAGTATTTACGTGCTGTTGCTTCAGTTTCGTTTTCAATGCTTTTTTCGTATTACCCTAATATGGCTTGCTGTAGTTCAAGGTAGCCCATGATTGGTCTGTTTTCATGGTGCTGGGTATTTCAAAGGCAGTTGGAGAAACGAGGAGGAAAAAAAAGAGAGAGAAAAATATACGATAGAGTGCGCCATACTACTTTGTAATAAGGAGAACTGTGTTTTCTAGTGTAAGAACTCTGATGCAGTTATCCTCTTTAGCAATCCAGCTTTATTTTGTTAGGTTGCGTTTGTACATTTGCCTAACAGATAGTCTAATAGCTTTCTTCAGTCTATGAATATAAGTTTTACTTTAGCTAATGTTAACAAACAACGCTATGCTAACATAGAGAACTTGTTCTTTTATATTCTGCTCAGCAGTTATATCATCGTTATTTCTAGTCACCGTTTGGTTTTGTTTATTTTATGATTTGTGAAGGTGCTATCGTTCTTGGATGGTTTCCAATCGACAGACTGCAGCAGACTACTACGGAGGACCTACACCGCCGATAATTCAGCGGCCGGGTGAGATCAATCCATTTTGTTGACGTGCAATATTGGTTGGATTATAACTATTTTTCGTGAATGGCCATTCTGTTTTTTTTTCTTCTGGATATATGTTTGTTTTGATGAATCACGGGAACTGAGCATTTACTTTCAACTTGTTTTGTATTTTCTTTGTTATTTTTTTTACAAGCTTTAAAGAACTGCTTGAACTCTTATTGCACTTTGGTATGTAACTGCATATGAATGTTTACTCACCTTCGTGTGAGTTGTGGTCTTATACAGTTTGTTATTGTTGATTGCTATGGAGTTTTTAGGCTAATGATTTTCTGTATCATTTCTCATGTGGGCAGGGATATGTCTATGTAAGTTAGCCAACGTATTACAAGTACTGTGTTTCGGCCTAACAGCAATGCTATGGTGGTGGCTAGTATCGTTTCTCTCTTATTAAGCATATATTACTGGAATGATTGCTAGTTATGGTTATGTTTATTTCTTAATTATTCTTCTTTAAATACTCATGATATATTTGAATTTCATTTCAAGGATTGTTTATTGGATGTAGGGTTGGTTTATTTGAATAATTAAATTCCGTCATCATTTACCTGATTGCAATATTGGAAATTCCTTTCTTGATTGCTGTAACTGGTTATGGAACAGAGTTGACGTAATCCGTTATAAAGTCACCCTCCAGATAATCACTGTCATGAAAGTGCACACCACAAACGACAGAATTCTTTTGGTGAACGGATTTTGCAATGAAGTCCCCTCTTTTGACTTGTACAAACCTCATCCAGGAGCGAAATACGGCACTCTTTTTCCTCGAAGGCATGCACCGACTCCCTGACAGGTTGGAGTTTGTGCAACCTCCGCACACGCACAAATTCAGCATATTATTATTATTATTATTTTTATTTTTTTTTATCTCACAAACCTGTAGGCCAGACATACAGGCCGAGAACTGTTTCCCTTTTGAAACGTCATGCGTTACGTGGTAGAAAAAGGTCGCATTTTTGGTAGGCGTGGTCCGTGAGCCACATTAATCACATTATAGTGGCCTATAAAATGTTGTGTTTTTTTTAAATAATAATGCTAATAGTCTTAATAAACAATGCTGATCCACTCCAGTGACAAAAAAACCTTGCAAGATGCACTTTAAGCGATTTGTCCTTGTGACGTTTTCCAAAGAGTGGCTTTTTCCTTGGCCTGCAACCATTAAGACCTTCACCATGCAATACTTGACCTATGGTTGAAATGGAAAACCTAGTCCCCACTTGCAGTCAATTCACTTCGAATATCTTTGGCAGTCAATCTTAGATTGTTATTAAGCTTCCTCACAATTCTTCTACTTGTTCTTGGTGAAAGAACCTTCTTTCTTCCAGAACATGGGAGCGTTGTGACAGTACCATGAGTCTTGTACTTGACAGGAATCATCCTATGCCTAACCCTTTTATACTCTCTAAGAATGTTCACCTACAATCCAGCATTTTGTAGACTTTTCTAGAATTAGGTTATGTAGTATCATATTGAAATTTCTAGCACCTTGTAGACAATAATGTCATAGCATCAAAGGTTATGAATACTTTTGAATTAGCATTTTTGGAGTTTTGCAAAAAACGTTGCTGAAATAAATAATTGTAGACATCTATTTCTTGTAACTCTTTTTCCTCATCCACAAAAGCAAAACTTTTGCTACAAAAGATTTTTCCTAAAATTCTTTGTTTTTGAGAAATTTCTAGAAATTATAAATTCCATTGGGGTATGTAAACTCTTGACTACAACTGCAGATATATTCATTGCAAAAAACTACATTGATGCTGCAGTTAGGGTTGAACTCATCACCACAAAAGCAAGGAAATGTGGCGTTAACCCTAACTCGCCATTCCCACCCCCACACAGCAGCCATCATGGTCCACTGGTGCTGTAGCACTGGATAAACATGTACACTTCAATACATGCACACATACACACCCACTTCAGGTCATCAACCGTAGTCCCGACTGGGAGGGACCAGAGGTAATCCAGGATGCTCGCCACTGTGGAGGACAGGGGGTCTAGCTCTGTGCCCTGTGCTCTGTGGGTCGACTGCTTCGAGAGGCCTGAATGACATGCAGATAATATTCTTTTTCCCCTTTAATTCTGGCCAGATTGTCTTTAAGCTTGCTCCTCCTACCCACCCGGATGGTATCCTCCTTGGCACAGGCCTGTAACGTCAGATCTTACACGCTGGAAGCAAGAATCGGTGTGCCGTGTGCCAGCGGAGGTCGTGGGTTGTTTGATGTGTATCATATACTACTCCTATAACTGGTTATATGTGAGTCACCCTCATTTCTAGGGGCATGCATAAGGTACACTATCCAAACTTATGGCAGACTCCTAGTAGTTCTCTGGGAGGAGGGGTTAAGGCGCACACCCCCTATTTAGGAAAGAGAGACTGCAGAACCAAGGCTGCAAGACAAGCATCCCAGTGTAATATGCAAGGTATATTTGTATTCGGACTAGTTTAAATTGTGATCATATAATACCTTATTTGAATTCAAAGTATGTAGAACCCACCACCATTGAAATAACCAGACTGGACAATGTTTCTAGCGAATACAAGAACAGTTTTATTACAAATAAAACTAAGACTGTGTTCCATTCCAAATCTCGCCCCTATGCCCTACTCCCTTCAAAGTGATCACTTCCAGGAGTGATCACTTCGAAGGAAGTAGGCGTGAAAAGCAAAAGTGTTTCAATTGGAACACACTTCAGCGTCATCATTCACGGCCAGGGAAAGGCATCATTATTTGTCAGCGCTAGAAATGTGTATTCACTATGTACAACACTGTCTCTTTCACCATTTTAAAGTTAATTTTGTTGCCTTTCATTTGACTTAGAGAACGTATATGTAGCATAAACAAGTCAGAAGATATACATAATAAAGTGAAAACAGTACAACTAGGCAGAATTAACCCGCGTATAAAGATTTAAAAATGTAATTCCAATTATTATTCCTTTTCTTAAGGGAGATTCAGCCAAGCAGAAATACCAACATACAAGTTATCTTCTGCATTAACAGCAATATAATTATACAACGGAGATATGTAAATATACATTTAAAAATAAAATAATTAAATGTGAATAAAAATATTAAGAAATGTATTTAAAATGAAAACCTGTCATCAAATTCACTTTTCAGGGATATAGCCTGCAGTGCTACACAATCTGTCATCTATCCCTGTAATAATTAAAATAAATGAGCTGAATAAAGCTGTTTCACGAGAACAAATTAGCTATCTAGCAATACAGATAGCCAACTAGCTTGTTAGCAAGCTATCCCTCAAGGTCTCATCTATACAGAGTAACATAGCTTGCTATTCGTTTGTTTTTATTGACAATAGCAAGCTAAGAGAATGCAATAAATTTGTTTCAAACATTGATTTATTTATCTATCGGGGACACGTACAAGAATCACATGAGTGTTATTTATAGGACACAAGAAGCATTATAATATTGTTGTGTTACAGTGTCTTGCAAAAGTGTTCAGACCCCTGACCAATTCTCTCATATTACTGAATTACAAATGGTACACTGAAATTTCGTTCTGTTTGAGATTTTATTTTAAAACACTGAAACTCAAAATCAATTATTGTAAGGTGACATTGGTTTTATGTTGGGAAATATTTTTAAGAAAAATAAAAAACTGAAATATCTTGCTTGCATAAGTATTCAACCCCTGTGCTGTGGAAGCTCCCAGTTTACACCGATGAAAGAAATTGCCCTAACGAGGACACAATTACCTTACCATTGGCCTCCACCTGTGAACCATTAAAGTTGCTGTCACATTTTCTGGATAAAACCCCACTGTTGAAGGATCATTGGTCAGGCTGTGAATCTGAAGGAAAATGAAGACCAAAGAGCATTCTACAGAAGTTAGAGATAAAGTAATACAAATGCATAGATTAGGGAAAGGGTACAAAATAATATCCAAGTGTTTGGATATCCCAGTGAGCACAGTTGGATCAATAATCAGGAAGTGGAAGCTGCATCACACCACCCAGGCACTGCCAAGAAAAGGCCGTCCCTCAAAACTCAGCGCTCAAACAAGAAGGAGACTTGTGAGAGAAGCCACAGAGAGGCCAACATTCACTTTGAAGGAGCTACAGAGTTCACTGGCTGGGAGTGGAGTAATGGTGCACCAGTCAACCATATCAAGAACTCTGCATAACACTGGCCTGTATGGGAGGGTGGCAAGAAAGAAGCCGTTACTCAAAAAGTACTATCTGAAAGCACATCTGGAGTTTTCCAGAAAGCGTGAGAGTGACCCAGCTGCGATGTGGGAAAAGGTTTTGTGGTCAGATGAGACCAAGATAGAGCTTTTTGGCCAAAACTCAAAGCGCTATGTGTGGTGCAAACCTAACACTGCCCATGCCTCAAGACACACCATCCCTACAGTGAAGTATGGTGGTGGCAGCATCATGCTGTGGGGATGCTTCTCATCAGCAGGGACTGGGCATCTTGTTAAAATTGAAGGAAGAATGGATGGAGCAAAATACAGGGAAATACTGCAAGAGAACCTGCTTCAGTCCGCTAAAAAACTGAAGCTTGGGAGGAAATTCACCTTTCAGCAGGACAATGATCCCAAGCACAAGGCCAAAGCAACATTGGAGTGGCTCAAGAACAAAAAGGTGAATGTCCTACAGTGGCCCAGTCAAAGTCTATTGAGAATCTGTTGCACTATTTGAAAATTGCGGTCCACAAGCGTCGTCCAACCAACCTGAACAACCTGGAGCAAATCTGCCAAGAAGAATGGGCCAAAATCACTCCGACACTGTGTGCAAAGCTGATACATACTTACCCCAAAAGACTTAAAGCTGTTATTGCAGCGAAAGGTGGCTCTTCCAAATATTAATGTGTGGGGGTTGAATACTTATGCAAGCAAGATATTTCAGTTTTTTATTTTTCTTAAAAATATTTCCCAACATAAAACCAATGTCACCTTACAATAATTGATTTTGAGTTTCAGTGTTTTAAAATAAAATATCAAACAGAACGAAATTTCAATGTGCCATTTGTAATTCAGTAATATGAGAGAATTGGTCAGGGGTCTGAATACTTTTGCAAGGCACTGTATATGATTGCTAATTACATTTGTAGACAAACTCCATCTTCTCTGGCTCCATTTTTGCACTTTAAGACGCAATGTTTGATGGGATTAACGCAATGCTTGCTGGGTTATAAAAAGAAAATCTCTTCCGCAGAAGTGTACAGTGCTTGTACAGTTCAGGAATGCCCACTCAAAGGCCCCTTCGAAGAGAGCATTTTATGTTCACTACGGATTGGAACACCCCTAACATGGCCACCGCCCACTTCCGCCTTTCGCTCTTCACTTCATAGTGTGCATTTTCATGAATTGGAACACAGCCAAAATAAAGGAAAAATTAAAGGGGCAAACAACTAAACTAAAATAATACAGAAATGAAGAATTAACTAAACTAAAGGAAAGTTTAAACAATGACACCCCACTCCTGCTGGTTGATTAGCGTTCCAACGCAATCTATGGGAGATTCCCTTAAAGGTTACAACTACACTCTTGACAGTTATTTAAGACAAAGGTTAGTCTTAACAGGGATATCGTTAGTAACACAAGTATTTACTTTCATTAATATTTGATAATCAAAACATAGTTAAATCAGTCTCATATATATATATATACTAAAGTGCAATAATTCAAGTAATTCAATAATTAAGTGCAACAAATTATTTAAACTCCTTGTGACAGGGTACGCCCTGTCCCTGTGTTTATTTGTATTACTAGTATTATTATTGTTATTATTTAAATGTATTTTGTATTATTAGTGTGGGTGTGTGACAGCACGGCAGGGTGTGTGTTGTGTGGGGAGCATTGGGTGGCAGGGAGGGAGTTAAAGTCCTCCCTGTAAACACACGTGGGAATGTGGCTGAAGACTCAATTGAATAAATGTTTAAATGATTGATTAAGGTTCCAGCCACAGGGGTATAAAATAGGTGTTGACGGGTGTTAGTGAGAATTTGTTTTTGAGTGGTGGTGAGGATTAATGTCGGTGTTAGTGGGTGAAGGTATGTGTTTTGTGGTGCTGTATATATATTGTGACAAAGTACTGACCTGTAAAGTCTAACTTAAGCACACTTCAGACCGAGAACAGAAACAACACACAATGGTATCACAGTTAATCAAGACAGTGCCTGTTGGTTTATTATCTCCCTGGTCCTAGGCAGATGGGTTGTTGGGTTGGAAAGTTCAGTACACAAAGCAGGTTATCATACAAACAGGGTCTTACAGCCGGCAGAGTAGTCCAAAGAATCCAAGTCATGCACAGGTATTCAATAATTTCTCTGTTCAATAATTTCTTGTTCTCTGTTAAACCGATCCAGCAAAAGCTGTCTCACCTCCAAACACACACACTTAATGAGGTTTTAGTTGTCCTTTAAATACAGGTGGCTGGGGTTTGATTGCCCTATCAACGACCCATTAATAATCCATTAGCACATCATCACATTCCTCCCAAGACACCTGTCTCCGGGTAGTTTTCCCCGTCGGGTAGTTTTCCCCGTCGGCCATTTTGTGTTCAGTGGTTGGCCATTTTGTGTGAGGACATAACCCCGACAAAATGTATACCCACACATACCTCCCATTGATTACCTCACCCCTGGGATTGCCACTATATATATATATATATATATATATATATATATATATATAGATATATATGAACATCTCGGATGTAGCTAATTCAAATGTTCTCGTTTGTCCACACCAGAAACAGAAACAGAAACCGGTATAGTGGCACACTCTTGTAGATCCTTTTAGATTGCGAACAGATAAGAGAGGTGAAGCAAGAGGTATCCCAGTAAAATCTGACTATTTTATCTAGATCTAGACTATTTTCTTTTCGTGGTAAGCACCTTGTTGTTAAACTTTTTGTGTACGGATATCTTTTATTTCTTTTTATATATATATATATATATACAGTACTGTGCAAAAGTTTTAGGCAGGTGTGAAAAAATGCTGTAAAGTAAGAATGCTTTCAAAAATAGACATGTTAATAGATTATATTTATCAATTAACTAAATGCAAAGTGAGTGAACAGAAGAAAAATCTAAATCAAATCCATATTTGGTGTGACCACCCTTTGCCTTCAAAACAGCATCAAGCATCAATTCTTCTAGGTACACTTGCACACAGTTTTTGAAGGAACTCGGCAGGTAGGTTGGCCCAAACATCTTGGAGAACTAACCACAGTTCTTCTGTGGATTTAGGCAGCCTCAGTTGCTTCTCTCTCTTCATGTAATCCCAGACAGACTCGATGATGTTGAGATCAGGGCTCTGTGGGGCCATACCATCACTTCCAGGACTCCTTGTTCTTCTTTACACTGAAGATAGTTCTTAATGACTTTTGCTGTATGTTTGGGGTCGTTGTCATGCTGCAGAATAAATTTGGGGCCAATAAGATGCCTCCCTGATGGTATTGCATGATGGATAAGTATCTGCCTGTACTTCACAGCATTGAGGAGACCATTAATTCTGACCAAATCCCCAACTCCATTTGCAGAAATGCAGCCCCAAACTTGCAAGGAACCTCCAGCATGCTTCACTGTTGCCTGCAGACACTCATTCGTGTATGCTCTCCAGCCCTTCGGCGAACAAACTGCCTTCTGCTACAGCCAAATATTTCAAATTTTGACTCATCAGTCCAGAGCACCTGCTGCCATTTTTCTGCACCCCAGTTCCTGTGTTTTCGTGCATAGTTGAGTCGCTTGGCCTTGTTTCCTCGTCGGAGGTATGGCTTTTTGGCCGCAAGTCTTCCATGAAGGCCACTTCTGACCAGACTTCTCCGGACAGTATATGGGTGTACCAGGGTCCCACTGTTTTCTGCCAGTTCTGAGCTGATGGCACTGCTGGACATCTTCCGATTGCGAAGGGAAGTAAGCATGATGTGTCTTTCATCTGCTGCAGTAAGTTTCCTTGGCCGACCACTCGTCACGGTCCTCAACGTTGCCCGTTTCTTTGTGCTTCTTCAAAAGAGCTTGGACAGCACATCTGGAAACCCCTGTCTGCCTTGAAATTTCTGCCTGGGAGAGACCTTGCTGATGCAGTATAACTACCTTGTGTCTTGTTGCTGTGCTCAGTCTTGCCATGGTGTATGACTTTTGACAGTAAACTGTCTTCAGCAACCTCACCTTAGTAGCTGAGTTTGGCTGTTCCTCACCCAGTTTTATTCCTCCTATACAGCTGTTTCTGTTTCAGTTAATGATTGTGTTTCAACCTACATATTGAATTGATGATCATTAGCACCTGTTTGGTATAATTGTTTAATCATACACCTGACTATATGCCTACAAAATCCCTGACTTTGTGCAAGTGTACCTAGAAGAATTGATGCTGTTTTGAAGGCAAAGGGTTGTCACACCAAATATGGATTTGATTTAGATTTTTCTTCTGTTCACTCACTTTGCATTTAGTTAATTGATAAATATAATCTATTAACATGTCTATTTTTAAAAGCATTCTTACTTTACAGCATTTTTTCACACCTGCCTAAAACTTTTGCACAGTACTGTATATATATATATATATATATATATATATATATATATATATATATATATATATATATTGTAAATGATCACGCCACTCACGGGTTCATGCCCCTTTAAAAATACGACCCAGAACACAGGAATGGATTTTTCTCGGCTTGCCGCTATTTTTAAATAAACACGCCAAACAAACAAAACAGAAAACAAAAACCTAACTCCGTTTCGGAGCACTCACTAAACAGGATATTTCCCTGTCTAACTTGCAGGACGGCTAAGCCGTTTACCTGACACCACAAACACAACAAACTACGCAGGTCTCCAGCACTTACTTTTCTATTACTGCTCGGATGCAGAGCCCCACTCTTCTGCCTCCTTCTACTCAGCAGCCCAGATCAAAATAACTGATCCTCTCTTATACCCTGCCCTGGTCCCAATTACTACTTACTGCCCAGGTGCAGGGGATAATTAAATAATAAAACAGTTAAATTAAACACTAAAACAATTAACAAAACTAATTAACAGAAAAGCAAAACAATTAAAAAAACAAAAGGCGCATTTTTTTTTCATTTTACTCTTCAGGGAGGTTTTAACCCCCTCCCTGCTGTCTCACACATCCTGCTGCTGTTACAATATATATATATATACACTACCGTTCAAAAGTTTGGGGTCACTTAGAAATTTCCTTGTTTTTGAAAGAAAAGCAAATTTTTTGTCCATTTAAAATAACATCAAATTGATCAGAAATACAGTGTAGACATTGTTAATGTTGTAAATGACTATTGTAGCTGGAAACGGCTGATTTGTAATGGAATATCTACATAGGCGTACAGAGGCCCATTATCAGCAACCATCAGTCCTGTGTTCCAATGGCACGTTGTGTTTGCTAATCCAAGTTTATCATTTTAAAAGGCTAATTGATCATTAGAAAACCCTTTTGCAATTATGTTAGCACAGCTGAAAACTGTTGTGCTGATTAAAGAAGCAATAAAACTGGCCTTCTTTAGACTAGTTGAGTATCTGGAGCATCAGCAATTGTGGGTTTGATTACAGGCTCAAAATGGCCAGAAACAAAGAACTTTCTTCTGAAACTCGTCAGTCTATTCTTGTTCTGAGAAATGAAGGCTATTCCATGCGAGAAATTGCCAAGAAACTGAAGATCTCATACAACGCTGTGTACTACTCCCTTCACAGAACAGCGCAAACTGGCTCTAACCAGAATAGAAAGAGGAGTGGGAGGCCCGTGCACAACTGAGCAAGAGGACAAATACATTAGAGTGTCTAGTTTGAGAAACAGACGCCTCACAGGTCCTCAACTGGCAGCTTCATTAAATAGTACCCGCAAAACACCAGTCTCAACGTCAACAGTGAAGAGGCGACTCCGGGATGCTGGCCTTCTAGGCAGAGTTGCAAAGAAAAAGCCATATCTCAGACTGGCCAATGAAAAGAAAAGATTAAGATGGGCAAAAGAACACAGACGCTGGACAGAGGAAGATTGGAAAAAAGTGTTATGGACAGACGAATCTAAGTTTGAGGTGTTCGAATCACAAAGAAGAACTTTCGTGAGACGCAGACCAAATGAAAAGATGCTGGAGGAGTGCTTGACACCATCTGTCAAGCATGGCGGAGGCAATGTGATCGTCGGGGGGTGCTTTGGTGGTGGTAAAGTGGGAGATTTGTACAGGGTAAAAGGGATCTTGAAGAAGGAAGGCTATCACTCCATTTTGCAACGCCATGCCATACCCTGTGGACGGCGCTTGATTGGAGACAATTTCCTCCTACAACAGGACAATGACCCAAAGCACAGCTCCAAACTATGCAAGAACTATTTAGGGAAGAAGCAGTCAGCTGGTATTCTGTCTATAATGGAGTGGCCAGCACAGTCACCGGATCTCAACCCTATTGAGCTGTTGTGGGAGCAGCTTGACCGTATGGTACGTAAGAAGTGCCCATCAAGCCAATCCAAGTTGTGGGAGGTGCTTCAGGAAGCATGGGGTGAAATCTTTTCAGATTACCTCAACAAATTGACAACTAGAATGCCAAAGGTCTGCAAGGCTGTAATTGCTGCAAATGGAGGATTCTTTGACGAAAGCAAAGTTTGAAGGACACAATTATTATTTCAATTAAAAATCATTATTTCTAACCTTGTCAATGACTATATTTCCTATTCATTTTGCTATATTTCCTATTCAAACTCATTTCATGTATGTTTTCATGGAAAACAAGGACATTTCTAAGTGACCCCAAACTTTTGAACGGTAATATAATTGTGAAAGAATCTTTTTGATGCGCCATAGTTGGCATAGTTTTCTGTCAGAAACAGGCCAGGAGACGTCAGTTTACACCCGGTAAGTGACTTTATTTACAGTAAACAACCAAAACCATATACTTCAATTCTGAACTCTACTGTCCTGTGCGGACACCTAACTAAACTCACTTCTTCCACCCTTTCTAGGCTAAGGAGGTGTTGAAGCAAACACTTATTTTATATGAACAGTCACCTTGTCCCAGGAAGCTGCAGACAGGTAGATTGCAGAATGGCTCCGTCTGCTGGAGCGCTGTAATCCCACAAGTAAGTATCTGGTTGACTCCCTCTGCTGGAGAACTGTAATCCCACAAGTAAGTAGCAGGTTGGCCCCCTCTGCTGGAGGGTTGTAATTCCCACAGGTAAGTAGCAGGTTGGCTCCCTCTGCTGGAGAACTGTAATCCCACAGGTAAATAGTAAGTTTGCTCCCTCTGCTGGAGCGCTGCAGCGTGGCCGAGAAGTAAATACTGAACAACAAGAAGGTGGAAGGGCTCCACCAACAGTCCTTTTTGAACCTAAACCTTGCTAGTAACTATACATTTAAGATCACTAGCAAACTCAAAAAAATGGCGGCAGTGGTTATACTAACCCACTGCCAGAGTCAACACAAACCACCGTTCATGCACTTCTCGGTGATGGTTCAAAGCAATACACCAACAATGCACTTTTGCCGACCAAATAACAACTACACAGTGTTGCAGAAACTACTCACAAGGTTATCTTCCTCTATTACATGGAGCACAATCCTCTCTTAGAAACAGAAAGTCCAGCGCAATCCGGAGATGTCTCCCCACAGCCACCCCCGAACTGCTCTGTCTGCTTCCTTATATACTGCCCAGCCCCGCCCTTTCCTGATGTTTCATCTAGAATTGATTATTGTAATGCAATTTTTTTCTGGTGTCCCAAAACATGTGGTATCCCGCTTGCAGCTTGTTCAGAATACTGCCGCTAGAATTCTGACTAAAACCAGGAAAAGTGAACATATTAGCCCTGTTTTGGCCTCTTACACTGGTTCCCTGTGCAGTATAGAATTGATTTTAAGATTTTGCTGTTAACTTACAAGGCCCTGAATGGATTAGCACCTAGTTATTTGCAGGAGTTACTGACCCTATATCTTCCAAACCGCACTCTGAGATCACAGGATGTGGGGCTGCTGGTTATTCCTAGGGTCAACAAAAGCAGCACGGGAGGTAGGGCTTTTTCTTGTAGAGCTCCTAAATTATGGAATGCTCTGCCTTTGTCAGGGAAGCTGGGACTGTTACAGTTTTCAAGTCAAGACTAAAAACACACTTTTATAAAATGGCTTTCTTATCTTAGTGGGTTTTAATGTAACTTTAAAATTGCTGCTTTGTTATTTAAATATGTTATTTAAATGGTCTGATTATGTATGTGTGACATGCTATACAAATGTATGCAGTTTGTTCTTTTTTCGTATGTACAGTGCTTTGCGATACTTTTGTATACAAAGTGCAATATAAATGCAATAAATCAATAAATAAAATAAATAAATATGTGTATTGTGTATGTGAAAGCGGCGACTCGGCCTACAACCGCAGTATTTAAAATATATATAGTTTTTGTTTGAATGTTTATTTTGGCCACCATGATGGTTTATTTTGTTCCTGTGTTTTGTTTATTATTTTTGAAGTTGTGATCAAATTGTGCATTTGCATTTAAACCTGCAGCTTTTGTGTGTTTGAGTCTCTTCCTGGTTAATACAGCCTGACCAGTGACGTTATCACACCCCTGTTGATAGAATTTGTCACTGGTGACATAGTCATTCTAACAAATGGAAATGTAGCAGATATGTCTGTTGTTCTGTCTGATGTCTACAGTTCCATTTTCCAAGGAGGTGTGGCTGTGTTCGTGGGTGTCAAATGTCAGGTCATTGTTTCAAATAATGGAACTTTTATTATTGTTTATAAAACTTTTATTTGTTTATTTAGCAGACACCTTTATCCAAGGCGACTTACAGAGACTAGGGTGTGTGAACTATGCCTCAGCTGCAGAGTCACTTACAATTACGTCTCACCCAAAAGACGGAGCACAAGGAGGTTAAGTGACTTGCTCAGGGTCACACAATGAGTCAGTGGCTGAGGAGGGATTTGAACCAGGGACCTCCTGGTTGCAAGCCCCTTTCTTTAACCACTGGACCACACAGCCTCCTATACTTGGCGCAACAACAAAAAAGGCAAACTGTTCAAGATATTAAAAAACAATAATATCTAGCTGGTCATCAAAAAGTAACCAAATAGAACTATTATAGACCTGAAATTATGAGTAATAAGTCCAATACAATAGATTTTGTGTAACTGGAGACAAAATATAGGAACAATAACAACTCGACCTAAATAACAAAAAATAGCAGCATTCACATACTTCAGGCCCAGCAGTGGCAGGTGTTCCACAGACAGCAGATGCAAAGTTGGTAGGACTGCAATGCCCACAGGCAAGATTATAATTTTATTTGGGGAAAAAACAAAAGGCAAGTGAAAAGGGCACAGGGGATCAGGAACACTGGATGACCCTGAGGAAGGAGCAGTTTACAGCGGCACTTAAAGCCTGGGAAACAGTAGCTCCCATCTCACTCATTGCCACACTCTCACTGCCCTGCAGCTGCTGGCCTGCCATTTTACAGGGCCTTTTCATTTGATTGATGCTCTTTAAATACATTAACTTTGTAATACAGAACACTTTTATGTGGACCCATTGTGAATTATGTTACTAAAGATGCACCTGGTACCTTGCATTTCGGTAACTCAAATCCAGATTGCTAGAAAGTTGTAGTAAAAACAAATTTTGTTTTAGGGTGATACAGGATTCAACCTTCAGGTAGCAGTTTACCATGAAAATGTTTTAATGGTTTGATGGGATGTAGATGACAGGCCACAAACCTGTACATGTACATGTTGTGATGTAAGCAAGTAACAGTGATATACTGATCACAGAAACTATATAGTACAGTAGGTTGTTTTTGATAGTTTACATGAAATATCTAAATAGATAAATGCATACCAAAAGTGGCTCTCTGATTTAAAGACAGAGGGGGTAGCACCTGCTTTTAAAAGTCAACATCACTTTGTCACGAGCAGTGAATGCAAATTCACTCAAAATTCACTCATTATTTTTATTTTTAAAGGTACACCCATGTCATGATGAAATGGTTCAGTTATCAGAGGACAATAGAAAGTCAACTGGACTGCTACTAATATTAATTTGGAAAAAAGCTGGACTTATACTGTTTATATTTTAAACCATTTTCTTGAGGTGCTTGGAGAAAAAGTCATTACCATCACAGTTGTAAAACTGTTTTAAAGAAAGATGTGGAGTCAGAATGAGTGTAATAAAAAGTAAAACAGTAAATCGATTGTGATGGTAATGACGAGCGTTCTGGTAATGACACCCGTTCTGGTAATGACACCCGTTCTGGTAATGACACCCGTTCTGGTAATGATGAGCGTTCTGGTAATGACACATGTTCTGGTAATGATGAGCGTTCTGGTAATGACACATGTTCTGGTAATGATGAGCGTTCTGGTAATGACACGCATTCTGGTAACGACACGAGTTCTGGTAATGACACGAGTTCTGGCAATGACACCTCTGTTTTGGTAATGACACGCTTTCTGGTAATGACGAGCTGTGACAGAAATACAATGAGTTTTGGTTGTAAATCTCCCTCCCAACCTGTGAGGGCGCTAAGCAGCGAAAGGAGAAGTCTTTGGATGGGCTGACCTGACAGTTCTTTCCTCGGGCCGGGAAGTCGGTCAGTCTGGAAGAAGGCGTCTCTGTTGCAGGAACGTATTGACCTGGAAGGTAAACGAAATAGCAGCTGCAGGCAGTAGAGACACCTGCACTCGTTTACCAAGAGGTCATGCGTGATAGCATAAAGGGGATGGAGAATCGCAAATCTTTTCCTTCGCTTGGTTCAAGAGACAAGGAACTGGAAGGACCGGGAGAAAACTCCTAAAAATTGAGAAAGAGTTTGTGAGTGTTTCTTACCTAGAAGCGGTTGGTGCTGACTTTCTTGGCCACTATGACAATTGGACTGCACCACTCGCTCCTGGAAGGCTCAAACACCCCAAGTTCGAGCATGTCCCATACCTCTTTGCGAACGCCACTTCATTGACTTTCCGGGATCCGATAAGGTCTCTCTCGTACTGTGACACCTGAGGGAGAGACAATGGCATATTCAAACAAGTTATTTCTACCGGGCAAGTCAGAAAAAACGTTGCTGAACTCCTCAATAAGCTTACGCAGCTCCCGTTGCTGATCTGGAACCAATTGTTCCCCTATCGAAATGAAATGATTTTTGTGATAGGAGTCTCTGGACAGGGGCCTAAATCAACCTCTATATTGCCTGGGGCTATAAATAAGACCTCCCTTGCCTGCCAGGGCTTTAACCCTTAGCGGTCCATTTATTCAGCGCATCTCAGGCAAGTCAGGTCCAATTTATTTTCACACGTGCAGTTTATTTTAGACGCGCTGTTTAAAAGTATTTTTTTTCAAAGTAAAACAGGTTTAAAAGACACTGCATATCAACAGGACACACAGTACTACATCTCCAGCCCCGCCCCACCCCTTGTTCGCTATATTTTTCAAATACCTCTTAATAATAGTACATACCGATAAATCATTTCTTGATCACTCGTTTTATCACCAAACTCGTCAATAATGTGATCCAAGTCATTATTTTATTACTATAACATCTAAAAGAAGCTCTGCAAATGTCTGTGATGTTCTTTGAGCCCTGGACCGGAAAGGGAAAATGCGATGTCGGAACAGGTCTGAATCACTTCATATGGCCCCTGCCATTTAGCACATAATTTCGATTCTGAGGAGGGAAGTAGCAGCATTACCTTGTCTTCTGGTCGAAAGGTCCGAATTAGTGCATTTTTGTTGTAATGCTGCTGCTGTCGGTGCTGAGCCGATTTGAGGTTATCCTGGACCAAACGACCGATCAAATCCAGGCGATCTATTAGTAGGAGCACATGCTTCACTACGTTTTTGGACGAGCCTTTGTGCTCTTCCCACCCCTCTCTCAACAGATCGAGGATGCCCCGAGACTGTTGGCTGTACAAGAGCTCAAAGGAGGAGAACCCTGTTGAGCTCTGTGGCACCTCTCTCACTGCAAAAAGGAGGTAGGGAAGAAGCAATGCCCAATGTTTTTGCTATTGATTTACAAATCGTCTCAGCATCTGCTTCAAGGTCTGATTAAATCGTTCCACCAAACCATCCGTCTGTGGATGATAAACAGATGTCCTGATGGGACGTAGTTTTTATATTTTATACACTTGCTGTAACGTTTTAGACAAAAAGTTGGTTCCGTGATCAGTCAAAATCTCCTTGGGGATCTCTACTCTAGCCATAATCTGCACTAGTCCTGTGACTATTGCAGCAGCACTAGTGGACCTCAATGGAACTGCCTCCGGGTATCTCGTTGCATAATCTACCACCACTAATATATGTGTATACCCGGAGTCAGAAGGTAGCAAGGGGCCATGTGAACAGGTGACTTACAGTGGTGACGTCAGACCAGAAACACAGACTCAGGAAGTAGCGGGTGAAACTGAAGCGCAACGGCGCGCAGTGTTTTATTAAATAATAAACAAACAAAAGATTTAAACAAACACAAAACAAAGAGGTGCATTGGCCAAACAAACAAGTATTGTGCTGGTTTTTAGCCAGCACGTCTAGCAATTGTTTTACTCTCATTCTCCCACAGCCTTACGTCTCTCTTCTGACACTCTCCCCTCGGCGCAGACAGCTGCAGGCTTTTATATTCTAGCCGAGGGGTTAACTAGCTATTAATTAATTATTACCCCTCGGCCATAGTCTGCACAAGTTTAATAAGGATGCGTGACTGTCAGCTAGTTAAATAAATCAGTAGCTGATCAGTCACGCATCCTCACAAGGTTTTTAATATATATATATAAAACAATAACAGATAATGGTGGCGGCTTTCATCCGCACCGCAAACAATAACAATACAAATAATAATAACACAGCGCACGTATATATAGGGGCGGGACACTCCACCACAGCCCACTATGTCCATTGCAATGTGTTCAAAAGGAGTGGAAATAATCGGCAGCCCCCCTGCGCCATCAACATATTTACCTTCAATAGACCGGACCTGCCCCCAAGCATGCACCAGTGACGGGTCATTATGTTGCCGCCACACTATGTCCGCGCTTGAGTACCACATGTCCGGTATATTGAGAGGGGCAGGAGTAGCATCTGCACTAGATAGCCCAGTAACCTCACCCTCTCAGTCACACTGCGTTCCGACCCCCTTTGACTGGCGTTTGTTACCTGTGTCGCGGTCACCCACCAAACCCCAGCTTCGTCTCATTAACCCTTTGCAGTCCTATGTCGGACCTGGTCCGACTTTGCAATTATTCCTATCTGGTCCAATGTCGGACCCTGTCCGACATCATCTTCAAAAAACTGGTTTCTTGTCGTTTTTTCTCCAGAAAAAGCCAAGAAAACCATTCAATGGGAGTGGGAGCGACACGAGCCGAGACAAGCCGGAAAAAAAAGGGTGTATCTCATGAATAGTCATACTTGCCCCTGGTATCAGATAACGGCGGCCGTAAGGAAACAAGCTGGCTGTTACTGCGTCAGCGCTCAGAGAGCATCACGGACATTTGCAGAGCTGTTTTCAGATGTTATAGTAATAAAATAATGACTTGGATCGCATTATTGAGGCGTTTGGTGATCAAACGAGTGATCAGGTGATGATTGATCGTTATGTACGACTATTATTATTATTATTATTATTGTTTATTTCTTAGCATATGTGAAAGCTATAGCGAACGAAAGGGTGGGGCGGGGCTGGAGATGCCTAGTGAGTGCTTCGTTGATATGCAGGGCCTTTCAAACCCGTTTGAATGTGGAAAAAAAATACTTTTAAACAGCGCATCTAAAATTAACTCTGCGTGTGAAATCCCTACTAGGTGACGTTTTATCGGTCCTACCGATAAATATGCTTTTATAGTGGGGTACGCCACCGTGTCTCCATGGATACAGGACATAGCCACCTGACCTTGTGGCTTCCAAGGACTGCTAGCACTCTGTGTCCACTAATGCATGGGTGTTCACGTTCCCTAAAACCACATTAACAATACAAGGCCCCTCCCGACCATTTTCCCCTTGCTTACCTATTTCTGGTGCCCAATTGCATGCTGCCACGTCACACTCCATTGCATCGGGGCATGACCTGGCCAGATGCCCTGGTTGGTTACACCTGAAGCAAGTAGGGGGGACAGAGAGAACATGGGTTAAGTATGTGTCCCGTTGCTCGTATGGCAACGGGGCAAGGGCAGCACCTCTACCCCAGCTGGGGGCCAACCTTGGTCTCCATGAAGGGGAGGCAAGGTGGCCCATCGGGGTCGGCGGTCTGGGAGGTCTCGATCCCGGTGCTGCTGTGTGTGCTGCTAGTGGTTGTGATGATGAGAGAGAGAGAGGAGGTGAAGCTCGACCGCTCCGATGAACGGGAGCTGTGAGTAAACTGGTCCGAGCGGAGATCAGGGAGTCCTCATAATCCTCTGTGAGCTTTACAGCCTCCTCCAGGGTGTCGGGGTTGTGGCGCCGTATCCACGCTTGTGTGTCGGCGCCGACCACATGGCAAACTGCTCTACTACGATTGCCTCATTTGGAAGTTGGTCTTCCTGGTGGGGCCACCCTGGGGCGTGTATCCGGGGATCGTTGGTACTCCCTGAAAGGACACGGTGTGTCTCCGATGTGATGTTCACAATGGAGTATTGCCAGCTTTACCAAGTCGTAATCGGCGGTTTCAATGTCTGTCATGGCCTGGTATGCTCCCTGAGCCTCCCAGGTCAGGCAGGGTCCCAGCTGGCTCGCCCATAACTCCTTTGGCCATGCGAGCAGGTATGCCTCCGGGTCATTCTCCGCCATCATCTTCGTTGCAGATGCAGTGCTCCAAACAATGACAAACACAGTACTGGTGATATGATGGTTTCTTTTATTTATAATCCAAAGGTGGAAACTGACCATCAGTAAAACAATAATGAACACAGGCAGTACTCAATGCTGGGTACTGCTCTGTATAAATAATACATGGGGATGTCCCGAATGAATGAACAAATCCACAAACAAATAAACACACAAACAAAACATACACGGTCACCAGTCCTTTAGTGAGTGCAGTAGTGCGAGTGGTGAATTATAACTATGGTGCTCTAGTGCAGTGATGTTCCGGGTGGGTGCTGGCCTCTGGCAACAGCTCCGGAACTTTGTGTTTTGCATTTAAAACACAAAGCTATTAATACAACAAGCAACAGTTAGACAAACGAAGACAAAAACACTCACAGTACACATAACACAGGTCCTTCCGATATCCACATACATCTAACCAAGCGAAGGAACCAATTACAATTCTCCGTCCCCTTTTATGCTGTCACACATGACCCCTTGGTAAACGAGTGGAACCACGTCTCGCCTTCATCCAGAGTGGCCGACTTCCCGACCCTGGGAAAGAACTTTCAGACCAGCCCGTCAAAAGAACTCAGTTCTCGCTGCTTAGCATCCTCACAGGTCGGGAGGGAGATTTACAACCAAGCATCATTATATTTCTGTCTCACTGCCCAAGACACATTGGGCCTGATTTTCAAAATGGGCAAAATAAGAACTAGGTCGCAAAGTGATTTCTATAAGTGATTTTTTTTCCCCTATGGACACTCTTCCTTAAATGCGCTTTACTTGCTCTTATCTGCCCCCTATTTTACTGCATTTTATCCTGTACTTTATATTGTAATCTGTCAAGTGTTATTTAATCTGTAGTATTTTGTATTTAATTATATCTTGATGTAACTATCACTGACACTGTTATCTGCTCCATTACTGAATCGTATTTTGTCATACTTGTACTTGCTAGAACCAAAGTCATTGTATTTATCTTGCTCTTAATTGTATTATTACTTGTACTGTGATTCAAGGGAGCCCTGTATATGGATTTTATTTATTTTTAGAATGGGGTCTCCCCCTCCGCCCCTGTGCAATTTACTATTTTGTATTTCTTTTGTTGTATTATTATCGTTATGATTTATTTATTATGTATAGGACGTCGAAGCGCCGCAGGTTTTGTTATTGTTTATTTGTATTTATTTATGTATATATTTGACAGCGTAGCTGAATGTTTGTTTTTGTTTAGTAGCATGGATGGGTAGTCCCATCCACAGTAATTTAAAACCCCGTGCAGAAGGTGACCATCTCAATTAATTGTTTAAATTGTTGCTAATCGGGAGATGGTCACCTGTGTATAAACCTGCAGCTCTCTACCCTCGGGGTGGGTGGGTTGAGAGGAGGAACTAGAGAGCAAGGAGCGAGAGAAAACAAAACTTAAAAATTAAACCTATAGGTTCCGTGAAGGCTGCTGCCCAGAGGGACCTCAGTATTGTTTTGTGTTTGTGACTTGTTTTGTTTGAACTTTTATTTTGCTCTGTGAGCACTTTGTTTTGTGTTTAAAATATTTATTTTATTTGTCAGTTTCCTTCCTGCTTCTGGCCTGACGTCACGACTCAGCCACCCTGTCACACTGCCCCTTTTGAAAATCAGGCCCATTGTGTCAAAAAGCATTTTTTTTGTTTTGAAAATAATGTCTGTTCAATAAAATATTTTTTAAGTCAGAGATTGACAGTGTGTGACCAAGTGTGTCTCCAAGTTAGCGGATCACAAATCAACAAGAAATATATGGTTTGTTCAAGTGCACAAGATGAATGATTGTGACCAATATTTAACTGAGACAGTTAGTTATTTAATTTGATATATATATATATATATATAGATAGATAGATAGATAGATAGATAGATAGATAGATAGATAGATAGATAGATAGATATATATATATATATATATATATATATATATATATATATATATATAAACAATGTTATTTCATTGGTTTTGTCTTTGCCTTTGATTACATTTGTTTGGTGGGATGACTGTCGTTCCACAGAGCAAGCATCAAATACTGGGTTTCGATTGGCTGCTCTGTTTGACATCACTGTCGGAGGACGTACTGAAAAGGGGGCTTTATATTTGTATTGTATGCTTAAAGTGTCATTAGGAAAATCTGTTGTTTACAAGTGTTTTTCTTCCAGCTCTCACTGAAAACAAAATAAGAACACATTAGAACTAACAGTAGATGACATATAAGTTTGCCTGAGATACAGACAGAGTCAGACACAACCTCACTTCCGTCACAAGACAACCTGGTGACATCTTAAGTTACTGGCAAAAACAAAATACTGTATACTGTATACAGAATAAATAAATGCTAAAAGATCAAGTTAAGAAAATATATGTGTAGGCATCCTGCCGGCTCTGCTCATCCAGTTTCTGGAAGGTGGAAAGTGACATTTCTGTCACAGGTACATCACTAGTAATCAACATCTGTATGAATATTTGCATATCCTATTTTTTTATAATGTTATGTGTATTGCTCTAAGTTTCTTCTTCTGAAGGATTTCTATTTCTATTTCTTCCCTCTGACTCATTAATTATGCAATGGTTGACTGTATAGAGGTGTCTTACCATAATGACAAACATAGAGTCGGTATTGTTTTCCAGGCACTGGAACTATAAAATTAAGTATAATTAGTTAATACTTCAAGAACATTTCAAGCTAGGTTGATATTGTGATTATAGTTGTATATCATTTTTAGTCAATCACAATTTAAATGCTGGTGTTTAAGTAGCAGAAAAAATATTTAAAAACGAAATACTCTACAAGAAATGTGCAGTGTAAAAGATAATTGAGGCTGACTGCTGGATGGCACTACACCTATGGGATTTCAGTGTGTATATATTATTAACTAACACATAGTTTATTTATGCTCATTACATGCTTTTAATTAAATGGTCCCTCTAATAACAGCAGTAAGCTGACAGGCAGGGTGTAATGATCCAGTCCTTCTGCCAGGAGATTTATTTACTTACAGGCTGTCGAACAATCATACTTACATCAGCTACATCAGCTGCAGCAGCATGACAATGAGGAACCTATTACATATTTTATTAGGCAGAGCTAGGGAGTCTGTGCACTATGCACATGGAAAACATCTGATACTTTACAGTAATGAATAGGCATTTACTTAGTGAATTACAAGCTCAAGTGGAATCAAATTACATACTATTACTCTTTACACTTGTTTGCTTTCATTACCAGGCAGATGGGCCATGCAACACAGTGTATCTCATGATAACGAAGGCCCAGCACAGGTCAGAAAAGCCAAATCATTGATGATTTATGTTCAGTTTGCACAGTAAGTTTTTTTTGTATCATTCTTATTATTTATGGTTTTGCAATGCATTACTACAGTTTATATGTTTTATCATGGTATACTGAAGCTAGCTTAAACTATGTGACCTTATATTTTTATAATTGTTATTATTCATGCTTTCACAATACATCACAATCGTACTTTGGAATATTCATTCACAAACATTCATTTTGTGTTAAATATGTACATGTTCGTCTCTCGCTTTTCACATCTGAGATAAACTAGAACTTCAAAAATCTGAAGAGCTCATAAATTCATACAGGTTTTAATATACTTATTATACACTAGACTGTACAAGTACTATCACAGTATTGTGAAACTGAAATAAATATCTTGTATAATTAAGGCCTGTTTTACACAGTCTTCTGAATGTTTGTGATACATCATCCTTTTTCCAACTGCATCATGTCATTTAGCAGGAAAAGCCAAAGGTTTTCAAAATTTGGAGGAGTTGCTGAAAAATGTAAATTAACTCTGTTAATTAATTCATCATAGTTTTAGTTATGATTAAGGGCAGTTTTTGCTGTCAGATTTTACAATGAAGTTGGATCGCACCTTCTGTAATTCCTTCACCAAAAGAATATGCTTGCATTTGCTCCATTGTAAACACCAGTGATCAGTTCATCTACAGTGATCGCCATGGATCTTTCATTCTGAAATGCAAAATGCCTACAGTAGGTTTACCAAAAATAACCTTGTCATAACATTAATTTACAGAATTGTTTATTTTTTAAAGTTGTATATATACTCCTGAAGTCCAACTTCCACTGCCTCAAAGTGGCAGGAGTGTGACAGCGGGTTCTCAAGACAAAGTACAGCGGGGTCCCCTGACTCTGGCAGGTTAAACCATGCTGTGAAAGCTTGAGTAACATGCACAGCCAAAGTGGAAGGGGCACTCACCAACCCGCCTGGTCAGCATGGTGAGTTATGGACAACCCCCACCCCACCCGCACATGATGAAAGCACAGACAAAAACATGGCCCTCATTCCCCGGAGCCTGGATTGCTGTCGACCAAGGCAGCAGCCGGTTAGGCATGAAGGCAGAGGGTGAATCACTGGGTTATAATTTTAGGCTGCCACAGAACACTGACCCACCCTGGCCATGTACAACTGTAGATCTCTTTCAGGTGAAGCAAGACTTCAAGAGTGGAAGAAGAACTTGGAAGAATCAAGTGGGACATCATAGGAGGAGTAGGCAAAGTACGGCGAAAAGACAAAGGACTACTAGAACTCAAGAGTGGACATCTTCTCTTCTACCGAGGCACTACAGATGAACAAAATGGAGGCATTGGATTCATTGTCCACAAGAGAATCAAGAATAACATAGTAGAGATTGACAGCACGTCAGAGAGGTCCGCAAGACTAATAGTGAAAGTTTCAAGGAAGTATGAACTTCATGTCATCCAAGTAAATGCGCAACAACAAGATATTCGGATGAAGAAGTACAAGAACTACACGAAAATGGGAAGAGCAGCTATAAGTTCATCATTGCTGACTTCAACGTCAAAATAGGATTCCAGCAAGAAGACAAGAATTCGGTCAGCAAATTTGGACATGGCGAAAGGAACGAGAGGGGCGACAGACTAGTCGAATTTGCAGAGAACAAGAACTTATTCATCATAAACACCTTCTTCCAGAAGAAACCCATCAGGAAATGGACATGGAGACGACCCAATGGAGTGAAGAATGAAATTGACTACATACTCACCAACAAGAATCACACCGTACAAGATGTCTCAGTACTAAACAGTTTTAACACAGGAAGTGACCACAGACTTGTAAGATGCAAAATACACCTAAACACAGCACTGGAGAGAGCGAAACCAACTAACGAAATCCAACACAATCAATGTAGAAATGCTCCAGAAGCAAAGCCTGGTGTTTCAACTGAAGAATAGATTCGGCGTTCTTCAAGATCTGCAAAAAGAAGAAGCAATTGAATCTACGTGGAAGAGACAAAAGACCTCATGACGAAAAGAAAGGAAATGAAACAAACAGCAGCTCTGCAGTCAAAGATTGAATATGTTGAGCTCTGCAAGACAGTAAGAAAGTGCATTACTAAGGATAAACAGCCATTCAACTGTAGGTTGGTATAGAAAACTATTGAGAACAACCGAAGCATGCACATATCTACCTCGAACCTCTTGCAAAAAAATGCTGCAAGGCCAGGTAAATTGCTTGCAGCTCTAAAACACTGATGTGGAGACCCTGCGAAGGGGGTTCCACACACCTTGCACACCCGTGTCATTCCACACAGCGCCGCAGCCCAGGCTGGACGCGTCCATGGTGACGACCTACCTTCTGGTGACACTGCCCAGCGCTAAGCCGACGATAGATGGGCCAGCTGTTTCCACCAAGAGAATGCCTTTAGACAGTGATGAGACACTGTCAATAGGCGGTCACAGTTAAACGCGGGCTGAAAAGTCCTGCTGTTGAACCAGGCCTGCAGACGGCGCATGCGCAGGAGGAAGGGTCTGGGAAGCTGCTGCCATCAAGCCCAGAAGTGTCTGGAGCGTCACTACTGTGAGCGCTCTCTTGAGGCGTGAGCTGGCTCTTTACATGATTTCCCATAAGGCCCAACCTTTGAAGGTGGCCGGTGACCAGTTCCGTGTTGCCTCTGCCTGTGCTGGAGACTGAGCACAAATGAGCCAATCGTCCAGATAATTGAGCACTCTGATGCCTTTGAGTCTCATGCTGATAGCTTCCATGCAGTTTGAGAAGGCACAAGGAGCTAGAGAAAAGAGAGAGGCCAAATGGCAAGACACAGAAGTCATACGCTGTTCCCTGAAAAGCGAACTGCAGAAACTTCCTGTGCGCTGGTTTAACCCTTTGTGGTCCAATGTCTGACCTGGTCAGACATTACAATTTTTCCTTTCCGGTCCAATGTTGGACCCTTTCCGACATCATCAAAAAGATGTAAAACACAGGTCTCTAGTCGTTTGTCTCCGGAAAAAGCCGAGAAAACCATTCAGTGGCCGAGTGAGACTGATAGGAGCCGAAAAAAAAAAATAAACAAAAGGGGCGGATCTGAGCAATACAGATAGCCCCGGCACCACAGAGATAACACAGATATAAACAAACAAGATAGCTGCTTCTGCATCCAGCGCTCAAAGAATATCACAGACATATGCAGAGCTTTTTGAGATGTTATAGTAATAAAATAATGACTTGGATCGCATTATTGAGGAGTTTGTTGATAAAACGAGTGATCAGGAGATGATTTATCGGTATGCAAGACTATGAAGAGGTATGTGAAAAATACAGTGAACATGGGGTGGGGCGGGGCTGGAGATGCAGTACTGAGTGTCCTGTTGCTATGCAGTGCCTTTTAAACATGTTTTACTGTGAAAAAAAATACTTTTAAACAGCACGTCTAAAATTAACAGCACGTGTGAAAATAAATTGGATCTGATGCACCTGAGACGCGCTGAATAAATGGACCGCTAAGGGTTAAGCAATAGAAAGTGCCAAACAACTGGAACAACGCATCAGTGATACTTTTACATAAGAAAGGAGATAAAGAAGACCTCAAGAAATACAGACCTATTAGCTTACTTCCTATAATCTACAAAAATGTTACCAAGATTTGATTCGGCACAATCAAATGGGCAAGCAGGATTGTGACAGAGTGTGGCAAAGTGGTTGATTGTGTACAGGTGCAGGAGTGATGCAGTGCGCAATGAAATTTGTAATCCAGTTAGAAAAGTGCTTTATTTATACAATCCAGGTCTGGTGACCAAATAATGATCCCCGGCAATATACGGCAATGTGTAGTGCACAGGGTAGATAAAAATGGGTTTGCAGTCCCAAATAATAAACACAAGTATCCCTCCCACAATGTACAAACACGGTCACCAGTCCTGGGTGCTTGCTGTAGTGCTTGTGGTGGGTGATAGAGTTTAATGCGTGACGATAGTGCAGTGCTGTTCCGGGTTTTGTGCTGGCCCTTGGCGACAGCTCCGGAACGTGTTAGCTGTCTATTAACCCTTTGCGGTCCATTGTCGGACTGGGTCCGACATTGCAATTATTCCCACCAGGTCCTTTGTCGGACCCTGTCCGACATCATTTTAAAACGCAAAAACGCAAAAAGTCGGTTTTCAACGGAAAAAGCCGAGAAAACCATTCAATGGCCGAGTGGGAACGAAAGGAGCCGAGACAAGCCGATAAAAAAAAATTTAAAAAGGCGTATCTCATGAATAGTCGTAGTAGCCCCCTTCTTCAGATGGGGCGGTCGTATGGAAACAAGCTGGGAGTACAGTATCAGCGCGACAGAGACTGTCACGGACATTTGCAGAGCTTTTGAGATGTTATAGCAATAAAATAATGACTTGGATTGCATTATTGAGGAGTTTGGTGATAAACGAGTCATCAGGAGACGATTGATCGGTATGTACGACTATTATTATTATTATTTTTTATTTGGTAGCATATGTGAAAGCGATAGCAAACGAAAGGGTGGGGCGGGGCTGGAGATGCCTAGTGAGTGCTTTGTTGATCTGCAGGGCCATTTAAACCCGTTTGACTGTGAAAAAAAATACTTTTAAACAGCGCATCTAAAATTAAATGCGCGTGTAAAAATTAATTAGACCTGGCGAGCCTGACGCAGAATTAATAAATGGACCGCAAAGGGTTAATATACAACAAGCAACAATTATAGACAAGACAAAACAAACACTCACGATACGTTATCACAATACTGCACGGGTCCTTCCGGGTTATTTCTCGTAACCAAAGCGAAGGAACAGATTGCAATTCTCCGCCCCCTTTTTATGCTGTGATGTTTTTCCCTTTCAAACTGAAAAGTTTTCCCCCATTTTTCGTCCAAGAAAAACAAATGAGAGATGGATAGGAAAATGAGAGGGAGCATTAATGAGACGAGGCTGGGGTCTGGTGGGAGAATGTTCCAATGGTAACAAACGTCAGTCAAAGGGGGTCGGAACGCAGTGTGACCGAGAGGCTGGGCCATCGCGGGCAGATGCTACTCCAGCCCATCTCAATATACCGGACATGTGGCACTCAAGCGTGGACATAGTGTGGGGCCAACACACCCCTCACTAGTGCACACTTGGGGACAGGTCCGGTCCCCCGTCTTGTCGGCTCGAGGTGCGCCCGCTGCCTTTCAGAGACCAGGTTTTACTCCCACATCGTGAATATGCAGCAGCATATATTGACGATGTGGATATTAACTTCTCCACATGGCAGGAGCATTTGGCTAGGGTTACGGCTGTCCTTCAGTCTCTAAGGGTAGCCCGGCTGACAGCCAACTTGAGAAAATGTGTGTTTGCCTAAACAGCGACTCAGTATTTGAGATTCACAATGGGGAATGGAAGGGTGAAACCCATTATCACCAAAGTCCGGGCTTTGGTGGATGCGGCAATCCCCGAAACCAAGGCTCAGGTGAGGTCTCTACTGGGGTTAGCCGGTTATTACTGTAGATTCGTCCCAGAGTATGCCACAGTGGTCAATCCCTTAGTTGACCTCACCAAAAAAGAGCACACCAAATTTAAGTGGTCAGTAAAATGTCAGGGGGCGTTTGATACTATTAAGCAGAGACTCTGCCAGGCCCCCACTCTCATCACACCAGATTTCACCAAGAGATTCATCCTCCACACCAATGCGTCAGATGTTGGTTTGGGTGCAGTTTTGTCCCAAAAGGTAGACGGAGTAGAACACGTTATACTGTACCTCAGCAAAAAGATTTCCCCGGGAGCGCAACTAATCCATGGTCGAAAAGGAGTGTTTGGCCATTAAATTGGCTACTCACTCTTTACGATATTACCTGCTGGGACATTCATTCGATATTGTTACAGACCACGCCCCACTCGTGGTTAAGCACAATGAAGGACAGCAATGCCCGGATAACTCAGTGTTATCTGGCATTGCAGCCCTTTATGTATCATATGCTTCACCGTGCAGGGAAAGAGCACCAAAATGCAGATTATTTTTCCTGGGAGGGCGGAGTAATGGGAAAGGTAGATTCAGCTGAGTGTTCCACTCTGAGCAGTAGGATATGTGACAGAGTGTGACACAGTGGTAAGTGGTGCGTGCAGGTGCAGGGGTGATGCAGTGCAGTAATGAAACACAGAGTTATTATCCAGTTTGGAACAGTTTTTAATTGTATCCAGGTCTTGTGACCAAATAATAATCCCCCGGCAATACACACCAATGTGTAGAGCATGGCTGGAAACAACTGGTTTTGCAAACCAAATAATAGTACACGTTATCCGCCCCACAATACAACACAATACACCAGTCCGGGTGCGTAAAGTAGTGTTGGTGGTGGGTGATAACAATTTAAATATTGACTGTAGTGCAGTGTTGTTCCGGGTAGTGCTGGCCCAAGGTGACAGCTCTGGATATGTGTTAGCCATCTAGTGAATTTACAAAACAAAAGACAATTACTAACAGCAACAAAAACAAACAAAACACTCACGAATACTTTTCACAATAATTCACAGGGGATCTCTCCCCGTCCTTCCAGTTTCGTATCTGGCTCTGAAACCAAGCGAAGGAAAAGATTTACGATCATCCGTCCCCTTTATGCTATCACGCATGACCTCTTGGTAAATGCAGCTGTCTCTACTGTCTGCAGCTGCTACATCGTTTACCTGTTTCCTGGTCGAAAGGTTCAAATTAGTGCATTTTTGTTGTAATGCTGCTGTTATCGGTGATGAGTTGATCTGAGGTTGTCCTGGGCCAAACGACCGACCAAATCTAGGCGATCTCTTAGTAGGGGCACATGCGTCACTACATTTTTGGACGAGCCTTTGTGCTCCTCCCACCCCTCTCTCAACAGATCGAGGATGCCGCAAGGCTGTCGGCAGTACAAGAGCTCGAAGGGGGAGAACCCTGTCGAACTCTGCGGCACCTCTCAGTGCAAAAAGGAGGTAGGGAAGAAGCGATGTGCAATGCTTTTGCTCTTGCATTACAAACCGTCTCCGCATCGACTTCAAGGTCTGATTAAAGCGTTCCACCAAACTTTCCGTCTGTGGATGATAAACAGACGTCCTGATGGGATGTATTTTTAATATTTTATATACCTGCTGTAACATGTTAGATAGAAAATTGGTTCCATGATCAGTCAAGAGCTCTTTGGGGATCCCTACTCTAGCCACAATCTGTACAAACTTGGTGGCTATTGCAGCGGCACTAGTGGACCTCAATGGAACTGCCTCTGGGTATCGCGTTGCATAATCTACCACCACTAATATATGTGTATACCCAGAGTCAGAAGGTAGCAAAGGGCCCACTATGTCCATTGCAATGCGTTCAAAAGGAGTGGAAATAATCGGCAGTGGAACCAAAGGGGCGGGGCGCACTCGACCCGGCGCTACTCGCTGGCAGTTTGGGCAGGTGGCTACATATTTCGACACATCAGTATGAAGACATACCCAATAGAATCGAGCCAATATCTGCTCCCTTGTCTTGTCCACTCCGAGGTGCCCCGCAAAAGGGATATCATGTGCCAGCATCATGACCTCGGTCCAACAAGACAGGGGGACCAATAATTGTGTTATAGGCTGTCCTGTGCCCGCAGCTAGATTTACCCTATACAGTAATTGCCCCTTGATACTGAAGTGTGGATATACTAGCGCCCCAGCGCCATCAACATCCTTATCTTCAATAGACCGGACCTGCCCCCAAGCGTGCACTAGTGGTGGGTCATTATGTTGGCCCCACACTATGTCCGCGCTTGAGTACCACATGTCCGGTATATTGAGAGGGGCCAGAGTAGCATCTGCCCTGGATGGCCCAGTAACCTCTCCCTCTCGGTCACACTGCGTTCCAACTCCTTTTGACTGGCGTTTGTTACCATTAAAGCACTCTCTGTGACTGCCATTATTTGCATTAATTCTTTAAATTTTGGCCCAGAATAACTGGATGTGGCAACCTTTCCTCCATCCCTACTACCAGGTGACGTTTTATCGATCCTACCGATAAATATACTTTTAGTATGGGGTATGCCGCCGTGTCTCCATGGATACAGGAGATGGCCACCTGACCTCGTGGCCACCACGACACACCGCCCAAGAGAGCTGTTCTAATTAAGGTTTGCTCACATCCTGTGTCCACTAATGCGTGAGTTTTTATATTGCCTAAAACCACATCAATCATACAAGGCCCCTCCCGACCATTTTCCCCATGCTTACCTATCTCAGGTGCCCAATTACACAAGACCACGTCACACTCCATTGCAGTGGGGCATGACCTGGCCAGATGTCCCTTTTAGTTGCACCTAAAACAAGTTGGGGGGGCAGAGGGAACAATGGTTAAATATTTGTCCCGTTGCTGGTATGACAATGGTGCAGGGGCAACATTTCTATCCCAGCTGGGGGCAGGGATAGACTGGGACTAAAAAACAGCCCTGGACTTTGACACAGACCGGCCCACACCGCCGACGCACGCACGTTCACACACCAGCCCCTAATACTACCACCTAGCTGCATCACAGCTATTGTTGTACACTAATGCAGTACTATTTTCAGAGTGCTACAGAACACACACACTCTGTACACTGTTATGAGAGTTCTACAGAACACATACTGAATTGTCATGATTGCCTCCTCTTGCGAACCTGCTCTCTATGAACAGACATCTGACTGCCACTGAGCAGATTTTCAATATCTGCTTTGGAGGCCCTTAAAACATACGCCTCAGCACTACTTCTGTGCATGTTGCTCTTCTCATGCTCTTCTACTCTTGAATATGTTTCCAATCTGTCATTCCACTCATGAAAATACTGCTGTCGGTGGGCTTGGCAAATGCCATACAAATTGAACAGTATAAAGCATGGCTTTCTTCAGTGTATGACAGCCACTTTCGATTGGTGCCATCTTTAAAACAGAAAACCTTCTGCACCACAGGGGCATCTAACTTGGGTCTCTTGAAATAATCAAAAGTTGGGCTGGCATCCTGGCTCTCCCTGACTCTCTCTTCCACTGCAGCTGAACTGGGCCTATCTTCAACCTCAACCTGGATATGAATTAATGAATAAACTAATTAATTATAAAGGCCCAATATTTTGACAAAATACAAAAACACAGCAGCAGCCCCACCATTTAATCAAATGAATGAATGAATAATAATAATAAACCTCTATTTGTATAGCATGAATGGGGCTGGAGAAAAGTAGCTTAGCACTAAAATTCAGTTGTAATTCATAGTTGTTTTAGCTACAGATTATAAATATAGCAACATAGTGGAAACAATAGCTTACAGTCAGGCTGAATCATCATGAATTTAATTAATAAAAGGCGGCTGTGCTGTGTCAAGGACTGACTAATGTAAATAGTAGGGCTTCAAACGAACATTAACCTGTTGAATGTAATGTAAAAATGCAGATTTCCGCCTAAATAGACACACCCAAAAGTAATTATTTATCATAAGAGGCCCATACACAATAACTAGTAATGCTGCATACTCCAAGAAAGATTAAAATCTCACCTTTCTGGTAAAAATAGTTATAAATTGCTGAGGTGTACTCACTTTTGAGGACACAAGCTCAAGTACATAGTAAAAATATGATGAAAATATGAAATATCATATATGGTGTAGTTCCTATTCAACAAAAGTTGAGGAATAGGGCTTGAAATGGCTGATATGGCTGGCATGTACATTAATCAACAAACTGTCTGGCTGGAATCATGTTACTGGTACAGTTAGCTAGCACAATATTGATGTTGTGTTATCTGTCTCCCTCCCTGCCCTGGCTCCCCACGTTGCTGGCATTGGCATTGGCACTACTGAAAAAGTTGGTTAACTTCCTACATTTGGCTGCATCTGACTCAAAGGACTTTACTTTTTTCTCCCTTAACTTTTCATCCCCACCTTTGCGTTTTTTACTGTGTTGCTTTTCCATGATGTTTTCCAAAATTGAAGCGGACTTCCCTTGATAGCTAGCTACATCAACGTCTCGTGGCTATGTCACTGTCAGTGTGTGTGTGTGTGTGAGGGAAGGGGCCGGGGTTAAGGGCTGCAGCCGCTGCACAGAGGGAGGAATGGACCAAATGGCCCGTGTCGCTCAACTTTCTACCCCCCCCCGCGTCGCTCAACTTTCTAGCCCCCCCATTAATTGGACCATTGGGTCGGCCCGGTCGAACAGCCTAGGCCGGAGATATATATATATATATATATATATATATATATATATATATATATATATATATATATATATATATATATATATATACACTATATATATATATATATATATATATATATATATATATATATATATATATATATATATACTGTATATATATATATATATATATATATATTTTTTTTTTTTTGTATCAGGCCCACAGGTCCACCGGCCCACCGGGATTTCTCCCGGTGCTCCAGATGGCCAGTCCGCAACTGGCTGGGGGCCAACCTTGTTATCCATAAAGGAGGCAAGGTTGCCCATAGGGGCCGGAGATCTAGGAGGTCTCCGTCCTGGTGCTGTAGATGGAGCAGAGAGAGGAGGTGGTGTGCCGCTGCTCCGGTGACGGGAGCTGTGGCCAGGTTGGTGTGGGTTGAGACCAGGGAGTCCTCAAAATCCTCCGCCAGCTTTATTGCTGCCTCGAGGGTGGCGGGATTGTGGCGCCGTATCCATACCTGGGTTTCGGCGCCGACCATATGGCAGAATTGCTCCATTGCTATGGCTTCGCCCATTTTCAGATCTGTTTTCTGGGCGGGGCTTAGCCAGTGCACCATGTGGTCATACAACTGCTGCGCAACCACCCTGGGGCGTGTATCTGGGGATCTTCGGTACTCCCGGAATCGTACCCTGTGCGTTTCCCCTGTGATGTTTAGCCGGCGTAGGATGGCTCGTTTTACCAGGTCGTAGTTGGCAGCATCGGTGTCCGTCATGGCCTGATACACTGCCTGAGCCTCCCCGATCAGGCAGGATCCCAGCTGGCTTGCCCAGTACATTCTGGGCCATGACGCGGTGGTAGCCAGCCGCTCGAAAGCGACCAGGTAAGCCTCTGTGTCATCCTCCGCCGTCATTTTCAGTGCCCTCGCCTTCGGGGCCATCATCGTGGGTGCCGTTGGTACTGTGGTCAGGATCGTTAGACCAATTTTCTTCACCAATGCTGTGTACCGCTCCTCTCTCTGTCTCTCTGTAGCCTCCCGTCTGCTATCCAGTGCTTCCAGCAGCGCTGTAAGTGCTGCATGATCCATAATCCCAGTCTAACACCACGTGTGGCAAAGTGGTAAGTGGTACGTGCAGGTGCAGGGGTGATGCAGTGCAGTAATGAAACACAGAGAGTTATAATCCAGTTTGGAACAGTTTTTAATTGTATCCAGGTCTGGTGACCAAACAATAATCCCCCAGCAATACACACCAATGTGTAGAGCATGGCAGGAAACAATAATAACTGGTTTTGCAAACCAAATAATAGTACACGTTATCCGCCCCACAATACAACACACTAGTCCGGGTGCGTGCAGTAGTGTTGGTGGTAGGTGATAACAATTTAAACAGTGACTGTAGTGCAGTGTTGTTCCGAGTAGTGCTGGTCCAAGGCGACAGCTCCAGAGACGTGTTAACTGTCTAGTGAATTTACAAAACAAAAGACAATTACTAACAGCAACAAAAACAAACAAAACACTCACAAATACTTTTCACAGGGGATCTCTCCCGGTCCTTCCAGTTCCGTATCTGGCTCTGAAACCAAGCAAAGGAAAAGATTTACGATCCTCCGTCCCCTTTATGCTATCACGCATGACCCCTTGGTAAACGATTGCAGCTGTCTCTACTGTCTGCAGCTGCTACATCGTTTACCTTCCAGGTCAATATGTTCCTGCAACATAGTCTCGCCTTCTTCCAGACTGACCGACTTCCCAGCCCGGGGAAAGAACTGTCAGGCCAGCCCGTCCAAAGCCTTTCCCTTTCGCTGCTTAGCGCCCTCACAGGTCAGGAGGGAGATTTACAACCAAAACTCATATTTCTGTCACACAGAGACATAATGATTCTTGGTGATTAATCTTCCTCCCAACCTGTGAGGGCGCTGTGTAAAAGGAACAGAGTGCCCTGGACTGGATGGCCAGACAATTAATTCCCAGGGTGAGGCAGAAGTCGCCATCTAGAAAGGGGGTGGAGCTACAGTACACTAAATCATCGACCCAGAAGGGAAACAATATGGCAGCCGTAGATTGGAGGAGCAGTTGAAATTGTTAACCAAGGGGTCATGATTGATGGTATATAGGGAGATGTTGCGAGGTGATCTGTTCCTTTGTTATGGTTAAAGTTAACCCGGAAGGAGAACCGTATTGTGTATCGTGAGTGTTTTGTTTGTTTTTGTTGTGTCTAATTATACTTGTTTGTTGTTATGTCACTACAGGCCAGCACAAAACCCTGTGCGTTTCCCCCGTGATGTTGAGCCGGCATAGGATGGCTCGCTTTACCAGGTCATAGTCGGCGGCTTCGGTGTCCGTCTTGGCCTGATACGCTGCCTGAGCCTCCTCGATCAGGCAGAATCCCAGCTGGCTCGCCCAATACATCCTGGGCCATGACGCGGTGGTAGCCTCCTACCACTGGACCACACAGGAGGCTGTGTGGTCCAGTGGTAGGCTGTGTGGTCCAGTGGTTAAAGAAAAGGGCTGTAATCTCTCCAATTGGCTGATTACAGTTCTGAGCTATGGTGTTATTTCAGCACGACACCATGGGTAAGGGTCTGGTGGGGCACCTTTTTATCAACAGCTGGTCCAGTGGTTAAAGAAAAGGGCTTGTAACCAGGAGGTCCCCGGTTTAAATCCCTCCTCAGCCACTGACATTGTGTGACCCTGAGCAAGTCACTTAACCTCCTTGTGCTCCGTCTTTCGGGTGAGACGTAATTGTAAGTGACTCTGCAGCTGATGCATAGTTCACACACCCTAGTCTCTGTAAGTCGCCTTGGATAAAGGTGTCTGCTAAATAAACAAATAATAATAATAATAATAATAATAATAATAATAATAATAATAATAATAACCCGGACAACACTGCACTTGTTTCACGATCAATTGTATTTGCGCCACAAGCATTACAGCACTCACTGGACTGGTGGCCATGTTTGTATATTGTGTGTGTATTAAATACCATGTTTATTGTTTCGGGACTGAACCCCTGGGTTAAACTGTGTAGTACACAGCCTTGTGTACTACCATTCATTATTATTTACCGTTGTCAATGACTTTGGATTATAAAATAAAACACCATTGCACCTGGATTATCGTTGTCTGTCTGTTATTGATCACCGCATCACTCCTGCACCTGCAGACTGCAAACCACTTTGCCACACTTGTACATAAATGTAGTAATTCATATTTATTTTTTATAACACAAGTTATAAAAATAGATCCATAAAGGTATGTCTACAATTTTAAAATGGCCTCATCAGTAAATTCAATAACCTACACCTAAATTATTATTATTTATTTCTTAGAGGACACCCTTATCCAAGGGTACAGCAGCAGTGTCCCCAACCAGGGATTGAACCCACAACCCTACGGTCCAGAGTCCAGAGCCCTAACCACTACTCCACACTGTAGTAGAGACTGTTTTTGAAATCACTGAATCTTTTTTTTAAATGTATTACAGGATCTGAATGCTGACAACCCAAGAAAATTTGATATTTTGACACAGGAGGACACAGGAGGAAAAAGTAAGTGAGATTAATTTAGAGATGATTTATCAAAAATAATTTTTGTGAATCTCAACAGTTTTATTACCCAAATACAGTAGCATTTGGCAGTTATTTGTATTGCTATTTTTTTATTATTATTATTTGTTTATTTAGTAGACGCCTTTATCCAAGGCAACTTACAGAGACTAGGGTGTGTGAACTATGCATTAGCTACAGAGTCACTTACAATTACATCTCACCCGAAAGACGGAGCACAAGGAGGTTAAGTGACTTGCTCAGGGTCACACAATGAGTCAGTGGCTGAGGTGGGATTTGAGTCGGGGGACCTCCTGGTTACAAGCCCTTTTCTTTAACCACTGGACCACACAGCTTCCAATACTTGGATAAGTTACCTGTACATTCCCAGAATGCCAGGTAGCAGTGCACAGCATTGTTCTGCAGTGTGTAATTAATGATGGAAGTAACTAACTGTGCTGTACAATTTAGAAACCTTAGAAATTCTGGTCACACAATTCCAGAAACTCAATATGCACCTTAAAACATCACCAAACCTTAAATTACAATTGTTAACTTGCAAACCTTTGGGCAGAAAAGGCTTTACTTTCCTGTGTTTGTTTTAGAACACTATACCAAGTGGGATAGCTGAATGTTGAGCTGAGGCAGATAATTTACAGTAATTTCATGAATAAATTATATATATATTCTTCTATAGTCCTCTCATATGCCATGCCTTTCTATGGCTGTTGCTCTTTCCCAAGTTCATAACAAACAACATAACTATTATTCTCAGTTTCTACTATTATTCTCAGTGTTTTTAAATGTCTGTGTTCGGTCTCCTAGTAATTATATATAATTACACCAGAAGATAAATAAACAACACCAGTCAGTACAACAAGCACAAATCCAAGATGCCTCCCCATCTCTACTTCACATTTATTATTGCTTAGCAGAGAAAGCCAATGAGGAGAGACCCAATAATGAGAACTCAGGCTCTTTGTCATCTACACAGGAAATAATACCAAGTCTCCCTTTGTAAAATAATACAAAGGGAGACTTCACACAGCGAGCTGTTATTTACAACTCTCAGGTGCCCCCAAGTGGTGAGATCCAAGAAATTGAAACTAAAACCAAGAACTATCACCTATCCACTAATGAAGGTAATTATGTTAGTATGTTTTTATTTAAGATTTTTCAATTTAAAACAAGTTACCTAGTATATTCAAGTCTTTTACATAATGTGAATTGTAAACATCAGCAAAAATAATTCAATAAATGACTGCACTTACCAAATAACACAAACCTGTTGTATTAGCTATGTAATATTTTTGTACAGTTGTTTGGGTATTAGATTATGTCCAGACTTACAGTAAACCACCTAAACCACCTTATTGCTTGTGTTTGTGTCTCCAGCAGCTCAGGCATTCATTCAACTACTTCCCATTTGCAACAAAACTACTAACTTAATATACAATGATGTTTGAAATTCGTATTGTTTCCTTATATATCTTAATTTTCCCTTATTGAAGTTTAACATAGGAAAAGCATAGCAGTGTAATAAAACATATTGAAATCATGGTAATGCATAGGTAAGCATTGTAAAGACCGGTTGGGTGTGGTAAAGCATATTAATAAACATGCCAAACCACTGTAAACTATGGTAAATGCATAGTATAACAATGTGAAAAGTATGGTAAAACTGCAAAATACTGTGCAAAAATACCATGGTAAACTTTTATAAGGGATAAAAAAAACAAATGAGAACCTGAAGCATATTTTAAGCCGAGTTACCATACCTGTTGACCCGCTGCATTTGACACTGAGGTTTGTGGGTTAACCCTTAGTTCATCAGATGAACTATTGAACAGTTCAAGATTTCAAGATTATGTAGAAAAGACAACCATGGAAACCGAATACCATATACAGAATACCATATATTATACAATTCTGTGTATTTTCCATTATTAAAAAATAAAAAGAGTATGCTGTGTTTATTTTGTTTATTTTGCAGACGCCTTTATCCAAGGCGACTTACAGAGACTAGGGTGTGTGAACTATGCATCAGCTGCAGAGTCACTTACAACTACGTCTCACCCGAAAGACGGAGCACAAGGAGGTTAAGTGACTTGCTCAGGGTCACACAGTGAGTCAGTGGCTGAGGTGGGATTTGAACCGGGGACCTCCTGGTTACAAGCCCTTTTCTTTAACCACTGGACCAGCTGTTGATAAAAAGGTGCCCCACCAGACCCTTACCCATGGTGTCGTGCTGAAATAACACCATAGCTCAGAACTGTAATCAGCCAATTGGAGAGCAGGTTTATAAAAAGGCCTTGTTGTTACTTTACTGTTTATTAAATTTCACGACATTTACAATTGCATCAATTTGATAAATTATATATATTTTCTTCTATAGTCCTCTCATATGCCATGCCTTTCTATGGCTGTTGCTCTTTCCCAAGTTCATAACAAACAACATAACTATTATTCTCAGTAATGCAGGCTGGTGACATATGATGTTTTGTGTTTTTAAATGTCTGTGTTCAGTCTCCTAGTAATTATATATAATTACACCAGAAGATAAATAAACAACACCAGCCAGTACAACAAGCACAAATCCAAGATGCCTTCCCATCTCTACTTCACAAAAAGAGGGTGGCGATAGTACAAGAGGATTCTCAAATATTATAATTAGGGCTTCTGATTTTCAGTTTTAACCGATAAAACACCCCCGATACAAAATAAATTAAATCCGTGGATAGCCAATAAACACCAGAAAACACCAGAAAAACTGTGGAAATGGTTAATCAATTCACGTTGACTTTACCCTTTTTCCATTAAAAAAAAAATAAAAATAAATATATTTCCCTGTGCTGCTGGGCAATGTCCCGCCTTCCTGACTTGTATCTGTCATTGATTCGTTCTCAATACTTTAAACCCACCCCAACTACTAAGTGACAGCACATTCCTACATTTCTACTGGAGACACTGCTTGCAAGATTTAAAACGAGATTAAAATCAGGATGGAGGCTTGTTAGTGGGATTTAAAGCTGTATTACAGTTAAAGTATGGAGGATTTAAAACAGAATTGTGGCAAAATGTACAAAAATGTATACACACAAAACCCCCAGAAGAATGTGCCCGTGACCATAGGGATTTCATTGTGGAAGACAGCAAAGGAACTTAAGTGGGCAAGTACTGTCGAGTTACTACTAACTATACATATTTTGACACAAAAAAAACGTTTAAGCATTTTGGAAAGTAACCGAAAACATTAATTTCATACAGTATATCAAAAACGAAAGCCCCGAAAAAACCCGATTTACATAAAACTTGAAAATAGCTAAAAATAAGCACTGAAAAATTAATAAAACCCGAAAAACAGAAGCCCTAATTATAATGAGATGTACCAAAGCAGCCAGCAATTGTTAAGCACTTATGAAAACTTTTTTTTTAAACAGTCGCAATTGTTGCTGGCATTTCCCAGTGGGCTTTTCCTCATGCATTGCCAGTTGTGCTCAATGCATTTTTGAGGAGAACACTCAAATACCTATTTTTCCCTAAAAGCAGGGTGTACTTACAAGCCTTGAAAACAAATTTCTATGATAGTTCTGGTTTTCCCAACGTGTTGAGAGCAATAGACTGCACACGTGTGCCACTAACCCCTCTAGCTCATTTTGAACATCTGTATAGGAATAGGAAATACACCTATTTTATTAATATGCAGGTGGTTTGTAATTGTGCACAATTTAGCAATGCACCACTGACTAACAAATAAAAACTCACAGTATACATTTGGCTTATAAGCTACTCATGATAATACGAATTAGTGGTATAATGCAAAATGTGTTGCTGGTCCCTTGAAATTCGTATTAACGAGAATTGACTGTTCTCCTATAAGTATCATAACTTGTCAATGCGGCAGTGTCAGGATGTACGTGTGGTAATGAAGGAATAGGTAATGAATGTCCAACCAATAATAATGTTCCAAAAGTATCTGTCTTTATTTCCGCTACCAACAATGGTATTGGGCACAGTCTGCCGGTGGGTTGCAGTCCGAAACAAAACAGAACAATAAATCATAATTAATCCAGTGACTTCCCATTGTGCAAGTCCAGAGCAAATGCTCTCTCTTTCTGTGCAGGTGATCTGGTGCAGGGACGGGTGCTGGCTGTGTGCAGGGACGGGTGGTGGCTGTGTGCAGGGACGGGTGCTGGCTGTGTGCAGGGACGGGTGCTGGCTGTGTGCAGGGACGGGTCCTGGCTGTGTGCAGGGACGGGTGGTGGCTGTGTGCAGGGACGGGTGGTGGCTGTGTGCAGGGACGGGTGGTGGCTGTGTGCAGGGACGGGTGGTGGCTGTGTGCAGGGACGGGTGGTGGCTGTGTGCAGGGACGGGTGGTGGCTGTGTGCAGGGACGGGTGGTGGCTGTGTGCAGGGACGGGTGGTGGCTGTGTGCAGGGACGGGTGCTGGCTGTGTGCAGGGACGGGTGGTGGCTGTGTGCAGGGACGGGTGGTGGCTGTGTGCAGGGACGGGTGCTGGCTGTGTGCAGGGACGGGTGGTGGCTGTGTGCAGGGACGGGTGCTGCAGGGGTATGTGCTGTTTCCACGAGCGTCAGCTCCCGGGTTAGCCCTCAGCTGCAACACAGTCAAGCAAAACAAAACAATAACACAGCAGCGTTAGCAATTTCAACGTAAGGGGCCACACTCACATAGCTGCATCCCCTTTGTACTGCAAAACTTCCTGTAATCAGTGAGGCGCCGCACTCTATCCAATCGTCGCCCGCACCACAGCTGATCATAATGGAGTTGTTCCACAGTCATACATCTACTTTAAAATGGCCACCTTCCGGTTTCTGACCCAATCTCGGAGAAGGTGTAACACCAAACTTACCCAGCGCCCTTCCTGGTCGAGAGATAGACTTGCAGCTCAGATTCCTTCTCTCCCTGTTACAGGCACCATGATCTATTTTGTGTTAATTGTCTTGGCTACTATGTATGCCAAGTTAATAATAATAATAATTAATAAAATGCTAAAATCATGTAGTTTCAATTTAAAATAATCTTTTATTCTCATTGTACACCA
Organism: Acipenser oxyrinchus oxyrinchus; assembly: GCA_030684275.1. Lineage (NCBI taxonomy): Eukaryota > Metazoa > Chordata > Actinopteri > Acipenseriformes > Acipenseridae > Acipenser > Acipenser oxyrinchus. The sequence continues at coordinate 30,746,255 of CM060251.1, forward strand.
ATGTGTACAATGCAGCAGCATGATTTATTTTGTGTTACTGGTAGCCTACAGGCTAAAGTAAAAAGAAAGAACGCTAGGTATACATTTGATTTTACTACTGTACTGTATACTGTATAGGCATACTGTACAGATTTATATTTTTTTCATAAGAATGTGTAGACTACACAAAACACATTAGTGTTATTTCAGCGCAATGATTATACATTTAAAATATAAATATGTGTGTGCAATTTTATTGTATTTTTTAAACCCAACACCTCCTTATGTCAGACAAACATGCCTGGTTTAGTGAGGGGCTACTGTGTGATTATTAAAAGCTTTTTGTTAGAAACACATTTTTTATTTGAGCGTGAAGGTGGGGGCCCCACTATAGAATTTGATGGGATTAAGCTGCCTTTCGTTATTTATTTGAAAAAATGTCGTACGACTCATATTTTCTCTTAGTACGAATGACAAAATGTATACTTTGCGAATTGTTGCAACAAAAATGCAAATTGTGGTATGTTTGCGCTGCGATTGGCTGTCTTAGTACATCTACCCCTCAGTCTATAGAACCTTGTGAAAGTATGGGGGTTGCCCATTCTGCAGCATTGCACCCTGGAATAATGCCCAAGAGATTGCGAGGCCTCTTGTGGAATGACCAGTGACCTCTGGTGGCGACAGGTTGGCTAGATCATAGGCAATCCAGACAGTGTCTGCAATCCACTTCGACAGCCGATGTTTGATGAGTCCGGTCAGCATAGTACACTAATACCCTAACTGGTGTGTGTGGAGCTTCCTCTTCCTGTCAGATTGAAAAGGTGGTGGATTAAACACCTCCAACTCCATTGACTGGTTGACAGGAAAAGCAAGAATGCTTTTAGGGAGGAAAGCAAGGTTAGTACGGAGCGTGACCTTAGTCCTGGCCTCCATGAAAAATAGGCAGGCTTCGGCAATGGAAAATGCTTGCATTTCACCTACTCGCTTCGTGGAGGTGATTGCTAGTAGAAAACCTGCCTTCAAAGATAAATAGTTGAGCTCTGCTGAATACAGGGGCTTGAATGGGGGTTTCGTAAGTGCCTTAAGCACCACATTCAACCGCCAGGGGGAGACAAGGTCCTTCCTAGGAGGATGCAACCTCTGAGCTCCCTTCAAAAACTGTTCCTCCAGGAAGTGAGCTCCTGGGGAGACAGCGCCTACTTTAATATGGCAAGCTAAAATAGCTGCCAGGTAGACCTTAAGATTAGTGGGAGATTTCCCTTCGTTAAAAATTGCAGTATGGCTGCCATGGGGCAAGTGATGGGGTCCAGCCCACGAGACAGACACCAAGTCTGGAAAGCTCCCTTTTTAAACCCATACTTGGAACGTGTAGAAGCTGCCCTGGCATTCTTGAGGGTTGCAATAACCTCATCCGAAAGACTGAGCTGGCTTAGTTGCATCTGTTCAGGGGCCCGACCCACAGCTGCAGGCTTGCTGGGTCGGGATGCCACAGGGTCCCCCTCGCCTGGCTGAGCAGGTCACGATGCCCAGACAGCTCCCAAGGCTGGTCCAGTGCCGAGAACCAGGCTCTCCTGGGCCAATTCGGGGCTACCAGGCGCATCCAAGTCCATTCTTGTCTGATTTTATTGAGTCACAAAGCAGGGCCTTGGGCCACTCGCGTGCCAAAGCGTCTATGCCGAGCGTGCAAACTAGAACATGTCTCCTTTGTAGCCCCTACGGAAAATTCTGCATGGTCAGGTGAACTGCCCACAGTTCCAAAAGATTGATGTGGAGACCCTCCCATGGAGGTGTTGCCCATGACGAGGCTGTGTTGTTCCACGGCAGGTTGAAAAATCCTGCGACTGAACCAGGCCAGGAGAGGGCACATGTGGAGGAGCCCTAGGGGAAGGATTTAGGAAGCTGCTGCCGTCAGGTCCTTCAGTGCCACGTTGGGCTGGAACGACTGTCGTCCAACAGAATGACAACCATGGACCTGGAGTCCAAATACACCCCCAGATAGATGGCCTTCTGGGAAGGTGTCAGCCAGCTTTTGAGGCTGTCCACTGAGAGCCCCAGTTGTTGCAGGTCTGCAATCCACTGAAGCTGAAGTGGTCTTTGGTACAAGTTTTGAAGAACCGAGTTTCAAATATCGGCAATGAGTAAGTTTTTAATAATCTTTCATACACTTTATTAAGAGCTCGAATGTTTAGGAGTTTGTTATACTAACCCCGTAAAGCTGTATCTTACACTATATTGTATTGCAATAGTTTATAGGAATAAACAGAATAATTCTATAATGTTATATCTTATTATTTTATACTGTCCCAATAACTCTGAGAGGCTCTGTGTTAATACAGAGGGTTCTGACAACCCTGGGTGCAGTTACCAAACAAACAGCATATCCCCTTCAAGGGGTTTCAATAAGAAAACAGGTCAGCCAGTGGTTGTGGTCAAAAGTAAGTTTAAAATACTTTTTTTTTTTTTTAAATATGGTTTGAAGAAGTTTGTACTGAAAGATACTTCATTTAATCTTTTAGACTCTCCAAGTGTGTCTGCGGATGGTGATAGACCTCCTAGACGCTTCGAGGCCCCTCAGGGTTGCAAGATAATTCCACCAAGAGCGCTGGGTATGTTGTATCTGAAATTATATTCTGTATTATATTCTGTTTGTTTTTTTAATATATTATAGATATATGAACTTGCTTTATTTTATTTAAAAAATCCAGCACCTCGTAAGAGAATTCAGAATATCGGACAGTCCCAGTTCAATTCCAGTTCAATTCCATGAAGAGGATCTTCTAAGACTGCAAAGGACACCAAACAGAAAAAAGCCCTGTCAAAGAATTTCCAGACGCCTGGGCCTTTCCCATCAAGAGTCTGTGGTGCCAACATCAATGCACCAAAGGGTCTCGAACACATCTATAATTAACAGCAGACATTATTTTGAGGTGCTGCGTCAAGGGAAAACCATCACTAACATTACTGGTAGTTATCCTGTTTTAGACTTATCAGTGACTGATCCCGAGGTGTTTTTTTGAGAGATTTAAACATGCCAGTCTAGAGGTATGGCCTCAAAAAACTTGCAAAAAAACATAATGAACACATGTTGATGATTTGAATGTAAATGCTAAGAAAAATAAAGAGAACAATTGATCTGGGCCAGTTTGTCTCTAATAACCTTTTAAGTAATGATGTTTTAAACCCCTCAAATTTGGTAAATAACATCCTCAGTAACAACCCCTCTGTAAGCACCACTAGGTGGAACCCATTATGTCAGCCAACAGGCTGAAGGTTCCAGAAGGTTCCAGAAACTGTAAATGTAGGAGATAGTGAGAATTTGAAAATTCTAAATATATTGTTAAACAATCTAACCTAACCCTCATGTAATCTGAAGGCTCTTACTACATGCCAACAAAACATGTACAAATCCTAACACTATTACTGAGAATATTCCCAATGTTACATGGGTGGGGAGACGTGAGAGGAGACATGAGGAAACGAAATGAAACAAAACTACATGAAACGAGGCAGAGACAGAGACTGAAGCGGGGAAGCTTGCCTTGAGCCACAACAGAGCGAGAGCCGCAGAGCCGCAATTGAGAGAGTCTACCAGCAGTCGGCGCCACCCAAAGAGATACACCAGCTGGGAAGCAATAGAGAGAGCATGCTGAGCGCAAGGCTAATTGAGTGGATGTGGATGTACCTACCCCCTCGCTAAGTTAAGTGTTCAATCTCTAGTTATTTTATTGTGTTGCGGTTGTTGAATTACTGTGTCCTTGAAAACTGTGATTGCTTAGCCGAAGATTTCAATTGTTTTTACTTTCTTAGAGAACGTGTGTCACCAGCTGACACTCCTCCCTGTCTACTAGAGTTGCTGGTCCTGTTTATATACAGCATTGGGACGCTGAGAAGACGGATTCTGGACTTTTTATTGTTTAACATTATGATTTGTGTTATTCTTTGCTGCTATTGATATAGCTGTTATTTCTATTTCTATAGTTATTGCTATTGATAGAGTTACGATCTTTAATTCTATTGCTATTTTTGCTGCTGTTGATACAAGTATTGTTTTTATTGCTATAGTAATTGTGATTATTATTGTTATTTTCTTATATTCATGTGCTTGGTCATTTTAATGTTTTATACATTTAAACTTGAGTACTTTTTATAGTGTTAAAAGATCCATTAATAAACATCATTTTTGATTAATTCCTGTGTTCCTTGCCTGCGTTATCAGAGTGTTGCTTCCGCAGTATTAGGAATTACTGAATTTGTCTAGGTGTGGCATAGCAACAAGAGGGTAACAATTGGTTGATTTAATAAGGGTTGCTACAGGGATCAGCAATAATCATGATCATAGGAGACCTGTAGGGTGGCTACAATTCACAGGGTCTGGCCACAATAAATGTGCCTTATTCAACTGTGCCCATTTCTGAAACGCATAAGCTCCTAGAATAATGTAAATGTCTGTCCCCAGATACCCCATATCTAAATATGAAACAGAGAAAACAATTATGTGAATCTTATTAAATTGTAAATATTTTATTTTTGTATACATGTCTGACAAGTGTTGTATGTATTGATTTTCTGTTATATATGTATGTCTACTAATTTATACAATAAAAATGGTTTTGTTACTTCACTAAACATTTCTAACATTTCTATAATTTATATAAAATGTTTTAAATCCTAGCATGATTTACACACTAAGCCTGAAGACACAATTTTGTTTTGAGCAATACATACTGTGAATAAATCTATAAACCACGGCATCCTTTTCATCAACAGCTTTGTTAAAGTTCATGTATACATTTTTTTAAATAGTTTTAGGAAAATACTCAAAGTCCGGGTATGAATCAAAACATTCTCCAGTCCCATCTTCTTTTAGATATACTGTATGTCCAATCACTTTTCTTAGGGATCATTTTGACGATCAATGTCTAGGCCCCATAAAAAAAAAAAAAACAACTTCAAAATAAAAGGGTTTCTGGTCAGTAGGACTGTAAGCTATAGGGTGTTCATTTTAAAGTACTAGAATTAAATAATTAATAATCAAAGAGAACAGATATTTGTTGTGAAACCTCAATTACGTTCTCGAAAACAGTATAAACTCATATTAACAATGGCAGGTAATGTAGCTGCAAAGCACATTTCAAGACGCATGTTTCCTGTTTTTACTGATGAACATTCTTGGTCTAGCGATAGCCAGATAACCCCTAGCAAAGTCAATGGTTGTTTATTAGAGGCCTGTCTTTGAGATGTCTACTGGGGGCTTGGTTTAGACTGCAATATTCACAGGGGCTTGAGAGGCTTTGAGCTTTTGAGGCTCTGCTAAAGGCTTTATTATCCATTAAACCTTTAACCACAAACTTTGGTAGCTGTCCAAGAAACACATTTTCCTGATTACACTCTCTGTTACTCATAGCCACACTAAAAACTTTCAGGGACACTCTTTCAATAGGGTATTTAGCATTTGAGGCCATCAGGGCTTGAGCGTGTCCTATTTTTACCTCAGAGGATACTTTTACTTTTTTGACAGAGAGGCATCTAAAATGTTACGTTGGTATTGATGTGCAGCGACATTAAACAAAATCTATCGGTGCATGTGGCGGAGTGTCCCGCCCCTATATGTATTTGTATTATTATTTGTATTTTTGTTTGTGGCGCAGGTGAAAGCGCCGCGTATTTGTTATTGTTTTTATAATTTAAAAACTTCGTGAGGATGCATGGCTGATCAGCTATTGATTATTTAACAAGCTGATAGTCACGCATCCTTACTAAACTCGTGCAAACTGTGGTCGAGGGGTAATAAGAATAATTAACAGCTAGTTAACCCCTCGGCCAGAGTATAAGAACCCGCAGCTGTCCGTGCTGGGGAGAGTGTATTAGGCGTGAGAGCGAGGAGAGAGAGAAAACGAAACAAAACTTACCTTACAAATAACTGCTAAGCGTGCTGGTTTACACCAGCACGATATTTATTTTGTTTGGCGAACGCGCCTTTTTGTTTGTTGTGTTTGGTGTTTTTGTTTAAATCTTTTGTTTATTATTTAATAAATACGCTGAGCGCTGTAGCGTTCAGCTTCACCCGCCCGTCCATTGTTTTGTTTCTGGTACTTCCTGGTCTGTGACGTCACCATACACACGCCACTCAACTGCTGCTCGACCACAGTGCCCTGAACCATTTTAATTTTCATATCAATGCCATTTAGCATGAGTTTTTCTTGAAAAATATATCAGAGGTCTAGCTTATATCTAGCTTATTAAAGTAAATAAGTGATGGTCTTGTAACCCTTCATTGGCCTCTGCTGGATCATTTGCATCAATGTTTCCTGGGGTATCTTTGTAAAATAATCCTCTAGGGCAGGGGCCGGCAACCTTTTTGTGCAAGAGCCAAACTGAATGGAGATTTAGAGCAAGTGGTCTGCAAAGAGCCAATCATAAAGACACAATTTATGTACTTTAAAGTGCAAACAAAATAATTTAAATTGAATATTGTACTTACAGTGCACTTCTTTGATGTGACTTCTGCTGCTGCATCATTTTGCTAATTTCTTTAAGCCCAGTTCATAGCTTGTCAAGTTAGCTTCATGCAAGCATTCAGGCTTTCTTCTGTTAATCTTGCGTGCAAATTGTTTTTGATGTGATTCAAGTGGGAGAATGCTTGTTTGCACACATAGATGGAGCCAAACATGAGAGCAAAACTGACATTCTGCATCATGCCGTATGTAAATGGAAGTTCATTCCAAGTTTGCAGAATGAGGTTATCTTCATGCACCAATTTCTTCAAATCAGTCCATTTGTGAAGTTTTGTTACTTCTGTGCATTGCTTAGCAAGGGTTTCCAGATTTGAATTTGAATTTCCGGTCTCCAAGGGCAAGCTCTTGGCTGGAGCCTGGCTAGTTTAGTTGTGGCTCGCAGACAGCTGTGGCTGTCGCAAGCCAGAGTTTCTGATGCAGATAATGCGGCATTGCTAGACGCGCCGATATCCCCCGGGACATACCTTTGGGCTAGCCGTGGAGGAGATCCTGCAGAGATTCCACCGGAGCTACCCTAGGCAGCTGCCCCAAACTGCCCCTCCACAACTTCAGCAGCCCCAGCACAGCCCCTGAAGGCTTGCAGCCTCAGACCCCCTTTTTGGCACACCAGCTGCATTACTGGCGCGCTTGCACATCGGACACCTGCTTGCACATCGGATACCACGGTTACGTGCTTCAGTTCCGCTTGGGACCTCCTCCCTTTCAAGGAATCCCGAATACTCTCTCTCCAGGCCTCAGTACTTCAGAAGGAAGTGGCCGCCTTGCTATGCAAGCGAGCCATTTATCTCGTAGACCCCACCTCCCACAGAGAGGGGTACTACTCGAGGTACTTTCTGGTGTCCAAAAAGACGTTGGCTTTCGCCCTATCTTAGACCTGAGGCTTCTCAACGTGTTCTTAAAAGAAAGGAGGTTCCAGATGCTGACTCACCATCACATCCTCCAGTCCGTCCGGCCGGGCAACTGGTTTACCACCGTGGACTTACGGGACACGTATTTTCACGTTCCCATTCATCCAGAGCACAGGAAGTACCTCCGCTTCGCCTTTCAGGAAAGCATCTACGAGTTTGCTGTGCTGCCATTCGGCCTCTCCTTAGCTCTGTGTACGTTTTCAAAGTGCGTGGACCCTATCCTAGACCCCTTGCGGTTGCAGGGGATCAGAGTAATAAACTATTTTGATGATCAGTCGCGAGAGGGAGCAGTGGCCCACACGGTGGTTGTGACAGAGCATCTGGCGAGGCTGGGCCTCACCATCAACGATGCAAAGAGTCGGCTTACACCAGTGCATTGCATGACGTACTTGGGGCTCCAGTACGATGCGCCATACCTGTCGGATAACAGAGTAGCAGCTATCCAAGGTCGCCTCTCCCTGTTTCAACAGGGATCGCAGGTCACTCTAATATTGTGCCAGAAACTGTTGGGTCTGATGGCCGCAACCATATAGCCATTCAGCTGGGTTTACTCCGCATGTGCCCGCTACAAACGTGGCTCAAAGTGTTCCACTTACATCCCAAGCGCGACAGACATCGTCGGCTAACGTTGTCTCACACGTGCTCAGCAGCCCTACACTAGTGGAGGACGACCTCTCACCTGTGCGAGGGTGCGTGGATGGGAGTTAAACCACCAAGTGGTGACGACAGACGTCTCCAACTTGGGTTGGGGGGTGGTCTGGGAAGGCAGAAGTCTGCGGATCCTGGTCAGACCACTGGATGTCCCTGCATTTAAACATGCTGGAGTTGCAGGCGGTCTCCCTTGCTCTCCACCACTTCCCTCCGGTGCTGCGGGGCTACACATGTGTTGATCCGGACAGACAACAGTGGTGGTGTATGTCAACTACCAGGGTGGCCTACGGTTCCCGGGGTTACATTGCATTGCCTTCAGGCTCTTGACATGGGCTCAAAGGAACTTGCTGTCCCTGCAGGCAACACACATTCCCGGAGTGGTGAATTGGGCAGCAGACCTCCTCTTGAGGGAAGGTCCTCATCCATCAGAGTGGCGACTCCACCCTCAGGCAGTGGAGCGCATTTGGGAACGATTCAGGAAGGTGCAGGTCGATCTCTTCACCTCGACTCCCTAGTGCAAGAATGGCACAAAGCGTTTTTGTACACTTTCCCGCCTATACCGCGCTCCCAGCCTTTCTCAAAAAGGTCCGGTTAGAGAAGGCGTCAGTTCTCCTAGTAGCCCAGGAGAATCTGGTTCTCGACCTTGTGTCAGCTCTTACAAGGCCAGCCCTGGGAGATCCCGCTTCGCCTGGATCTTCTCAGTCAGACGAGAGGCACTCTTTGGCACCCAGAACCGGGCAGGTTCCAGTTATGGGTCTCGCCTCTGAAAGGGACCGCTGGTTAGCCCTAGGGCTATCAGACATGGTTGTGGGTACATTGCAGAATGCTAGAGCAGATTTCACTTGGTCGTTGTATGCCTACAAGTGGAAGGATTTCCAGAACTGGTGTCTAACTAAGAGTCATGACCCAGTATCTTCCCCCATGCCAGTTATCTTACAGTTCCTGCAAGAACTGCTTGATGCTGGTAGGTCACCTTCCACTTTGAAGGTGTATTTAGCGGCTATTTCTGCGTGCCATGCCCCCGTAGATTCGGTATCTCCGGGTGCGCATTTTTTGGCCACCCGGTTTCTTAAAGGCGCGCGGCGATTACATCCTCCCAGGAGGTCTGTTCTCCCCGAATGGAGCCTTGATATTATACTGGAGGCTCTCACGAAGGCCCTGTTTGAGCCCATACACTCCATAGAGTTGAAGTATCTGTCCATGAAGACAGCCTTCCTCATGGCTATCACCTCCGCTAAATGGGTCAGTGAGCTGCAGGCGCTGTCGGTGCACGGCTCCTGCATGCGTATTTGGGATGATGGCAGTGTAGTGAAAAAATTAAGCTGACAAACGGTTTTTGATTCAAAAACACTATATATACAAAAAAGGTATACCTCCGATACAATCATATAAGCACAAGATTCAAACTGACTTTGGACAAGGCCTCAGTACAGCTCAGTGCATATGTTTGTATTAGAAAGCACTGATATCCATGGAGTCAATTTGAAAAAGATGAAAAGACTGACAAAGCTTTACAATGTTTCATATTTATACCTTTGTAAACAATTGTTGACTCCACTTCCATTTGTCTTACTTCTGTCCAATGACAGGGAGTACTGTCTGGTTTCACAAACGATAATTTAAAAGGCTCTGAAAAACATGTTTAATATATATTTGTTATAAGCTTCCGCAAAATATGAAGAAAAAAAAAACAGCTATTGTCTGTTGTACATGCGATTCTTAGCTGAATACTGTTTTACAGACAGAGGTGGGTGGAGCCAGCAGCAAGCGCTGGCTGCATGAAAATTAAAAAAAATGAGTGAGTGTATGGTTTTAAAACTGTTTATGGATAACTTAGAGGGGGAAAACAATTCTTGGAGACTGTTACATCTGTCACAAACTAAGTTACCAGGAGTATTTTTATTAAACATATTCTCGTGATTACACGTACAAGTATTATTGTGCTGTGGCAATATTGTAAACCAGACGTGATTTAATGTATTGCAAATAGCATAAATAAGACTTTATATTCAAGTGTTATTGTGTTGTTGCTATGGTGCAAACCAGATGTGGTTTGGATTATGGCAAGTAACATTAATAAGGCTTTGGAGTATTGTTCATAAATTTAATTAAAGCTATTATTTTATGAATTTGATTATTTTGACGGTTAAATTCCACCGTAGTTAAAGTAAAATTTAAATAAAATAAAAAATGAAACCCCAAACTAACTGTCTTTTATTTGTATGAAACAAACAGAGCAGTAAAGTTTTAGAAACGTTCTATTTTTCACTAATTAACAAATTAATTTTTTAACTTTTGAAAATGCATGGAGTAGTATTTAATCATACTAACACCTTTTTAAAAAGGTTTTAGAACTTGATTTAAAAACGGACAACATATTTGCTATAGGCAGATACATTTTAACATGGAGAGAGGGGCTGCGGAAGGATATTTTATATCAGGTTCACAATTAAAGGGGAATACACATCTCAAATGTAAAATTAAAATGAAATTGATTCAAAAAATGGGCAGTGATGGGGTAATTACTGTAACAATGACTATGCACTTAAATTAACCCCTATCCTGTTAAACAAAGCTAAATTGTGAGCGATCTGTTTTGCAGACTGCCTTTGGGTTAATGTAGATTAATTATGTAAGGTTCTTGCCAGTATGCTCAAGGAAAGTGATGGGTGTGTGTTGATGATGTTGGCTGTTGTGTTTTTTCTGATTTAGAACTGAGCAAGAATATTATGGGGATTGATTTGATACAGGTTGGAGATACCTGTAAATATAGAAATTGATAAAAGGTTGTCATCTGTATAAGAATAATATCAGAAATTAACTATTGTAAATCCAACATCATCTTCATTCATCTGCATTAAAAAAGAGGTAGAATGGTGTTTTTTTTTAAAAAGGAAATAATTGGCCTCAAACCATTTCAATAATTTTGATCAAAATAGGGGCCAAACCCTCCAGATCAACAGGGACCAGCCACATGAAATGATGGCGGGGAGAATAATGAGGCTACCTAAAGATCCTAATCCAATGGTAAGCACTCAAATAAAAAAAAATCAAATTGAATACATGACACAAGTGCAGAACAGGTAAGCACAGCTCAAAACTGAAGCTGGTATTCAACAAAAAATGATGCAAGCTGAAAATGACCGCAAATATGCTAATCTGAAATTAACGTAGGAAATAGCATAATGACCAGGGTATTTATACCAAAGAGACCCCTCACCCCAAAATGACATGGTGAAGAAGACACAATGCATTAAACAAGGACAGTATGTACAGTTGCAGTTCAAACGCATATCAATGTTGGTGGTCGTCTTCTCTTTCAGGGAATCAGGGTTATGGTAGGTAACCTAACGTTTTGTCATGAGATGTCATTTTAAATTCGATTTTTGGTTTGAAGCCAGTCATTCACTGCATATGAGACTAAGTGGAAATCCTCACTTCTCCACAAAAGCGTACATATCAGTCCATTCTGGCTAAAAAGAAAGGTATTCCTCATCTGACTTCTTTCCTTTTACCATTTTTTTAAAGAGCTCTATGCTACACTTCGAAACTGAAAAAACGTGGTAAAAGCAGGGTTACAAATTTTGACTCGTGTGCATATTGCTTGTTGACAGATCTCTCGACCAATCAAAACACAATGAAACAGATTCTAGGAATACAAGCACAATAAGAACAGCGGGTAGGTGGATGTAAAAATAAAAAAATAGTGTGATATATCACGTCCCGAGTTGGTCATTTGTAAATGTTTGATGACGCTAATAGTATGTGTAATTGTTTAGTGTGTGTGTGTGTGTTTGTGAATGACTTAAGAGACTCAAGAGCCATATTTGGTTACTTGAAGAGCCAGGTATGGCTTGCGAGCCATAAGTTGCCCACCCCTGCTCTATGGTCTCCTTACTAATGTTTAGCAGGGCTTCTATTGTGCTCCTGTAAGAGTAAGTGTTATTGCTTTGACTAATTAGACAGTCTCCTAAAGTCACATCCACTTGCAAAATATTGTACTTCCGGGATAATTAATAATCTCTACCTTACGAAATTTTAGATTTCAACAAACAAAGTCCAAAAAAGATTACTATATTTGGTTTGTAACTAACTTAAACATATCTGAAAGCAAAATGCCCAAAAAATGTGTTTTAATCATGTAGAAAATTAGTTTTGACGCGCCAAATTTAATGCTTTTTTTTCTGCCGACGACCATCTTGGATATACTGTTCACGCTGTAGCATCTGGTATTTTTGACAATTTTAGTATTTGTAATATACTTTTAAAAATAATTTAATTTACTAACTATTTCTTGCTGATAACTGAATTAGTTCAATACATGTAATGGCTGCTAGGAATGGGTAAAAGTGCTAGTCTTATTTTAATCCTTGTGTGTGGGCACCACGGTTTGTGTGTGTGTGTATCTGTGTTTCTCTCTCTCTCTCTTGTCTCTTCAGGGGACGTTATATATGTTCTTTGTTAAGTGAGGAGTGGCTGATAAGGAGAGGGGGCTTGTCAAGGAATGTGTGGGCTGGAGTGGGGGTTGCCTTATGTGAAACTCAGCACAGTTGGAAAATGCAGGAGAGTGGCTGACATGTCCAGGGTTAATAGATAAGTATTTTACTTTATGTTACTCTGTATCAGGGCTAATTCATAAACACTAGTAGCAGTGAATTTCTCTGTATAATTTACCTGTATGTTAATAATAAAACCTGATCACTGCGATTTTAAATTATTTGTTGTGTCTGGTAATTTTTACTCTCAGGTCTCAATAAATATTAAGAAAATATTAGGCCTTGTTTTCTTACAACGCTGAACTAACGCTGAATTTCAATAGTTAAAAAAATGTAAATTATTATATTAAAATAAAAAAATGTAAACACGCTGCATTTTTTTTGGTTAAAGTAGTAAATAGCTGACTTAGTTGTACAATTTGTGCCTCTAAAAACACCTTCTCTCACTGTAAACCACCTGTCAAAAGTGGGAGGCACCCACTGAGCAGTCCGTACTGCAGTTAAACACATAGGGGTCTGTGGGTTGCAGTGAGCAGGTGTAGAGGTGATGTGATTACGAAACTAAAGACAGACAACAAAGTTCATGATCCAAACAGTGGTTTATTTTTGTAATCCCGGTCTGGCGACCGCAAAGAATAGTCCCAGGCAATACACAGGAATGTGTATTGCACTGTTTCAAACAACGGGTTACAGGCTCGAAATAATAAACACGGTATAACACACACAAAGATACTCACACGATCACAAGTCCAGAGTGAGTGCAAACGTGCAAGTGGTGAAATACAATTTATTTGTGTACAGTTGTGAAGTGTTGTCCGGGTTGGTGCTGGCCTTAAGCAACAGCTCCCGGTACGTGTTAGCCGTCTAATAATAACAAACAAGTGTATAACTAGACACGACAAAACAAACGCTCATGGTACAATTTTTGTTCTCCTTTAGTGGTTCGCTCTTAACCATAACAAAGGAACAGATCGCCTAGCCACGCCCCCTTGGTTAGCAAGTGCAACTCTTTCTCCTCCAATCCGCGGTTGCCACATCGCTCCCCTTCTGGGGTGATGACTTGGTGTACCGCAGCTCCGTCCCCTTTCTAGATGGCCGATTTCCAGCTTTCCCTGGAATTAACTGACAGACCATCCAGTCTGGGGCACTCTGTTCCCTTTACACAGCGCCCTCACAGGTCGGGAGGGAGATTTATAACTAACATTCATTCTTTTTCTGTCACATGGTGATACAGTCGGAGGGGAGAGGATGCCATGCGGGACTGAGCACCAACAGCTGGAGGTCCTGGTTCATGACTATCCTGATTGTTTTGCCCCAAAGCCTAAGAACTGCAACCGCACTAGCCTGATCCAGCGCCAGATCGACACAGCGAACTCCCGACCCAGCCGCGAGTGCATCCGCCGACTGCCCTTAGCCAAGAGAGGGCCGGCAGAGGCCATTATACAGGAGATGGCAGCTAATGGAGTGATCGAACCTTCTGACAACCCCTGGGCTGCTCCAGTGGTCATCACTGAGAAGGAGGATGGCAGCTTGCGGTTCTGTATGGACTATTGCCGGCTCAACACGGTCACCCGGAAGGACGCGTACCCCCTTCCCTTGAATTGACGAAGTGTTGGATGAGATCGCTGTGACATGGTGGTTCAGCTCCCTTGACCTATGGAGTGGCTACTGGCAGGTAGAACTCGCTCCCGACGCCCGACCAAAGACTGCATTCACCACCAGACACGGACTGTGGCAATTCCGGGTCATGCCTTTCAGTCTGTGCAACGTGCCGGCCACCTTCGAGCGACTCATGGAGCAGGTACTGACTGGTGTACCGTGCTCGGCCTGTGTTGTGTACTTGGACGACTTGCTGGTCCGTGCCACCACCTTTGAAGAGGCTCTGGAGAACCTGCGGGAGGTACTGCAGCTTGTCTTAGGCAGCAGTGTGGAGTAGTGGTTAGGGCTCTGGACTCTTGACCGGAGGGTCGTGGGTTCAATCCCAGGTGGGTGACACTGCATTAGTACCCTTGAGCAAGGTACTTTACCTAGATTGCTCCAGTAAAAACCCAACTGTATAAATGGGTAATTGTATGTAAAAATAATGTGATATCTTGTAACAATTGTAAGTCGCCCTGGAAAAGGGCGTCTGCTAAGAAATAAATAATAATAATAATAATAATAATAATACTGGACCAGGTTTGGGCTGCTGGCCTGAAGCTGCATCTGACGTGCCATTGATGATGCGATGGGAGGTGAAGTCCTCGGCCACGTGGTGGGCTCCGAAGGAGTGGCCATCGACCCGGCGAAGGTCGAGGTCATTCAGAACTGGCCCACCCCCACCTTGGTGCGGCCGGTGAGAGGATTCCTGGTGTTGGCTTCCTATTACCGCTGGTTCGTCCAGGGGTTTGCAGATATAGACTGGCCGCTCCATCAATTAACTGGTCACTATGGATTATTTTACGAAGTGGCCGGAAGCCTATGCCCTACCAGACCAGAGCGCAACCACCGTCACAGATGCATTATTGGAGGGCATGTTCAGCCGTTTAGGAGTGCCAGAGGAACTCCATAGCAACCAGGGGCGAAATTTTGAGTCGCGGGTGTTTGCCGAGCTATGACGGTGGCTGAGCATACAGAAGACCCAGACCACCTCCCTACACCCCCAGAGAGATGGCATGGTCAAGCGTTTTAACCGGACACTAGCCATCCAACTGGCCCTGTGGACCAGGCAAGACCAACTGGACTGGGACCTGCATCTGTCCTTGGCTCTCCTGGCATACCGGACAGCCATGCAGGAGTCGACTGGGTATACCCCGGCATTAGTACTGTTCAGGAGGGAGCTGTGCACCCCCGTTACCCCCTGGCCGCCTGAAGGGGACCCACCAGCAGCTGCAGGACCAGAATATGTGCAGCAACTCCAAGACCGTCTGGACGCTGTCCATCAGTTCACCAGGACCAATCTGACCGGGGCTGGAGCAAGGCAGACGTGCGTTGCCAGAGGTGGGAGTTCCAACCCGGGGAGCAGGTGTGGGTGCACAGTCCTCAGCGAAAGAGGGGAGGAGCCCGAAGCTGGACAACCACTGGGTGGGGCCCTGTCGGGTGATAGCAAAGTTCTCTGAGGTGGTCTACGAAGTCCAACTTCAGCACCGGGGATGACGCGTCGTCCTGCACCGGGACAGATTGGCACCCTACCGTCCTGGGCCAGAGGGAAGCACCCCGATGGCGAGTGAAGGGGAGACACTGACGCTGCCATACCAGCCGGTAGCCCAGAGGGGAACAGGGCCCCAATGTAGACATGGGAAGGCCGGTCAAGGCCCCTGGTTGGGCGGAGGGAGCCCGGCGAAGGCCCCATTGGGTCATGCAGGATAACTCTATGAGCCAGCTGTCTTCAGAGGCTGGTCCCTGTTATCCAGGCAGCCCCATCACGGGGCTGAATTCTCCCCTACTAACCACAATCGTTGCCCCGTCTCTGGCTGACCTAACGGTGGTTCCCAAAGGAGCCAGCGGGTCCGCCGGGCCCCAAAACGGCTGTGGGACTGAGTTGTGAGTAGGGCAGTGACCGGGATGGTTCGCTTGAGGGGGCTCGCAGAAACAAGAAACAACACAACAAAAATAAACAAACATCAAAAGATAATTAATTGGAGGGGAAAACAACCTGGAGGTTACAAGTGGTAACGGATGAGAGGGAAGAATAGGGACGGGATGCGACTAGCAGAGAAGAGTGAGAGGGGCAGCGAGACCATTGCAGGAGTAGACCAGAGAGAGAGAGAGGCTAGAGAGGAATCGGAGTAGACTGAGAGGAACTGGCCTCAGTCTTGTGTCTGTGTGTGTGTTCTCCAACCCCCCTTACCTGACCACTTTCCTGTCGCCTTATTCTAAATAAATACGGGTCTTGACCCTCCCCGAAAATTGATTATTGTCCCTTCGCTTGGTTCCACCGTCTCGCTAGGACCGAAAACACTACATATATATATATATATATATATATATATATATATATATATATATATATATATATATATATATAAGCTGCAGCTTTACGGTTTTGTGTTGTTCGCTGGAGAGATTACAAAATTATATTGGAATTACAGGCACTGTCTTGGAATTACATCAATGCTAGTTTGTCTCTATGGGTCAGTACTCCTCTGAGACAGATGACGTGAAGTATGGCGCTCCACTAGGATCAATCCTTGGTCCCTTGCTTTTCAGTGTCTATATGCTCCCTCTTGGATTAATTATTAATAAATACAATTTGGGATTTCACTGTTATGCGGACGACACTCAGGTGTACTGTTCCCGTTCTACAAAACCAGAGATGGCGGTTTCTTTGCTGTCTCAGTGCCTGAGCAAAGTTCAGTTATGGATGGCTGAAAAGTTCTTGAAAATAAATCCTTGTAAAAAAGAGGTATTATTAACCCTTTGCGGTCCATTTATTAATTCTGCGTCAGGCTCGCCAGGTCCAATTAATTTTCACACGCGCAGTTAATTTTAGACGCGCTGTTTAAAAGTATTTTTTTCCACAGTCAAACGGGTTTAAATGGCCCTGCATATCAACAAAGCACTCACTAGGGATCTCCAGCCCCGCCCCACCCTTTCGTTTGCTATCGCTTTCACATATGCTACCAAATAAAAAATAATAATAATAATAGTCGCATACCGATCAATCGTCTCCTGATGACTCGTTTTATCACCAAACTCCTCAATAATGCAATCCAAGTCATTATTTTATTGCTATAACATCTCAAAAAGCTCTGCAAATGTCCGTGATAGTCTCTGTGCGCTGATACTGTAACTCCAAGCTTGTTTCCATATGACCGCCCCATCTGATGATGGGGCTAGTATGACTATTCATGAGATACGCCTTTTTTTTTTTTTTTATCGCTTGTCTCGCTCCTTTCGTTCCCACTCGGCCATTGAATGGTTTTCTCGGCTTTTTCTGTTGAAAACCGCCTTTTACGTTTTTGCATTTTAAAATGATGTCAGACAGGGTCCGACAAAGGACCTGATGGGAATAATTGCAATGTCGGACCCAGTCCGACAAAGGACCGCAAAGGGTTAATGGGCTCCAAGCAGTCCTGCTAAGTCACCTAGTATTGACGTCTCATTTGATGGTAATCTTCTGACTCCATGTAGTACTGTGAAAAACTTGGGAATTATTATGGATTCAGAACTGTGTTTGGATACCCACATTAGCTCTGTTACAAAGGCCTCATTTTATCATTTGAGGAACATTGCTAAACCAAGACCCATTTTATCTGATAAAGATGCTGAGATGTTGGTTCATGCTGTTGTTCTTTCTCGGCTGGATTATTGTAATGCTCTGTTTGCTGGGCTCCCTGATTCTAAGGTGTCCCCTCACCTCCCGACCTGCTCGCCCCTCCCCTCCCCATCCCTGGCTCTCTTCTGCGCTCCGGCTCGGCAAGAATCACACTGCGATCTGCTGAAAAGAAATGGAAGAGAACCAAACTTCCTGCTGCCCTAGACCTTTACCGCACTCTCCTCTCCTCCTTCTCCTCTACTCTCTCCTCTGCTAAATGTACTTATTTCCAATCTGTAATCCAAGCCTCCACTAACAACCCACGTAAACTATTCTCTACCTTCTCCTCCCTCCTAAACCCTCCCCCCTCCTCCTCCCTCCTCTATCTCCCCTGATGACTTTGCCTCCTTCTTCTCTTCTAAAATCTCAGATATCCGCAAACTCTTTAACACCTCTCCCTCCCCCATACCTCCTCCTGCTCCAACCCCTACACCCACTGCATCCCCTACTAACTCACCCTCCTTCTCCACCTTCTTGCCCCTCTCAGACTCTGACCTCTCCTCCCTGCTCCAGGGTCACAAACCCACCACGTGTGCCCTGGACCCCCTCTCCACTCACCTCTTTCAAGCTGCTGCTCCTGCTCTACTTCCCTTCATCTCCTCCCTTCTCAACACCTCTCTACTTTCTGGTCTCTTTCCCTCTGCCTTCAAAAAGCCTCTATCACTCCCATCCTCAAAAACCTACCCTCGATCCCACCTCCCTCCAGAGCTACCGTCCTGTCTCCCTCCTACCCTTCCTCTCCAAAACCCTCGGCCGGACTGTACACCGCCAGCTCTCTGCTTTCCTGTCCAACCACTCTCTGCTCGACCCTCTCCAATCTGGCTTCCGCTCTGCTCACTCCACTGAAACCGCCCTCCTGTCTGTCACCAACTCACTTAAGTCTGCCCGAGCTGCCTCTCTCTCCTCTGTCCTAATTCTCCTCGACCTCTCTGCTGCCTTTGACACTGTTGATCACTCTATTCTACTATCATCTCTTGCTGACCTGGGGATCTCTGGCACTGCTCTGGCCTGGTTCTCCTCCTACCTCTCCAACCGCACTTACCAGGTAACCTGGCGTGGAGCAACCTCCACACCTCACCCTCTCTTAACAGGAGTCCCCAAGGGTCAGTCTTGGGTCCTCTCCTGTTCTCTCTCTACCACCGCTCCCTGGGCCCCATCATCGCATCCTATGGTTTCTCATACCATTTCTATGCTGATGATGCTCAGATTTTCCTCTCCTTCCCCACCTCTGACTCCACCATCTCCTCGCGTATCTCTACCTGTCTGTCTGCTATTTCCTCCTGGATGCACTCGCATCACCTCAAACTCAACCTCTCTAAATCTGACCTCCTTTTCTTTCCCTCCTCCTCCCCTCCTCTGATCTCTCTATCTCTGTTCCTCTGGAATCTACCACACTCTCTCCCTCTTCCTCCGCTAAGAACCTCGGAGTCACCCTGGACCCCTGCCTCTCTTATTCCCAGCACATCTCCACTCTGGCACGCACTTGCCGATTCTTCCTGAGCAACATCCGAAGAATCTGACCCTTCCTCACCAACTATGCCACCCAGCTCCTGGTCCAGGCCTTGGTACTCTCCCGCCTAGACTACTGCAACTCCCTCCTGGCTGGCCTCCCTCGTCCGCCACCCGTCGCTCCAGCTCATCCAGAACTCCGCTGCCCGCCTGGTGTTCTCTCTGCCTCGCTTCTCCCACGCAACTCCACTACTCCGCTCACTCCACTGGCTACCGATCACCGCTCGCATCCAGTTCAAGACTCTTGTACTAGCCTACAGATGCCTTGACCAGACTGCACCCAGCTACCTCCAGACCCTCATCTCTCCCTACACCCCCACTCGACCTCTCCGCTCCGCCTGCAATAGAAGACTGGCTCTACCTCCTCTACGCTCCCCTGCTTCCCGCTCCTTCTCCGCCCTCGCTCCGCAGTGGTGGAATGACCTACCTACAGATGTCAGGACCGCCCAGTCCCTGACCACATTCCGGCGCCTCCTTAAGACTCACCTCTTCAGACAGCACCTGTAGAACTCCTCTGTTTCTCCCCTGGGACACTTTCACCCTTCCTTAAATATGCTTTACTTACTCTTATCTGCCCCCTATTTTACTGCATTTAATCCTGTACTTCAGAGTACTGTAATCTGCCAAGTGTTTAAACTGTAGTATTTGGTATTTAATCATATCTTGATGTAACTATCACTGTCACTTTTATCTGCTGTATTATTGAATTGTATTTTGTCACACTTGTATTTGCTTGAACTAGTCATTGCATTTATCTTGCTCTTATTGTATTATTACCTGTACTGTAACACTTGAAATGTATTTGCTTACGATTGTAATTCGCCCTGGATAAGGGTGTCTGCTAAGAAATAAATAATAATAATAATAATAATAATAAGCTACGTCGGCTCCAACTAGTTAAAAATGCTGCAGCTAGAATGCTTACACGCACCAGCTGTTCACAACATGTCACTGCACTGGCTTCCTGTTAAATTTAGGATATATTTAAAAATTGGCTACACTACACGGCCTTGGTCCTCAGTATTTGCAGGAATTGTTGATGCCCTATGCTCCTAGTCGCAACTTGTGCTCAGTAAATGCTGAACAATTGGTGGTTCCCAGAAGTTGCTTAAAATCAGTAGGGACAAAGGTCTTTAGTTGTTCTGCCCCGTGCCTCTGGAACTGGGTCCCAGTTTCTATCAGAAATGCTGGCACAGTTGAATCTTTTAAATCATTTTTAAAAACATATTTGTTTCATCAGCTTATTTTTGAGTTGGATTGACTGGCCAATGGCCTTTTATTATTTTTAGAGTTTTTACTGTAAAGCACCCTGGGAGTGCTATATAAAAGCAAATTATATTGTAGCACTTATTCTAACCCCTTTATCTGCAAGGCGCGTTATAACCGAGGGCCTGAGGGAGCACTGTATATTCCATATATGGATGCCCACACAGTCTGGTTATCTTTGGGCTTTTTACAATTCCTGCTCAAATTGCAAATTGACCAAGTTCCTTTGAATAATGAGCTCAGTAATTCTGAAGGGAATATCAATGTATCTTTATTTCCACCTGGGGATTTTACATGCACTTTTAGCTGACGCTTAGACACCCTCTGAATTGTTTCTTCTACAGACATTGCCGCTACTGTTACTGGATTTTCAGTCTTCAAGGTTTTTTTCCAGTTCTTCAGCAGTTCGCTTGCTATCCACGGTCTTATTAGATGCATTTCCTCTGTGTAAGTAGCATATTTCCTTCCACTTGCTATCATATCTGCGAAGTGGAGAACGTGGACACCATAGTCATTGCTGTTTCTTTGGTGCAGGTTATCATTTGGGGCAAATTTACCAATCCTGCCAATCAATTATGTTTTATTTTTGCTGCAGGTAAGCAACTTCCAGCAGGTTAGCAATGCAATCCATGAACTTGTCGTGGTAGGACTGCATTGAGTCCAAGCAGATGAGCATTCACAACTTCCAAACTATTAGTACAAGGACCCAATGACATGAATCCACATTGAACGGTACAAGATGTCAGTCAAATATTTGTTGTTTTTGCACCCATTTTAGAACACCTCTGCTCACTCCTCTCAGCTCAATGATGTGCTCTCATCAGTTATAGAGATTTAGGACAACTGGATCATAATAAGATTTTCTTTTGTTGTTTGTCCACACCTCTTCAGCAGTTTCAGCAGTATGGGTGGTTTTCCTGCACTTTTTTACAGGATCGATAGTCATGTGCAGTTTGAAAGCCTTTAGACAGGATTTTATACCACGATGTAAACTTCGTATACACATTCCTGCTCAAAGGTGTAGTGACTCGACTATTTTGTGTTTTGCAGTGTCAAACCACTTTTCAACTACTGCATTGGTGATGTGTCGCTCTGCTAAATACTCATGTTTTTTCATTTGAGACATTGCTTGCATAATGCCTAGGGCCAAACAGTACACTGCTCCACATGAGAAACCGGTACATATAATCCTTTTCCAACAACTCAACCACGTTTTGGCATTAATAGTCGTTTGCCTCCATACGCAATTGGCTCATTCTTTGGTATTGACAAAAAAAGTGGTGATTTGGAGAAGACAATTTGATTGTCTTTTCTTCATAAAGAACATCTTCGGTGATTTTTCTTTCTGGGATTGGGTTATCAGTAATTTGTTGCTCCAATTTCCTTTTTAATGGCTTTCTGCAGGAACTCCCAACTTTGCTGCACTTTGTTATTTGTCAATCGGGTTATCGCAACACAGCAAATGGACTGGTAAATGTAAAATGCCTCCTGTAATTTATTACACTCTTGCAACCTTGCAAAGCAGTGGCAGAAAAAAAGTCTGGGGTTTCTTGTCCAATGCCGGCAGTATTTTGCTTAAGGATGATATGTGAAGAATACAAGGCCAAATATGTGTATCTTGCGATCGTCACATTGGGATGCCTCATGTTTATGATATCCCACGTTCTCAGTAGGTAAGCTGATCGGTTCCTACCCTTACTGGTATCCACGGTTTTCTTCTTCCTAAGTAGAATGATCTTTGGGTATTCATAATAAAAATGGTGATAGCTGGAACTGAATGGTCATCCGATAGAAGTTCAGCTACTGGGATAGCTGCAGAGTTTGTTTTTGGGTTTCTTGATAACTGTGGCATAATACTACACATTTATTCCTTTGTTTATTGGATTAACCAGTGATCCAGTTGCATCAATGTGTAAGTTCATTTTCTGTATTTTTGAGACTGCGTATACAGGTTAACTGCAAACGGAAAAATGGAAAAGTATTGAACATATCAATGTCTATGGCTTGAAAACTGTCTATGGTTGCAATTATGTCAACTATGTTATCCTTTGAGAAATTATTTCGTTCATGAAATTCTGACTGTATTTTTTTGCCAAACATCCAAATGTTTTACATCTGACAAATTTCCACTTAGAAGTACTTTTTCATCTGCAGTTTCCATCTTTTATAATAGTATTTTGCTGGCCCATTGTCAGCAACTTTTTCAGCTATCTCAGTCCTTTTGCTGCTTTTCAAGTGTCAGCTGTGAACCTCACTTTGTTCATGTCATATCTGTCCTGATGCAGCCATTTCAACAAAAACATTGATTGCTGCCGTTGATTCCTCACAAATGGTAAAATCGTAAATGCAGCATCCATAAAATTTGCATTCTGCTTTACCTCTAAAATAACATGCACTATGAAATGAATGAAAAAATATCAGTCCATTCACCCTTTAACCGTTGGTCTGAATTGGGTTTGATTGCATCCCATTCTTTTGCATTAAGACATATTTTAAATTTCGAGGGAACTCCCTTATTATTATTATTTATTTCTTAGCAGACGCCCTTATCCAGGGCGACTTACAATTGCAAGCAAATACATTTCAAGTGTTACAGTACAGGTAATACAATAAGAGCAAGATAAATACAATGACAAGTTCAAGCAAGTACAAGTGTGACAAAATACAATTCAATTCAGCAGATAAGTGACAGTTACATCAAGATATGATTAAATACCAAATACTACAGTTTAAACATATGGCAGATTACAGTACTCTGAAGTACAGGATTAAATGCAGTAAAATAGGGGCAGGTAAGAGTAAGTAAAGCAAATTTAAGGAATGGTGAAAGTGTCCCAGGGGGAAACAGAGGAGTTCTACAGGTGCTGTCTGAAGAGGTGAGTCTTAAGGAGCGCTGAATGTGGTCAGGACTGGGCGGTCCTGACATCTGTAGGTAGGTCATTCCACCACTGCGGAGCGAGGGTGGAGAAGGAGCGGGCTCTGGAGGCAGGGGAGCGTGAGGAGGTAGAGCCAGTCTTCTAGTGCAGGCGGAGCGGAGAGGTCGAGTGGGGGTGTAGGGAGAGATGAGGGTCTGGAGGTAGCTGGGTGCAGTCTGGTCAAGGCATCTGTAGGCTAGTACAAGAGTCTTGAACTGGATGCGGGCGGTGATCGGTAGCCAGTGGAGTGAGCGGAGTAGTGGAGTTGCGTGGGAGAAGCGAGGCAGAGAGAACACCAGGCGGGCAGCAGAGTTCTGGATGAGCTGGAGCGGACGGGTGGCGGCCGCAGGGAGGCCAGCCAGGAGGGAGTTGCAGTAGTCTAGGGCGGGAGAGTACCAAGGCCTGGACCAGGAGCTGGGTGGGCGAAGTTGGTGAGGAAGGGTCGGATTCTTTGTATGTTGCTCAGGAAGAATCGGCAAGTGCATGCCAGAGTGGAGATGGGCTGGGAATAAGAGAGGCAGGGGTCCTGGGTGACTCTGAGGTTCTTAGCTGAGGAGGAGGAGAGAGTGTGGTAGATTCCAGAGGAACGGAGATAAAGAGATCAGAGGAGGAGGAGGAGGAGGAGGGAAAGAATAGGAGGTCAGATTTAGAGAGGTTGAGTTTGAGGTGATGCGAGTGCATCCAGGAGGAGATAGCAGACAGAAAGGATAGAGATACGGGAGGGATGGTGGAGTCAGAGGTGGGGAAGGAGAGGAAAATCTGAGCACCATCAGCATAGAAATGGTATGAGAAACCATAGGATGCGATGAGGGGCCCAGGGAGCGGGTGTAGAGAGAACAGGAGAGGACCCAAGACTGACCCTTGGGGGACTCCTGTTAAGAGAGGGTGAGGTGTGGAGGTTGCTCCACGCCAGGTTACCTGGTAAGTGCGGTTGGAGAGGTAGGAGGAGAACCAGGCCAGAGCAGGTTCTCCTCATTACATGTTGCACCTGTTGTATTACTCAAGGTGTGAATGACATGTTGTCTGTAGTACCACACAGGCCATCGCTGTCACATACATATTCAGATTTTTTCTGTTTAGGTGATTCCCAACAAGCCAAAAGCGAGACAAATAAGATTTGACTAAACTTGTGGGGACACCGGGACATGCTACCTAAAAAAAAGGGCTGTCCTGGGAAAATCCGGATGGTTGGTACAGTAGCATTACTACTACCAGTACTACTACTGCTACTACTAATATGCCCTTTCTGTGGTCAGTCCGAGTCGGTAAGTCACATATATTTTTTGTGCGCCAGGCTGCAGCCGTTCTTCCTGCTGCTAAAGAACCTCCTGCTGCAGTTCTGGCTGCACTTTTCACCCACCCTCCTCATTTTCGGGCACCCTGTTCGTGGCTCCACCAGGAAGAGGGACCTCCTCGTGAATCTGCTCCTGGCTCTTGCTGGACTCGCCATTTACAAGACCAGGAAGCGTAAGATGATCGGGGAGGGTCTCTTTGACTGTGGGGCCATGTTCAGGGCCCTAGTCCGTTCAAGGGTTAAGTTAGAGCACGCCCACGCGGAGTCCGCTGGCGACATGCCGTCATTTGTCGACCAGTGGGCTCTAGGGGGCATGCTCTGTACCACCTCCCCTTTTGTATTAAACATTTAATTTACAGTCCTTTTACCGTTTTTTCTGTTAATTTAGTTATCGCCTAGTCTTGTTAGCACCCCTTTATAGGGGTGCTAAACTGAATTTTTTCTCCGGCTGCCTTTGGGCGGCCGGTGCACCAGCTGCCACTGGGCAGTCCGTGTAGTCCGCCCTCTGGGCAATAAATAGGACGACTAATATGCCCTTTCTGTGGTCAGTCCGAGTCGGTAAGTCACATATATTTTTCGTGTGCCAAGCTGCAGCCGTTCTTCCTGCTGTTAAAGAACCTCCTGCTGCACTTTTCACCCACCCTCCTCATTTTCGGGCACCCTGTCCGTGGCTCCACCAGGAAGAGGGACCTCCTCGTGAATCTGCTCCTGGCTCTTGCTAAACTAGCCATTTACAAGACCAGGAAGCGTAAGATGATCGGGGAGGGCCTCTTTGACTGTGGGGCCATGTTCAGGGCCCTCGTCCGTTCTCGGGTTAATTTAGAGCACGTCCAAACGGAGTCCACTGGCGACATGAGCTCTTTTGTCGACCAGTGGGCTCTAGGGGGCGTGCTCTGTACCACCCCCTCATTTGTTCTTTACAGCCCTTTTGACCGGTTCTTCAGTTAAATTCAGTTAAATTAGTTAAGGGACGTCTTTTTTAGCACCCTCATATGTACCTTAAATAGGACTGCTACTACTAATAATAATAGTGTAGCGATCTTGGTTCCTGCAGGCAGGCGCATCACACAGGCGGGCGCGAACCTGGGACCTCTCGCACTAAAGCATAGCGCCGATACCGCTGTACAAAACAGCCAACTCCGTTGCAAGAAGCGTATATCAGGCTTATGTCTTTGTGTGTGATTACGTCACCTACCAGCCCTACTGCTGCCTTCCCCCGTGCACGCTACAATAGTAATATTATTATAATAATAACTCGAGTATTTTTGAATGTTGTATTTTCTATTGTAATAATTGTAAGTCATCTTGGATTAAAAAAGTGTCAGCTAAATTAATAAATAATAATAATAATAATAATAAACACAAATGTCTCAGTTCATGTAAATTAGTAACGTGTTATAATTAAATCATATATTTCCATATGGTCATATAGATATAGTTATGTTTTGAGTTCACACTTTGTTACTGCAAGTGCGGAAACTCTTACTGAGTAGTCTTTGCAAATGACGTCCCAGATTTTTGTATGATTTTTGCTGTTTTTGTATGAAATCTGTTTTAGGCCGGTAGAAATACATATGGGTGACGTAGAGGGGTTCCTCCTCTGTGAGAATCAACTTTGAAATAAGCGATTTAACCCCTGAAATACCCCAGTACTTATTAAATTTGCGTTATTGGCCAACTTGCAATCTGTGCCATGTTTGCCCACTGTTTTCGTATCAAAATCCTTTTTGGGCCGGGATAAATACATTGGGTAACATAGATGGGTTCCTCCTCTGTGAGAATCAACTTTGAAATAAGTGTCCCAGTGCGATTTAACCCACGAAATACCCCAGTTACTTATTCAATTTGTGTTACATTTGCGGGATGCAAATAAGAAGCTGGCCGAATAAGAAGCTGGCCGAATAAGAAGCTGGCGAACATGAAGCCAACGTCAGCATCATACTTTGGAACCTGTAAGAGGTCAACAAGTAAGAGCAAAGGGATTCATGCATTTTTATTGGTTACACTTTGGAGTGCTGCTGCTGAAATCTTTAGTATGTTTGCAAAGTGGAGACCTATCTAGGGATACCTCGATATTTAGTGAGCAAAGCGTCCAAGGGGTACATGGGGCATCCAAAGATGTGCCCCCATGTGTTCTGTATTGGTTATAAAGGGCTACATTTTGGAGTGCTGCTGCTTGTGGGGTACAGATTGCTCACTAAAAGCGTTGTTTTTTCTGCAAAGTGGAGACGATAACCTATTTAGGGATACCTCGATATTTAGTGAGCAAAGCGTCTAAGGGGGTAAATGGGGCAAAACAAGCGGGTAACATGGGGTACCGCTATGCTGCTGATAAAAATTTTGTATTCATATTTTCATTTTTCTTGAAAGAGGGAGCGGTTATCTTTTAAACAGTAGCAATATATTAATTGAGCAAGATGTGCAAGTGAAAAAGGACACGCTGCTTTGTCAACTACACCGCGAATAAGGAACCGGGAATAAGTAACCAACTTCTTCTGCGCTTCAAGTTCTCATCTGCTTTTGGGGTTTCATGCCTTATTGCTGGTGTCAGTAGCTGCCTGATGAACTTTGCCTAGCATTGAACAATACCAGTGGTGACTCAAATATATAAACCAGGTTGTTGTTATAATAATAATAATAATAATAAGCATGCTTTTAGCTTATTTGTTTGTGACTAATGGGTTTTACTAAATATTCATCGGGTGAGATTTGTCCTGACTAGCATTTCATGTTCTCCAAATTCATGTTCTCCAATACAGAAAAGGCAAATTCTGTTAAGGTATGCTGCCATGCCCAAGTTTAAACCACCTCCAAGGAAGGCTTAAATTTAATCCACCTTTCACATGTAAACCTTGACTAAAATGAGTGGTGCAATGTGATTATATTGAATCTTGAATTAAGAAATGTTAACCTTGGATTAATTTTAAACAAGGATTACACATAAAATCTGGTTTAAAGTTGTGTGCAACATGATTATAATATAATCATTGCAGGTTGTTTGAAGCTGTGGCTGTGCTAGATCGTACCTGTAGTACTGATTTAACTTGGCACAACTGACAGGAATACTTTTTGTCTGTACTAACTTACCAGTTTGTTTTCTGAAAGCTGTTTATTTTACGTTCTGTTCAGCACCCTCTGTAGTAGCCTTTCGTTTAATGTGTGATTCTGAAACTAAATAGCGATCGATCGTATTTTCTCCAAAGACACATTACAAAATGTGCAAAACAATTACCTCCATCTGCATGTACAGTTTCTTTGGGAAATATCTTGACACGATCATCAGCCAAAATATACTTTGCTTTTTTTGCTTTGTTGTCCATTTCTGGTATTTTACCTCCAATGTTGTAAACTAGATCAAAACAATGCAGCATCAACTTTGTCCCACCCCCTACTGCACAGTACAGATCACATAAAAGCAGTAAAGACGCACTTTGTCATTTGAATAGTAAACAAGAACGTTAACTGCTTTGGAGAATTTATTTTGTAAATGTTACTTGCGGACGTTTTTTGTTTGTTTGTTTTTTACTTAAGTGCAATGCACACGGAACGGCGAAGGAATCAAAAAGGGCTATCTACAGAAGGAAGATACGTAGTTTACGTTGCTTGCGTTGTGCAGTAGTACATTTAAACAAGTTTTTTTTTTCCCTCTCCGTACTTGTTCGGTATGCATTGACCCCTAAGAGGTGAATTTCGCGGTGACCCCTCAATTTCACGATTTCCGCGAATTAGCGATTTAGGTAGATCCCTAGTTATAACATGTGAAGTTTATCTTTTCTATGACAAAAAATGCTAAAATTCAGGGCCAAAATAATTCAGCATGTGTTAAGCACCAACTGTCTTGGCCATTTCGCCAGTGGGCCTATAACGGCATGATAAATATATATACAGTGTATGTGATTTTATACAGCACTGTATATAATACAACTTGCATTGAGAAAACACCACTGGAATTGGAATAAAGTAAATTATTATGTAATACAATGCACGTGCATTCATGGTTTTGGCAAGTAGCTTTTTCAAAAACATATCATTATGTGCAGTAATAAAATATGTTAAAATATAGCAAATCCACATTTTCTAGTGTTCTGTGTAACACGGGCCATCGTTTAACCTTGAAAAAAAATTAAATACAGAGTACCTGAAACAGATATATGCATTTATCATATCAACAACATCAACGTGTGTTGTAAAAATAAAGCAAAAATTGTTTTTAAAATTGTCCAAAATACTTACTTAGGGACTAAGAATGAAAAATGTCAAGAAAAAAATGCCATTTTTGATATGGAAATTGTCAAAATAAAGGGGCAGCTGAAAGGTAAGAATTTACCAGTCAGGACAATGGCATTTAAATAGTACTATTAAACTTTCTGTTGGTAATGTGGTTTCTTCTGCAGCGGTTTTCAAACTGGGGTACGCGAGAAATTCTGAAATGGCGGACAACGCATTTTATTTAGTATCACTTGCCAATCTATTGCAAACTTTTGTCATGTAATCAACGTTTAATCGCTAACACCAAACTGATGTGCTGTGACAGAGCGTTCAGTGCACACACATATGATGTTTAAATAAGCCCTGTCTGTCTTTGGGATAAAAAAATACATATTTAAAAAAAAAACTAAAAGCCTAGTCTTTAACTTTAATTCAAAATACAAAATGTATGGCCAATCAGAAACCGAAGTATTGCCATGCGGTCTTATATATACAAGCCGTTACGTGTGGTGTGAGAGCAAGAGTTTTTAGCTTTCAATCCAGTGAAAAAATATGGATTGTTGGCTCAATATTAGTGCATAACTAGCAAAGGGTGATCAAGACGAAATACCGTCAGAGATTAAAAACGCCAAAAATGTCTTGCGACTAAAGCTCTCTCCAATTTCCCTCCCATCATCAGTGATTTGTGTGGTAACAAGCAGGGAGGGACATCCATCACACTGATAATAGGTAAGCATTATTATTATTATTATTTTTTAATTAGCACTGTACATTTTAGTCACCAAAAATTTAAAAATGCCAATAATATCTTTTCGTAATGAGGTCAGCTGTAGAGATGCCTGGATAGTGAACTTTTCTTTGCTTTCTTTTCTGTAATTTTATTATCACTAAAAATACATTATTGCCATTTGCTATTACAGAATAAATAGTCCTGTGTCATTTCTGAGTGATTGAGGCTAGCACGGAGACTTTGTTGATTTTAATTAATTAGTAATTACAATAAAATGATGTTGATGTTATCCAAAAGTAAATATATTTCTTTCCGTTATAATACTGTAACTTTTATAACTGTATCCATCACACACTCCAAGGCTCTTGTGCATTTTGGTGTATCGTTATTGTACAGATCTTTTTTTTCTGTTTTCATTTTATGACTCTCAGATGGGGGTATGCGGTGGACTACATTTTTTGGAAAGGGGTATGCAGCTTAAAAAGATTGAAAAACCCTGTTCTACTGTGATTTGGTACAATTAATGTCCTCTACGGAGTGATACACCAGCATCACTGTGACACATTTCCCAATATTGTCCACAAAAGTGACAGTGAGTATTGTAGAGACACCTTGGTTGTATCTACAGCTTTACAGTTTTATTTTTTGTTCTTCAGAAACAAAAGGTCAGTAAACTCTGTTGGCATATTTAAAACAAACAAAAATAAGAAATGGTGGTTGGTTCTGAATCAAACATATTGACCCCCTCACTGAAGAAAATGTCCCCCTAAAATCTGTAAGTCCTGGAGCAAACACTGCACACACATAACAAATCCTCCTGTTACAAAGCCCATTTTTTTCAGATCACTGTCTACTATGATCACTTCCAGTAGAGAGGTCAAAAGACCCTTGGCAATCTTTTGGATTCTGTCGAAAGGTCCGTTGGTCACATCCCTCTCTGACGAATCGTCTGGGATCATATATTCACATGCTTTTGTGAGGTCCTTCATGTCGTCAGCATCACAAGCCATCACGACATCATCCACTTTAGGAACGGTGTTCTCCATCACTATATTTGCCGTCTCAAGAAAGGTGTTCTCAGAAGTATGTAAAGTTTTCATATGATATAATGGCTTACTCTTTCATGCCAACTTACAAAAACCTGTTCAAACCACTCCACAGAACAGTAATTTCAGAAAGAACTTAAGCTGAAGCTGTTGCCAATCTCTAAAAAAGCTATTTCAGCAGTTTTTTTTCTCGCCTCTAAAAGCTGTTTCGTGCAGTTTTTTTCTCGCTCTCTAAAAGCTATTTCTGCAGTTTTTTTTCTCGCTCTCTAAAAGCTATTTCGTGCAGTTTTTTCTCGCTCTCTAAAAGCTATTTCGTGCAGTTTTTTCTCGCTCTCTAAAAGCTATTTCGGCAGGTTTTTTTTTCTCGCCTCTAAAAGCTGTTCCGTGCAGGTTTTTTTCTCGCCTCTAAAAGCTGTTCCGTGCAGTTTTTTCTCAAAGCGATTTCATGCAAGTTTTTTCTCACTCAAAGCTATTTCTGCAGGTTTTTCAGGAAATATATTTTTTTACTCTGCATTTAATGCTTTTAGAAAATGTTATTTTATATTTGTATGTTACAAAATCATGTCGTTTTTGTTTAGTCATTGATATCTTTTTCAGTCTGTAAAAATACACGTTTATTATATGTGTTGTCTGTGTGTGAAGGATTGTAAAAAATATTTTGTCCAAAATGTGTAAGCATAAAAGACATTCATTAAGAAAATAATTAAATTATAAACATAGGCATGCTTATATACATGTGCTTATTCATGCTTATAGTCATATCCCTATCCATAACCATATTCAGGGTCATAAAAAGTTCATAAGGTCATAAAGGTCATAGGAAGTCAGCATTTTTTAAAGGCGGCATAACTATACACTACTAGAAAGGAGGAAAATAAAGTATTTCCTTTTCTTTCCAAGAGTTGGCAATAGAAATATTACTCTGGTTGGTTTGACGCTAGAGGGAGAGTAAAAGCTCACCGCTCGAAACCCCCCCGCCGACTCAGGAAACGGCGGATGGAACAAGCATCCTCCGAAACGTGCTCCTGCCAAGCCGTCATTTTTCGCACTGCAGATCCACAGCAATGCCACCAGACCTATAGTGCCGGAGGACAATACAGATCTGATGGCTCCACTGCAGAACCATAGGCACCCTATCGGCCACAGGTGTCGCTGAAGCGCAGTGAGCCGTGGATTCCCCTGCCGACCTAAGCCCTCCTGACCCGGGCAGCGCTCAGCCAATCGTGCGCCGCCCCCTAGGAACTCCCGGTCACAGCTGGCTGTGACATAGCCTGGATTCGAACTTGCGATCTCCAGGCTATAGTGCACTTCCTGCACTCGCGGAGCTTTACTGGATGCGCCACTCAGGAGCGAGGTGGCTCTTCTAGCAGCTTTGACATATGTGAGATCAGGTAAATTGGGCTACACAGAGGTATATCCCAATCAATAATGGAATAACATTTCTTACTTGAAAGGGAATTCATTTTACAACATGTCTACCCTTTGCAAAATAGAAGTAGGGGCCAATCACCAGTTTCTATCACCAACAGCAACTGTTTAGCAATAAGAAGCCTAATGGATCTGTTCAAAACAAGCATGTATTCTGTGAATAGCATGCATTGTATTTACATGTTCACCAAAATTTAATTTGGAATCAAGTTACAGGCCCTGGTATTAGATTCTCAGTAAGTACAAGTGGAGAACCATAAGTCGTAATTGTCAAGATATTTTATTGAACTTAATTTTTAAGCCAAACATTTTTTTAACATAAAAAATGTGTTTTATTATGCTTAAACCAAGTCTCCAATAAATTAATCATATTAAAGCTACTTATCTAAAGGAGACAGAATATTAGAACAAACATATAGAATCATATCAGCATATTAACATAGCATAGCATTTTTTGGTCAGTGTATGACAAAGCGCACAGCTGCATACATTTTGAGCATCTGCAAATTTGAAAGATTATTTTATGTAAAATGCTTTAAAGAGAAGTGTCATATTTCAAATCCACTGTTATATATATACACATATATATATATATATATATATACACATATATATATATATATATATACACACACACACACACACACACACACACACATATACATATACGCGCACACACACACCTCAGTCTTTATTGCAAACTATTATACAAGCAGAATACTTAAAACATAGAAAAGATAAACAGATTTAGGGCTTATGTTAACAAAAAGAAAAGTCATATTGAATTTCAACTCAATTATAGTTATGTTCTGAAAAAAGATGACAGTAACAGTTGTAATGTGTTTAATGTTTACAGACCAGGGATTTTCGTTAAATTGTTTTGCTCAGATTATTGAGTTTTAACTGTACTTACTAAAAGTACAGTTTTCATTCAAGACAGTTCCTGTTTGCAAATAAATGCTTTCATTTTCATTAAAAACATCTCTGTTAGGTTGATGGTTTCGGTCCATTTATTCTTCTCTGGATTAGTGTACGTAACCAGATTTTCTGTGTATTGTAAGATGGCTTTGAGAAACCTGGTGAGAAAAGTATAAATCATCAAAATGGCTCAGTAGTAAAGCATTATTGTTAGTTAACATTATAGCATAAAGGGCCACATTTCAAACCTATCACAAAGGCATATTTAAACACAAATTAATTGCTTCTTGGCTTCAGATTGGAAACCAACAAAATCTGATCTTGAATGTGATTTTCAAGACAGCTTATTGTGTTTATGCCAGCACCCATTGTCAGCTGAACTTTGGAAGTCTTAAAAGTGTTAAATGGACAGGCTGTAGGCCTGTGCTGTATGTATTCCTGTAATATCATGTTGTACAATATCCTGCAATATCTTTGTCAACATAATCACAATTTTCATATTTTTACTAACATATCCCTGGTCATTAATGAGTTTTGACAAGTAGTTTTTGTTTTCACATTGGTTATGCATCTTCTGAATTAACAACATTGGCTGCATCAAATCAGAAACATGTAATTGGTTCAGCATTTTCATTGGATCATCTATACGTCATCTTTGCCAGGATCCTACCTGCTCGGTATGACAAAGGTTGAGGAGGGGCGGGAACAGGTTTATGAATATGCATGAGAAGCCCATATATTGGTGTCACAAAGACGGCCGACAGTGGGTGACGTCAGACCAGAAACAGGAAGTAATACACAACAGACAGTGAGGTTGGTGAAGCTGAGCACTTGGTTGTGCTCAGCATTTAATAAACAAAATAAAAGAACACAAAAACAGCACACGGCACTTTCGCCAAAATAAATATATAAACAAAACGGACTAAACAGTAACACACGGTGGACGGACAGACACACAAACACGGTGAGCACAAAAACACTTATTCTTCTTATTATTCCTCTTATATTTTATTTTCTCTCCTCTCCACACCCGTTCTCCACTCACGAACACCCAACCCCGAGTGAATGAAACGTGCATCTATTTATACCGTTGTGCTGGGATTCAATTACTAATTAATTATTCACTTGAATCCCAGCACGTGAATTAATTACGTGCAACCTCGTGCTCACATATTAAATACTTTAAAATGCACGTGCAGTGATGTGCAATCCCGTGCCTAAATACAATTACATCTTAAATAACTCGTGCTGCACACACCCATTTATATCCCGTGCAGCCATCTCTATACACCAACATTAACACACGCAACATGCAACATACAACATATAACACAAACTACGCACAAGGGCGTGGCCACATTGCCACAATTGGCAATAAATAAATACATTATTTTTGGTGGGTTAGGGTGAAATAGGAATGAGTAATAAAACTTTAAGTGAGAACTATGCATGATAAGCAACACAACAGCGTGTAGACAGACAGCAGATTTCACTGCCTAGGTAAATTGTTACATGTGACATTGTCTTATGCACATTTTAAGTACAAACATAAATATTCCTATGGTTGGAGGTTCACCGCCTGCACATCTTGCAGCTTCACTGTAACCAGGCGGGAGTCTGTAAAGAGGATGTTGTGATTATACAGGGCTTGTTATGCATATTCATAAACCTGTTCCCCTACTCTGAACATGTGCCAGAGCGAGAACGTAGTACAGATGAACCGATCAAAATGCTTTGTGACCAAAGAAATGTTTCTGATTGAACAGTGAGATTGAAGCAGACGAGGTTGTGAATTCTGAAGACATTTTGGTGGGAAGACCCAATGTGTAACCATTGTGAAACAAAAATAACTGCTCAAAACTGATTTATGACCAAGGATATGTTAATTAAAATAACAAAACAATCACAATTAATGTTGAAAAAGATTTTGCAGGAATACGTTCAACAAAGCAGGAAACTAAAAAAAGTAACGCATTGTGTTTTAAACCCTACAGCCTGTTCTGTTACACTTTCATTCACAGGCAAACTGCTTTGTTCCATATCAATGGGACATAATTCACAGTAAAATGGAAGCGTTACAAGAGATTAATCATTCTTTGTGAATACTGAGAGGATCAGAAAAAAGAGATATTGTACGACTGACATGTAAAAAAAAAAAAAAAAAACTCAATAGTAATACAACAGGAGTTTAAAGATTATTTACAAAATACCTTTAATTGACTTTCAACCGATAACTAATTGTATCCCTGTTATTATTATTATTATTCATTTCTTAGCAGACGCCCTTATCTAGGGCGACTTACAATTGTTACAAGATATCACATTACTTTTTACATACAATTACCTTATTTTTACATACAATTACATTATTTTTTACACATTATTTTTACATACAATTACCCATTTATACAGTTGGGTTTTTACTGGAGCAATCTAGGTAAAGTACCTTGCTCAAGGGTACAGCAGCAATGTTCCCCCCCAGGGATTGAACCCACGACAAGAGTCCAGAGCCCTAACCACTACTCCACACTGCTGATATTTTTTACTTAGTTTTAAAAGCTTTTGATTTATTAGGAAAAAAAGAAAGAAAAAAAAAAACATGAATCCACCACCGTATACCCTTCCACTGCTAATTTCTAAACAACCACAATCTGTTAATCACTTTTATTCTGCCATTTCTATAAAGCCATGATCAATATACTACAGTCTGCTTTTTCATTTGGAATTGGGGTCTAAAGGGACCAAAGCAAGGCAGGGTGTATCTGTTATAATGAAGTGAATGAAGTTCAGATGAAACACACAACCAATGTGAGTCAATCTGGGTTAAGCTAGCAGATCATTAAGAGCTATTGTATGGGTAGTCTCCATGTTTTTAGTTACCAATTTGTGCAGTGTATATAGAGCATTGTTAATAAAAATAAAATAAAAATATTGAAGTCAGGAAATCTCATTTTCACAACAAGTTACAAGATTGTGCAGAATTATTCTGAATTTTGTAATATAAAATATTGAGCCAGTCTGTAGTCTACTGCAGTTCAGTGTAGATACAGAGCAAGTGTAAATGAGTTTAAGGCCCTGTACACACTATGCCTTTAAACCGTATTAAGACAAAGATATAACAATGGAGACTAAGAGGAGGCTAGTGAAAGCGATGATATTCCCTGTGGCTTTGTACGGGTGCCAGTCATGGACGATGAGGACAATCGAAAGAAGGAAGATCAATGCGTTTGAGAGGAATGCTAAGAGTGGCATGGACTGACAGAAGAACGAATGCTTCGATAATGGAACAAATTGGAGCAACACTACCATTGGAGGCCATGATTGTGAAGCAAAAATGATCTGACTTTGGCCACGTGATGAGAAACAAGGGGTTGGAGAAAACAATCATGCTAGGAATCAGTGAAGGCAGGAGAAGGAGAGGCAGGCCGCGGATGAGATGGTTGGACAAAATCAAAAACATAACAGGACTATCTCTCTGTGATCTCCGAGATGCAGTTATGGACAGAAATAGGTGGAGGGTGTTCAGAGGTCGTGTCCGATCTGACGGTACAAGGTGACAAAGTGAGGTTTGCCTTAAATGGCTAAGTTTGTGCAAAATGTGAGGCTCCAGGGAGCAGGGTGGGGGGGTTCTATAGTCTTGTTGTTAAGTATCCTAAATAGTTTTCCAAATTCAAATTTCATGCTGTGGTTTCATCAAGCTTTTTTCACAACGATCTGCCAAAATATGCATCCAGTATGCTATGTTCTTCTTTTTTCTGAACTAACATGAAAAAATAATATTAAAGTTAGTATATTACTACGACGATGATTACTACTAATAATATGCAAATTATTATTATTCCGTCATCATTAGTCTCCTGATCAATTTATTTCAAAGATGACTAAAAGCAACAACAAAAAAAACATGTGAACCCTTTATCATTTCTTTGAATTTCTATCAGAATGAAATTGAAGCACTATAATAATTTTATTTAGTATGGTCATCTGATCCACTTTTATATTCTGTTGTATCTAATTCTAGGTATGTTATGTTAAATGCATCATAAATTGTTAACGTTACAAAATTGGTCACAAACAAAAAAGCAATGTTGAGTCCCTCTGTTAGTGGTTTTGTAAAAAAACAAACAATTTTATTTTCCTTTAACAAAATATATTGCACTTTGGACTAAAGACACATATGGCTGGGAATATGATGTATTGTGTGGAGGAATGAAGGATGATGACTGATGCTGAGAGTAAGCAGCTTGTTGTGCTCTCTCTGTGCCTGCTGTTGCTTGGGTGCCAACTTATTTTCAATGTTTCTTTAAATCTCTTGATAAATATTTAAAGTACGAG
The DNA here is from genome assembly GCA_030684275.1 of Acipenser oxyrinchus oxyrinchus. Lineage (NCBI taxonomy): Eukaryota > Metazoa > Chordata > Actinopteri > Acipenseriformes > Acipenseridae > Acipenser > Acipenser oxyrinchus. Next base: position 30,783,750 of record CM060251.1, read on the forward strand.
AAAAGCTCTTAAAACTGCAACCTCTAGTCTTCTGCATCTGCTATTCCCACTGGTAGCCATCTTTGACCATCCGGCTACCCACCCACAAAGGAAAGCTCAGTGTCCGAGGCCTGCACTCCACTCGTCTGCAGCTGTGTTTGTTTCAGCTCCAGAAGGAAAGCTGTGTCTGAGGCCTGCACTTCACTCACCTGCAGCAGTGTTTGTTCCAATCTTCACTATACATTTTCTGTTTGTAATCCGTTACCCATAGGCGGCGCGTATAAGAGGCTTGGGGAGGCTAAGCCTCCCCAAAATAAATTGCCCAAACCCTCACAAGAAATTGTTCTGACCAACAACGAATTTTTTCCCCGCAATTGAGCAAAGCAGGTCTAACAAACATATTTCTCGTTTTCCTACTGCGCAACCGCCAGACCGCTAGGGCAGCTGGGATATCAGAATCAACACTGTAGTGCAGAGACAGCATTTATTTGCATTTTAATGTCATTGGAGGAGACAATGCTTTGCTGGTTTAACGTCAATTCTTCTCGCCGATCTGAGCCCCCCATACCGCTGCAGTAGGCAGCCGACGAAAACTCTGAATCCTTTTCACTCATTCCTTTGCCTGGAAATATCCTCTTCACAATTTCTACATTTATTCGAATTGCTGTTATCTATACAAACAGCTTGAACCGAATCTGATTTTACAGAACTTGTGGCAAAATATTTTCGTAGCATACTGTCTGTTTCCACGCACCACCATTTTGTGAGAATTTTAAAAGTTAAAATATAAAGATAAAACAAGTGATAGAAATAGCTATAATTAAAAATGTGGTAAAGTGCTGTTTCTGACGTGCATTAAAAAAAAGACACAAAACTGTTTGTGTTAAAGTTAAATAACACAACTAACAATTTAACCCAGAGGTCCCATAATGCAGATTCTGTTTCTTGCAATTTTGAAAGTTTTTTCCGTTGTGATTCTAAATGTAATAGTGTTAAAACATACTTAGTGAAGCATCTCAATGTTGTACAGTACCAACATGTAAACCTGATGCTCATCCTGTCAACATTCTGCAGTTGAATTGTTTTTATGATTTTTATCTAAGCAATATTAAAACAAAACCAGCGATTATCCACAAACCAATACAGGCTGGTTGATAATAAGTGCCCTGATAGAAAAGCTTAATCGTGAACCCCCTTTAAAATTTGTGCATGCGCAGTATAGACGGTATCTACTTATTTCCTGTTCTACCAATTTCCTGTGACACTAGCATTTATTGATTTTTTTATTTTTTTTCTATTTTTACTTAGGAATTTTCACACATTAAAAGAAAATCCCATGCACAGCATTTAATTAAAATTGTATTTGTATGGGCAGAAACATCTTTTTAATATAGATTTTTTTTATTATTTTTTAATTGCCTGTATCTTTGCCCATCACCACTCCTGTAGACTTTTAGCTGGATTTTGACTCTGTGCCCCTGGGCATTAAATCCAGTTGTGTCTCCAAAATAACAAGTTAATATGCCAGAATTCTTTAATAATTCAGACTTACTTCAGATGCTGTTGAATTTCATGGTCATCTTTTTCACCTAATGCAAATGCATTCCGAGTTTCTACTGTAACCAGCAGCAAAATCACTCTCATAACTGGTGAAATACACTGTATGCTAAAAACAGAAAGATTGGGACTGTTAGTACACTGTATAGAATATAGCATAATATTTAGATTGTCAATGTTCATGGAGTTATTACTAAAATTCTTAAAACAAAGCATTACAGAATCTATGTAAGATAATGTTATAGGAGGGGTTACAGTCACTGCAATTGACTTAGCAATGTGATGTATGTGGTTGTGAGCACACAAGTTTTACTTTCACTGAAAAAAACAGAAAACATTTAAGACATTTTTATTATAATTTATTTGCTCCCTACTCTTAATGCACAAGATTTATGTTTAAAAAAAAATATATATATATATATATATATATATATATATATATATATATATATATATATATATATATATATATATACAGTACTATAAAAGTTTTAGGCAGGTGTGAAAAATGCTGTAAAATAAGAATGCTTTCAAAAATAGACATGTTAATAGATTATATTTATCAATTAAATAAATGCAAAGTGAGTGAACAGAAGAAAAATCTACATCAAATCAATATTTGGTGTGACCACCCTTTGCCTTCAAAACAGCATCAAGCATCAATTCTTCTAGGTACACTTGCACACAGTTTTTGAAGGAACTCGGCAGGTAGGTTGGCCCAAACATCTTGGAGAACTAACCACAGTTCTTCTGTGGATTTAGGCAGCCTCAGTTGCTTCTCTCTCTTCATGTAATCCCAGACAGACTCGATGATGTTGAGATCAGGGCTCTGTGGGGGCCATACCATCACTTCCAGGACTCCTTGTTCTTCTTTACGCTGAAGATAGTTCTTAATGACTTTCGCTGTATGTTTGGGGTCGTTGTCATGCTGCAGAATAAATTTGGGGCCAATCAGATGCCTCCCTGATGGTATTGCATGATGGATAAGTATCTGCCTGTACTTCTCAGCATTGAGGAGACCATTAATTCTGACCAAATCCCCAACTCCATTTGCAGAAATGCAGCCCCAAACTTGCAAGGAACCTCCACCATGCTTCACTGCTGCCTGCAGACACTCATTCGTACGCTCTCCAGCCCTTCGGCGAACAAACTGCCTTCTGCTACAGCCAAATATTTCAAATTTTGACTCATCAGTCCAGAGCACCTGCTGCCATTTTTCTGCACCCCAGTTCCTGTGTTTTCGCGCATAGTTGAGTCGCTTGGCCTTGTTTCCACGCCGGAGGTATGGCTTTTGGCCGCAAGTCTTCCATGAAGGCCACTTCTGACCAGACTTCTCCGGACAGTAGATGGGTGTACCAGGGTCCCACTGTTTTCTGCCAGTTCTGAGCTGATGGCACTGCTGGACATCTTCCGATTGCGAAGGGAAGTAAGCATGATGTGTCTTTCATCTGCTGCAGTAAGTTTCCTTGGCCGACCACTGCGTCTACGGTCCTCAACGTTGCCTGTTTCTTTGTGCTTCTTCAAAAGAGCTTGGACAGCACATCTGGAAACCCCTGTCTGCCTTGAAATTTCTGCCTGGGAGAGACCTTGCTGATGCAGTATAACTACCTTGTGTCTTGTTGCTGTGCTCAGTCTTGCCATGGTGTATGACTTTTGACAGTAAACTGTCTTCAGCAACCTCACCTTGTTAGCTGAGTTTGGCTGTTCCTCACCCAGTTTTATTCCTCCTACACAGCTGTTTCTGTTTCAGTTAATGATTGTGTTTCAACCTACATATTGAATTGATGATCATTAGCACCTGTTTGGTATAATTGTTTAATCATACACCTGACTATATGCCTACAAAATCCCTGACTTTGTGCAAGTGTACCTAGAAGAATTGATGCTATTTTGAAGGCAAAGGGTTGTCACACCAAATATGGATTTGATTTAGATTTTTCTTCTGTTCACTCACTTTGCATTTAGTTAATTGATAAATATAATCTATTAACATGTCTATTTTTGAAAGCATTCTTACTTTACAGCATTTTTTCACACCTGCCTAAAACTTTTGCACAGTACTGTATATATATATATATATTAATGTAAAGGTTATGTGCTATAAGGAGCTTTTACACTGTTAATACATGGTCAATTGTATGTTAACATGCTGTATCAAACATTTCTGACTTATGCATTACGTAGGCTACAAAAAAAAAAAAAAAAGGCTCAAAAGGTTTTTAATGTATTTGTGGCCTTCTACTGCATCAAAGCTACCCATCCCTGCTGTAGACAAATATCAAATAGGGCAACATACCCTACGCTTACTGTACCTGTCTAACATGCGGAGGTATGTGAGCCTCTGCCGTGAGCGCAGTGATTTCTTCATCCACTGGCTGTAACGGGATTCCGAACTGGAAATCACTTTTTCAGACACAATCTGGCACTGTGAGGTTATTTTTCTCAGCAGTGACACCACCTCTATGACAATACGTGGGCAGTACAACGTTGATATGTGTAGATTCCAGATTTTTTTCAACACCTGAGACCACCTGGAAAAGCCTTCAGTTCATTACCAACAGTATATCACTATAATAATACATCCATAAAAAAGTGTGATTTGACAATCAGAGATTAAAATGAAGCATAAATATTTACAATTTTTGTTGGAGGTTTAAGTTGTATTATAAATCGGGTCTGGACATAAAATATATATCTTTAATAACATATATTACACAGAGAATTGTGAGGGTCTTTAACCAATTCCCCAGTAATGTTGTTGAAGCTGCTTGATGAGATTCTGGGATGAATAAGCTACTAACAACCAAACGAGCAAGATGGGCTGAATGGCCGCCTCTCGTTTGTAAACTTTCTTATGTTCTTATATTGTTTTTAAATGTATTTACAAATTAACCAATATCGTTTTTTGGTAACTGTAACAGGGTGAGGAGCCCTGTAAAATGTATTATTTATTTATTTTTAGAACGGGGTCTCCTCCGCCCGTGTTATTTTGTATTCGTTTGTTTATGTTTTTATTACATAAGACGAGCGAGGTGCCGTCCTTCAGTGTTTTGTATTTGTTTTGTTGTATTGTTATGATTTATTTTATGTATAAATGTGAAGGTGAAGTGCCACTGGTTCTGCCACGTGTTCTGGCAGAGGCAAGATTGGTGCTCGTCCTCTGCCAGGAATAATTTAAAAACCTTGTGCAGAAGGTGACCATCTCCCGAGTTTAATTAGTGGTGTAATTGTTGCTAATCGGGAGATGGTCACCTGCATAAAAGCCTGCAGCTCTCTGCACTCGGGTGTGGGGTGTTTGAGAGGAGGAACGAGAGAGCAAGGAGCGAGAGAGAAAACGAAACTTAAAAAACATATAGGATCAGTGAAGGCTACTGCTCAGCCTGACCTGTATTGTTTGGTATTTTGTGTTCATGATTTTGTTTTAACTGTTTTGTTTTGCTCTGTGAGCACAGTGTTTTTGTTTAAACCTTTTATTTTTGTTGTATTTAAATAAACGTCGCTCCACGTCTTTATTTTGAACTGCAGTACTGTTTGGTGTCAGAGTTTTTTCCCTTCCTGCTTCTGACCTGACGTCACTGCACAGCCATCCTGTCACAGTAGCAAATATAGCTTTTTGTGTTAATCTTATGACAATAAGATAAAACAAAAAACTATATTTGTTAATTCCAAAATAAATGAAAGCAGTGTTCCCATTTTATTAAAAAAATATATTTTATGTCCAGTTCTTGGATGACCAAACACAATAAGTAACATAAAACAAAATATGATATTTCATTCTTAACTATATTATCACGCAGTTGAAGTACTTACGTATTACCACTCTGGAAATAATCTTCAGGAATTACAGTCTCCATACATTGCACAGGCAGTTGGGATTGCAAACTTGAAAAAATTGCTTTCACCAAAATGTTGCCAGCATTTGATTCCACAGTTGAGTCTAACCTAAAAAAATAAAAACGTAAAGTGATCCTGATGTGTTTATTTCTGTTTAAAAACGTTTTTCAAAAGTGTTTCTAAGTCATTTGATGTGTATATATTTACCAATCCTGCATTAGTCAATAATCTATTTTTGAAATTGTACATTAGGACATACCAAAAAAAGAAGTTTACTTGCATTCACCTTGATTTTAGGCAGTTGTTTACATGTTACTCATTCCCTCATAATACACGGGGGTCAGGGCTACATCATGAGCAAAACACATGTCTGACAAATGCTGGAAATGGATCTGTATAAATGATGTACCTGGTATTGTTTTGAACTTGGTCTTGAGGTGGAACAGGCAAATTAATCCACATTTGTAGATTTCTAGTGCATTCAAGTACCTTCAAAAACAACATAATTTGTGAATGGTTTGTAAAAATGAGAAAGGGAGAAAGGCCTATTTAGTGTATCCCCAGGCTGACATCAAATAAAATAAATCTGCAAGACTATTATTTTGCTGTTATTTGGGGGTGTCAGATGTGTTTTTTTTTATTTTTTATTTACAACAGTATATAGTTTATTAAATCTGCAACCTTAAAAAAGAGGCTGTATTTTAAATACATATAACTTCTGTGGTATTTTATTGCTAAGAGGTCTGGATGTAAAATGAAGGTACCAATCCATGGGCTCCAGCGCATGCATCAAGTAAAGCGCCAGCGTGAAGGCAGGATGCGCCCTATAGCCTGGAGATCACCGGTTCGAATCCAGGCTATGTCATTGCCGACCATGACCGGGGGTTCCTAGGGGCGGTGCACAATTGGCAGAGCGCCGCCCGGGTAGAGGGATTAGGTTGGCTGGGCAATCCACGGTTCACCGTGCACCAGCGACCCCTGTGGCTGATAGGGTGCCTGCGGGTCTGCAGTGGAGCCATTCAGAGATCTGTGTTCTCCTCCGGCACTATAGGTCTGGTGGTTTTTGTAATGAATGTTTTCGGGAATATTTTTCTCAAACTCTTCTTGGCAGAGGGGTACCCAACGAATCATTACAAATTCAAGGTAAATCTAGGTTTTAAAATGCTGTTTTAAAAAAAATAATGAGAAATATAATTTCTTATTAGCAATAGTGTCCTCTTGACTTCAACTCAGCACTATCGCTTAATTATATATCTCTTAATATGTAAGAGGGTTAAATAGCCAAGGTACAGTACAGGGGTAATCACTCATTAACAAGGTACTGCCAGAGCATTTACTACTGTATAAATGGTGCCTTGAAATCTATATAAATGGCAAGGTAACGAGGTCCAAACAGCTGGGTTTGCCCGAAATATCCGGAGTGCTTAACACGATATAAGTGATGCCTTGGTTATTGAAATCTATGGGAATGGCAAACGGCAAACACTATTTCCCAATATAAACGACTGCCCGCAATAACCCTGGATGGCATAAGTGCTGGATACTGTACAAGCTTACATACCTGTTTCCTGAGTTTTCCAATTGGATGAAATCTAGAGCGATAGTACTGGGCAGAATTTAGGATTTCCCCTAATAATTCATTGTCCTGGTTTTGAAAGACAAAAAAAAAAAAAAAAATTAGTAATAGTTAAGTGTTCACTCCAGTCTAATTAACTTTTATTTTTTAAGGAGAACATTCCATGTAAATGATATAAAACTGTGAAGCAAACAGCTTTAATGTGTATTAAGGGCCATGCATATTAGTATAATAGTTGTTTGGTTCTAATTTTATAAAATCAGCTGCATTTCTCATCCAGAAAAATAGGAGTAATGCTTTGAAAATATAGCCTTTTGTTGATATATTTTATTTTACACAGGAAACAATTTATGGCATTCATAAATTTACATTCCAAGTTTATTTAGCACTTACTTAGCAATAAGACACAAAAATAAATTACAACAATAAATGCTCCACTATCTGATGGGACTTACCATATGGAAGAATCCTCTACTGAGTGTCCTATTGCTATTAGATATTGTATGCATTATAAAGCCAGAGTTTCTTTTTTGTGTGGGTTTCTGAATACAATTGTTTTCCTAATAACATTTCACATACTGTATGTAATGTGGTAGGTCTTCAGGCTTCAGTACACTGTTATAACTAATTCATCCTGTTATAACTAATTAAGTCCTTCATAATATTTACATTGTGTTTGTTCAATAGTTTTCATCTCTTTTTGTTCTTTCTCGGAGAATGTTAATACTGGGATTACTACTAGTAATGGCTTCTGGTTTGTGTCAAAAAAAAGTTACAGCGTCAAATAGTCAATTGATGGATCTGCATCATTATCACATGTTTTTAAGTACCACATTTATTATTGGGCCACATTTATTATTATTATTATTTATTTATTTAGCAGACACCTTTATCCAAGGCGACTTACAGAGACTAGGGTGTGTGAACTATGCATCAGCTGCAGAGTCACTTACAATTACGTCTCACCTGAAAGACGGAGCACAAGGAGGTTAAGTGACTTGCTCAGGGTCACACAATGAGTCAGTGGCTGAGGTGTGGATTTGAACCGGTGACCTCCTGGTTACAAGCCCTTTTCTTTAACCACTGGAATAACTGATTTTTCTGGGAAAATGTTGTTGAAAATCGAAAGTTGTTTTTATCAGGGTTGCTAATAACCGGCATCTACTGTATCTCTAAATAGAGAGGAAGTCCATTCAAAAGATACATTTTCACAGGAAGTCATTTAGATGTCTTGAAATGACGTCCTGTTCATTTCAAGATATCTAAATGATTTAGAGATCTCTAAATGTACAGGAAGTTATTTTGAGATATCTTCAAATGATTTAGAGATTTCTTTAAAACCATCATTTTAAGATATCTCTAAATGACAGTTTGGCGTACCAAGCTTGCAAAATCCACATGGTTGCCATATTATTTAAGAGATATCTCTAAATCATTTGAAGATATCTTAAAATGACTTCCTGTTGATTGCAAGATATCTATAAATCATTTAGAGACACCTCAAAATGAACAGGAAGTCATTTCAAGATCTCTCCAAATGACTTCCTGTGAAAATGCTCTATATTTTTAATGGACTGCCTGTCCATTTAGAGATATCTCTAAAATGAACAGGTAGCTACTTAGAGATATCTCTAAATGAACAGGAAGTTATTTCAATATCTCTAAATGGTTTAGAGCAGGGATTTTCAACCGGAGGTACACATAGCCCTTGGGGTACTTCTAATGGTCATAGGGGGTACACGGGATGACTCAGAAATGCACAAAGAAAATAATTATCTTGAATTTATTATTCTCTAAACAACTGTGTATAATTGTGTAATCTTTGTTTAGCAGCTCAAAGTGAACAACAGATGAAAAATAAAAACCCATACAGAATCTATCACATATACATTTTCCACCTGAAAACATGCGTGATTTCAATTGAGGTGATTTCCACTCTGATATACAGCAGGCGTCTGCTGATTTTGTGCCTGTGCAGAGTGCTCTGTACTGCTCATGATCTTTGCTGTTTTCAGAAATGTTTCTGAATTTTTTTAGAACTACAAATGCTCCAGGAAACATAATTAATAAATAATCACAATACTCATACGGTTCTTGTTTTATTTATTACCGTAGCTGCATTTTATTAACAGCAATAGCTGCTGGTTGAATATGTTTTCGGTGTTTGAAATCGATACATTTCTTGCAAAAGAAAAACAAAAGGAAGAAAACACAAGTCTACAGAAAGTGCAAAGTGACAGAAAGACATACAGACTCCCTTTGGATCATTATTATGCTGGCTTTAATAAAAATAAAAAAAAGTTCAGCATTGTTATTACAGTTTTATTTAGAGGTTAATGTTTTTGATACTGTAAACATTTTAAAAGGCACACAATTATGCTGACGTGGGAAGTAAGTGCAGACTATTTTGTATTATTTATAACAGAATTGCCAAATAGAAACCACATACGAGTGTTTCCAAAGAGATTCCTAAATACTGTCTTTTAATTCTGTGCATCCAGACATGTAATTAAGTTTTAAGAATGAAGCCTGCTGTTTGGTATTCAGTCTTAAAACAGCAGTTTGTCAGTCCCAGACTGATGTGAAAAATTAGATATTAAATAAAGGGGGGGGGGATCATATTATTCTGCCTTTTATTGCTACTGTGGTATCATTCAGTGAGCGAAAATTGTAAAGGGTACTTTAGCTGAAACCTCCAGACAAACCCCTGGTTTAGAGGTATCTCTAAATGAATTGGAAGTTATTTATAGATATCTTTAAATGATTTAGAGATATCTGAAAATTATTTAAAGATATCTCAAAAACATTTTGAGATATCTTAAAATGATCTAAAGATATCTGAAAATGCATTTTAGACATCCTATTTAAAGCTCCATTTAAAAGATATCTGGAAATCATTTTGAGATATCTAAATATATTTTAGATATCTTAAAATAAGTTAGAGATATCTTTAAATATTTTAAGATATTTAGAGATATCTAGAAGTGATTTTGAGATGCCTCTAAATGATCATTTGGTTTGCCATACATTAACACATTTCTAAATTAACTTTTAAAAAGTAGTAGTCATAGTAACTTTTGCTAACATAATTCCATACATCTCATAAAGCCATTTTGCAAGTCCATTAGCTAAATATGTCTCAAATGTACAGTTTTAACAGAAACACATGTTATAGCACACTTGTATTTTCATTTTAAAACATGATGGGCCCGATTCACAGATGATCTAACCCACAGCAAATTATCTAACCCACAAAAGTCAGTCTGTGTACTTCAATTAGTGCTATTAACACGCTCTCTTAATAGCGCTTTGTGAAAGCATTTGGGGCATTACTGTGTTAATTATATAATCTGTAAACTCCACAAAGGTGTAGGCCACATTTAAGCACCGTCTAAATGGAGTGTTATTACAAGCAGATTTTCAAAAAATAGTATTAATCCCATTCTTATACACGGGAGTATTAATAAGATGCTATTCTTTGGTTACATAAAAGGCGTTAGAGAGCATAAATTAAGGCCGTCACACACCAGGCGTAATGCGATTTTTCATTTGGCGACAAGATACTTTCGCAGCGACATGACCACACACACCAGAAGCGACACAGAGGCAATGCAACACATTGGAAAACTGCCAGATCAATAAAACTATAAGACATTACTATTGACAAAACTATGATCAAGCCTGGTACGTATTTGTCAACATGATGTAGTAATTCGGAGTGCCTTCTCTGAGGGTATTTCAACATATATGGCAATAAATCATAAATACCAGGCTTATCCAGTCCCTTCGAAATTGACTCTCGTACCTTTGAAATCTGCGATGATCTTTGTCATAAAACTCTGGGCATTTTTCCACAACAAGTATTATTGTTTCCTCCGTCATTTTGGATACTGCTTCACCCTGCTGGACCACGTGCATTCAAGCTGTTCTCCGGTTGGTCAATTCTCTAGTTGTCGCACGACAAATCACAAAAAATAGGATTCAATTCTATTTATTTTGTGTCGTTCTGGTGTTGCCTGTGGTGTGAAAGATACTAAACAAAAGTGTAGGTTCTATTCATTTTGTCGCATCACTGCACAGTTTAGCTTGTCACATTGCATCTGGTGTCTAGCAGCCTTTAGGCTGGGGAATCCTGTCTGCCCCATACCAATGTAGACAGTTTCCCAGGTGACATGTTTGTTAAAAGGTTTCGCTTCACATGGCAGGCAATATCAGAATTACGTGAGGAGCTTTGACCCGAATTGGAATCTATACCAGGCAATCATGTGCAATATCAAGTTTTATCACCAACTTTAAGTAGCGGTTACAGTTCTGCATTTTCTTTAATTATACAGCATGTTTTTAACAGTGTATGGTATTTCCTATTACCATTATTATAATTAAGATTATAATTATATTATAATCATAGAGTGCCCTCCATAAGTATTGGGACAGTGAAGTCAAAATTGCTATTTTTGCTGTACACTCAAGCAATATGAAAATATGAGTAAAAGATGAATGAGGCAAAAGTACAGAATGTCACCTTTTATTTCTGGTGGTTTCAAGACATACATGTTTTACCAACTAAGAATAACAGCACTTTTAGAATTCCATCCCCCCCCCATTTTATGTGAGCATAAGTATTGGGACAATTCAACTTAAAGCAAATATAAGAAGTATAAAAGCTAGTGTTTAGTCACAAATCCCTTGCATGCAATAACAGCAGTGAGTCTGCGACCCATTGACATCACCAAACTCTTGGTATCGTTCTTTGAGATGCTTTGCCAAGCCTTTACTGCAGCCATTTTCAGCTGTTGCTTGTTTTGGGGAGTTTCTGACTTCAGTCTCCTCTTCAGCAAGTGAAATGCATGTTCAATCGGATTTAAATCAGGAGATTGACTTGCCAGTCTAAAACTTTCCACTTTTTTCCCCTGATGAACTCCTTGGTTGCATTGGCAGTGTGTTTTGGGTCATTGTCCTGTTGTGAAGTGCTGCCCAATGAGTCTGGTGGCATTTTCTTGTACATTGGTAGCCAAGATGCTTCTGTACACTTCTGAAGTCATTCTGCTGCTGCCATCATTCGTTACATCATCAATAAAGATGAGTGAGCCTATTCCAGAGGCAGCCATGCATGCCCATGCCATGACACTACCTCCACCATGCTTCACAGATGAGGTGGTATGCTTTGGATCATCTGCAGTTCCTTTTTTTCTCCACACTTGCCTTCCCATCACTTTGGTAAAGGTTAATCTTCGTCTCATCTGTCCATAAAACTCTGTTCCAAAACTCTACTGGCTCATCTCTGTACTTTTTAGCAAATTCTAATCGGGCCTTTCTGTTTTTGGTGCTGATCAGAGGTTTGCATCTTTAAGTGTAGCCTTTGTAATTCTGCTGACGAAGTCTTCTGCGAACAGTAGATTGCGACACCTTCACCTCAGCATTCTGGAGGCTGTTGGTGATTTCACTGACACTTATTTTAGGGTTGTTTTTCACAGCTCTGGTCATTTTCCTGTCATCAACGGCTGTTGTTTTCTTTGGCTGACCTGATTGTTGCCGATTGCTGAAGACACCAGTGGTTTCTTTCTTTTTCAGGACATTCCAAACTGTTGATTTGGCTATGCCCAACATTTGTGCTATGGTTCTAATTGAGTTCCTCTTTTCTTTCAGCATCCAAATCGCTTGCTTTTCTTTCATAGACAGCTCCCTTAGTCATCATGTTGGATTATGCCTACTGACACCAAACACAGACTCCAAAGGCAAAAGCAAAGGATAGAACTGAGACTACACATTCACAGCTCTTTTATGTGAATATGTGTGAACAATCAATGCAACAGGAAACACCTGATCAACTAGAAAAACCTGTGGGCCAAATGTCCCAATGCTTATGCTCACATGATGGAACTCTGAAAGTGCTGTTATTCTTAGTTGGTAAAACATATATGTGTTGAAACAGCCAGAAATAAAAGGTGACATTCTGTACTTTTGCCTCATATTCATCTTTTAATCGAATGGTAAGTGGTTAGGGTTAGGGTTAGGGTTACCAGGTAACCTGGCATGGAGCACCCTCCACACCTCGCCCTCTCTCAACAGGAGTCCCCCAAGGGTCAGTCTTGGATCCTCTCCTGTTCTCTCTCTACACCCGCTCCCTGGGCCCCCTCATCGCATCCTATGGTTTCTCATACCATTTCTATGCTGATGGTGCTCAGATTTTCCTCTCCTTCCCCACCTCTGACTCCACCATCCCCTCCCGTATCTCTACCCTTTCTGTCTGCTATCTCCTCCTGGATGCACTCGCATCACCTCAAACTCAACCTCTCTAAATCTGACCTCCTATTCTTTCCCTCCTCCTCCTCCTCCTCCTCTGATCTCTTTATCTCCGTTCCTCTGGAATCTACCACACTCTCTCCCTCCTCCTCAGCTAAGAACCTCAGAGTCACCCAGGACCCCTGCCTCTCTTATTCCCAGCCCATCTCCACTCTGGCATGCACTTGCCGATTCTTCCTGAGCAACATACAAAGAATCCGACCCTTCCTCACCAACTACGCCACCCAGCTCCTGGTCCAGGCCCTGGTACTCTCCCGCCTAGACTACTGCAACTCCCTCCTGGCTGGCCTCCCTGCATCTGCCACCCGTCCGCTCCAGCTCATCCAGAACTCCGCTGCTCGCCTGGTGTTCTCTCTGCCTCACTTCTCCCATGAAACTCCACTGCTCCGCTCACTCCACTGGCTCCCAATCAACGCTCGCATCCAGTTCAAGACTCTTGTACTAGCCTACAGATGCCTTGACCAGAGTGCACCCAGCTACCTCCAGACCCTCATCTCTCCCTACACCCTCACTCGACCTCTCCGCTCTTCCTGCACTAGAAGACTGGCTCTACCTCCTCTACCCTCCCCTGCCACCAGAACCCTCTCCTTCTCCACCCTCGTCCCGCAGTGGTGGAATGACCTTTCTACAGATGTCAGGACTGCCCAGTCCCTGACCATCTTCCGGCGCCTCCTCAAGACTCACCTCTTCAGACAGCACCTGTTGAACTCCTCTTTTTTTCGCTCTGGACACTTATCACTCTTTCTTAAATGCGCTTTACTTGCTCTTATCTGCCCCCTATTTTACTGCATTTAATCCTGTACTTTAGAGTACTGTAATCTGTCAAGTGTTATTTAATCTGTTGTATTTTGTATTTTATTATATCCTGATGTAACTATCACTGACACTGTTATCTGCTCCGTTATTGAGTCGTATTTTGTCATACTTGTACTTGCTAGAACCAAAGTCATTGTATTTATCTTGCTCTTAATTGTATTATTACTTGTACTGCGATTATTGAAATGTATTTTTGGTTTACGACTGTAAGTTGCCCTGGATAAGGGCGTCTAAGAAATAAATAAAAAATAATAATAATAATAATAATTTTCATATTGCTTGAGTGTACAGCAAAAATAGCAATTTTGACTTCACGGTCCCAATACTTATGGAGGGTACTGTATATAAGAATATCCATTAGGAATCTTGCAGAAGGTTTATAAGCCACACAAACCAAGATGATTTAAATGTTTGGTCCGTATATCAGATCGGCCCGTCACATAAATTATTCTGTTTTTGTTGCAGTGAGAGATTAATTTGGTAATGTTTGAATCAATGACCAAACAATGTACGGATTTGTTGATTAGCCTGTTAAGTAGGCTACATGTGTTAAACAATACATATGATGAAATAGGCTACATTAAAAGAGTAAAGTAAGTAGTGGGGTTCCGAAAAATATAGCATAACAACAAGTGCTCTGGCTTTTCTGTCCCGTACATCATGTATCGTTATTACTGTGTTACCTTGGTTGACAATGTGGTCAATAATCTTTACACTATCAGTGCACTAGAGCAGCAATTTTGAAAAGGGCTTTGAAAACAGAGTTTAACACTAGAACCACCACGGCAGTCATTTTGACGGTTTGAGGTTTTCAAATTTAAAAATTACTCTGCTTGTCTGAAAGTTACGCAGTTGTCCGTTTATGACTTTTCCTAAATACATGTATTAAATACCCTGACGGCATTTCAAAGGCAGGATAGCAAAAATAAGGACGTTATAATCCCACCCACCTAGATCCGCCAAAGCAGTCATTTTGACTGCCTTTTACAATACATGTTTTTATTCTGAATATAACCTACAATATTCTAGTTTATATTATATATATATATATATATATATATATATATATATATATATATATATATATATATATATATATATATATTATACACACATACACACACATCCATACATACATGCCTGTTGTTATCTCTACTGGACCTGGCAGCCATCAATTCCTTTGTTATGTACAAGGAATGCACCAGGGAAAATATATATAGGTGGTGACATAAGTAGGTGAGATTTAATCTTGAAGCTTGCCACAGCGCTTCAAGATTGCTTCAAGATTAAGGGAAACGCAGCTGGCAGGATAAATCGTATGTTACTTTCGTTTTAAATTAAAAAATAAATTTCATTTTTACAGTTTTGTATGTACATATACCTGTTTACACACTAGTGTCTTTTGAAATGTTTGTTTTATTATAGTTCATTTTTTTTAAGTAGTGCTTTATATGTGGCAAGTTAGAAAATAAACCCTTTTATGTTTAATTGTTCATTTAAATACAGTGTTTCGGCTGTGCAGATGTTTGATAGGATGTGCTTCAATAAAACTTTTGAGTTCTATACAATAGTCTGTCTTTCATTTTAATACTGATGTTGTTTAAAATGTAACCGTCATAATGACTGTCGGCGGCAGTTTTAGGTATGAGTATAACCGCGGCGGTTCTAGTTTTACAGCTGTAAGTGTAAAAATGTTGTGAGGATGTTAACTATGAAATTATAAATTACATACACAAATACAAGTGTGCTTGTGTTACATAGCCTATTTAAATAAATCTAGATACAGTACATACCATTAGTAACTGTTCGAGGACTGAATATCTGTTTCCTCAATTCCTTTGATGCTTTCCATGTTCACAGTTAATTGGACTTATATTTTTAGAGGGGCTAAATAAGTATCCAGGAGCAGTCCACCACTCAAGCAGATTTCTTTTGTCTTTAGCTTTTCACTTTTTTTTTGTCTTTAGATTTTTCTTTAGCATTTCACTTTGTCAGTCCATCCTTTTCTTTTTAGTTTTAGTAAATTTTCTGCAATATTGATTTCCAGACGATGTCTGTCCTTGATTGGCTGTGTGTTGTTGATTGAAAGCTGCACCAAGTCAAAATTGCCCAGACAGTGCTAAAAAGCAGTGGCATTCTAGACAGGGTGCCGCACCCTGTGGTTGAACCAGTTAGCCTCTGGATTCTGGATTGGCGATCATGTTTCCGGAATTGAGGCTAGGCAGCCCTTTGAGAGGGCGTTTAAACAAGCTTTTCAACTGATTCACTGTGATACCTAACCATTGGAGGTGGTTAGTGACCAGTTCCGTGTGCAACACTGACTGTGCTGGTGACAGTCGTTCAGGTAATTGATTAGTCAGAGGGGCCAATATAGCATCTGGCCAGCGTAATAAAGACAACGTTAAAACAAGCTTTGCATTAACGGAAAGTACACCTCAATAATAATAACTGCGGCGACTATCCTTCTCAGGAACTAAATCGGAAAGAAAACAACATTCTTTGTCAGTGATAACTCTTAATTGTCCATTAATAATAACTGTGTGGCTTCCCATACAGAATGCTTTATCTACAGTTATAGCACAGATATAGTTTGTTACCAAAAAGATCAACTAAAAGTAGCCTTTATTTAAAAATAAATCAACAAATAACTAAAGTATTGTGAGCAGTGTAGCCCAGAAAACAGACTGAAAACTGTAAACATTTTTTTAATTTTAATGAAGTAGATTAACTAGGAAAAAGCATACGCACTCCAAAATGCGTAGGTGCAAAGTACAAAATTAAATCAGTATGAGAAAAACATTACTCGCAATGCTTTGCTTGGATGCCATGTTAATGTAAGACTGAAATATTTACATTTATCAGTTCAGATTTGGAGGACTGCACCTTTAAGTTTCATTTTGGACTATTGTGTTTGCCAAAGAGAGACCAGTGAACAATAAAGTTAGAAAAAAACGGATGCGACAAAACGTTAGGTTATTATCATAACCCTGGTTCCCTGAAATAGAAATGTATGCATTACACAATGGGTTAACCTATTACTCCCGATTCAACTGAACACTCCAAAGCTGCGTCTTACGCCCGCAACATCAGCACGTCTGTCTCCGCCCCCACAGGAGACAAAACTGCTTGCAGGGCGGCACTCAGTGCCATACATTTTTTTTAGCCTACTGCATAGAATGTACGCAACAACCAAAGAATTGTAATGGATAAATTTCTACTTTAGGGAACCAGGATTATGATAACCATTCCCTTTCAAGTACGAAATGTATTCCATTCCACAATGGGTAAGTATACCCAAGCCGTCGCAAGGATATGACTTGCAGAACAGCCAATTTGGCGAGACCGATGGCTTGCCATAATAAGGCACGGTAATGTCCACAGAACACATAATTACCTCATGCATGTGCTTCTGAATCTTGACTGTCTCCACGATCCAATTGGATAGCCTCTGTTTTGATAGAGCTTGACCTTGGTTCTTAGCTCCAAAACATATAAACAGTTGCTCAGATTGCTGCCAACTTTTTGTCCTGTCAGTGTAATATGCTGAAAAGGATGAAAAGCCTCCAATTCCACAGACTGATTGACATGGAAGGTCGATAGGCATTTGGGCACAAAGGCCGGATTCGTACAGAGCATGACCTTAGTCCTAGACTCCGTAAAAAACAAACAAGCTTTTGCACTGAAAATGCCTGCATCTCACTCACGCATCTAGCAGAGGTGATGGCAAGTAAAAATGCTGCCTTCAGAGACAGGTATTTAAGCTCTGTAGAATGCAGAGGTTCAAAGGGTGGTTTCATGAGTGCACGCAGCACCACATTTAACCGCCTGTCACAAATAGCTGAGTTGGGTGGAGATGTAAAAATAATAAAGTCCAGACAATGGTGTGATTTTCCACAGTTTCTTTTCTTTTTCCTTTATTCCTGCCTACTAACAATAGTAATCAGGACAGGACAATAAACAAAAGAAAATGTCCGCTAATTGAATTGTGGAGAGACAAAAACAAATAAACAACAAAGTAAAATTATCCAAGCTCTGGGTGGCTGTTCTCGCCTTTCTGGCCGGTCTGGTGTCCGGCCTCCTGGTTGGTTGTCTCCCTTCTAAAGCAGTTTGTTCAGGTCTGCCGAAAAATCACAGTTAGCATTTGTTTTATAACCCTCAGCAGCTCTCCCACACTTCTTCGTACTTTCAAATAACAGCCTCGACTGCTACAACACGGCCCCCTTTATGTGCCGCGGAACGCCCCCTAATCAGCGGAACACCAATCAGCGATCTGCGTTTTAATCGCCTCCCAATTCTGGGACTTTTTCAGCACATTCAGCACATTCCGTGTTGTTGCCCTCAACAAAGATGGCGACCGTCCTTTCAGGACTTCTGCCCCAAAGGTGGAACTGCCACGTCACACAATCTCTGTTGGAGCCTTCTAGGCTGGCTCACAGCCCCCTGGCGGCTGGGAGGGTGTATTACAGCACGGGATTACTTTACCTCGTCACACCGCCATTGAGGAACTTTGTCTTTCAAAAGGAGGCCAAAGCCTCTGCACCCTTTTCAGAAACTGGCCAGCCAGAAAATGAGCCCATGGGGACACTGAGTCAATTTTAAAATAGCAAGCCGAGATGGCTGCCAAGTAAACCTTCAGCGTCAAGGGGGACTGTGCAGTATGGTGCACGGTACGGTGCAAGGTTGGTACTGGCAGCTCTCTCCCACTGACAACACAGTGCATCACGGTGCGGTATGCACGGTACGGTGCACAGTGTATTACCATGCATGGTGCGGTATGGTGCATGGTTGATCCTGGCAGGGCCTAAGCAAACTGCGCGTGACCAAGGCAGCAACACAGATGCAATGCAAAAACCTGAGTGTGCCTGCTTACAGCTCTCTCCAACTGACAAACCTTCACAAAGCGGTGCCGAAGCTGTCCGCTATCGTGGCATGGGCAGCAGGGCAAAGCTCTCTAACTGTTGAGCTACAGCCCGCAAGTTAGTCTGTGCAGCCCGAGAGCTAAACACAGTGCCCATCCAGGAGCGCTGGCTTGCAAGCAAGTCTGAGTCCAGACGGCTGTGACTGCTTAATATTATTTATTCGCTCTTTTCTACCTTAACTCTGACTGGAGTTTTATTAGTCTTGTTTTTTACAAGCATATTGTGAATTAAACTTACGTTTAACTATATATTGTGGTTGAAACTGCTGTATTTGTGTTTCTCCCCTTTTTTATTCCAGGTGCTGTACACGCGGCTTAATGCTTAATAAAACAGAGTCACCGATCTGCAGAGTGCAGGAGCAGGCAAGCCCGCTCCTGCTGCTGGCCAGAAGGCCGCGAAAACAGACACACGGTAAAAAACATTAAATTATTTAAACAATTTTTTGCTTCAGCGGTTTATCCCAAGGGGAAAAAACAAGCAGAAATAAAAGAAGACAGCCTTATCTGACTGCTTCTGGTTGAAGATAGCGAATTTTCACTCTCTCGAATACTGAGTCACCCCAGTATAGTAACTGTTGGGTAAATCACTAGACCTGTGGCACTATTGTATCACTGCGCTTATTGAAATAACAGTAATAAAAAAAATAAAAAAATAAAACACCTGTAAAAATACCTGGCAGTCATGGAATATACCACTGAAGGCATCACTTCTGAGCTGTTTGCTCCGACGACCATCAATAAACGGGTAGAAATAGAAGCTGCATCGGCTCATATTTGCCAGTCTCCCGAAAGCGAAGAAAAGAAAAAGTGAAACCGTCACGCTGAGGTACAGAACTCTAACGTTCAGTGCGTTTACATGAGCATAAGAATTCCGATATTTTTCGCAAAACTAATTCCGATATCGCGTCTTGTCATGTCAACACATTTTTTCAAAATATTCCGAAAGTCAGTTTTCGGAAAACAGCACCTAGAAATTTCTGATTAAATTTCCCGAAAACTAACAAAACGTATATGATGTTGTGGCAAAGTGCCCCCCGTGTGTATTTTGTGTTACGTGTTGTGTGTAAATGTTGGTGTATAGTCATTGGTACACGGGATATAAGCGGGTCTGTGTTTCACATGTATTTAAAAATGTAGGTTTGTATTTAGGCACGAGGATGGCACAAATCACTTTCACGTGCTGGTTAAAATGTAATGTGTGGTCACGGGAGTACACTTAATTAATTCGCGTGCAGTTGTGCCGAGATTCCAATTGAATGATTGACTAGCAATCGAGTCTCGGTACAACTGCATAAAAGCTGCATGTTTTCACTCACTTTCGGGGTTGTGTGTTCGTTGAGTGGAGAACGGAGAGAGAGAGAGAGAAGGAGAGTATTTAAAACAATTGCTATCGCGTGCTGGAGGACCAGCACGATACTTGTTTAGTTATTTACTCACCGTGTTTGTGTGTCTGTCCGTCCACCGTTTGTTTAATTGATAGTCCGTTTTTGTTCGTCTATTTATTTTGGCGCAAGTGCCGTGTCCTGTTTCGTGTTCTGTTTTGTTAAACCTTTTATTTATTTGTTATTAAACGCTGAGTGCAACCATCGCACTCAGTTTCATCATCACCGTCTGTCTGTGTGTTTCTCTTTCTGGTCTGAGTTCCTCCCTGCAGCCAGCCTGTCACACGTGGTGTCAGAACCGGAAAACAGCGCCTCAGGACTCAGGCCAGAGCGGGAACCGCAGTTTTTTTGAAAAGAGGAGGAAGAAGGATGGGAAGAAAGAGGAGGATGAGAAGGCAGCAGTCCCAACATCAGCCGGAGGAACAGCAGCCGGGTGTTACTGCTGCGCTAAGCCTGGGCATTCCAGCACCAACTGCCCCTGGTACCCCTCGGACAGCTACCCCAGCTATGCCCCATCTGCGGAGGTGAGCACTCACGTGGCCCGCTGCCCTGTCCAGGAGAGGGAGGAGCAGGGGTCGCTTCAGTCTCCACCACCAGCAGGGGAGGTAGACTGCTGCTCCCACTGCCCCAACAACAGCGGCAACAACAGCAACCACAGCAGCTGAACAAGAGGTGGTGGTCCCGGTGCCAACTAAGTTTGGACCCCGGACTGGGCAGCTGAACAGGAGCAGTGGAGGAAGGAGGGGCTCCCATGTGCGGCGCCTGTCTCGAGTTTGGGCACGTCAGGGAGGACTGCCCTTACGGGGATCCCCAGTTTGAAGAGGCGTGGAACCAGGGTCGAGTGGGGATGCTGCAGAGTGGTTCTGGGCAGTGGACCAGACCCGCCATCTCCAGCACCCAAGAGGGAGGAGCCCGAACGTCCCTACGCCTGAGTGGGAGGAGCCCGAACGTCCCACGCCTGAGTGGGAGGAGCCCGAACGTCCTACGCCTGAATGGGAGGAGTCGGTCGCCCACAGCCCAAGAGGGAGGAGTCGGTGCGTCCACAGCCCAAGAGGGAGGAGTCGGTGTGTCCACAGCCCAAGAGGGAGGAGTCGGTGCATCCACGGCCAAAAAAAGGGAAGGTAGAGCGTCCACAGCCCCAGTCTCCACCAGCAGAGGGTGAATTCCTGCTGGGTCCACCTCCATTGCCATGGGAGGACTGCTTGCAGCTCCCACCTCCACCAGCAGACAGAGGGTGAATTCCTGCTGGTCCCGCCTTCGCCACCTCCATCGGCAGGAGCAGAGCAGCAGGAGCTGTCTCTGCCTCCGCCACCTCCACCGCCAGGAGCAGAGCAGCAGGAGCTGCCTCTGCCTCCTCCACCAGCAGAGGGTGCATGCCTGCTGGGTCCCTGTCCACCAGCAGAGGGTGAATGCCTGCTGGGTCCCTGTCCACCAGCAGAGGGTGAATGCCTGCTGGGTCCCTGTCCACCCGCAGATGGTGAACGCCTGCTGATCTCCCCTTCCGAGGCAGAGCCGCACCAGTCCCCTGCAAGAGAGGGAGGGCCGCACCAGTCCCCTGAAACAAGGGTAGACTACACGCTGCTCCCACCTCCGCCACCAGGAGACTACACGCCGCTCCCACCTCCACTGGCAGGAGCAGAGCAGCAGGAGCTGCCTCTGCCTCCGCCACTTCCATCGGCAGAGCAGCAGGAGCTGCCTCTGCCTCCGCCACCTTCACCGGCAGGAGACTACACGCCTCCGCCACCTCCATCGGCAGGAGCAGAGCAGCAGGAGCTGCCTCTGCCACCTCCATCGGCAGGAGCAGAGCAGCAGGAGCTGCCTCTGCCTCCGCCACCTCCATCGGCAGGAGCAGAGCAGCAGGAGCTGCCTCTGCCTCCGCCACCTCCATCGGCAGGAGCAGAGCAGCAGGAGCTGCCTCTGCCTCCGCCAACCCCACCAGCAGAGGATGAATGCCTGCTGGTATCACTTCCCCCACCAGCAGAGGATGAATGCCTGCTGGTATCACTTCCCCCACCAGCAGAGGAGGAATGCCTGCTGGTATTACTTCCCCCACCAGCAGAGGAGGAATGCCTGCTGGTATCACTTCCCCCACCAGCAGAGGAGGAATGCCTGCTGGTATCACTTTCCCCACCAGCAGAGGAGGAATGCCTGCTGGTAACACTTCCCCAACCAGCAGAGGATGAATGCCTGCTGGTAACACTTCCCCAACCAGCAGAGGATGAATGCCTGCTGGTATCACTTCCCCCACCGTCACGAGGAGAGGAGCAGGAGCTGCCTCTCCTGTCACCAGAAGGACCAGGACTAGATGCTGGCGGTCCTCAGCAGCCCTTGCATAGGCTGCTGAGGAAAGCATGGGAAGAACCGCCCGGCCGCAGTGGCGAGAAGAGGGCCAAAACCCGCACCCCAGCTTGTCCTGACTCCCTGCCTTGCTACGCCCAAGGATGCCTGCCTTGCTTCGCCCAAGGATGCCTGCCTCGCCGCCCAAGGATGCCTGCCTCGCTTCGCCCAAGGTTGCCTGCCTCGCCGCCCAAGGATGCTTGCCTTGCATCGCCTGGGGTTGCCAGCCGCTCCGCACGCCTGGGGTTGCCAGCCGCTCCGCATCGCCTGGGGTTGCCAGCCGCTCCGCACGCCTGGGGTTGCCAGCCGCTCCGCACGCCTGGGGCTGCCTGTCGCTCCGCGACGCCTGGGGCTGCCTTTTGCTCCACACAGGGTACAGGGTACGAGGGAGAAGTGGAGCTCCGCTGCCGCCTCTATGGCCAGGGGCTCCCCTCCCGAGTTCGCTTCCCGAGGGTCCGCTGCTGCTGCCGTCGCCTCCCGAGGGTCCGCTGCTGCTGCCGCCGCCTCCCGAGGGTCGCTGCTGCTGCCGTCGCCTGGGGTCGCCAGGGATCCTGCTTCGCCTGGGGTCGCCAGGGATCCTGCTTCGCCTGGGGTCGCCAGGGATCCTGCTTCGCCTGGGGTCGCCGAGGATCCTGCTTCGCCTGGGGTCGCCAGGGATCCTGCTTCGCCTGGGGTCGCCAGGGATCCTGCTTCGCCTGGGGTCGCCAGGGATCCTGCTTCGCCTGGGGTCGCTACACTGTGGTCGGAGCCCCACGGAGGGAGCTGCCAGCCATGAAGAAGGGGGAGGTCAGGAGACCAGCTCCCCAGCCGCACTTTCGCGGCGGAGATCGTGTGGTCGGAGCCCCACGGAGGGGAACTGCCGCCATGAAGAGGAGGGGAGGTCAGGAGACCAGCTTCCCCGCAGCAGTTTCAGCTGCCGGAGATTGGGTGGCCGGAGCCCCACGGAGGGGAACTGCCGGCCATGAAGAAGGGGGGAGGTCAGGAGACCAGCTCCCCTAGCTGCACTTTCGCGGCAGGAGATAGTGTGGCTGAAGCCCGGAAGAGGGAGCTGCCAGCCACGAAGAATTGGGGTGCCAGACATTCCACCATGGCCACCCCCAGAAACAACTTGCTTCCCCTCTTCCGGGACTTTGGGACTGAGGGGGAGGTGGCCATTGAGGCCATGTGTGCTTTGCACAAGGGGGTATATGTGGCAAAGTGCCCCTGTGTGTATTTTGTGTTACGTGTTGTGTGTAAATGTTGGTGTATAGTCATTGGTACACGGGATATAAGCGGGTCTGTGTTTCACATGTATTTAAAAATGTAGGTTTGTATTTAGGCACGAGGATGGCACAAATCACTTTCACGTGCTGGTTAAAATGTAATGTGTGGTCACGGGAGTACACTTAATTAATTCACGTGCAGTTGTACCGAGATTCCAATTGAATGATTGACTAGCAATCGAGTCTCTGGTACAACTGCATAAAAGCTGCATGTTTTCACTCACTCGGGGTTGTGTGTTCGTTGAGTGGAGAACGGAGAGAGAGAGAGAGAAGGAGAGTATTTAAAACAATTGCTATCGCGTGCTGGAGGACCAGCACGATACTTGTTTAGTTATTTACTCACCGTGTTTGTGTGTCTGTCCGTCCACCGTTTGTTTAATTGATAGTCCGTTTTTGTTCGTCTATTTATTTTGGCGCAAGTGCCGTGTCCTGTTTCGTGTTCTGTTTTGTTAAACCTTTTTATTTATTTGTTATTAAACGCTGAGTGCAACCATCGCACTCAGTTTCATCATCACCGTCTGTCTGTGTGTTTCTCTTTCTGGTCTGAGTTCCTCCCTGCAGCCAGCCTGTCACAGATGTAAACACACTTTTCGGAAAACTTATTCCGATAGCGTACTGCACATGTGCAAACTTTGACCTTCATGCCTGCACGTGGTTTAAGAAAACAGAAAATAATAACAATAATCTGTAGTCAGTCTGCATGCATCAATTTGTCTAGTTATGGATAAAGTAATACATTTGTTAAAGTCTGTATGTATTTTTTAATAGCCCATACTGAAGCAGCACATGTTTTCCAGCTTTAAAATGACAAGATAATTTAAAATAATGTCTGCAAAAGAAACTGGTAATATAGAACAGGATGAGCTGTTGGAAAGGCTGATTGCACATTGTGGGGAATCTGAATAGAGGTATAGGATAGTAATCTTTCAATTTAAGACCTGACGCTTCGGTAAAGCACTATATTGGATTGGTCTCCGTTCTAGCGCAGAAATGTTCGGTCTGTTCAAATCGTACTTGGGCTACTACAGTACTTTGCATGCGAAAA
This sequence comes from Acipenser oxyrinchus oxyrinchus, assembly GCA_030684275.1. Classification (NCBI taxonomy): domain Eukaryota; kingdom Metazoa; phylum Chordata; class Actinopteri; order Acipenseriformes; family Acipenseridae; genus Acipenser; species Acipenser oxyrinchus. The sequence goes on from CM060251.1 coordinate 30,808,759, forward strand.
TATCCTGCGTTTTCCGAAAACTTCAATCCATGTATACAGTTGAATTATAATTAGTGTTTCTATCATTAATCATGTAAACACAGAAAAGTGACGTTTTAAGAAAATCTGTTTTCTGATTCAGTTTTCTGAAAACATTAGTTTTCAGAAAACGCTTTGTCATGTAAACGTACTGAATGACTGGCTGTCTGAAAAAAATGACATATTGAATTCACACAGCTAGCAAAAGAAGAGCTAAATAATATCCTTAGAGATTTTTATGGCACAGTCCGAAACTGTAAAGGTGAGCAATACGGAATCAGCAACTATGTTGGGCTCCGTGCTGGACTGAACAAGCATTTAAATGACCCCCCCCCTCGCCCCGTTAAGTTTATCCTGGTGTCTAATGAGCGACACAGAACTCACAAGTTCAAACAACGTCTTTGTGGGTACAATTAAACTTAGGACGAGAAGGCAGGGATAAAACACAACAACATCATCACGCAAAAACTGAAAGAGATTTTCAAAGAATCAAACATTCTGAAGCCCTAAACCCTGACACAGCTGTTGGTCTTGTGAGTAAAGTTTGGTTTGACGTATATAGTTACATTTTGGACGCAGGGGAAAAGAAGGAAACAGACAACTACTGGCAGATTCTTTTGTTATGAAAACGGAGTTAAGTATGCCACTATGACCTTTAACAAAAGTACAAAAAAAAAAAAAAAAAAAAAAAAAACACAAAATCACAAAAATCCTTACGAACGGAACAAAGAATGTCACAGCGGATTCATGTTTAAAGAGTCTGGAAATCACTTGTGTCCAGTAGCAACACTAGAGAAGTACTTGTCAAAACTTCCAGCAAATCCGCCTGCCTTTTATCTTCACCCTAACAAAGGAGAACAAAACACGTTTAATAATCGCGGTGTATAGGCTACAGCCAATGGGAGTGAATTACCTAGCAACAATGTTTAGAAAGGCAAGCACCACACAAATATACACCAATCATTGCATCCGCAGTACCTTAATACAGAAACTGTCCAATGCTGGATTGCAAGCGAGAGAAATTATGTCCATCAGCGGTCACAGATCGGAGAGCTCCCTGCAGAGTTATTGGTAACCGTTGTTAAAAAATCGAAAGCGCTGGAGCAACATCTTGACGGAGGAAAACTCCACCGCATCACCAAACAAAAAAATAAGATCAGATGAAAGCAAACCCCCTTCCTGCACTTTAATGCCCCCTTCTGCAACAATTGACAGTTACTTTATTACACGGTTAACGGCAACATTCAAATTAATGTCTATGAACACAAAATTGCAACTGAAAAAGAAAAATCTTACCTGCGTGTCAACAGTTCATAGGAACTATTTTCTGTTGCGGAAGGTTATCCTTCAAATTTCTTAATAAATCTTCAGAAACTATCTATTTCTTTTGTACTTATTTATATTTACGTTAGTAAATCAGTTTTATAAAAGCATTAAGGTACTTGAGGGCGTGGGTTACCATGTATATTGTCACTGCTTGGTTGGTTGCAGGTACTCGGCTACGCCTCACCTAACACACCAAGCAGTGACAATATCCATGGTAACCCACGCCCTCTCGTACCTTAATGCTTTAATATCTGTAAATCATCATTAATCTTTTTAAAGGAAAAATATTTGATGAATGGTATGAAGATCAATTTCCTGAATCTGACAAAGTATAGGTACCAGCAATTAATTTTATTTAAAAGAAAAACAGCAACAGAAACATAACTAAATCAACTCGAACTTGAACGAAACGGGGAAAAAAAAACGACACAATAAAAGCTTTTGGGCTGTGAACATCATAAAAAACTGGCTTCAAGAAAAAAAGTCATGCTGTTACCTTTCATTTACTTTCTCAGGAATGTTATGCTTCCTTAAGAAATAAAGATGGAGAGCAGTACAGCATTCAGGGTTCCCACCTCTGTCTTACAAAAAACCGGGACACGAGAGTAATTTCGTACAAAAATAAATAAATAAATCAATCATATTTTGACATTTAATATTTATTTTGAGGTTTACAATACCGAAAAAGGTTACACAAGTCTACAGATCTGAAGGGACTAAATGTATACCATATATGTACTATATAGTATTTAAATACCGTATGCATCATGCACTTAAAACATTAGTGTTTTTTTTGTTAAATCATTACCCGAAAAAGACCTGGTTATCCGGGTATTTTTCATGACGGGTACCCGGTTTCTGGATTTTCTACCTGTGCCAACCTCTAATATATTGCAGCATGCATGGGGTGTGTGGATTGCCTCGTCCCTGTGTGAACCCCATCCTGGCTCCCTCCCGTGACATTCTGGGGTTTGTAGTCCTGCAGCTCCCTCCTTGGACTACAATTTTTCTCCTTTCTCCCCCAGATTCTGTCACAAATATATATATATATATATATACACACACACACACACACACACATATATATACACACACTGAACAAAAATATAAGCGCAACATGTACAGTGTTGGTCCCATGTTTCATGAGCTGAAATAAAAGATCCCAGAAATTTTCCATACGCACAAAAAGCTTATTTCTCTCAAATTCTGTGCACAAATTTGTTTACATTCCTGTTAGTGAGCATTTCTCCTTTGCCAAGATAATCCATCCACCTGACAGGTGTGGCATATCAAGAAGCTGATTAAACAGCATGATCATTACACAGGTGCACCTTGTGCTGGGGACAATAAAAGGCCACTAAAAAATGTGCAGTTTTGTCACACAACACAATGCCACAAATGTCTCAAGTTTTGAGGGAGCGTGCAATTGGCATGCTGACTGCAGGAATGTCCACCAGAGCTGTTGCCAGAGAATTGAATGTTCATTTCTCTACCATAAGCCGCCTCCAACGTCGTTTTAGAGAATTTGGCAGTACGTCAAACCGGCCTCACAACTGCAGACCACGTGTAACCACGCCAGCCCAGGACCTCCACATCCGGTTTCTTCACCTGCGGGATCGTCTGAGACCAGCCACTCGGACAGCTGATGAAACTGTGGGTTTGCACAACCGAAGAATTTCTGCACAAACTGTCAGAAACCGTCTCAGGGAAGCTCATCTGCGTGCTCGTCGTCCTCACCAGGGTCTTGACCTGACTGCAGTTCGGCGTCGTAACCGACTTCAGCGGGCAAATGCTCACCTTCGATGGCCACTGGCACGCTGGAGAAGTGTGCTCTTCACGGATGAATCCAGGTTTCAACTGTACCGGGCAGATGGCAGACAGCGTGTATGGCGTCGTGTGGGCGAGCGGTTTGCTAATGTCAACGTTGTGAACAGAGTGCCCCATGGTGGCGGTGGGGTTATGGTATGGGCAGGCATAAGCTACAGACAACGAACACAGTTGCATTTTATCGATGGCAATTTGAATGCACACAGATACCGTGATGAGATCCTGGAGGCCCATTGTCGTGCCATTCATCCACCGCCATCACCTCATGTTTCAGCATGATAATGCACGGCCCCATGTCGCAAGGATCTGTACACAATTCCTGGAAGCCGAAAATGTCCCAGTTCTTCCATGGCCTGCATACTCACCAGACATGTCACCCATTGAGCATGTTTGGGATGCTCTGGATCGACGTGTCCAACAGCGTGTTCCAGTTCCCGCCAATATCCATCAACTTCGCACAGCCATTGAAGAGGAGTGGGACAACATTCCACAGGCCACAATCAACAGCCTGATCTCCTCTATGCGAAGGAGATGTGTCGCGCTGCATGAGGCAAATGGTGGTCGCACCAGATACTGACTGGTTTTCTGATCCACACCCCTACCTTTTTTTTTTTTTTTTTTTTTTTTTTTTTTAAGGTATCTGTGACCAACAGATGCATATCTGTATTCCCAGTCATGTGAAATCCATAGATTAGGACCTAATTAATTTATTTCAATTGACTGATTTCCTTATATGAACTGTAACTCAGTAAATCTTTGAAATTGTTGCATGTTGCGTTTATATTTTTGTGATAGATAGATAGATAGAGAGATAGATAGAGAGAGATAGATAGAGATAGATAGAGAGAGATAGATAGAGAGAGAGATAGAGAGAGAGATAGAGAGAGAGATAGAGAGAGAGATATTAGTACTGCCATAGCTGTATGTTTTCGCCCCATTGCCACTGTACTTTATGCATCCAGGGCAGGGATGTAAATATCGTTTAATTAGGTATTCAATTATACTCTTGTTACTTTGGTGGTTTAAGATATAACAAAAAGTGACAATGGCATATACATCTATTCCGTACACAATCAATATGTTGCTTATGTTATTGTACTTACCAAGAATCATTTATGCAGTGCTGAAGTTACAGAACAAAAATCAACTTGAAGGCTCAAATCCAGGAATATTCAAAACATTCTCATTTCTCGTTGAAAAAAATCTCTATCACTGCCAAGAAGGTGTTCTTGTAAGCGAAGTTCCTGTTCCTTTAGCCGGAGCATTTACAATGGGGAAAATCTGTTTCACTTAGGTTGTTCCCTTAGGCAAAGTGTTCCTATACGCAGAGACTACTGTACCAGATACCATGTTTTGAAATTAAAATGCATGTTTGCTATAACATCTGTTTCTTTCAAACCTACACATTTGAGACCTATACAGTGAATAGATGTGCATTTTATGTAACTATTTTGTTAGCTACAATTATTTTAAAGTTCTAGATATGCTGCTATCAATGATAGGAATAAGCTGAATTGAATCCTATCAAGTAATCCAGTGCATGTTTCCAGCAAAACGTTATAAAAACACTTTGTTACTCCTACTGCTGCAATTAGTAGTGTCAGTAGATACCTAGTTCGCTTGTGAGGTAGTGTCAAGGGTTTTCAAGGAGCATACACTTAACATTTTTTATAAACTGCCAAGAATCATGAGGACTTTTAGGAACTTGCAATAAAAAAATAGCAAGTTACAAAAATATTTAATGTATAAACACATCCTAACTTTTTTAATGCACACCATAATTTAAAAAAAAAACATTATTAAGTTCTTTAATATACAAACAGGATACTTACTTTAGTGGTGGTGTGTTGTTTACCAATGAACTTGTGGAGAAGCACAAGTGATAAACACAAAACTTGGTTTGCTATAACTCTGGGGAAAACATTTAAATCCACCTCCCCATGACTGAGGTGATCCCGAATGCGAGGACCCTCTTGATTGTTCAAAAAATCCCAAAGTATTTCCTGTAAAATTCAAGTTTAATACTAAATTAGAAGGAGGCATTTGGATTTGTACAGTGATTATCACAAATCTAAATCAGGCAGTTCAGCTACATACTGTGACCTGTGATGAATCTATTAGTAAAATACTGCCTTTTCTGTTTTCATGACAACAAAAATGATAAACACTAGGCATAAAATATCAACTGGATGTAGGGCCAACATAAGAACACAGCTTCACTGATTTAACATGACTGGTTCTGAAAGGCACTATATTGTTTTGGAAGAATATGTGTTCTTTCTTGGCACATCTCACATCTTTATAGATCCAATTTTTGCTGCCTGAAAATAAAATATACTAATATGTTTCCATGTGTATTCATGGTTTGAATCATGCTGAGTGAATTGCATGGCTCTGATTCTCTAATTCTTTAATTAACTTTAATATTTAACTATATCAATAACGTCCCTTTGAGGGCATTGTTGACACTGAGGTGTTATTGTTGACAAAAAATGGCAAAGATGGGACCATCTCTACAATGCCCCAAAACATATTATTATTATTATTATCATCAAATTATTTCTGTAATTTTAAATTTGTTTCCCATTCAAGGTTAAATGATGATGCAATCGCAGGGAACACACACACAGCCTATTAAAATAATGAGGTTTTGACTCACTCTTGTGGTCACAACTAATACAGCAGTTATTTATAAATATATCGCTGTATTTTTTTTTATTTTATCTTTTTACATAATGCTGTGTCCTTTTTACAAACAACAATACAATGAATAGTAGTTGGTACAAATGAGTACAATGCAATTCTAAAACTAGTCAATATCAACAGTAGAGTTTGGTGAAGTGCACTATTCAGAAGAATCAAAGGAATAACATTTCAGACTTTTGTAAACCACAAGAATAAAATGCGAGTACTTTAAGGGAGCACTCTTTACACACTGAAATTGACAAATGTGTGTAACATCATTCAATTAAATAATCCATGACAATCTTGGCAGTATGAGAACAGGCATTATCTTGCATCAGAACAAACTCAGGGCTAATTGCATCAGCAAATGGTCTTACTACAGGGTTCAGGATTGTGTTTTATGTACAGTAGAGCTATAAGCAATAATATAATACCACACACACAGCATAAGTGTCTCCTCCAAAATCATCATATTGAACTATGTTGAACTGAGTAAATCATTCTTCTTGGGCTCTCCATACTTAAACATGTCAATCACTGGTGAACTTATGAAATCTTAATTCATCAGTGAACAAAACTGGTGCCCAATGATGGAGCTGCCAGTTCTGGTGATCAAGGCAGTAATCAGCAGTCTCTTCTATGTTATGTGATCAATCGAGGAGCTGTAGCAGGTCCTCTTGACCTCAAACCACACATGCAATCTGTTTGTCACAGCTGCTTATGGTGACTCCAGTAGATGTCTCCCTGTTGTTATTAAGCCCATGTGCAATGGACAACACCATGTTGTACAAATATCGGCCATTGCATGGCATGGTTGACCCCTATCCAGGATCCAATGTTATCATCCATGCAGCCACCTGATTAACCATCAAATCTTATGTTTGATCTTATGTTCATGATGTTAATTTTGGTAAATGTAATGTTTGATCCTTAAATTGTTTAGAGTAGAGTAATGTAGTAAAGAAGGGCAATTTTTTTGTTAATGGTTACCCGGATATTTAGCCAGCAACTGTTTTATAGGGATATGTAGGGAAATATGGAGATTGTAAGGCATATTTAAAAAGAGGGATTAGGATTATTGAGCTTAGTTGACAGGTTGCGGATGTGTTGTGATAACAGCCAACATTTTGCGCTCAACTTTATTGTCATTCATTACATTCTTATTGGCGCTGAGGGCTCAACAGGACCATGTAAATTCTACAAAGGAACATTCTTAAGTGATGCATTTGTGGAACTGAAGATAACTAATGTGGCTTTCTAGCATGCATAACTGCAAGGATACTGGTCCCTTAATATTGGAGTAAAACAGAATATTATGAGATAATAACATAGAAAGATTAGACAAAAATACTTGCGAGATATTTAGCAATATCTGCCAATTCTTTTAAAAAACATTTTCTTACCATGATTGGGCCACCAAGCATCAGAGGAATGTGATTTATTTCTTCATTATTCGTGTTTTTAGCAAGTATCTAAGAAAAATAAATGTCAATATATTATCCGATATTGTACAATTCTTTAAGAACTGGAAATGTATGTACCAAGTGCATTATAATACAATATGGCAGCCCTATTACAATAGGGTAAAGTCCAAAGCGAAAGGTAACCTTACATATTGCCCAGAACTAACAGACACCCTGATTTTAACTTATTTTTAACATGGACATGTCTGTCTAGTTCAAGGAGTGGGAAGAAGACTACAAAGGATATAATACACAGAGTCAGTACTCACATATCCGACCCTATAACATTTTAACTTAGTGACAGTTAAGAGTGTGGTGGAAATCTGATTATTTCATTTTGGCCCTCTGAAACCCTTGTCCATTTTTCAGAGAAAAATACATAGCTGAAAACACGGTTTTAAAATACGGAGGCCACCATTTAGATGTACTGCAGTTGATTCTGTTGATACAGTATTACAGTATATTTTAACAGAAGTATTTTAATTCAGAACATGATTCTGAAAATACCATTAACCAAAACAGACGACTGTGGACACGTGGCCTGTAATACAGAACATCCTTGTATTCCAGTTGCTGCGTGGCACTGCTTTTACTCAACAGCAAAATAAAATCTAAATGTTAGCACAAAAGATCCAGAATAGTATCCAGAACTGAAACGGTATCCAAAGTTGCAGAACTGTATGTAAGTGCTTGATAAAAGGTTATAACGTCACAATGCACTTGTAAATGAAAATACACAAAAGTAACTAAAGAGATCATGGATAAAACAAATAATAACCGTATTTAACACTGTTTAATGAACTGTGTACAGGTGCTTTACAGTATAAATTTACTGTCTATAAATTCACTGAGTGCTATATGTTGCCCAATGGCTGATACCTTTTTTATGACGCCTCTAATGCAATCTATCTCGATGATTCCAAAGAAATCGCCTATACCGACTCCAGGTCATGACAGGCTTCTCTTGCTCTCCACTGGTCTTGGAGGGTCACTGTCATCCACGTCCATAGCCTCACTCTCTCTGAATCTTTTCAGATGTCAGAAATAGTTGAACGACCAAGAGACAGTTTTATGCCCTTTAAAACGCATGTTAAATTATGCAATCCCTGGAAGCTTTAGGATTTCTCTCATGGAAAAGACAAATGGCTTTTTTGTTGACTGCATTTTTGGTGAAACTCGCTTAAATCACTGTAACTGCACACTGACTGAATTGTGCACGTGAAAGAAAAACAAAACAAAAAAAAACACGGGCTGTGACGGATCAAATAAACTGTATCACTGACGAGATGGGCTATGTACAAGGAAACTGGTGTGAAATTGTGTGTGACGGATGAGTGCTTGTTATATATACATAATGGGAATTGATTTTATTCTTAATACATAACGGTACGGTATGGACGGTAAAACATGACTGACGGGTATCTGATTAACGTATATATCCGAGTGCTGACTGTATATGTAGGAATCATATCACAAAATATATATATATATATACAGTACTGTGCAAAAGTTTTAGGCAGGTGTGAAAAAATGCTGTAAAGTAAGAACGCTTTCAAAAATAGACATGTTAATAGATTATATTTATCAATTAACTAAATGCAAAGTGAGTGAACAGAAGAAAAATCTACATCAAATCCATATTTAGTGTGACAACCCTTTGCCTTCAAAACAGCATCAATTCTTCTAGGTACACTTGCACAAAGTCAGGGATTTTGTAGGCATATAGTCAGGTGTATGATTAAACAATTATACCAAACAGGTGCTAATGATCATCAATTCAATATGTAGGTTGAAACACAATCATTAACTGAAACAGAAACAGCTGTGTAGGAGGAATAAAACTGGGTGAGGAACAGCCAAACTCAGCTAACAAGGTGAGGTTGCTGAAGACAGTTTACTGTCAAAAGTCATACACCATGGCAAGACCGAGCACAGCAACAAGACACAAGGTAGTTATACTGCATCAGCAAGGTCTCTCCCAGGCAGAAATTTCAAGGCAGACAGGGTTTCCAGATGTGCTGTCCAAGCTCTTTTGAAGAAGCACAAAGAAACGGGCAACGTTGAGGACCGAGACGCAGTGGTCGGCCAAGGAAACTTACTGCAGCAGATGAAAGACACATCATGCTTACTTCCCTTCACAATCAGAAGTTGTCCAGCAGTGCCATCAGCTCAGAACTAGCAGAAAACAGTGGGACCCTGGTACACCCATCTACTGTCCGAGAAGTCTGGTCAGAAGTGGCCTTCATGGAAGACTTGCGCCAAAAGCCATACCTCCGATGTGGAAACAAGGCCAAGCGACTCAACTATGCACGAAAACACAGGAACTGGGGTGCAGAAAAATGGCAGCAGGTGCTCTGGACTGATGAGTCAAAATTTGAAATATTTGGCTGTAGCAGAAGGCAGTTTGTTTGCCGAAGGGCTGGAGAGCGGTACACGAATGAGTGTCTGCAGGCAACAGTGAAGCATGGTGGAGGTTCCTTGCAAGTTTGGGGCTGCATTTCTGCAAATGGAGTTGGGGATTTGGTCAGAATTAATGGTCTCCTCAATGCTGAGAAGTACAGGCAGATACTTATCCATCATGCAATACCATCAGGGTGGCATCTGATTGGCCCCAAATTTATTCTGCAGCATGACAATGACCCCAAACATACAGCGAAAGTCATTAAGAACTATCTTCAGCGTAAAGAAGAACAAGGAGTCCTGGAAGTGATGGTATGGCCCCCACAGAGCCCTGATCTCAACATCATCGAGTCTGTCTGGGATTACACGAAGAGAGAGAAGCAACTGAGGCTGCCTAAATCCACAGAAGAACTGTGGTTAGTTCTCCAAGATGTTTGGGCCAACCTACCTGCCGAGTTCCTTCAAAAACTGTGTGTTTTTCTTCTGTTCACTCACTTAGCATTTAGTTAATTGATAAATATAATCTATTAACATGTCTATTTTTGAAAGCATTCTTACTTTACAGCATTTTTTTACACCTGCCTAAAACTTTTGCACAGTACTGTATATATATATATATATATATATATATATATATATATATATATATATATATATATATATATAGTACATACACATATGTACAGTTATATAGGCTTAATAAATCACTTACCTGATCAAAAGTTGTGTAAAGTATTGAAGACTGAAAAACATAAGATATAAAATAGAGTTAAAATGTACAAGAAATGTTGTCTCTGTGTAAAAGAGCAAGAGGGGAGGAAACATGCAGTGGGTCCAGAACATAGCTGACATGAAGAGAACATCTGTTTTTCGGTATGTTCTGTGGTTTTAACCTTAGAAGGTATTAGTATAGGGTGATTGCATAGACAGAGGGATAGTACTACTTAAAAGCCTTGTACAAGCAGGGGCATCACCCTATAGTTGTTTGATAATGTGTGTGTATGTATGTATATATATATATATATATATATATATATATATATATACACACACACACACACACTAGCGTTCAAAAGTTTGGGGTCACTTAGAAATTTCCTTGTTTTTGAAAGAAAAGAATTTTTTGTCCATTAAAATAACATCAAATTGATCAGAAATACAGTGCAGACATTGTTAATGTTGTAAATGACTATTGTAGCTGGAAACGGCTGATTTGTAATGGAATATCTACATAGGCGTACAGAGGCCCATTATCAGCAACCATCAGTCCTGTGTTCCAATGGCACGTTGTGTTTGCTAATCCAAGTTTATCATTTTAAAAGGCTAATTGATCATTAGAAAACCCTTTTGCAATTATGTTAGCACAGCTGAAAACTGTTGTGCTGATTAAAGAAGCAATAAAACTGGCCTTCTTTAGACTAGTTGAGTATCTGGAGCATCAGCAATTGTGGGTTTGATTACAGGCTCAAAATGGCCAGAAACAAAGAACTTTCTTCTGAAACTCGTCAGTCTATTCTTGTTCTGAGAAATGAAGGCTATTCCATGCAGAAATTGCCAAGAAACTGAAGATCTCGCACAACGCTCTGTACTACTCCCTTCACAGAACAGCTTAAACTGGCTCTAACCAGAATAGAAAGAGGAGGGAGGCCCCGTGCACAACTGAGCAAGAGGACAAATACATTAGAGTGTCTAGTTTGAGAAACAGACACCTCACAGGTCCTCAACTGGCAGCTTCATTAAATAGTACCCGCAAAACACCAGTCTCAACGTCAGTGAAGCAGCTGACTCGGGATGCTGGCCTTCTAGGCAGAGTTGCAAAGAAAAAGCCATATCTCAGACTGGCCAATAAAAAGAAAAGATTAAGATGGGCAAAAGAACACAGACACTGGACAGAGGAAGATTGGAAAAAAGTGTTATGGACAGACGAATCTAAGTTTGAGGTGTTCGGATCACAAAGAAGAACATTCGTGAGATGCAGACCAAATGAAAAGATGCTGAAGGAGTGCTTGACGCCATCTGTCAAGCATGGTGGAGGCAATGTGATCATCGGGGGGTGCTTTGGTGGTGGTAAAGTGGGAGATTTGTACAGGGTAAAAGGGATCTTGAAGAAGGAAGGCTATCACTCCATTTTGCAACGCCATACCATACCCTGTGGACTGCGCTTGATTGAAGCCAATTTCCTCCTACAACAGGACAATGACCCAAAGCACAGCTCCAAACTATGCAAGAACTATTTAGGGAAGAAGCAGTCAGCTGGTATTCTGGTCTATAATGGAGTGGCCAGCATAGTCACCGGATCTCAACCCTATTGAGCTGTTGTGGGAGCAGCTTGACCGTATGGTACGTAAGAAGTGCCCATCAAGCCAATCCAACTTGTGGGAGGTGCTTCAGGAAGCATGGGGTGAAATCTTTTCAGATTACCTCAACAAATTGACAACTAGAATGCCAAAGGTCTGCAAGGCTGTAACTGCTGCAAATGGAGGATTCTTTGACGAAAGCAAAGTTTGAAGGACACAATTATTATTTCAATTAAAAATCATTATTTCTAACCTTGTCAATGACTGTATTTCCTATTCATTTTGCTATATTTCCTATTCAAACGGGGTACATAACTAAATAAATATAAATCAAAAGATGTAATTTACATAAATTTATATTTCACAATGAGTCATTCTAATCTATTCTAAATTATACTCTTATATTTTACTGAAAGAAGGACCGCAACAGTCCTGTGTGTGTATGGTGTATATGAGTTAAGAAATGTAAAATACAGTATCCACTTGGTTTGATATTGCATTAACTGACATTTGTCGCTGTTATGATTATTTAGGTACTTGGATACAGTAGAAGTAAAAGAATATTGTTTCTGAAGGTTTCATAACTGAATCCCATTATTCAAGGCAAAAATGGAGGATATTATACAAAACTAAAGTAATAAAATATGACGTCAGGGATACATTTACGCAGTCATGAACCCGCCCCCGAAGGCATAAAATGGGTCAGTATACCCAAGCCGTCACAAGGGCAAGATTGCTGCACGACCGGAGTGCCACAAGGCTAAACCGAAGCTGCCTTGTGCATTACCATTCGGAACCCCAGTAACAAGTAGCTAGGGCTAAAAAATTGAGGGAGAAACTCCCCTCTATGCCTGTGTTATAAGGGTCAACTGGAAAGCCACCCTTATCACTCTAGTTCGAAAATCAGGATTTTGAGGATCCACGACATTATGTCTTTAGAACCTAGTAAAGGTATGGGGAGTAGCCCACACTGCTGCATTGTAAATGTCCATGACAGATGCACCCTGGAATAAAGCCCACGAAGTTGCCATGCCCTTGGTGGAATGGGCAGTGAGTTTTTCTGGAGGGGGCACGTTGTCTGCTATCCATCTGCTTAGACAGGGCTTGGCTATAGGATTTTGCCCCATATCAAACAAAAAATTAACATAATACGCCAGGACCCACACTGGCCAGAGCGTATGGAGCTGCCACTCTCTGTCAGACTGGAAAGGAGGTGGATGGAAAACAGGTGGATGGAAAGCCTCAATTCCACAGACTGGTTGACATGAAATGCTGAGATCATCATTGCCATCATCTGAGGCAGTATTGATACGGATTGTAACCTTTGTGCTGGCTTCTGCAAAAATTAAGTAGCCTTTCGCAATTGAGAATGCCTGCATCTCACTCACCCGCATTGCAGAGGTGATTGCAAGCAACAAGCCGCGTTGAGCAATAAAAATCAAGCACCACGTTAAGCCTCCAGCGAGGAACACTACCTTTCATAGGTGGCCGAATCCGCTAAGCTCCTTTCAAAAATTGCCCCGTCAGGAAGCGAGCTACTGGGGAGACAGAGTCAATTTTAACATGACGAGCTGAAATAGATCTTTAATGTAGGGGGATTTCCTCGTCACACAGGTCCTGCAAATAACTGCCATGGGGAAGGTCATGTGGTCGAACCCCCGAGGCAGGCTCCACGTCTGAAAGACACCCCACTTGTACCCATACTGGGATGCATGGATGCTGCTCTGGCACTTTGCCTTATTGGACAGACCCAGATGCAGCCATTCAGGGTCCCAGAGTTGCAGGATTGATGGGTCGGGATAAGGTCCCCCTCGCCTGACTGAGCAGGTCACGCCACTGGAGCGGCCAGCTGTGGAGACCGCCCAAGAGCTGAATCAAGGTTGAAAACCTTGGCCAATAAGGGGCTACTAGGAGTACCTTGGCCCGGTCCTGTCTGATTTTCTCCAGACACAGTGGGAGTATGGTGAGCGGTGGGAAGGCATACAGCAGCTGCCTCGGGTCCCCGCATCCTGTTATGGAGAATCAGAGAGGTCAACACTGGGTTGATTCCTTGCAGACAAAGAGATCTATCTCTGCTCTCCCAAACCTCTACCAAATGATGCTCACCACCTCTGAGTGCAGACTCTACTGTGAGGTGCTGGATACTCTCCTTGAGAGGAAGTCCGCCGCCCAGTTTGACACCCCAGGCAGGTGAACTGCCCTCAGTGAGAGGAGGTTCTCGTATGCCCAGAACAAAAGCTTGCAGGCCACGCGATGGAGACTGGGGGACCCGAGGCCATCCTGGTGGCTTATGTACACAACCACTGTTATGTTGTCCATATGGACAAGCACGTCTCCCTTGAACCTCCTGCAAAAAATTCTGCAAGGCAAAGTAAACTGCCTGCAGCTCCAAAACATTAAAGTGGAGACCCTGCCAAGGGGGGTTCCACACCCCCTGCCATTCCACACAGCGCCCCAGCTGTTAGTTGTGATGACCTCCCTTCTGGTGACACTGCCCAGCACTACACCAAGGCATTGATGGACAGGCTGTTTCCACCAAGAGTGCCTTTAGACAGCAACGCCGAGCAATCCAGAGCAGAGGTGGGCGGGCGGGCTACTGATCCCGGAGAACAGAGACCAGCCCTGCCTCTTATCCACTCTGAATGTGCTCGGTGTCTGGCCAGTAGGGGGTCGCTGTTGCGCAATGAGAAGAAAGGAGTCCCTGCCGGTTTCCCATTCCCCACCAATTGAGTGTCAGAGTGAATGGGACGCCTCCCTCGGGGTCCCCAGCAAAGTTAAGCCTCTTTGCACAGCCTGGACGCGAACTGACGCCGTCCAAGCTGTGTGACTTATTATTTATTTCTTAGCAGACGCCCTTATCTAACTTACAATTGTTACAAGATATCACATTATTTTTACATACAATTACATTATTTTTTACACATTATTTTTACATACAATTACCCATTTATACAGTTTTACTGGAGCAATCTAGGTAAAGTACCTTGCTCAAGGGTACAGCAGCAGTGTCCCCCATCTGGGATTGAACCCACGACCCTCCGGTCAAGAGTCCAGAGCCCTAACCACTACTCCACACTACTCATCTTGCTCTCCCAGTGCCAGTGCTTTAACTGAATGACCCCTGCAAGACAATAATTCTAACTAAGTGAGAAGCTGGTCTTTGTTCCAGTGAATTATAAAGTTAGTCAAAATAAGGATGCTGCTAACAACATCTAGCAAGCAAATTCAGAGAAAGGATAGAGCAGACGTAACATCTTGAGCTTGGTTGGAAGGAATTAATAATTGAGAGGGACAATTAATTAAAAGCATTACACATATCAGCTAGTTACTCTTGATTGGGTATTGTAAATGTATTTAATTGTTAATACTTCCTACATTAAATGGAGGTCCTAACTGAGTTCTGGAATGTATGAAATCCACTAAGCAATAAAGCAACAAAAGTATATATAGTCCATGGTGTGCTTCTTGCCCTGACTTAGCCAGCTGTTTCGAATACATCAGACAGTACACACTCAGGGGCCGTGACATAGGTGAGGGGTGTTCTACGAGGCAGTACCTACCACTAATGAACATTCATAGATTTCAGTGAACCCTCTAGCGGTACCACTAGGTAACTACAATGCAAATTCCTTTAAAATAAATAGTGAACATATACTACACTCTAGTGGACAATAATCAAATTACAATTAAAAAATGTTATTTTAGATTTTTCAGTTTTTCTTGCTTTTCACAATTATAAGCAAATACTACCATCTTGTGGTCATATTAATTAAGTACAACTGAAACACATTTAATTAAACAATCTTCCTTTTTAGTGGGTATTAATCTGTATAACACATTAACTTTAAGAAGTAATTAAATTACTATTATTACTACTTTTGTTTGATTCATTGAAATACTTTTAGTATTATTTTGAGAAATGTAAATATTTTAATATTTTGATATTACAATTGGTAAAACTATTTTTCAAGTTATCCTTCATTATCTGTCATTGATTGTTTCTTTTCCATTCCAACTAAATACATTTTGTTTAATTTGAATTACACACACATTTGCCAAATTGTCCGCACAAGTTATATTTACGAATAATGCAAAACTTCAACATGGTGGAAGGGTCAACAACCCATGCTGCAACTACTGAAAGTTCCCAGGATGTGGGACTGACAGACCTGTTCGTCAAATGCACTGCTGACGCATCAAAAACCTGAGACAGTGCGAAAATTGAAATTGAACTTCTAGAATGTACAGACTTCCCACAACTGGAAAGATCAAAGCAACAGCTCACCGGGAGACTTACAAAAAACAGTAAAAAACTGATCTGCTAGTGCACGTATCCGGAATAGGACTGCGCCTATAAAAGGTGTTAGCAATGACACAAACGCAATTCCATAAACTAAGGGGAAGATTCAGTCAATCCACTGAAACGGTGGATGACTTAAACCAACAGCTGGATGAACAAAGGAAACAGGACACTCAAGAAACAGAATGGCAGAGAAAGGAACAACAAGTCTTGAAAGACCAAGCCACTAGAGAGAGTGTGAGGAATTAAAACAAATGAAAGAAGAGAGACAAGCAGTTTGGGACATGGAAGACCAAGCAACTAGAGACTGAAGAATTTAAACAGCTGGATGAAGAAAGGGAACAGGCTGCTCAAGAAATGGAACGTCAGACGAGGAAACGTGAAGTCAGGGAAAACCAAGCTAACAGAGAGACTGAAGATTTAGAACGAAAAATTGAAAAACGAGAGGTGAGGCTAAAATTATTAAAGAAGAGCGGAAGAGGAAAACGATGATTTGAAGGTAAGAGTCCAAGAGCTGGAGAACAAACAAGTTCGGTTAGAAGGATACAGGCTCTGGAAACAGAGAAAGAAAAACACGCTGTTGAAATGGCTCAGAGAAAGGCTCAGAAACATCTACAGTCTGAGAAGGAACACCTAGATGATAAGATTGATGAATTGACGAAGAGATATAGAAAGGCTCCAGGAGGTTGGGAGCCGAAACACGAAACCAGAGCTTGGTGAGTAACGGAATATCCCAGACACCCCGAGGAGGACTATAACGTGGAAAAGGCAGACCGTGTGTCAGCCCGGTCCCAAGTACTAATCTAAATGTGTCAAGACATGGCCGATGAAATAAACTGACCGGTCCCAGACACAAGGAAAGCACAGAAAGAATACGACAAGCCCCCTGGAGACATATACTGGGAGTATCGTCCAACAGCCGAATGAGCGTACACCACTGAGCAAAGAGGGTGTCCCCGAATGGAAAGGAGAGAAAGTCATACTTACCAGCATCCTGCGGAAGCAACACGCTCTTCAATGCTTCCCCATCATGAAGACACACAAAGGAGCCTACAGGCCGACCCTAGGGCTGTAAGAGCCACCACGACAAGTAGAGGCCCTAACGTTAACCTAAACAACCG
This sequence comes from Acipenser oxyrinchus oxyrinchus, assembly GCA_030684275.1. Lineage (NCBI taxonomy): Eukaryota > Metazoa > Chordata > Actinopteri > Acipenseriformes > Acipenseridae > Acipenser > Acipenser oxyrinchus. The sequence continues at coordinate 30,826,196 of CM060251.1, forward strand.
AGAAAGGGATCTGGCCCACTTATCGAACTTCTTTGCCAAGTTCAAGCCAAACAATCCAGGGACGAACATGACACAACATATAGCAGCCTAGTATGCCATCACTAGTCCGAAAGAGCTGGCAAGCCTCATCTATTTCAGCTTAACTCCGACAGTACAACGATGGGCAACAGCCGTACCTGCAAAAAGACAAGACCTATCCAGATCAACCGCGTGGAAAACCGATACAAAAGTATGCAAAATATCAGGACCCACTCTCTGCAACTCAAGCAATGGTGAGCCGAGCCATGAAGACAGACAAGTCTCCAGAAGGCTTCTGGCTTTCGTTCCACCCGATCTCTCGATTACTTAATTGGTCTAATTATTTGATTAATTGGATACATTTAACACTTCTCTCCAGGCCTCAAAATGTTTTCCAGGTAGTGTACCTTGAATCAAATACATGTTTTAAATCATCAATTGTAAAAAGTATGGAACCCCTAAAGAAGGGCTTCTCAAACTCAGTCCTGGGGCCCCCCTGTGGCTGCTGGTTTTCATTCCAACCTCGCTCTAATAACTTAACTAGACACTTAATTGAACTAATAATTTGCTTAATTATACCTTTTTACTTGCTTTCAGCTCTTGAACGGTTACATATTTCAAGCTAACTGTAACATTTGATCAGTAACTTGAACTGCAACTGTTTAAGAGCTGAAAACAAGTAAAAATGTCTAATTAAGCAAATTATCTGTTCAATTAAGGGTTTAGTTAAGTGACAGAGCTCGGGTGGAATGAAAACCAGCAGCCACAGAGGGTCCCCAGGACCGAGTTTGAGAAGCCCTGCCTTAAAGGGACATTGTGAAAGTATTTTTTAAAAATGTTATCTCGTGTGCACCAGTTAATATCTTGCTGACTGCAGCAGACACCTCGTGGATAGGTTAGGAGACAAGCACTGTATTTCCTCATGGCATAACAACTATGCAAAACTGGTGTGCATTTAGGCTCAAGCTATTTGAACGTAAATACATTATTTAGTGCATCCAATTGTATTATCTTATTGTCTGGAACATTTCACCCGGTTACAAAAACAAATGCGAAAGAAGAAATTTGAGTCATGTTTCAGGATTTGCGACTTAATTATCTTGATTTATCATGAAGAAAAATATGCACATATAATGCCCTTTACATTATACAGTAGGCTACGTCATACAACAGTTCATAGCTCCTGAAGACTAACTTGCAAGAGAAAGCTATTTTACCCCATGAAAGTCTTCATGATAAGGAGTAAATTGAGCCATGTGCGTCTCTGTGATTTGCGAGTTATTATTGGGACCGATACATTGATGATTGAGTCCGATCCTGCTTTAGTTCTCAGACAGTGGAGCAACTGCAATGCACAATGATGGCTCATCTACCAAAATGACAGTATTGCAAAGACAGAGAAATTACAAAAAAAGTGAAAATCAAATGAGGCTTCCGCAATCTTTTAAGTATTAAGCTCTAACTCATGCTCACGAGACACTAACCTTTTTTAATTCACACCATGTCCCTTTAGAGGTTCCATAGTAAAAGGCCTTTAAAAAAAATATTAAATGTGTCCAACTGAACAATTAGATCAATTAAGTTAATTGACAGCTTAAACCAACCTTGGAGGACTGGCGTTTGACACCCCTGATCTTGATCCTGTGACGTGTTAAGTACTAAGGTTACAAACAAAGGCGTATTAGACCCATAAATGGACAGAAAATATGATTGTTGAACTGGAATAAATATTACATACTAAATTACGTATTACTAATGACAAATGGTTTGTTCAATCGATGATAGTCAAATAGAGGGTTTTTGATAGGACAGCAGCATAATAAAGGGCTACACTCTCATAGGTTTTTACACCTGGACTCTACACATTTACCTCAGCAGTCAGAAACCTGTCCGGGCAGTTGTTTGCTTTTGTATAAACCCATCTTAGGCTGGCCTCTAGTTGTGGTAGTATAAGTATCACACAGTCTGCATACCTGAAAGTAAATGAAACAGAAGCATAGTTTATTATTTATTATTCCAAATTAAATCGGAGCACTGTATTTTCAAAAGAGTAAAAAAAAAAAGGCAGTGTTAAATACTGGAAGTGCCATTCAAATGCATTTCTGGCACAGATTTTTAATCATAAAGTGACCAGACAAGAATTTTGATTGTTTCAAAGTCCTAATATCTCATACTGAGCAAGCCTTATCATATTTAATTATTATCAGATTATACGGGATGTCTGTGATGGGGTGGTGATTAATGTACACAGTTGAAGTGGAAATCACTTTGACCAGATTGAAAATCTGCAAGATGTATTTATTTAGAAGTTTTTTAATTTAAAAAAACTGGTCGCGTTTGTCACACCTGTTACTTAAGTGTGTAGACCTAATTTAAATGTGTGCTATATTTACACATACAAATGAAACAAATAATGCAAAAGTATTAAAAGTATATAACATGTTAGTTGAGGTCCTGAACAACAGTGAACCTGGAATAAGCAGTGAACCAGGCAAAGCTGCTGAACAAGGGAAAGGAATGCAAGAGACAGCTAGAACCTCATATTAGAACTACTTCATAGTAATTCTAAGGAAGTAATTCAAGGGCAGCAGTGTGGAGTAGTGGTTAGGGCTCTGGACTCTTGACCGGAGGGTACTTTACCTAGATTACTCCAGTAAAAACCCAACTGTATAAATGGGTAATTGTATGTAAAAATAATGTGTAAAAATAAATAAATAATTGTATGTAAAAATAATGTGATATCTTGTAACAATTGTAAGTCGCCCTGGATAAGAGCATCTGCTAAGAAATAAATAATAATTTGAGGAAGACTGTCCTTACTACCTGGTTCCAAAATTAGTTAAAATAAGCTGTCTTCCACAACGAAATCCCTATGGTCACTGGCACATTCTTCTGGGGTTTTGTGTGTAGGCATTTTTGTACATTTTGCCGCAATTGTTTTAAATCCTCCATATCTTAACTGTAATACAGGTTTAAATCCCTCCAATAGAAATGTAGGAATGTGCTGTCACTCAGTAGTTGGGGCGGGTTTAAAGTATTCAGAACGAAACAATGATCTATACAAGTCAGGAAGGCGGGACATTGCCAAGCAGCACTGAGAAATGTATTTATTATTATTTTTGTAGTAGGTTTAATTTTTTAATGGGAAAAGGGTAAAGTTAACATGAATTGATTACCATTTAAACAGTTTTTCTGGTGTTTATTGACTATCCACCAATTTAATTTTTTTTGTATCAGGGGTGTTTTATCGGGTTTTATCAATAGCCCTAATTATAATACAGTATAACAAATAAAAACCTGTGACAGAGAAAGAATGAATCTTGGTTATAAATCTCCCTCCTGACCTGTGAGGGCGCTTTGTAAAGGGAACAGTGTGCCCCGGACTGGATGATCTGACAATTCATTCCAGGGAAAGGTGGAAGGCATCACTTCTACACATGCGCACTGCAAACCACTTTGCCACAAAGCACCATTTTCCTACTTTGAACAATGAACAGTATTTTTATTTAATGATTAGTGGTACTGTATAAGATTTTAACATTCAGATTATCGGCCATGACATACTCTATTATGTTTTATTAATAAACACATTTCACCAGAAAGGAATTTGATAGACCCAAGAAAAGTTTTAAACATATACAGTACAATACATTAAAAAAAAAATAACTGGAGCTTGTTAACTCTTTTTACTCCCTGTGCTCTAAAGGATCCTTTTTCTCAACCAAAAGTAAAATATCATGTTGACTGTTTCAGGAAGGCATATGAAGATTAAAAAGTGTACACCGACAACGGACCCCCCTCCCCTACCAGCACATGCTTTGTGTACTTCTGAAAATAACAGAAGGATGGAGGGCTCCCGAGTGGCGCATCTGGTAAAGGTGCTCCGCGTGGAGTGCAGGATGTGCCCTATAGCCTGGACGTAGCCGGTTTGAGTCCAGGCTATTCCACAGCTAACCGTGGACGGGAGCTCCCAGGGGGTGGCGCACAATTGGGTTGGCCGGGGTGTCCTCGGCTCACAGCGCACCAGCGACCCCTGTAGTCTGGCCAGGCGCCTGCGGGCTTGCCTGTAAGCTGCCTGAGAGCTGCGTTGTCCTCCGACGCTGTAGCTCTTGGGTGGCTGCATGGTGAGTCTACAGTGTGAAAAAAAGCGGTCGGCCGACGGCACACGCTTCAGAGGACAGGGTGGTAGCGGTGAGCTGAGCCTAAAAATAATTGGCCATTCCAAATTGGGAGAAAATAATAAAAAATAATTGGCAATGACTAAATTTTAAAAAAATAAAATAAAATTAAAATTAAAATAAAATAGAAAAATAACAGAATGATGTGTAGCTCAGCAACTGCTGTGCTGATGGTCCCTCCTCCTTCCGAGACAAAAGAATCATGTGCACAGCAGGGAACAAAAGGCGCTTGTTTAGCACACAATGTTTAATTGTGGTCATAGGCGCCGGAACAACTGGTGCTACAGCACCTGTAGTGAAAATTCTGGTGGTGCTAGCACAGCCAATAGCACCACCAATAATAATATTTCTTCAGGTTTAAAAATGTGTCACATCATGACTGCAGTAGCAATCACCCAATTCAGTGGCAACAGGAAGACAGGCTATTAGTGTGCAAGGCAACCCCACGCAAATACTGACTGGAGCCTTTACTTTTGCTCTGAGCTAACGTTTTTGTTGAGTGTGAGAAATTGATTACTTTTAAGGTGGGAAATATATAGAAAACTAGGATAAAAAAAGCATGATAAGAAGGTGATAATATTGTGGATGAGGGGAAAAAAACTCACAGCCTGTGACAGGATGGCTGACGTGGTCAGGCCAGATGCAGGAAGGAAACAAAAGGTAGGTACTGCAGGGCAAAAGACGCGGCGTGCGCTGTTTATTTTTAAATAACAAAAACAAATAAAGTATTTAAACAAAAACAGTGCTCACAGAGTAAAATAAATATTCAAACAAAAACAAATCACGAACACAAAACAAAACACCACACTCACGGGTTAGGCTGGGCAGATCGCTTTCACTGATCCTATGTTGGTCTTTTTTTTCTTTTCCTTTTTCTCCTCGCTCTCTCTCGTTCTCTCCTCTTGTGGACACCCACCACTTCTCCTTTCGCTGCTTAGCAACATCACAGGTCGGGAGGTAGATTTACAACCAAAACTCATTGCATTTCTAACACATATCCCACCGCTCAGTGGAGCCGAAGGAACACTTGGCTGAATCTATCTTTCCCATTACTGCCCCCTCCCAGGAAAAATAATCCGCATTTTGATGGTCTTTCCCCACACGGTGTACCATGTGGTACATGAAGGGTTGCAACGCCAGATACCACAGAGTTATCCAGTCATTGCTGTCCTTCATTGTACTTAACCACTTGAGTGGGGCATGGTCAGTGACAAGATCAAATGAATGTCCCAGCAGGTAATATCGTAAGAAGTGAGTAGCCCATTTAATGGCCAAACACTCCTTTTCGACTACTGAGTAGTTACGCTCCCGAGGTAGCATCTTTTTGCTGAGATACAGTATCAGGTGTTCTACTCTGTCTACTTTGAGACAAGACAGCACCCAAACCCACATCCGACGCAATGGTGTGGAGAATGAATCTCTTGGTGAAATCCAGTGTGATAAGAGTGGGGGCCTGGCAAAGTTTACGCTTAATAGTATCAAACTCCCCGATACTCAGCTGACCATTTAATTAAATTTGGAGCACTCTTCTTGGTGAGGTCAACTAAAGGATTAACCACTGAGGCATACTCGGGGATAAAGCAGCGGTAATAACCGGCTAATACCAGTAGTTACCTCACCTGAGTGTGGGTTTTGGGGATCGCCGCGTCAACCAAAGCCTGGATTTTGGTGACCACGGGTCTCACCGTTCCATTCCCCATTAAAAATCCCAAATATTGAGTCTCTGTCTTGGCAAACGCACATTTTCTCAAGTTAGCTGTCAGCTGGGCTACCCTTAGAGACTGAAGGACGGTTGCAATCCTAGCCAAATGCTATCGCCAGGTGGAGCTGTAAACAACCACGTCATCAATATACGCTGCTGCATATTCATGATGTGGGCTTAAAACCTGGTCCATCAGTCTCTGAAAGGCAGCGGGTGCACCATGTAGCCCAAACGACATGGTTTTGAAATTAAACAGCCCTTCAGGGGATGTTTAATGCGGTTTTCTCTCTAGAACTGCGGGTTAAGGGGATCTGCCAGTATCCCTTTGTCAGGTCCAGAGTGGAGATAAACCTCTCCTTTCTCAGTCTATCTAAAAGTTAGTCGACCCGAGGCATAGGTTACGCATGGAACTTGCCAATAGCGTTTACCTTCCGGAAATCTACACACAAGCGGTTGGTGCTGTCTTTCTTGGCCCCTATGACAAAAGGACTGCACCACTCGCTCCTGGAAGGTTCAATCACCCCAAGCTCGAGCATATTCCATACATCTTTGCGAATGTCACTTCGTCAACTTTGTGGGGTCCGGTAAGGTATCTCTTGCACGGTGACACCTGGTGGAGAGATAATGTTATATTCAACCAAGTTAGTTCTGCCGGGCAAGTCAGAAAAAAAATCCACTCCCTTGTCTTGTCAGCTCTGAGTTGCCCCGCAAAAGGGATATCATGTGCCAGCCTCATAACCTCAGTCCGACAAGACGGGGGAACCAATAATTGTGTTACAGGCTGTCCTGTGCCCGCGGCTAGAATTACCCTATACAGTAATTGCCCCTTGATACTGAAGTGTGGATATACTACCGCCCCAGCGCCATCAACATCCTTACCTTCAATAGACTGGACCTGCCCCCAAGCGTGCACTAGTGACGGGTCATTATGTTGTCCCCACACTATGTCCGTGCTTGAGAGATTTACAGTGAGTTTTGGTTGTAAAGCTCCCTCCCGACCTGTGAGGGCGCTAAGCAGCGAAAGGAGAAGTCTTTGGACGGGCTGACCTGACAGTTTTTTCCCTGGGCCGGGAAGTCGGTCAGTCTGGAAGAAGGCGAGACTCTGTTGCAGGAACGTATTGACCCAGAAGGTAAACGATGTAGCAGCTGCAGACAGTAGGGACAGCTGCACTTGTTTACCAAGGGGTCATGCGTAATAGCATAAAGGGGACGGAGAATTGCAAATCTTTTCCTTCGCTTGGTTCAGGAAACAAGGAACGAAGGACCGGGAGAAACCTTTTTAAAAACTGAAGAGAGTTTCAGTTTTTAAAAAGGTGTTTGTGTTTTGTTTGTTTTGTCGTTCTTAGTAATTGTCTTTTGTTTTTGTGAATTCACTAGACGGCTAACATGTCTCCGGTGCTGTCACCTTGGGCCAGCACTACCTGGAACAACAACACCACAGTCACTGTTAAATTGTTATCACCCACCACGAGCACTACTGCATGCACCCGGACTGGTGACCGTGTTAGTATATTGTGGGACGGATATTTGTGTTTATTATTTAGGACTGTAAACCTGTTGTTATTTACTCTGTGCACTACACATTGGTGTGTATTGCCGGGGTTTATTGTTTGGTCACCAGACCTGGATACAATTAAAAACTGTTCCAAACTGGATTTTGACTCTCTGTGTTTCATTACTGCACTGCATTACCCCTGCACCTGCACATACCACTTACCACTTTGCCACAAAGGCCTACAAAACATATTCTTTACTCCTGGGATATTTTTCTACTTTAACATGTTACATATTGTAATGTCTTACTGTAAAATAAAGGCCCACACACACACAGGGGCCACACCCCCTGCTGCTATGCTGTCTCTGCCTGCATTCTGAGCAACATAATGACTTATTAGTTTTTGAAACCAAACGAATATCCGAACGAATATTTAAATATTGAGTGAATATCCAAACATGAAAATCCTGTGTTTGTCCCAGTACTAGTTCATTGCTAATTTTTATTATTATTATTATTATTATTATTATTATTATTATTATTATTATTATTATTGTCTCAGTACTAAAATTCTAGGTGATGCAAAACTTTTGGCCATAGCTGTAAAAGTACTCTTGACCACCAATAGAACATGCCTAGCAAAGGACAGAAACTGAGAGAATAGAACCACAGCATACTTGGAAGCCAAATAACACGAATGACAGGTGGGTAAGAGAATAATTTACACTTAAAATTAAAAATCCTAACCTAAATACCTTGCAATGTCAAGTTAATTTTGTAGAATGAGCTTTTAGATGTAGTACTCACCTGTTTCAGTACAAATCTACTGATTGTGTGTAATTTCCTTTAGAAAAATAATTCACCTGATATATAAAATACAATACCATAGAGTTTACTTTTATATAAAAACTATAAAATAAAATTAAAAAGCCATTGACTAATCACTCCAGCTCAAGAATAAGTGAACGCAAACAAATCTGTTTTTAAATTTGATTTAAAAGACTCGACTGTGCCAGCATTCCTGATGTGACTCGGAGTCGGGACAGAGGTCCAAAGGCAGGGAGCAGAGCAACTAAAGGCCCTGGACCCTCCTGATTTTAGATGACATCTAGGAACTACCAAAGGTTCCGTAGTCGTTGACCTCAAGGTGCGACTCGGAGCAAAATGTACCATTTCTTGTAAATATAAAGGCCCAAAAACATGAAGGGCCTTATAAGTAATAAGTATAATTTTTAATCAATCTTGAATTTAACAGGAAGCCAGTGCTGCGATTTAAGAAACAGAGTAATATGTTGTGAACGACATGGGCGAGTCAGCACTTTGGCTGCAGCATTTTGAACTAGTTGGAACTGACAGAATTTAGAATCAGGAAGGTCAGCATACAAAGTATTACAATAATCTATACTGAGACATAAGAAAAGCATGAACCAACAGCTTTTCATCTTAAACTGAAATCAATTCTCACCTTCGCCTTGTGCCTCATACCTCACAACCCAGCTAAGACGTGGTGTTACCCACGATACATCCAGTTAATTAGTAGGGGTGTGCCAGAATTCGTATTCACCAACCCCCTCCCCAGTAGGTATATAATAAAGAGAGAACGAATCGATGCTGTAAATCTCCCTCCCGATCCGAAAGGGTGCAGAGTAAGGTTGGTAGTACGCCTCCCCATAGACCGGTCGACAAGACTCGCATGCGATCAGCTGCGGGCCAAGCAGCGATTGGTTACACCGGGGCGCCAAGCTGATTGCAGGGAGGAGTTGGGTAGTACAAAGGGGACGCAGCTACACAAGTGCAACCCCTTACACTGAAAACATAACTGACGGCCGAGCCTGTATTGTTTGTCGTTTTGTTACGTTTGTGTTTTACAGAGGAAGAGTGAGCACCCAGGAGCTATTATTATTATTATTATTATTATTATTATTATTATTATTATTATTATTATTATTTCTCGGGTTTGCAAGCCTGCCGTGTTCCCCAATACCATTGCTGGTATTCTTTTGTTTATTAAAATAAAACACGGATTGTTTTGGGAGAAATACTGTTTGGACATTCACTTTGTTCCCCACACCACTTGCACCTGACGACAAGGTATTAATTCAATCAAATATAATGTGTCAATTACTCAGTGTTTTTTTTACTATATATAACTTTTTGATCAAACTAACTAAAAATCATTTAGATTTGATAAGCGATTATATCTTCCCTTTCTTTTATCCTTTTGTTAGCCCTTAGAAATGTGTCATCTGCAGTGAATTGTGGGAATGTAGTCTTGGGCAAGATGTTATCACTGATTAAACTCAACACAGAAATACATCTAGGTTAGGTCATGCTTCCCGGATGAGAAGAAGTTAATTGCCATTGACTGGTACTCAATTGTAAAGGTGAGGGAAGGACAGCTTTTCTTGTTTAAAAGTCAACACAATAATAGGTCTATTTAATACATGCCGAAAAATACTTCTTAAAAATGTGCTCTGAATTACTCCTATTAGCTCTTTAGAGATGATCATGATTACAATCTTTTGACAACATAATGTATAGCCAGCTATCATAGGTTACTGTGACAGTGTACTCTCCGCCCCTGTGCATATTTCATGTTTTGTGTTATTTTGTATTTGTCAGAGAACAAACCACTAAATGTGAAATCAGATGGATTTATATTATTTAGTTGATTCTGTGATCTGTTTTATCTGAGTTTAACATTAAAACATTTTTTGACATCCATTTCTTAATGTCAGCAAGACAGGTAGGACAGGATTTACAAAAAACAGTGTTATTGTATCGAACTCGTGGTATAGTAACAAGAGCTTTAGTAGCAAGTGATTTTCAAATGAAGTGTGTTAATTAAATCAATCAGTTTATGCTTTGAAATTGAGTCGATAAAGTTGTTAATGAACACATTTCTCATTATAAAGCTTAATTGTCACAGGTCACATACATCACTTCCTGTCTTAACAACTAAATAAGGGGAACTCATTAATCAAAATGCATGTTAACGAGATCAAGAAAAATGAATGCAAACATAGTTCGCCATTATGGAAACTACTAACATACCGCAAGACGGCTCTCTCGCCTGCGAGCAGCAGCCAAATGGAAATTAAATAAATAATGGGAATATCTATTGTGTATAATTTGCAAACTTTGTTTAAAATTGTACATTTATTTAGATAACTTCACATATACAATGCTGATTTACGATTACCTGGCGTGTGGTGTGGAATTTATTTTCTTATGTTTACATCTACTTTTCTATGTATTGTAGTATGTACGATTGTAGGCTATAAATATAGGTTTGAAGTGTAATTTGTGTTTGTAGTTGTTAATTTTATACATGTATGTAACACTTCATTTTTACATTTATTAAGCTTTTCTTGATAGAACTCCCCAGCCCAATACACACTTTGTTTATAGTTAATTGTTTGGTGAATTCCTCTAATCATGCATTTTCTCATTACATTACAAATACATTAGGCAAAATCTATGTCAATGATCTCAATCACGTTAGGTATTCCATTCATGTCTGTGGCGATATCTTTTGAAAGTAAGCCCCATACTGCACTTTTGAACTATTAGACGAAATGTTTACAGAATACTTAACTGCTATTAGGACCATGCTGCATGACTTGTTTATTATTAAAAGCGTTATAATTAAACTATACCAAATCACGTTTTTATTTACAACAAAGGGAAACATGTTCTTGCTGACTTCATAAGCATTTGGTCGACAGTATAGGTTACCTTCATTGTAAATAAAAAACAATAGGTTACGGATGTAACCCTGGTTCCCTGAAAGAGAAGATGACTGCCAAAACAATACTTTTTGGGATATGCCTGCTTGTCAGGTATATGGAAAGCCTCTAGTTCCACTGACTGATTCAAGTGAAAATCTGTAATCACCTTAGGGAGGAAAGCAGGGTTCGTGCGCAATGATACCGTTTCCATTGTCCCAAATACGCATACAGGACCTGTGCACGAACAGTGCCTGTTGCTCACGGACCCGCTTAGCAGAGGCAATAGCTAACAGAAAGGCTGTCTTCATAGAGGAATATTTCAGCTCTATGGTATCTATGGGCTGAAACTGGGCCTTAGTGAGAGCCTCCAGTACCACGTCTAGACTCCATTCAGGGAGAACGTCCTTTATAGGAGGACATAACCGCCGAGCACCGTTTAGAAAACAGGTCGCCAGTATATGAGCACCCGGAGATACTGAATCAAGGACATGGTATGCAGATATGGCTGCTAGGTACACTTTCAATGTAGAGGCGGATTTACCCGCCATGAACAGGTCTTGCAGAAACTGTAAAAATAATTGCTATAGGGCAATAAATGGGATCATGGCCTCCAGCCATGCACCAATTTTGAAAATATTTCCACTTGTAGGCATATTGTAGGTATTCACCCTCTGCTGGTGGAGGTGGGAATGGTAAGCCGTCCTCCCACGTTGATGGAGGCGCAACCAGCAGGTATTCACCCTCTGCTGGTGGAGGTGGGAACGGTAAGCCGTCCTCCCACGTTGATTTAAGCGGAACCAGCAGGTATTCACCCTCTGCTGGTGGAGGTGGGTACGGTAAGCCGTCCTCCCACGTTGATTGAAGCGGAACCAGCAGGTATTCACCCTCTGCTGGTGGAGGTGGGAGCTGCAAGCAGTCCTCCCATGGCGGTGGAGACAGAGGCAGCTCCTGCTGCTCTGCTCCTGGCGGTGGAGGTGTTGGAGACAGAGACAGCTCCTGCTGCTCTGCTCCTGGTGGTGGAGGCATTGGCGAGGGCTCCTCTCCCTCTGGCGTTGGAGATGTCCGCGCTGGGACCTCTCCCTCTAGTGCTGGAGATGGCAGCAATGGCTCCTCTCCCTCTGGCGCTGGGAACAATGGCGAGGGCTCCTCTACCTTTGGCGTTGGAGATGGCAGCGATGGCTCCTCTCCTTCTGGCAATGGAGACGGCAGCCTGGGAGGGCCTCTTCGGCATCCCTCCCAGGCTCCACCAGCCAGCCCCAGATTCCCTCAGAGGAGAGTGATTTTGTTGCTCAGCTTATTTATTAAATAATAATACAAACAAAAGGGTTAAACAAAAACACCAAACATTAAACAAAAGGGAATGTTGGCCAAACAAATAAACAAACAATAACGGAAACAAGTATACTTATATATAGCAATTGTTTCTTTCTTTTGCTCTCACTGTCTCGCCTCTGACACTCTCCTCCCTGCGCAGATAGCTGCAGGCTTTTATATTCTGGCCGAGGGGTTAACTAGCTATTAATTATCTTATTACCCCTCGGCCACAGTCTGCATGAGTTTAGTAAGGATGCGTGACTGTCAGCTAGTTAAATAATCAGTAGCTGATCAGTCACGCATCCTCACAAGGTTTTTAAAATATAAATATAAAATAACAAATACGCGCCGCTTCGCCGTAATATTTATTTATATTATGATTTATGTTTTATAACAAACAAAGAGGCGGGACACTCCGCCACAGCGTCTAAAATAAACTGTGCGTGTGAAAATAAATTGGACCTGACGCACCTGAGACGCGCTGAATAAATGGACCGCTAAGGGTTAAAGCAGGCGCATGTGAAGTCGCCCCAGCTGGATAGCCGAAGAAGCTGTGGCCATCAGACCCAGTCATTTTTGGCACAACACCAGGACGATTTGTTGATTAACACTGGAGTTATCATTTACGAACTTTTAAAAATCCTGCCCGTAGTGTCACAAGGTTGAGTATCATCAGCATAACAATGAAAATCAATGAAAATGTACCTCATGTCTGCGGACAATATCGCCCAAAGATAACATATACAAGGAAAACAAAATTGGACCAAGAACTGAACCCTGCGGCACACCACAACTTCAGAAAAAAAAATTGAAATCTATTTGAAAGATAAGATTGAAACCAAGAAAGGACACAACCTGACAATCCTACTAGATTCTCAAGACGATCAATCAAAATTGGATAATTAGTGTCGAATGCTGCACTTTGATCTAGAGGTACAAGAACTGAGGGTAAGCCCATATCAAAAGATAACGGCACATAATTTATAAGTGCACTATGACCAGGGCAGAAGCCTGACCTGAAATTTCTCAAATATAATATGTATTAGGTTGGTTAGCTACTAGAAATACACCTAAACTTGTTAACTTTTGGATCTATAGTAGGTTTTTTAAGCAGTGTTTTCACTACAGCAACCTAAAAGGAGTCTGGAACAATACCAGATGAAACAGAACTATTGAGAATACTTAAAATGGTAGTATTAATCCTAGAGAATACTTCTTTTAACAGTTTAGTAGAAAGAGGATCTACATGTAGTGGATTTTATTTTCATAACTAGGTTAGTTAGATCTAGCTGATTAATCAAGGAAAAAGATTCAATGGTTTGTTTTGATGTAGCAAGACCCAAGGTGTGAGTTTTGTCATTGTTAAAAAATGTCTGTGACGTCACCCTTTGGTCTTTTGATTGATTAATCCTACCAATCTTCTAATTGAAAGCGGCTATGTGGCTTTGAAGAGAAGGGGAGTGCGGGGCAGAAAACTGTTGATTCGTCAACGAAACCAGTCAGAACAATTCAACAAAAAAGCAAATACCATTTTATGAAGCAACAATCATTAACAATTAGTTAATAATTATAGTATTACACATTTCAAACGTAACACTTAAAAAAAGGCTTGTGAATTCAGTTTACCATTTAATTATTGTTTGCTAAAAGAAATACAATTGTGCATTAACAGAAATGTAAAAAACAAAGGATGGGTTTAAACAGAATGGTACCTGTATGTTTATTTGTTCCACGGTGTCCCTTTTCCAGTGGGAACATGGCTTATTTTAACAAACAATACAAAACAAAAATAAATCCTAGCTCCTGCGTTGCATATCTGACCCCCTGGACTAGGGTATAGGCGGATATGTGAAAAAGTCGGATTTGCGAACATCTATAGAAAAAACATTTACACATCCATAAATAGGTTAGTAAACATGGGGACATTTTTTGCTTTAAAAGTAAGCAAACGTAAACGAGATTAGGCTACAAATACACAGTGTTGCTATGTGGTTTGCTATAAGCCATCTCCACGCAAAAAACTAAATACAAAACAAACGTTAAATGTACAGTAAGCTGTCAGCTTATTTCTTAACTCTAGTAGTCCCTGCCTCCCTGGTTCTGCTTTCTTAATATCTTTGTCACGGTACTTTGCACTCTTTCTGATATTGCCAACAGCTGATAAGCAGCTCGGTTTGAATATTGCTTTGTTATTTTAAACAAACTGACGGTAAGCATTGCGTTTATGAAGCTTGCTTTGTTTTATTCAAATGCATTTAAAAGCTACAACAACACACTGCCAATACCTGTAAGCATGCACTCCATCACATAAACACATTGCACAAAAAAAAACCTCTCTCGACTGGTGTATTGAAACGTCACTGCTATACGCAGCTGACTGGCACACGCACACAGTCTGCTTCTCTTAAAGGGGAACGCACCAAAACGTTGATTGCTATAATGCTTTCTTTCTTTTTCCATCGCGGAAACTGCATTTGCTGCCAATGCCATTACTCTCGTAGCCTACTTTTAATATTTATTTATTTAGCAAGGTGGTTAATTGATCAGGTCAGATATGCAACGTTCCACTGTACTTTGTTTTAATGTACACTGTATTCAGGTCTATACAGGGGTCCTTACCTTCACACAGACATTTGGTGTCTTTGAAACCTGTGCTTTTATACCTGCCGAGCTTGTTAAATTACGAACCGTGTTATTGGATAGCTATGGCATTCTGGGAACTGTAGTTTTTCATTCCTCATTTAAAAACAGCAAAAACTACATTTGCTCATTCCTTTGTTTTTGCATTTTTATTTATCTAATGCCACTTTGTTCTACATCTAAAACATAGTCCTTGCTACTATCTTCACTTACAACAGACACTTTAATTTCTGTGTAAATGGGATTTCAAACTCAAACTCCAGTAATGTGAGAGGCAAACATTTGAATTGTTTGAACTAAGCTAACAAAGGCACGAAAACCAAATCCAATTACCAAATTAACAATCAATTGAATTTAGTAATCAAACAAGTATCAAATAGGAAGAAATGTGGTATAAGCAACTCAAAGTATTGAATCGGTAAGAAAATAATCCACAGTTTCTCATGCCCAACAGCACTCGAAAGTGAATTATTTTTACCGATTCAACACTTGTTGTTTATCCCGTACTTATTAGATGACATAACTGAATTGGATATTTAGCATCACCTAGATAAGTAAAAATAAACTATATGAATAGCAGCAGTGTGGAGTAGTGGTTAGGGCCCTGGACTCTTGACCGGAGGGTCGTGGGTTCAATCCAAGGTTGGGGGCGCTGCTGCTGTACCCTTGAGCAAGGTACTTTACCTAGATTGCTCCAGTAAAAAACCCAACTGTATAAATGGGTAATTGTATGTAAAAATAATGTGATATCTTGTAACAACTGTAAGTTGCCCTGGATAAGGGTGTCTGCTAAGAAATAAGAAATAAATAATAATAATAATAATAATAATAATAATAATAATAATAATAATAATAATAATAATAATATAGATCTTTAACAGATCTAACATCATGTAATCAAAGAAACTATTGCAAAAGTCTACCAGAAGCCATGATAGGAGTACTGTATTTCACGTTAGATTTCAAAATGTAAAATGTTTCCATTTTTGTCAGTTTTTCGTGAAGTATATGGAAAACTACAAAGCGGTTTGTAATTCAATATATTAATATAACATTATTCAGCAGGTTTCATTTAACTTTATGCAGCAAAATGAGTTAATTCTATAGGGTGATGCAAAACTTTTGGCCATAGCTGTACTTTAAGGTAAATCTTACCTTTTTTGTCTAAAAGCAGTGATCCCTGCAGTCCAAATTGGTAGCATAATCTCCAGCACAAAATCTGATTTGCTAATCAAATCTTCTCCCACAGACAGAACGCCTTCTTGATCTGAAACAGAAACAATAAGTTGGAATTTACACTGAAATATATCCTGTATACAAACTCAACTGACCTTTGAACTCTGTTGGATCCTACTTGACATATAAATTATTCTAAATGATAATAACTCAATATCGGAGCAACCCAACCCAGAACGATTTCAAGTATCATAAAATAGCAGTTAAATGCAAACTTGACCAACTTAGAAATCTGCTTTTTAAATGAGTTGCAGGCATTGGCTTTATCTGACTTATCACATTTTAGGTTTTTCTGTGAAAATGTACTTGTGTTATTGTTGTAACATCATTATCAGTGGTGGACATAGGGGTGACAGAAATGGTAGTCAAGTGAATCAATGAAGTAGGCAAACAACAACAGGGGTCCGGGGGCCACTTTGGCCCCTATAAGCTGGTGTTATGAAAACAAAATGGTGTATTCTTATGTATTTTGACTAGGCCCAGTGTTTGGGGCAGGCGACATAGGTGGCTGCCTAGGGCGCCAAATAATAGTGGCACAAAACCATTTTTTTGTGAGTAATACTGTCCTGCGATAGTGATACATAGCTAAAGTCTAATCAATCAACAAACCCTCTCATTGGCATTTTGTGTTACTACAGTTTGGATACAATATTGAAATAATTCAAGTGCTCATATTTTCCTGTCCACAGTGTGAAGCAAACGGAATCGTTGCTGTAGAATTCAGGGATGGGCAAATGGTGGCCGGGGGGTGCATCCCACCCGCCAGAAATTGTATTTGGCTCGCCAACAGTTAACTGATTAATTTTTCCGCTGCGATTTATTAATTTTTTGCTGTGATAAAGCATGCTCCAAGTCTAAAATGCAGAGGTCTTCACAGGTTTGGGTGGAGACCTGACCCGTACCTAAAAGGGTTTTGGGTAGTAAATTGTTATGCAACACCCTGTTTGATTAATGTTAGCGTCTTTCAAAATGTATCCCATCTCCATAATGCAAAAAGCTGTCCATTACTATTAAAGGTGATTTTCTTTGCTAATTATATATATATATATATATATATATATATATATATATATATATATATATATATATATATATATATATTAAACTTAGTACCACTGTCGTGCAGCATTATTTAGAGACATGCGCTGTTGACAAGCTGGCCATACTTTTGGGTTCATGCCCCTTTAAAAACGTGACCCAGAGATAAAACTTTGATTTTAAGCGCTTCTGTGCACTTTTATTCACAACAAAAACAAAATAAACAAAAACAAACAAACAAAAACCTAGCTCTCACTGAGCACTCACTACACATATGCAGGTCCCTGTCTAACGTGCAGGACAGCTATACTGTTTACCTGACATATAACACCAACACAAAACACTTCAATACAATTTTTCAGCCTAGAGCAGACTGACTGCTTCTTTTTATCATTTTGTAGTTTCTTTGATTTTTGAATGGAATGGAAGCAAAAACAGTCAAACAGATAGCAGGTTAAATGCTTTCTCTGGGTGAACAAGATCAAAGTTGTTTTTTTTTTTGTTTTTGTTTTTTAAATGTAGTGTCTTGGGAACATCCCTACGCGTGTGCCTGGAAGACGCAGGGTCAGTTTTACTATTCTCTGGTTCTGTTAAAATTGAAACCTTTCTTTTGCCTGATTTTACGGATTATAATATATATATATATATATATATATATATATATATATATATATAGTAACAAAACTTGCACCCTTCGGGTTTGTTGCCCCTTTAAAAATAGACCCAGGACACAGAAATGGAGGTTAAGGCAGTCTTGCGCTATTTTTTTAAAATAATAACAAAAACAAAAATAAACAAAACAAACACCTAGCTCTCTTCTTGAGCACTAACTAAACACAACACAGGAACCTAAACTAACAAACAGGACAGCTAAACTGTTTACCTATTAAAACAAAAATCAAACCAAAACAAAACACACTGTTTTTAAACAAACACCACAAAAAGGCTTTACGCTGCCTTTCTTCTCATACGCTTGTGCACTCTAACAAGCGGGCTCTCCACACAGTAGCCCTGAATAGACTGGCTGCTTTCCTTTTATACCCTGCACCTTGTTCTAATTTACAATAATCACCAGGTGCAGGGGATAATCACTAATAAAACAATTAACAAAACAATAAAACAATTAAATTAAACAAACGCAATTATCTTGGCAGGGAGACTAACTCTGTCCCTGCCATAAAACAAAACATTTTTATATTGCAGGCCCCCCTTTCCTGCTACATCTATTACAATATATATATATAAATAAATAAACTTACTGCCATTATATTTTAGTTCTGGGGCAAATCAAAAGAATATTTGACATTTTACTAAAAAATGCCAAAAATTACATATCGGACATCCTAAAAGTCTTATTGTGAAATTAAAAACACTTAACGTGGCTAAATGTGCTTAAATTTAATTCAGACCTTTAGAAACTTTGTTAATAGCAAGTCTAGTACTTTCCAATGCTATTCTAAAAGATTATTATTTTTATTATTAACATACACAGTATAATAATCACGTTAAGCCTCCCATTTAATGCTGCTTGAAGGTGTGCTGGTTACACGAGCCATTTGATTGGGTCAGCAAAACTGTGTGTAAGTGACATCAGGCCACTGGGATCTGTAGTTCTGGGGGAGCCTGTAAACAATGCAATCACATAGCCACGCACTCCCGTTTGAACTACAGCTCCCAGAATGCATACCAAATGTGTTAGTCAGTAATACAAGGTGAATGAGTTATTTAAATATATACTGTACACAGAGTGCGGGGGGGCCACTTAAAAAAACATTGCCACTACAGTTTAACAGCAGCCTGTAATATAATCACATTGTAACTACAGATTAACACTAGACTGTAATAAAATGACATTGCAACTGCAGTTTTACACTAGACTGAAATAATCATTGTAACTCCAGTTTAACACTACAATATACCGTAGTAAAATTCCTTTGGAACTGCAGTCTAACTTTAGTGAAGAATTAGCAATATGCAGGGTTGCCAGCTTGGGGAAAATCAAAACCATAGGGGAAAATAGGGGGCAGGTTCCATGGGGGAATGTGAGGGGGGAAATATTTTTTAAATGGGGGGATTCAGATAAAAATGGGGTAAATTTATATTCTCTGTAATTAGTTTCTTGGAGATCTTTCAATGACATTTATCCTACTTTCTAAGTGAGTGACTGATGCAGTAGCTTACCAATTGCAGCACAGGCTATAGTTTTAACCAATCACACATATTTATGTGTCACAATAACACCCCCCACCCTCCCACTTGAAATGACCAATCATACATACTCTCTCAACTCCCGCCTGATTAGTTGTTAACGACAGGTAACTGATTGAATTTACAAATCATATTGCTTTATTCTGCCTCCAAGTGATGGACATATGATTTGATCAATCATACTTACACTCTTCAAGCCCTTGAGGTATGCCCAAAATTCTTATGCATTGCTGTCTGTGTGTGTCTGTGCTGACGCCATAGCTGCTGAGCGAGCGAGCGAGCAGACGAATCTACGAGAGGCGAGAAATTCTTAGAAATATTTTGACATACTGTATATCTTAATGATGTCAACAAAAACATCTTCTCGACAACGACACACACAAACTGGAATTGAAAGGTAAGTATAGATGTTATTAGTTATTACATCTTAGTTTTTCATGGAAACACATGTAGTACCAGTACTACATGAACATTCAGACTGCAGTGTTAGTAGGCCTGTTACATTTTTAGCTTTATTATTTTCTATACAAATAAAATAAAATTAACGATTTTCTGAATTATTTTACATAACGGTATTTGTCTAGTTTAATTATGGTTTAAATGTGCTTAAGCAGCAGGCCTTAATAATATTAGCGTAATTATTATTATTATCATTTTATATATATATTTATAGTTCTGTTTTACAGGGTGGATACGACCGGTGCAAGGCAGTGATACTGTGGCTTACTGTGCTGTATGTCGCTGCACTCTGCAGGCTCACAAGAAAGATCTTATCACGCATTCAAAGTCTCAGAAGCATCTTTCAAATGCCTGGAATGAAAAAGCAACAGGTGAACTTCAGCCAATTAATAAATATTTTACTGTCAACATTCCTAGAGCACGCAAAGAAGCAGAATTAAAATTAGCGTGTTACAGAGCAGAACATTGTTCAATTAGAACAACTGACCATTTATCAGAACTACTACCATCCCTAGATCCCCAGTCTTCTTTTCTGAAGACACTTGCACTTCATCGCACCAAGTGTACTGCTTTGATTGTTAACATTTGGGGTCCTGAGTTACACAAAGAGCTGCTGGCTGATATTGGTAACAGTTTTTATTCACTTATCATTGATGAGAGCACTGATACAACATTCACACAGACACTTTCTGTCGTGATCAGATACCCTAGTTCTTCAAAAAAGAAGATTGTGTCAACCTTCTTTAAATTAATTCCAGTGGTTGAGACCGATAGTTCATATTATTGCGCTGTCATGTGATTTATTTATTTATTTGTTTATTGTCATCACAGTGAAGTATAATAGTAGAGAATACGAGCTAATAGATTTGTCTTTTCCAAAATGAGCCCGCCCTAATAAGTGGATGCCCCCCCACAGCGTTCATGCTGCAGCCGGGCCTGGTGATTCCACCTTGAGACACTTCATTTCTTATCTTACAATTACACATCATATAATATTTAAAAAACAATGTAGATACAAACGATCATAGAGTTATTGAGTTTGCACTCTTTGCATTAACATGTCTAATAAAATGTGGTAAAATGCAGCAGTCATGTATGGATCACCTCCACAGAAGCGGTGTAGTTTATAATGAAAATAAAAACAAAAAGCAAGGAAATTAATTGCAAAAAACTACGTTGATGCTGCAGTTAGGGTTGAAGTCATCATCACAAAAGCAAGGAAATGTGGCGTTAGGGTTTTAAACCCTAACTCGCCATTCCCACCCCCACAGGTAAGACATAGAACATGCAACTCTTTCCAGAACACACAAGAGACATCCATCATCATGGACAGCCGTTGCTGTAGCAATGGATAAACATGTACACTTCAACACATACACACCCACTTCAGGCTGCAGAACCGTATTGTGGTGATGAGTTCAACCCTATCTGCTGCATTAATGTAGTTTTTTGCAATTATATATAACAGATCCTGTTAGAACGGAGTTCCATTTAGAATGTATTGAGGAGGCATGTCAGTTCCGTTTAGAACGTATTGAGGAGGCATGTCAGTTCCGTTTAGAACGTATTGAGGAGGCATGTCCCTGCCAAACAACATCGGTTTTAATGGGGAAACATTTAAAAAATATATATACCGTTTAATACATACAATTTTCCTGATCCACAGGCAGATGTTTTGCATTTAATATGTACAGCTTTTCTGTTCCACAGGTAGATATTTTGCGCAAATAAGGTACATCCGGGACAGTAAACAGTCACGGCGGCATTTGTGCACTTAATATCGAAGATAAAAGTAAAATAATCAAATTAAATTTCCAGTGGTAAAAAAACACAAGTGGTGAAGGAATGCGACCTACCGAAAACCGCAGTAAATACAATAATGAAGAACAGACAAGATCGTGAGGCAGATTGAGCAAGGCGGGAGCAAAGGTGCCAAACAAATTCGAACGTCTACTTTTTGTCAAAGTAGATGAAGTGGTTTCAGGCACAACTGTAAAAGCGACGGGGGTCAAGGTTGCCCCAATTGTTTCTACTAATTTGGCTTGTGTTTTTCAGACACAATAAAAGTGGATAGAACTTTGTGGCAGTGTGCCCCGCCCCTGTGCGTATCTTTGTGTTTCATGTTGTCTGTTATATGTGGATATAGTGGTGCACAGGATATAAATGGGTCTGTGGAGCACGAGTGATTTAAAATATATAGCTGCATTTAGGCACGGGGATTACACAATCACGTCACGTGCAGATAAAGTATGTAACAGTATGTTTTGGCCACCGCGCCATTTGTTTTGTTCAGTGTTTTGTTTTCTGTTTAAACCTTTTATTTTACAATAAACCGGCGCATCAGCACGTTTCATACCCCAGCACTGTTTTCTGTGTCCACTGTCTTCCGGGTCTGACGTCACCACCACAAGCTATCCGTGACAAACTTGCATCAAAAACACAAGCCAAGTTAGTAGAAACAATTGGGGCAACCTTGGCCCCCATCAGTTTTACAGTTGTGCCTATTTGCTTTGAGCTGGGCAAGGTTGCCCAAATGGTTTCTTGAAACTTGGCTTGTGTTTTTGATATCTCCACTTTAAATTGCTGGGCACTTTTGATAACTTGGCATTTTTTCACATTTCCGGTAGGTCGCATTCCTTCACCACTTGTGTTTTTTTACCACTGTGTTTTTGTTTCAGATGATAATAAAGAGGAGTGCATGCCTGAGCGCAGTTGGAGAGCGAGTGACAGAGGCTTATTATTATCTGAAAATGAAACTGACCTTTATGCTTAAAAAAAAGACTTATGCCTTTGAGAAACGTCTCATTTAGCGAAACCCCTTTATCATAGTCAACATGTAACAAAACCATGGTTATCAACATTCTAATTCAAATAACGTTTGGTCACAACGTATAGATAGAAATCCTATCTGGAATGGAAGGCAGATGGGCCCGCTTCGTCCTGTCGCGGAGACTTCAGCCGTCGGTCAGGGTATTGCGCACAATATTCAATAAGTGTTTTCCTCTTGCGACCCATTTTCGAATCAAACTAGTAACTGTCATCAAATATCTATAGCAAAAGCTTACCTACACCTTAACCCGCTAATTTCAAAGTAGGCGCTTTGAATGACGGGCAGCCAGAGCAGGTTCCTCAAGACCAAGCGCAGCTCATCCAATTGTTGAGACGAGGGCCTGCGAGTCTCGGCGATGGATCCAAGAAGGTGTGCCTGGTAAGCCAAGGATGCTGTTATAGCTTCCAAGGCGTGCGGTAAACCACACTAGCCGCATATGCCTTCTTAAGGATGACCTTCGTCGCCCTGCACTGTTTGTTGGGGCACGCTGCGTCCTTGGACAGCAAGGACAGGTTGGACGGTTGAACAAGTGCAGCAATGGGGGCCTCCACCGGCGGAAACTGGGTCAGACCCAGTTTGTCCACTTCAAAAAAACTTATACAATGAATCCAGAGCGGGGAATGGTCGTGGCTGTAGTTGGGTGCTCCCAGGTGGACCGCAGCTGAAATTGAAAATCTGGGAGGACCGGAGGGGCAGCAGAGGCAATAGTGGGCTGCTCATCATAAATAAACCTCTCTTCCTTTGCCACAGGCCAGGGCAGTAGCCTACTGCATCAGGGGCATAACCTCTGCCGACAAGGACAGCTGTGTCACCAGGACGCTGTCTGAGTCCGCATCAACAGATGGGAATGCTATGGGTGGGGTAAATCGGTGGTACTGGTGGGGCTGAGCGCTCTTGCAGCAGTTCAGTAAGGAACTATAGACAGTGTCAATACCCACAGCAGTGCACACAGTAGACAGTGTCAGCACAGCAATGCACATGCACTCGGTACCGGCACTCTGTACCAGGTCGGTGCACTCGGTACCGGTGTCCCAGGAAATAAGTTGATCAAGCTCTAGAATTTAAAGGGGAGGTTCCATTGTTTTTAATTTAAATGAGCCTAGGCCAGGAAATAAGTAGATCGAGCCAGGAAATATGTAGATCGGATATATTAATGAACAATAAATAATTTAAAATTAATGTTGTAAGTATAATTTATATCAATTAGTAGATTGGATTTATTCGGCAGTATGCTGCTAGATAAGATGATGTGAATATCGCTTTAGATCCGATATATTAGCCTAACAAAAATGCATAATTTAAAATGACTTTTGTACGTATAATTTACATTAACATGTAGATCAGATATATTCGACAGTTACGCTAGATAAGGGAATGTGAATATCGCTGTAATATATATTAGCAGCAAATAAATAATTTAAAATGAATTGTATGATTGTACATTTCTGATTGTGTATTTCTGTTTGTGTCACAAACGTTAACTAGCTAAATGTGTTACTTATTGACGTTATCTTGCATTTCTGGAGGTGTTTTTGTTTTGGGAAGCACTACAGTATGGACAGCAGGGATGCGAGCAATTGTCCAAAAGTTAAAGCATGAGTTTCAATCATGGAAAAAATTAAGCTCCATGCTGCGATTACTAACTAGGCCACGGTGCACATCAATCACAAGATGTACTTGAAAAACGTTGCTCATACCTGTTATTATTTTATATTTGTTTTTTCATTTATTTTTACATACAGTACTTTGTATAATTAGGACAGAAAACGAACAGGAGACTGGTTATCATAGTGCATGTATTTCAATTACAAGTGTGGGAAGAAACAATACATTCATTAATTAAAAACTAAAGAGTTAACGTCTTTGCTAAACCGTGGTAAATACCTGCAGTTCAACACCAACCAAGATTTTGTGTTGTGAGAGAGATCATACAGTATATGTAGGCTACTGTATATCAGCATCATTTTAAAATGGTAAATCCCTGTAGTGCAACAACCAATAAGACATTTAACGAGAAAGAGATACAGTATATTTAATTAAAGTGAATTATCACGATTTAAAATCATGTAGATATACACATATATACAGTATCTCTCTTCCTCATTATATATGTCTTTTTTATATATCTATATCTCATTATAAATTCCTGTAGTGCAACAACCATGTAAGACATAACGAGCAATCATATCTTCCATGGCATACGTTTTTCATTTCTGTATTTGTCATATCAAGAGGATTTGACAGGGTCCTTTTTTTTTTACATAATACAAATCTTCTCCTTTAGTAATACTAATATTACTGCAAGGAATACAATTGTCACGTTTATGAAGAATATGGCATTTATGTTCATGTATTGTGTGCAAACAACATGAGATTTTTTTTAAATTCCCAACCTGAGTACACGACACAATTCCTTTCTAAAAAAAACTTTCGTCTGGCTATTTGTGGTTAATTTTCTTCACCCTATCCCAATTTAAAAACCACAATCCTAAACCTAGAACCTTTTTTAAATAAACATAAGACATGCAGACAAATCAAGGTACTGTATGTACTATTCATTTTTTTTAACTGGCGGTTTTGCCACGTCTAAACTGTAGTAAAGTTACAGCTATACCAATATTAAAATGTAAAAATACGACCTTGTCATACTAATAAGATGGATGCAGCATGTCATCAGATTATATTACTGAAACATTTTAATTTTGATTAAAGATTGACAACATTTTGACGTGTAAAATAATTTAATATATAAATAAATCTCCGCAATCACACATAAACTACATCTGATTGACAACGATGTTATAGAAACATAAAAAGACAGGGATTTAAAACATTTTACCGTATAAAGTGCCGTCGATCACACATTTTAAAGTTCATACAAAAACAAGACAGTGGCACGAACACGCACCAATATACACAGTCTAGTAAATAAAATGGCCAGGTAAAAATAAAAAGCCATGTAGTGAACCTCCCCTTTAATCAAACTGTAGCCCCATGGTGGGGACATCCCACCATGGCGGCCCCCATAAACACCTTGCTTCCCCCTCTTCCGGGACTTTGAGACTGAGGGGGGGAGGTGGCCGTTAGGGCCATGTATGCTTTGCACAAGGGGGGGGAGGATATGTAACAGGGCGAGGAGCCCTGTACATGTATTTATATATTTATAGAACGGGGTACCCCCTCCGCCCCTGTGCAATTTATTATTTGGTATTTGTTTTGTGGTATTATTATTATTATTGTTATTGTTATTGTTATTGTTATTATTTATTTATTTATAAATATGACAGTGGAGCCGTGTTTTGTTATTATTTTGTATTGTTTCGCAGCGTGGATGGGAAGCCCCATCCACATTAAAACCTTAGGAAGGTGACCATCTCCCGAGTTAATTAATTGTTTAATTGTTGCTAATCGGGAGATGGTCACCTGTATATAAGCCTGCAGTTCTCCGTGCTCTGTGTGGGTGCACAGAGGAGAGTACGGGAGAGCGAAAGGAGAAAAGATAAGAAAATTATACATTATACAGGATCAGTGACAGCATGTCCATTGTGCTTTAAAACGCGGTGATGAAAACTGACGAGCACAAATCGGCCCGATGTTGTGTGCTGACGTCGCAGGAAGGAAGGCAATAGAGCTGTGTCTAGCAGCCTGCATTCTGGTGGTGGGGTCGCTGAGCGTGTCACTGTGCCACCTGGGTCGCTGCGGCTAGCTCTACACTGCCTGATCGGGAGGCTGCAGGCTGCCTACCAGCCTGGGGCGAACGCTACCAGGTACAACCTAGTGACGCTTGGCGGTCCGTCAAGCCATCATCATTACGCCTGGGTCGCACCAGCTGGCTCTGCTTCAGCCTGCGCGGTCCGATGTC
Organism: Acipenser oxyrinchus oxyrinchus; assembly: GCA_030684275.1. NCBI lineage: Eukaryota > Metazoa > Chordata > Actinopteri > Acipenseriformes > Acipenseridae > Acipenser > Acipenser oxyrinchus. The sequence goes on from CM060251.1 coordinate 30,852,907, forward strand.
AGGGTGGCCTGCGAATGGTCGACCAGGAAATGGTCATGTAGCAGAAGCCCTGGTTCAAACCTGGAAGGGGGTGGAGCACATCCCACCATGGCGGCCCCATAAACACCTTGCTTCCCCTCTTCCGGGACTTTGAGACTGAGGGGGGAGGTGGCCGTTAGGGCCATGTATGCTTTGCACAAGGGGAGGATATGTAACAGGGCGAGGAGCCCTGTACATGTATTTATATATTTATAGAACGGGTACCCCTCCGCCCCTGTGCAATTTATTATTTGGTATTTGTTTTGTGGTATTATTATTATTATTGTTATTGTTATTGTTATTGTTATTATTTATTTATTTATAAATATGACAGTGGAGCCGTGTTTTGTTATTATTTTGTATTGTTTCGAGCGTGGATGGGAAGCCCCATCCACATTAAAACCTTAGGAAGGTGACCATCTCCCGAGTTAATTAATTGTTTAATTGTTGCTAATCGGGAGATGGTCACCTGTATATAAGCCTGCAGTTCTCCGTGCTCTGTGTGGGTGCACAGAGGAGAGTACGGGAGAGCGAAAGGAGAAAAGATAAGAAAATTATACATTATACAGGATCAGTGACAGCATCTGTCCAGCCTGACCTGTGTGTTTTGTGTTTGAGTTTTGTTTTTGTTAAACCTTTTATTTTTGTGATTTTTAAAAATAAACGGCACCGCAGCGCCTTTGCACCGCAATATTTTACTTGTTTGTTTTTCATCCTGCATTCTGGCCTGATGTCACCTCTTAGCCATCCTGTCACAATGACCCAGAGGCATACCTGGTCGTGTTTTAGCGGCTAGCCACCACCGTGTCATGGCCGCTGGAGTTCAGGGCGAGCTAGCTGAGACCCTGCCTGATCGGGGAGGCTCAGGCAGCATACCAGGCTATGAGCGACGCCAACGCTACCAGCTACAACCTAGTGAAGCTGGCCATCCTCCGTCGCCTCAACATTACGGCAGAGACGCACCAGGTACGGTTCAGGGAGTACCAAAGGTCACCGGAGATACGCCCTAGGGTGGTCGCGGAATGGTTGTGTGACCACATGGTACACTGGCTGACCCCCGAGAAGAAAACCAACCTGGAGGCAGTGGTTGTGGAGCAATTCTGCCATGTGGTCGGCGCCAATACCCAAGCTTGGATACGGAGCCACAACCCCAACACCCTGGAGGACTCTGTGAAACTGGCCGAGGATTTTGAGGACTCCCTGGTCTCCGCCCGGACAAGGATACTGTCGGTCCCCGCCCTTCGGAGCAGCCAAGCACCTCCTCTCTCTCTTCCACCACCACCAGCAGCATCAGTCCCGGGATCCAGACCTCCGAAACCGCCGACCCCAATGGGCCCCCTTGTTTCCCCTTCACGGAGACCAAGGTTGGCCCCCAGCTGGGGTAGAGGTGCTGCCCCTGCCCTGTTGCCAAACCAGCAATGGGACAGATACGTAACCAATGTTCCCTCTGTCCCCCCAACATGTTTTAGGTGTAACCAACCAGGACATCTGGCCAGGTCATGCCCCGCTGCAATGAAGTGTGATGTGGCTGCATGTAATTGGGCAGCTGAAATAGGCAAGCGAGGGGAAAATGGTCAGGAGGGGCCTTGTATGATTGATGTGGTTTTAGGGAATGTGAAAACCCACGCATTAGTGGACATAGGGGTGAGCAGACCTTAATTAGAACAGCTCTCTTGTGCAGTGTGTCGTGGCGGCCATGAGGTCAGGTGGCCATCTCCTGTATCCATGGAGACACGGCGGCATACCCCACACTAAAAGTGTACTTATCGGTAGGATCGATAAAACGTCACCTGGTAGTAGGGGTGGTGGAAAGGTTGCTACACCCAGTTATTCTGGGCCGAGACTGGCCAAAATTTAAAGAATTAATGCAAATAAGGTCAGTCTCATCCGCACACGTAAACGTGGCAGAAAAGAGGAAAAGGGAACGAATTGGTGATGTGTTTCCTTTTCAAGCTGAAATGTTTTCTCCTATTTTCCGTACTAGAAAAGCGAATAAAGAGAGAAGGACCGTAAAATGGGAGGGAGCATCACTGAGACAAGGCTGGGGTCTGGTGGGAGAGAACTCGGATGGTAACAAACGCCAGTCAAAGGGAGTCGGAACGCAGTGTGACCGAGAGGGTGAGGTTACTGGGCCATCTAGGGCAGATGCTACTCCCGCCCCTCTCAATATACCGGACAAATGGTATTCAAGCAAGGACATATTGTGGGGACAACATAATGACCTGTCACTAGTGCACACTTGGGGGCAGGTCCAGTCTATTGAAGGTAAGGATGTTGATGGTGCTGGGGTGCTAGTATTTCCACACTTCAGTATCAAGGGGAAATTACTGTATAGGGTAAACCTAACCACAGGCACAGGACAGCCTGTAACACAATTATTGGTTCCCCCATCTTGTCGGACCGAGGTCATGAGGCTGGAGCATGATATCCCTTTTGCGGGGCACCTCATAGCTGAAAAGACAAGGGAAGGGAATGGATATTGGCTCGATTCTATTGGGTAGGACTTCATACTGATGTGTCAAAATATGTAGCCACATGTCCAGACTGCCAGCGAGTAGCGCCGGGTCGAGTGCGCCCTGACCCTTTGGTTCCACTGCCGATTATTTCCACCCCCTTTGAACGCATTGCAATGGACATAGTGGGCCCTTTGCTACCTTCTGATTCCGGGTATACGCATATATTAGTGGTGGTAGATTATGCAACGTGATACCCTGAAGCAGTTCCATTTAGGTCCACTAGCGCCGCTGCAATAGCCACAGAGTTAGTGCAGATTATGGCTAGAGTAGGGATCCCCAAGGAGATCTTGACTGATCATGGAACCAACTTTTTGTCTAAAACGTTACAGCAAGTATATCAAATATTAAAAATACGTCCCATCAGGACATCTGTTTATCATCCACAGACCTTGAAGCAGATGCTGAGACATTTTGTAACTCAAGAGCAAAAACATTGGGCATCGCTTCTTCCCTAGTGAGAGAGGTGCCAAGAGTTGATTATCATCATCATCATCATCATGATGATGATGATGATGATGATGATGATGATGATGATGATGATGATGATGATGATGATGATGATGATGATGATGATGATGATGATGATGATGATGAGGCTGTGTGGTCCAGTGGTTAAAGAAAAGGGCTTGTAACCAGGAAGTCCCTGGTTCAAATCCCACCTCAGCCACTGACTCATTGTGTGACCCTGAGCAAGTCACTTAACCTCCTTGTGTCCGCCTTCGGGTGAGACGTAATTGTAAGTGACTCTGCAGCTGATGCATAGTTCACACACCCTAGTTCTAAGTCGCTTTGATAAAGCGCCTGCTAAATAAACTAATAATAATGATTATTATTTATTTCTTAGCAGACACCCTTATCCAGGGCAACTTACAACTGTTACAAGATACCACATGCAATTACATTATTTTTTTACACATTATTTTTACTTACAATTACCCATTTATACAGTTGGGTTTTTACTGGAGCAATCTAGGCAAAGTACCTTGCTCAAGGGTACAGCAGCAGTGTCCCCACCTGGGATTGAGCCCCAACCACTACTCCACACTTCTACCCCTTCAACTCTTGTACAGCCGACAGCCTTGCGGCATCCTCGAACTGTTGAGAGAGGGGTGGGAAGAGCACAAAGACCCGGCCCAAAATGTAGTGAAGCACGTGTTCTACTAAGAGATCGCCTGGATTTGGTCGCTCGTTTCAAATCGGCTCGGCACCGCAACAGCAGCATTACAATAAAAATGCAAGAATTCAAAGCTTTTGACCAGGAGACAAGGTAATGCTGCTGCTTCCCTCCTCAGAATCGAAATGATGTGCTAAATGGCAGGGGCCATATGAAGTGATTCGCTATAGGAAAGGTGCATTACAAAATTAGACAGCCCGACGCCGTAATGAACATGAAATTTACCATAAACATTTATTAAAGCCCTGGAAGGCAAGGGAGGCCTTATTTATATCCCCAGGCAATGTAGTGGATGATTTAGGCCCCTGTCCAGAGACCCCTAGCACTAAAATCATTTTGATGGGGAACAATTGGTTCCAGATCAGCAACGGAGCTGCGTAAGCTTATTGAGGAGTTCAGCAATGTTTTTTCTGACTTGCCTGGCAGGACTAACTTGGTTGAATATGACATTATCTCTCCCTCAGGTGTCACAGTACGAGAGAGACCTTACCGGATCCTGGAAAGGCGACGAAGTGGCTTTCACAAAGAGGTATGGGACATGCTCAAGCTTGGGGTGATTGAGCCTTCCAGGAGCGAGTGGTCCAATTGTCATAGTGGCGAAGAAAGAAGGCACCAACCACTTCTGTGTGGACTTCCGGAAGGTAAACGCTATTGCCAAGTTCGATGCGTACCCTATGCCTCAGACCTGACAAAGGGATACTGGCAGATACCCTTAACCCGAAGTTCTAGAGAGAATACCACAATTTCAAAACCAGAAGGGCTGTTCCACTTTAAAACCATGCTCTTTGGGCTACATGGTGCATCTGCTGCCTTTCAGAGACTGATGGACCAGGTTTTATGCCCACATCATGAATATGCAGCAGCGTATATTGATGATGTGATGATTTACAGCTCCACCTGGCAAGAGCATTTGGCTAGGATCACTAGCTAGGCTAGGTTGGCTAGGTTACAGCCGCCCTTGAGAACTTGAGAAAATGTGTGTTTGCCAAAACAGAAACTCAATATGTGGGATTTTTTAATGGGAAATGGAAGGGTGAGACCCGTTGTCCCCAAAATCCAGGCTTTGGTTGATGTAGCGATCCCCAAAACCAAGGCTCAGGTGAGGTCACTACTGTGATTAGCTGGTTATTACCACCGCTTTATCCCTGAGTATGCCACAGTGGTTAACCCTTTACTAGACCTCACCAAAATTAATTAAGTGGTCAGCTGAGTGTCAGGGGGCATTTTATATTATTAAGCGTAAACTTTGCCAGGCCCTCACTCTTATCACGCCTGATTTCACCAAGAGATTCATCCTCCACACCGATGCGCCAGATGTGGGTTTGGGTGTTGTCTTGTCCCAAAAGGTAGACGGAGTAGAAAACCCGATACTGTATCTCAGTAAAAGGATGCTACCCCGGAGCGAACTACTCCGTGAGTCGAAAAGGAGTGTTTTGACATTAAATGGGCTACTCACTCTTTACGATATTACCTGCTGGGACATTCATTTGATCTTGTCACAGACCACGTCCCACTCAAGTGGTTAAGCAAAATGAAGGACAGCAATGCCCGGATAACTTATCATCCACAGACCTTGAAGCAGATGCTGAGACATTTTGTAACTCAAGAGCAAAAACATTGGGCATCGCTTCTTCCCTAGTGAGAGAGGTGCCGAGTGTTTGACATCATCATCATCATGATGATGATGATGATGATGATGATGATGATGATGATGATGATGATGATGATGATGATGATGATGATGATGATGATGATGAGGCTGTGTGGTCCAGTGGTTAAAGAAAAGGGCTTGTAACCAGGAAGTCCCTGGTTCAAATCCCACCTCAGCCACTGACTCATTGTGTGACCCTGAGCAAGTCACTTAACCTCCTTGTGCTCCGTCTTTCGGGTGAGACGTAATTGTAAGTGACTCTGCAGCTGATGCATAGTTCACACACCCTAGTCTCTAAGTCGCCTTTGATAAAGGCGCCTGCTAAATAAACTAATAATAATGATTATTATTTATTTCTTAGCAGACACCCTTATCCAGGGCAACTTACAACTGTTACAAGATACCACATGCAATTACATTATTTTTTTACACATTATTTTTACTTACAATTACCCATTTATACAGTTGGGTTTTTACTGGAGCAATCTAGGCAAAGTACCTTGCTCAAGGGTACAGCAGCAGTGTCCCCACCTGGGATTGAGCCCCAACCACTACTCCACACTTCTACCCCTTCAACTCTTGTACAGCCGACAGCCTTGCGGCATCCTCGAACTGTTGAGAGAGGGGTGGGAAGAGCACAAAGACCCGGCCCAAAATGTAGTGAAGCACGTGTTCTACTAAGAGATCGCCTGGATTTGGTCGCTCGTTTCAAATCGGCTCGGCACCGGCAACAGCAGCATTACAATAAAAATGCAAGAATTCAAAGCTTTTGACCAGGAGACAAGGTAATGCTGCTGCTTCCCTCCTCAGAATCGAAATGATGTGCTAAATGGCAGGGGCCATATGAAGTGATTCGGCTATAGGAAAGGTGCATTACAAAATTAGACAGCCCGATCGCCGTAATGAACATGAAATTTACCATAAACATTTATTAAAGCCCTGGAAGGCAAGGGAGGCCTTATTTATATCCCCAGGCAATGTAGTGGATGATTTAGGCCCCTGTCCAGAGACCCCTAGCACTAAAATCATTTTGATGGGGGAACAATTGGTTCCAGATCAGCAACGGGAGCTGCGTAAGCTTATTGAGGAGTTCAGCAATGTTTTTTCTGACTTGCCTGGCAGGACTAACTTGGTTGAATATGACATTATCTCTCCCTCAGGTGTCACAGTACGAGAGAGACCTTACCGGATCCTGGAAAGGCGACGAAGTGGCTTTCACAAAGAGGTATGGGACATGCTCAAGCTTGGGGTGATTGAGCCTTCCAGGAGCGAGTGGTCCAATTGTCATAGTGGCGAAGAAAGAAGGCACCAACCACTTCTGTGTGGACTTCCGAAGGTAAACGCTATTGCCAAGTTCGATGCGTACCCTATGCCTCAGACCTGACAAAGGGATACTGGCAGATACCCTTAACCCGAAGTTCTAGAGAGAATACCACAATTTCAAAACCAGAAGGGCTGTTCCACTTTAAAACCATGCTCTTTGGGCTACATGGTGCATCTGCTGCCTTTCAGAGACTGATGGACCAGGTTTTATGCCCACATCATGAATATGCAGCAGCGTATATTGATGATGTGATGATTTACAGCTCCACCTGGCAAGAGCATTTGGCTAGGATCACTAGCTAGGCTAGGTTGGCTAGGTTACAGCCGTCCTTGAGAACTTGAGAAAATGTGTGTTTGCCAAAACAGAAACTCAATATGTGGGATTTTTTTAATGGGAAATGGAAGGGTGAGACCCGTTGTCCCCAAAATCCAGGCTTTGGTTGATGTAGCGATCCCCAAAACCAAGGCTCAGGTGAGGTCACTACTGTGATTAGCTGGTTATTACCACCGCTTTATCCCTGAGTATGCCACAGTGGTTAACCCTTTACTAGACCTCACCAAAATTAATTAAGTGGTCAGCTGAGTGTCAGGGGGCATTTTATATTATTAAGCGTAAACTTTGCCAGGCCCTCACTCTTATCACGCCTGATTTCACCAAGAGATTCATCCTCCACACCGATGCGTCAGATGTGGGTTTGGGTGTTGTCTTGTCCCAAAAGGTAGACGGAGTAGAAAACCCGATACTGTATCTCAGTAAAAGGATGCTACCCCGGAGCGAACTACTCCGTAGTCGAAAAGGAGTGTTTTGACATTAAATGGGCTACTCACTCTTTACGATATTACCTGCTGGGACATTCATTTGATCTTGTCACAGACCACGTCCCACTCAAGTGGTTAAGCAGAATGAAGGACAGCAATGCCCGGATAACTTATCATCCACAGACCTTGAAGCAGATGCTGAGACATTTTGTAACTCAAGAGCAAAAACATTGGGCATCGCTTCTTCCCTAGTGAGAGAGGTGCCGCAGTGTTTGACATCATCATGATGATGATGATGATGATGATGATGATGATGATGATGATGATGATGATGATGATGATGATGATGATGATGATGAGGCTGTGTGGTCCAGTGGTTAAAGAAAAGGGCTTGTAACCAGGAAGTCCCTGGTTCAAATCCCACCTCAGCCACTGACTCATTGTGTGACCCTGAGCAAGTCACTTAACCTCCTTGTGCTCCGTCTTTCGGGTGAGACGTAATTGTAAGTGACTCTGCAGCTGATGCATAGTTCACACACCCTAGTCTCTAAGTCGCCTTTGATAAAGGCGTCTGCTAAATAAACTAATAATAATGATTATTATTTATTTCTTAGCAGACACCCTTATCCAGGGCAACTTACAACTGTTACAAGATACCACATGCAATTACATTATTTTTTTTTACACATTATTTTTACTTACAATTACCCATTTATACAGTTGGGTTTTTACTGGAGCAATCTAGGCAAAGTACCTTGCTCAAGGGTACAGCAGCAGTGTCCCCCACCTGGGATTGAGCCCTAACCACTACTCCACACTTCTACCCCTTCGAACTCTTGTACAGCCGACAGCCTTGCGGCATCCTCGAACTGTTGAGAGAGGGGTGGGAAGAGCACAAAGACCCGTCCAAAAATGTAGTGAAGCACGTGCTCCTACTAAGAGATCGCCTGGATTTGGTCGTTCGTTTCAAATCGGCTCGGCACCGGCAACAGCAGCATTACAATAAAAATGCAAGAATTCAAAGCTTTTGACCAGGAGACAAGGTAATGCTGCTGCTTCCCTCCTCAGAATCGAAATGATGTGCTAAATGGCAGGGGCCATATGAAGTGATTCGGCTATAGGAAAGGTGCATTACAAAATTAGACAGCCCGATCGCCGTAATGAACATGAAATTTACCATAAACATTTATTAAAGCCCTGGAAGGCAAGGGAGGCCTTATTTATATCCCCAGGCAATGTAGTGGATGATTTAGGCCCCTGTCCAGAGACCCCTAGCACTAAAATCATTTTGATGGGGAACAATTGGTTCCAGATCAGCAACGGAGCTGCGTAAGCTTATTGAGGAGTTCAGCAATGTTTTTCTGACTTGCCTGGCAGGACTAACTTGGTTGAATATGACATTATCTCTCCCTCAGGTGTCACAGTACGAGAGACCTTACGGATCCTGGAAAGGCGACGAAGTGGCTTTCACAAAGAGGTATGGGACATGCTCAAGCTTGGGGTGATTGAGCCTTCCAGGAGCGAGTGGTCCAATTGTCATAGTGGCTAAGAAAGAAGGCACCAACCACTTCTGTGTGGACTTCCGAAGGTAAACGCTATTGCCAAGTTCGACGCGCACTCTATGCCTCAGACCTGACAAAGGGATACTGGCAGATACCCTTAACCCAAGTTCTAGAGAGAATACCACAATTTCAAAACCAGAAGGGCTGTTCCACTTTAAAACCATGCTCTTTGGGCTACATGGTGCATCTGCTGCCTTTCAGAGACTGATGGACCAGGTTTTATGCCCACATCATGAATATGCAGCAGCGATATTGATGATGTGATGATTTACAGCTCCACCTGGCAAGAGCATTTGGCTAGGATCACTAGCTAGGCTAGGTTGGCTAGGTTACAGCCGTCCTTGAGAACTTGAGAAAATGTGTGTTTGCCAAAACAGAAACTCAATATGTGGGATTTTTTTAATGGGAAATGGAAGGGTGAGACCCGTTGTCCCCAAAATCCAGGCTTTGGTTGATGTAGCGATCCCCAAAACCAAGGCTCAGGTGAGGTCACTACTGTGATTAGCTGGTTATTACCACCGCTTTATCCCTGAGTATGCCACAGTGGTTAACCCTTTACTAGACCTCACCAAAATTAATTAAGTGGTCAGCTGAGTGTCAGGGGGCATTTTATATTATTAAGCGTAAACTTTGCCAGGCCCTCACTCTTATCACGCCTGATTTCACCAAGAGATTCATCCTCCACACCGATGCGTCAGATGTGGGTTTGGGTGTTGTCTTGTCCCAAAAGGTAGACGGAGTAGAAAACCCGATACTGTATCTCAGTAAAAGGATGCTACCCCGGGAGCGCAACTACTCCGTAGTCGAAAAGGAGTGTTTTGACATTAAATGGGCTACTCACTCTTTACGATATTACCTGCTGGGACATTCATTTGATCTTGTCACAGACCACGTCCCACTCAAGTGGTTAAGCAGAATGAAGGACAGCAATGCCCGGATAACTCGGTGTTATCTGGCGTTGCAGCCCTTCATGTACCACATGGTACACTGTGCAGGGAAAGACCACCAAAATGCGGATTATTTTTCCCGGGAGGGGGGAGTAATGGGAAAGACAGATTCTGCCGAGTGTTCCTTCGGATCCACTGTGTGCGGTGGGATTTGTGACAGAAATACAATGATTCTTGGTGGTAAATCTCCCTCCCGACATGTGAGGGTGCTAAGCAGCGAGAACAGAGTTCCCTGGACGGTCTGGCCTAACAGTTCTTTCCCAGCGTTCAAGGGAAGTCGGCCAGCTAGAAAGGGGGTGGAACTCCGTTGCATTAACGCATTGATCCGGAAGGGAAATGACATGGCAGCCACAGATTGAAGGGGAGGTTGCAGTCGTTTACAGCAGGTTCTTAATTATGTAAATAGTTACTGGAAAAAAAGGATCTTGATATGGAGACAGAGTACAACTGTATCTTGTGGGGACAGTCCTGTATCTGTAGCACCATGTTCTGGAACCTGAAACACTGAAATTGGATAGTAGCAAACATTTGACTTTGTTCATTTTACCATGTTCTGAATTCTGTAAGCAATTGAAAATAATATTCACGTTCTAAGCTTTTAAATGGTATACGGTTTGATGACATTTAAATGACTTATTACTCTTAAAAACAAGTGGGTGCATTTTCTTTAAACTTTTTTTTTTTTTAAATGGCCTGGAACGGGTTAACTGTGGAAAAACAAAACCTGCATTGTGACCTGTTGAATGCATATGTATGATACGTTATTGGAGGAGAGCAGGACAGCAGACGATAGTATGAAAAACAAAAAGAGATCATTATTTAAGCAGGAACGCTGAACACAGGATCTCCAAGGTGCACATTTTTAAAGAGAAGCGTACAGCAATTAAAGTTAACTAAAATGGCAAACAATTATGTTGTTTACCTTTTACATAACGGTAGGAAGAAGAAATATTGGTAAGTTACTTTAGAAGTAAACAATGTATATTCTAAGCGCAGGATCAGTGAGAGCAGTGCCTAGGAGACGCCATGTTGTGGGGCATTAGGTAAAGGTATGCAGACACCATTTTGGTGAGGGGCATTGATGTGACCTTGCACATTACAGTAAGCCTGGTAAATAGGGCGCAGGAAAGGTAGTGTTTACCATAGCTCTGTAGACAATTGCAGGACAAACTACAAAATAGGGGTTGTGTAATGTTTAGTTTAGCTTTTAAAGGTTATTTTGAATTGGAACATATTTATAATTGTTTTATAGATATGTTATTTATATGGGGAGTTATCTAAGTTTGTGTATTACATTTTAAATGTATATCTCTGCACTTGGTTTGTTCCAGGGAGGAGTCAGCCTGAGACAGTGTATATAAAAAGCAGGGGTTGTCTGAGTAGAGGTCAGTGGAGCTTTCAAGGTAATGTTACCAACCTGGTTTTGGCATGAGTTGTGAACCAGGAATTAGGAATAACTGAGGTTCAGGTTATTAATGGGGGTTGGAGGCTTGTTGAATTAAGAGGATCAATTAGGACACCTGTATTTAGCAGTGTATCTCTGTACAATGTATAGAGTACTTCAAGAAACTGTATTAGGAGGATGTGTTGTTGTATGTAGTTCCCTGCACATATATCAGGTTATATGAAGTCATTGCCAAGCAGGACCGGCATCAAAGGGGGTGTAAGGGACGCAACTGCACCTGGGCACAGCCTTAGGGGGGGCTCAGCCCCAAGTCCATTTCTTTTTTTTTTTTTTTTCTGAGCCCACTTTAGATGACTAAACATATAAAATATAGTGGCGTCTAATCTACGAGGATTTAAAAAATAAACCGTAGCAAGTTAGTATTGGCGGACTGTCAATCAAAACACAAATCAGAGCTAACAGATGATTGTCTGTCTATCTGTAGGCAGGACGCTGAGCAAGAGCTCTGGCAATAGGTCAGTGTTAAGGTAATGTGATTGCTCTGCTGGCAGATGTGAAACTAACCAACAGATGGTAAAAATTCAGTATTAAAAAAAATGACATGCTTTTGGGATATTCATTTGTTAAGTGTGTTCATAGAATGTTGTTTTATTAGTTGTATTAAAAGCATTTGTACCGTGGGCTAGGTTTTGAGATGCAAATGTGGGGTTTTTTTTCGTTTTTTTTTTTTTATAGAAATGTTTTCATACTAACTTTTGTACTTGATAACATTAATTTAAAAATCCAACTGATGCCTATAATTAATATATTTTGTGACAAATTTGAAGCTATTAAATATGTTTTTCTTTCTTTTTTTGGGGGTGGGGGCTCTACTTCAGTCTTGCACCAGGGCCCAGTAAATCCTAGTGCCAAGCCTCTCTAAAATTGACTAATTTCCATTTTCATATAGAAATTTTAAAACCAGCTCTTTGGAAATATTTACCTGGAAAAACAAGCAGCTCATCCAGCTGAGTAAAAATGAAAGGGGCCCGATGCAGCAACGTGCATTCAGTCTGGTAAAGGGTCTTCTGAAGCAACTGTCCAAGTCCAGCTGTTAACAGCAGCAGCATAGAGAAGTATCTGGATAAAAACAAACAATTCATTAAAATGACCAGAAACTGAATAATGGTGGGTCTAAATATAGCCACTGTTTAAATATTAAAATATCTCCAAGCCTGGCATTTTAAGACTGGTCTCAGAGATGAGCAAGCAGTTGTTTGCAAATATATTTGTCTCCACCGGGAACAAGTAAGCAGAACAAAATTGTTAGGTGAGTGAGCGAAAAATGTAAACTTAACTTAATTAAGGAAAAAAAAACACACCACCACCACCACCACCACCAACAGATGAGCAGGGAAACATATTAAATCAAATTTCGCGATAAATTGCCACAAAGCACTTTGCAGATAAAAATAACAAAAATGTATAACATGCAAAACCAGTACAAAATACAAATACCCCCTTAAATGACACAGTACAGTAGTGAAATAAGTCATTTTATTATTACTTTAAAAAGCAGTGATAAAAATAAGTAGTAAAACATAGGCTGATAATGTTTTCCCTTTAAAATACATATGCTAAATTATATATAAAATGGGTTTATATGATGGAGCGCACGGTTGCAGATATTGGCAATGTGTTGTTTTAAATCAAAAAATGTCCCCATGTTTAAAACAGTTTGCGTGTTGTTTTTGTTCACTAACCTATTTATGGATGTGTAAATGTTTTTTCTATAGATGTTCGCAAATCCGACTTTTTCACATATCCGCCTATACCCCAGTGCACAGGGGGTCGGATATGCAACGTTGCACACAGAACACAGACACAGTCAAAAAAAGTCCAAAGTGAGTGCTTTTAAGTGCGAGTGGTGAAATACATTTATTTGTGAACAGTAGTGCAGTGTTGTCCAGGTTGGTGCTGGCCTTTAGCGACAGCTCCTGTTACGTGTTAGCCGTCTAACAAGAACAAACGTTTACAATTAGTACGACAAACAAACAAACACTAAACACTCACGGTATATCCACAGTCCTTGAGCGCTTCATCCGTAACCATAACAAAGAAGCAGTTCACTCGGCCACATCCCCTTTTGTACCTTCAGCCACACCCCTTTGGTTAGCGAGTGCAATCGCTTTTCCTCCAATCTGCGATTGCCACATTGCTTCCCGTCTGGAGCGATGACTTGGTGTACTGTGGATCCGACCCCTTCCTGGTTGGCCGACTTCTGACTGACCCTGGAATGAACTGTCAAACCATCCAGTCTGGGGCACACTGTTCCCTTTACACAGAGCCCTCACAGGTCGAGAGGGAGATTTATAACCAAGAGTCATTCGTTCTCTGTCACATGCACTCACTTAGTCGCCATCTTCGCTTGATGTACATATAAAAAACACACCGGAATACGAAGACGAGGTGGGTGGGTAGCAATTTAAAAAATAAAACAATGATTAGGAGTGTGTACAGGATGTTGCGTACCACTTCTGATGGGCTGTGCTGTGTAAATTAAACGGGATTGGTGGCGCACAGTCGATCGGATTTATAGCATTTTTGTTAAATAAATTGATCATTCATACTACGATACAGTTCGCAAGTCAAGCAACAAATATAGCCTATTTTTGTTTCACATTAGCTTCTGTTACTATATGCAGCTAACCTCTCCAAAAACGTATGGAAATAATAGGGATATTCCTATATCCCCATATTTTATATTGTTGAAAATGAAAAAGTACTAAAACTGTGGTTTTAATGGTTCTTTTTTGTTTGTTTTAATTTAGTAATTCCAACAGTTAGGAATATTCAATGCAGTGCGCTACTTTAATGCAGAGCGAAAAGGCTGGGACAGCCAGATTAGGTTTTTTTTTTTTTTTTTCCTGAACAGTGAACACAAGCAGTAGAATGAGCATGGATTAGAAAGATTTACGTGAATGCTAGATTTCTTTTCTCTTTTTTTTTTTTTTTCCTTGAATAATGCTGGCTAAAAAAAAAAAGAAATCTGTAATTTTGACAAGGCAAATGTGCCTTCGTAATGTGTTATTTAGTTAGTATTTGTTTCACATTAGGAAAGCTGTTTCAGTTAATGGAGACTTTGAAGACAATTCTTGGTATTACTGGAATATTATTTTAGCCGTAATATTATTTTGTAAACATACCCGTAATAAAAGAAAACAAATAAAAGGAAAACATGTGGACTACATACATATTTTATAACTATATATAATATGGTTAGAAAATAGATGTGAAATTGTTAGAACTTTTGGATCCATAGTAGGATTTTTAAGCAGTGGTTTTACTACAGCAATCTTAAAAGGTAAACGGAGTCAGTTTATGTTTTCTTCACCCTCCCTCCCCTCCCTCCCTCCCCTCCCCCAACTCTGAGTCTCTAAGGCAAGCAAGAGGTATATCTCTATATTAAAAAAAGGATTATGTATTTTACCTTTTTCTGGTTGATCAGATTTGTAAACAAATGCATATACATTGTGCTTATATTATTGTAAAAACAAAATTTCAGTCAGCCCATGTATTCAAAATGACTCCAAAAGTGCACAAAATAACTTTAGAAGGCACCAGCATAGGCTTCATCAGCAAAGCAGTCAGAAATCACACTCACCACTACACTGATGAGTGATCCTTACTGATGTGCCTCACGCTTGTGCAAAGGGCTGTTCAACAACAAGCCTGTGTGCACCGGTGCTTTTTAAACTAAGTTATTTAAAATAAGTTATTTAAATTAAGTTATTTAAATTAAGTTATAGCCACACAGACAATTTACCAGCCAACGTCGTTCCGGGATGCGACGACAACAAAAGCAAAAACAAGCAACATTTCTCAACAGGGTCTGAAACAATCTTCCTCATGAGTGAAGCTATAGCTTCTGAGATGTGTTGGGCATCTGCCCTCTCCACAGACTGCATGCGCACAAACTGCACAGTCACCAGCCCTTTCTGCCAGAGTCATACATGTACTAGCTCCTCTTCTATGACAGCGCTATCCGTTGAACCATCTGACATCACTGACAGGAACTTTGCACCTTTTATATTCTCTTGCAGCTGCCTTCTTTCTACCTCAGCAATGTAGTGCATACATACTCTTGCTTGTTTGTCATTCCTAGATTTAGCCTAGTCTGTTCATCAACCCTATATTATTAAAAATAATTTAAATAATTTAAAAAATGATTTTCTATTGTCACACTTTCTGACTGAGGATCTGCTAAGCGTGAAGTTACTATGTTTTTTCAAGCTTTAAAACAAGTCCGTTCAAGAGAAGTTCAGAGTTTGTAGCACTCAAAATATTATTATTATTATTATTATTACAGAAAATATTGGACGTGCTGTGCTATATTTAAAAAAAAAAAATCTTGTGGCACAGTAATAACAACAACAACATCGTGTTGGACCTGGGGCACTTCGTAATATACAAAGTGTTTAAAACAGCAGTCGCTGTATTCAAATTAAAACTTCACCGGTTACACTTTGTGAGTTTAAAATACTCACAAGTTGATTACATTTGTTCAGCAGTTGAGACCCATGCGTTCTCCTTTTTCATCTGATCTTATAATCAGCTCTATCAACTGCATTTATGCAGGGATAAACACTGAGCAGCTTCTCGACAAACAACCGGTCATCCATTTTGGCGTTGTAATAACCATAGTGACGAGGTCAAAGTTCAGTTGATTTGAACTGTCATCGAGTACAGTTTGATCAGGGCGATTGCCGGTAGAAAGTATAAACTGCACGGTGACACGACAGTGATGATCGCAGGTCACCTTGCTCTTCAAAGACAGTCGAGCGATGGAATATAAACCGGCCTTAACACTTTGAATGACACATTGTTTTCCCGTGGAATGTTGTCTTTCACCACGGACATAACACAGACAAAAACAAACAAGATAGCTGCTTCCGCATCCAGCGCTCAAAGAAAATCGCAGACATTTGCCAAGCTTTTTGATATGTTCTAGTAATAACATAATGACTTGTATAGCATTGTATAGCAGAAGATGATTTATCACTATGCATGACTGTGAAGATATATGTGATAAATACAGCAAACAAGGGGTGGGACAGGGCTGGAGATGCACCTGTTTTACTGTGAATAAAATTACTTTTTAACAGCACGTGTAAAATAAACAGCTTGTGTGAAAATAAACTAGACCTGACATGCCTGACAGGCGCTGAATAAATGGACCACAAAGGGTTAATAAGGTTGAGATCGACCTCAGTGGCTTCGGAGGGGGAGCTTTGGTGAGCATGTTCTAAAAATGTCAACTTGGTCTCTAATTTAGAGATTTTACTGAGACGTGAATTGTTAAGGTTGGAGGCGTATAAAATATAATTGCCCCTGATAAATCCCTTAACTGAATCCCATAAAATGTGGGGGTCATCACAGAGCCAAGATTAAACTGAAGAAATTCAAAGTTGAAACTCAGTGCGAAAGGATTAATTTCTGCAGTAAAGTGGAGTTAAAGCGCCATCTAAGGGCCCACACTAATGTGTTAGCTAAAACAAATTTACAGTAATAATCAGACAGGGACATTGGCAATATCTCAGCATTATGCACTTCAAAGAAGAGAGAATTTGTTACAAAGATAAAATCAATCCTAGAAAAAGATTTACATCTCACTGAGAACAATGTGAATTCTCTAGCAGATAGGTTAAACACACGCCAAATATCCGCAATACCTACTTCTGAAGTAAAGTTATGTAATATAAATGAAGCTAATTGTTGTGCGCTCCCTTCTTGTCCATTTGATCTATCTAAATCATGACAGTGTTCATATCGGCACAAAGGACCAGAGAGAATTCCGATAACTTAAATAACAAATTGGACAACGCGACAATAAAGTCTGAATCGAAGACTGTAGGGGCAGACACTGAAACACCTTTTTACTGGAAATTATGGATTTTAAATAAGATAATCCTCCCCGCTTCATCCCCCCCCCCAAACTCCAAATCTTAATTTGAAGATTGCGGCGCAAAACTATCAATGTACCTTTAGGCTTATTGTCAGCAGAAGAGGAGGCTACTACATAAAAATATTTATTAGTGAATCTCGGGACATCATGTTGCTTAAGATGAGACTCCTGAATCACAGTAATATCATTTTTTCTACGCAGTAGATCTAAACAAGTTGTGCGTTCTGTAGACGAGTTTAAGCCTCGCACAGTCCAGGACAGATAAAGTAGTCATAAGAATCAAAGGTAAATTTAACAGTCAGGAAAATACAAACACAATATCGTTTGAATAAAGCAATTACAGAAATAGCCTTAAGGATAAACCATTAATACAGCGTTAACCCTCTCGAGGTCCTTCCCTCCCCATCCCATGAGATAGCCCCCAGTATCGACATTACCCACCCAGAGAAAAAACCCAACCCACCCCACAAGAATAAGCACTGGAAAATAGAGCATCCAGTGCCCCCCACCCTACAAAGTATCTATCCGTGACTGGTAGACAGGGCAAGCAACAGCTCTGTCCCGCCCCCACTAAAACAAACTATATAACCCCTATGCTACAATAATCCAACACAGTTAGAGCAAAATATTTTTAGAAAAGCAAGATATTAACCCCAGCGTTGTGTCGTGAAATGATAAGACAAAAACTATAGAGCACAATAAAGCACAGCCAAGGTACCATAGAGAAAGATAGTAATACTGAAAAATAAAATGAGAGAAACTTTTTTCTTTGGATCAAGAAAAGGCCCTGCGCCGCTGAGCTGTAAAGTTGCTATAATCCCGGAAGATTTTCAGTTCCTTAGCCGCAGAACGAGAGGTGTCTTTCCTGGCTGCTTGAAGTATAGGACAGTCTGAATATCTTAAAAGATTGAAAATGAGTGTGCACGGTCTGTCTTTTGTTTTAGCGTGGTCGGAATAAATATGGTGAGCCCGCATTATTTGAATGTCCATCCCAGATAAGGTAGGAAACCACAATGGAAGTGATTCGGTCACAAAATCGACATGTCTGCTCCCTCAGCTCCCTCTCTCAGACTGATCAGGCGAAGGTTATTGCGTCGATTTCTATCTTCCATATCCGCCATCTTAGCCTGAAATCAGTCGATCTTGGTCTCATGTGACGCTATAACCCTCTTGTTGCTATCCACTTCGTTGCAAAAAGTAGCAAAATCAGATTTTAAAAAATTTAAATTCCTGAGAGAAAAATGAAAAAGTCGGTATGTAAAGCGGCCATCGCAGCGGCAGTCTCAATCGCTGTATTTTCAATCCGAGATAACACGTGTTTGAAATATTGGTGAGTGTGTGACATGCAGGCCTCAGTAATGGCTGACAGGCCCGGATCCAGTTTACTCTTTTCCCCCTTAGAAGGAGAGGAAGAGTGAGAGCTAGGTCTCTTTTTCAACGAAGACGACATTCTAGGACAGACATCGAATAGTGACGAGAGGTAGTGAGGGATTAAGCCCTTCTAAAAAACGG
This sequence comes from Acipenser oxyrinchus oxyrinchus, assembly GCA_030684275.1. Lineage (NCBI taxonomy): Eukaryota > Metazoa > Chordata > Actinopteri > Acipenseriformes > Acipenseridae > Acipenser > Acipenser oxyrinchus. The sequence continues at coordinate 30,871,718 of CM060251.1, forward strand.
GGAGAGGCGCGGAGAAAAAAAAAAAAACTTCCATCGCTCTCACAGGTCACGTGATCTCCCAGCCCCCATATGCAGCTTTCACTTTCTTCATGTACAATCCTGCATTTACCTTTCACATCATTTTAATAGAACAATCTTAGGGGGGTACAGAACTGGAACAGGCTCCACAAGAGAAATTGAATTGTCAGCAACCACACAGTGTGGGGAACCAATCAAAAAGGCAAACAGAATGTCTGGATATGTCTGGATATGACAAAAGTGTAGAGTAAAAATACAAGTTATGATGAGGTTGTATAATGCACTGGTGAGACCACACTTAGAAATCTGTGTCTAATTCTCTCTTTTCCCCTGCAAGAACGGATTCTGTCCCAGACTGAATCCAGGCAAACCTCCCTGCGGGTAAGTACTTTTTCTCCCTCTGCTTTACTGTGCATAAAGAAGCCGTGTTATCATTAGCATGTCTGTTTGGGTTCTCACAATCCTATTATCCACATACATCACTTCACATTCTGACGTAACCTGGACATAAGCCAGAAATAAACATTCAATGAACTTTGAGTATATATAAAAAAAATATTAAAAAGTTCTGTTTTATAGCTGCTTGGGTTATGTCTTCCAAGAGCATTTACTTGAAGGCCACTGCAACCCCTGCTGTTATTTTAAGGATATTTTTTTGTTTGTTTTATTTTGCCACCTGGCAGTCGGAATAACAAAGTGCTACTAAATTAAAGTTCTTCCGAAAATTCTGCTGTAATCTGCAGTGCGGGGTAGGAACATGCGGATCCTACAGTATGAATAACTGAATCTACTTAGCCTAGAACAAAGAATTAGGGGAACATAACTGAAGTCCTTAATTTTAAAAAGAAGGAGACACTTCACACAGAGAGTGGTAAGGATATGGAAAGGGTTACCTAGTCATGTCACGTACTAGGAACCAGACATGTTTAGATGGACCAAATGATATTTGCTGTTATTTCAACATTATTGATTTTGAGAGTTGCTTTCCACAGAAAACAGATTACAGAATATACAAACATGTTATTTCACTCTCTGAATTAATTGTATTTTTATTTTATTTTTTATCTTTCTGCGCTTGGACTCTGAATACACCTATTTTAAAGTTTACAAATATGCAGATTTATTGTCCAACTGAGATTATACACATCTGGTTATTTGGAGGGTGTTTGTCTGTCATTACTACTATTTGTCTGCATATTTCTGAATATTTTTCAATATATCTCAAAAACCAGTAACCCAATACTGATAACATTTGTGAAGCACATTTTGTTATCAAGTGTCTGGAGGTATTTGGAGACACCTTGTTTGTCTCTCGACCTGTATGTCTCACAACATTTACATATCTAGTGCTTATTCAATTATGGTCTGGATTTAAACAAAAAACCAAGTATCACAATGTATATGAAGAAATCTGTTCACCAGTCTTTACGTCAAATGTTTTACAAGTGCATATAGTAGATTTAGATCATGATGATCTAATAATTAGTTACTGATTACTCTAATTGAATGAATTTACAGCTGTGGCTTTTCAGTGGAGACAATTTTTTCTGCAAAATTTTAATTACCTTTACCTTGGTAACAGCTTAACAGACAGAGCAGCAGCTAATTGACACCAAAAGCATCAGCATCATAAAAGCTTAAACATCCCAACAAAACACCAGGTTAAATTTAAAAGCATCTCAAGTGTCCACAAAGCTTTAATGATGACATAAAGTGGAATAAGTATTTTTTAAATAACTTACTTTAAAGGAATTTCTTGGGGTGAAGCAAATCCGTGCCAAAGGATGTTTCGAAGATTCAAGCTTTTGGGAGACCCCAGAAACACACACAAGACAGCCATCTGCAGATAAACCAAGATATTCCTTTTTTGTGACAAAAACCAAATCTACTTTGTGGCACACTGTAATATGTACATTGTAAACAGGAATAATAACACTGTTAATTATAGTATGCACATAGTTGCAGGGTGGACATCTGCTTAACGAGTTGGCAGGACTTCCAGTCAGGACCGGAAGTGAAGAAAGAAAAAAAAAAAGTAAAGAAATTGGAGCAGTTTGCGGCCTTGCTGCAGGTGGTGCTGGAGGCAGCCCAGCAGAAGAGCTGGAGCGGCGCCTGAGAGGAGTCCCCACCCATGAACTGGAGACTACAGCGGTCAACCGAGACGATGGCCGATAACAACCTTGAGGCTTATCTCCAACTATTTGAGGTATGGGCCAACCAGTAATCCAGGAGCATTTTGTGGAGTGTCTTCCCACCGCAGGTTTGTGGGTTCGGCATAAGCCAGCCACCCTCACGATTGCCATCCAGCTGGCAGAGGACTTTATGGCACAGAACCATGACCACCCCAGAAGTCTGGGTCTGCCACTTGTGTGAGCCCGGTGGAAGAGCTGCCTGTGGAGAGGATCTAGAGTGGTTCTGCCATAAATTTAAACTTTGCCAAGAATGAGGGCCGGGTATAGAAACTTATGAAAAAAAATTATGAAAAAAAAAATTGGGGGTAGGGTTAGGGTTAGGGTTCTGCGCTGGATACCCCTGGTTCGAAATCTAGTCCCAGGGCCAGTCTGCAAGCCCCACTGGTAGGAGCTCTGTTCAAGCCGGTTAGGGTAGACATGGTAGGGCCGCTGGAGATGAGTGCGTCGGCATACACGCACCAATTGGTTAATGTGCTATCCCAAAGCCATTCCACTCCACTTCACGTCTGCCAGGTCTGTTGCCTAAGAGCTTATCAAGGTTTTCCCCCGGATCGGTATCCCCTGGGAAATACTTAAGACCAGGGCACTAATTTCACATCATGACTGACAAGCGAGACAAGCACACTATTAGGGACTAAAACCATCCTCAGACTAACGGGCTGGTGGAGTGGTTTAAAAAAACCCTTATGTTGCGTAGGTTTATTGCAATTTGATCCCTCCCCTTCTCTTTGCCATCAGGGAGGTACCCTAGGCTTCCACAGGTTTTCCCCATTTGAGCTGCTGTATGGGCTGAGACCTCAGGGCATGCTCGACCTTGTCAAGGAAATTGGATGAAATAATTCAAGGATTGGATGAATAATTCAATGAACACAGTCTAGTATGTGTTGGACATGTGCAGGAGAGACAACCTGCTGCAGGCTCAGCACAGACAGGAGAAAACCGAGGTGCCCGGTTACACACATTTCAGCCAGGGACATCGAGTTCTTGTACTGCTCCCCAGTTCTGAGTCTAAACTCATGGCTAAGTGGCAAGGATAATATGAGGTCACATGCCAGGTAGGGGGCATGGACTACAAGGTTTGAAAAACATTTACCACATCAATCTCCTGAAGGCCTGGCGGACATACTCCCTATCACAGTGCTATTCAAATGTTCTAAAATGTATTTAGTATTTATTTTTCTTCAACTTTATTTGTTTAAATTATTACCTTTTTAGTATACTCTGTGGGTATTCTGTAGGTTCCTATACTGTTGTTTTTGCAGATCATTATTTGCTATTCTTACAAACTATTCCAACAAAAACTGCATCTGAAAAGATTCCTCAAGGCTGATTGAGGGGAAGTGAGGTGGGGAAGCATCAGCATATTAACATTGGGCTGTGCACTGATGCCCATTGGTGAAAAATCGTTAACTGAATATTGTGCAAAACATATGCTTCCCTACAACCATCAATGAGTCCCTTCTGAACACTTCTTTGCTAGAACAGTTTTGCAATGTTTGAAAAGCCAATCAACAGCCTTGGACTGTTTCATCCAAGACCCTCCAAACCACCATACAGACTAATGAAACATGTGGACCAGTTGCTTAACCTCATGTAGTGGTGGTGATTGGCCAATGTTGTTTGTAGTCAACATTTATTTAATAGTGTAATAACTCTATATGGAAGAAAAGTTTTCAATGCTTGTTAAATTTGATAAATGTTGATTTAAAAAAAAAAAACAAAAAAAACATACCACCGACTGTCCAAAGATCAGTGCTAACTCTTCAGATAACAGCAGGTCTCTGAACAAGAAGGGACACTCCTTGCTTCGCAAAAGGTGCACCTGGTACACAGAAAACAAAATGAAACACAGCAGTTAGATGCAATTGTTGTTACAGTAGTCCCTTTCTAAACCGGACATGTCTGGAGACAGACGGGTTGTCCGAAATAACAAAGTGTTCGGTTAAAAAAAAGAAAACACACACACACACACTTATAGTGCTCATTTTATGCACAATTGGCCGAGCACCACCCGGTGCCAGGGTGTCATCGGCTCACCGTGCACCAGCGACCCCTGTGGTCTGGCCTGAAGGCCTGCCGCCCAAAGCTGCATTGTCCTCCGACGCTGCAGCTCTGAGGTGGCGGCATTGTGGGCCTGCGGTGTGTAAAAAAAAAATAATAATAATAAAGAGTGGTCGGCTGACGGCACACAATTCAGAGGACAGCGTGTGTTTGTCTTCCCCCCCCTCCCGAGTCAGCGTAGGGGTGGTGGCGGTGAGCTGAGCCTAAAAATAATTAGCTATTCCAAACTGTGGAGAAAATGATAAAAACAATTGATGACCACTAAATTTAAAAATAAATAAATAAATAATTGCACTGAAATAACATTAATATGTTCTCTGTACACATTACATTATGTAAAACTATACACAGTCACAGTATATTGGCACCCTACACTTAATATAAGGTAATTCAAGAAAACATGTTGAAATGATGTTTAGTGAATATTAGATACCAATTAATATGACAAAGTCCAAAATACACAATTTCTCGTAGTTTTACAAACAATCTATATAAAAAAAGCAATTTAAAATATTTGTTCATGACAAAAGCCTGTAAAAAAATAATAGAACTAATTAAAAATATATTTATTGATTGAAAACCATTATACAGTAACTAAGCTGCATTATAAAGTCAATAGCTTGAAAAAAAGAGTAATTATTTCCAACATCTGTTGAAGAAGAACGTTTTGGCAACACCAAAGACGATAGTCAAGACAAAGGATTTGGATTTACGTTTGAGAAACGCACTTGTAGCAAACTAAAAAAAAGGGAATGGCCTCAGAACAGAATCAAAGAAACAGAAAAACAAAATGCACAAGTACAGCGATAATCAATAAGTAACTGTGACGGAAATATAATGAGTTCTGGTTGTAAATCTCCCTCCCAACCTGTGAGGGCGCTAAGCAGTGAGGACAGAGTTCTTTTGATGGGCTGGACTTACAGTTCTTTCTCGGGTCGAGGAGTTGGTTAGTCTGGAAGAAGGAGAGTCTCTGTTGCAAGAACGTATTGACCCGGAAGGTAAACAATGTAGCAGCCGCTGATTGTAAAGGCAGCTGCATTAGTTTACCAAGGGGTCATGCGTGACAGCATAAAAAGGGGACGGAGACTAGTAATCAGTTCCTTCTCTTGGGTTTTATTAAGAGACTGGAAACACCGTGTGAGACGCAGAGAAAGTGTACGGGAAAATATTCATGAGTGTTTTGTTTGTTTGTTCGTGTCTGTTTAGTAACGGTCTGTTTTTGTTTTATAGCACTAGACGGCTAAACACGAATCCGGAGCTGTCACCAAGGGCCAGCACAAAACCGGATCAACATTGTTATCAGCACTTGTTCACAAGTATAGCACGTATTATATTGTACTTCACCACAAGCACTGAGAGCACTCACTTTGGACCGTGTGTGTGTCTAATTGTGTGTGTTTAGTACTGTGCTTATTATTTTCATTTCTGTGCGAAACACATTGTTGTGTGTTGCCAGTTCATTATTATCTGCTGGCTGGTCATCAGACCATTGGATTAATAATCATTAAATTAACCATTTCACTCGTACTTTGTTGTCTGTTTGTTCTTGGGATTACTGCACCAGCACCACACATGTATACACCTGCTACTAATTACCACTTTGCCACAGTACAACAGAACAAATTAAACTGAAACGCTTGAAAGACGTGGACATCCAAAGAATTTAATGGGTACAGCAGGTAGAAGAATCATCTAAAAAAAATCCAAGATTAAAAGCTAAGGACTTAAAGAAAGATTTAGAAGCATCAGGCATAATAGTGCATGAAAGAACTGTCCAAACTGCAAACCACTTTTAAAGAAAATTCATAAAACAAACCATCTTAAATAGGTCTAAAATATAACTTTTCCCCCCAAAATGGACCATAGTGTGTTTGCTGAGAAAAGGGGAAAGGCTTTTATGAAGAAAACCTTGTATCTACAGTTAAACATGGAGGTAGTTTGATCATGATATGGTGGTGTTTTAGCAGTTCAGGAACTAAAGACATTCATGTGATTGAATGAATGCAGCCATGTATCAAAACATTTCACAAAGCACAATGATACCATATGCTTGTAGGCTGATTGGCAGACAGTTTATCTTCCAACAGGACAATGACCCAAAGCACGCAGCTATGTCAACTCTGGAATTCTTGATGAAAATAAAAGATAAAAGTTCTGGAATGGCCTTTGAAAGTCACCAGATCTCAATCCAATAGAAATGTTTTGGACTGATCTGAAAAAAGCTGTAGCCAAGCATTGTGTATCCAATCTGTCTGAGCTGAAGGAAGTACGCAAGAGAGAATGGGCCCAGATTTTACAAACAAGATGTAGCATACTGCTTAATTATCATAAACATCTGAAAGCCATAATAAAAAAAATAAAAAAAGTAAAACACACAAATACTAAAAAGCAGCGGTGCCAATACTTTTGTCATGAACAAATACTTGAAATTGCTTAACTCTTTAATGACCAAGCATTTTCAGTGGGGTGCCCCGAGGACCTTGGATTTTTGGCTGTATTTTTCAGTCTACAGGTAACCAGGGTCTGAGGCAGATAGGTAAGTTCCTGCTTCAAGTAATTTTAAATTAACTACATTCAGTAACATTGTAAGGTGGTGTTTGAATTAGGTGATGTAGTGTGTGATTAGTAACAGGTGAGTGTGGTTAAATTGAATAGAACTTGATTTGCTATTTGATTGGTTTCCACATAGTTTAGCTGTTCTTTTCCCACCCAGCTGTTATATTAATCAGGCAGGCTATTTCTGCGCCAGCACGAAGCGCCAGCGAACAGATGAGCCTCAACAAAAGAGCCGGGAGTCTAGCTGTGGGAGTCTACAGGTAACCAGCGTCTGTGGCAAGATAGCTGTTATATTAATCAGGCAGGCTATTTCCGCGCCAGCAAACAGAAGAGCCTCAACAAAAGAGCCAGGAGTCTAGCTGTGGGAGTCCTGCCACGGGAGGCCTGCGCTGGGACGCTGTTGGAATAGAGCCAAACCGAACAGCGCTCTGGAAGATGCCATCTACTAGTCAGGTCTGTACCCTCCACCCCACTGCTCCCACTGTGCCTATTTGTCTTGCCTGTCCTGCTATGACTGTCTCTCACATCCCTGTTCTGTCCTCTTGCCATCGTCCTCTGCCCTCTCTCCACCGCTGCTCCTCCAACCCCTCTAACCTCATCCCTCTGCCTCTCCCCAACTCCCGCACACTCTCTGGTGCACTCTGGAACTGTCACTCTTCTGCTAACAAAGCTGATTTCATCTCTACCTTTGCCTCCCACCTCTCTCTCGATTTCTTTGCTCTCACTGAAACCTGGCTGTCCCGATAACACTAACTCCTGCCGTCCTGTCCCATACCCCGCGTCTCACTGGACGGAGAGTTGGGACTGGTCTTCTCCTCTCTCCCTCCTTACTCCTTTTCTGTCCCCTCCAACCTCTCCTCACTCTCTGTTAATACCTTTTGAATTTCATGCCATCCAACTAACCTCTCCGTCAACTCCTGCTAATTGTACTGTACCGTCCCCCTGGACCTCTCGCTCACTTTCTAGATGAAATCGACTATCTACTCTCCTCCCTCCCCTCTCTGTCTACCCCAACTGTCCTGTTAAGTGACTTCAATATCCATCTCTCCAACCCCAGCCACTCTGCCAGATTCCTCCCTCTTCTTCACTCCTTCGACTTCTGTCTCTCTCCATTCCCCCCTACCCACAAAGCTGGCCGTCAACTGGACCTCACCTTCTCCAGGGCCTGCTGCCCCTCCACCCTCTCTGTCACCCCCTGGACCTCTCTGATCACTATTTCATCTTTTTTTCTCTGTCTCTCCCCTCTCACCCTGCTCCTCCTACCCTCACTGTCACCTCTCGCCGTAACCTCCGCTCCCTCTCCCCCTCTGTCCTTGCCTCCACTGCTCTCTCTCACCTCCCCCCTATCGACTCCTTCTCACAACTCTCTGTCGACTCTGCTACCTCCACCCTCTTCTCCTCCCTCACTCCCTCTGTCCCTCACCTCCCGACCTGCTCGCCCTCCCTCCCCAACCCTGGCTCTCCTCGGCTCGGCTCAGCAAGAATCACACTGCGATCTGCTGAAAAGAAATGGAAGAGAACCAAACTCCCTGCTGCCCTAGACCTCTACCGCACTCTCCTCTCCTCCTTCTCCTCTACTCTCTCCTCTGCTAAATGTACTTATTTCCAATCTGTAATCCAAGCCTCCACTAACAACCCACGTAAGCTATTCTCTACCTTCTCCTCCCTCCTAAACCCTCCACCCCTCCTCCTCCTCTATCTCCTCTGATGACTTTGCCTCTTCTCTTCTAAAATCTCAGATATCCGCAAACTCTTTAACACCTCTCCTCCCTGCACCCTCCTGCTCCAACCCCTACACCCACTGCATCCCCTACTAACTCACCCTCCTTCTCCACCTTCTCTCCCTCTCAGACTCTGACCTCTCCTCTCTGCTCCAGGGTCACAAACCCACCACGTGTGCCCTGGACCCTCCCCACTCACCTCTTTCAAGCTGCTGCTCCTGCTCTACTTCCTTCATCTCCTCCCTTCTCAACACCTCTCTCTTTCTGGTCTCTTTCCTCTGCCTTCAAACAAGCCTCTATCACTCCCTCCTCAAAAACCTACCCTCGACCCTACCTCCCTCCAGAGCTACCGTCCTGTCTCCCTCCTACCCTTCCTCTCCAAAACCCTCGAGCGGGCTGTACAGCGCCAGCTCTCTGCTTTCCTGTCCAACCACTCTCTGCTCGACCCTCTCCAATCTGGCTTCTGCTCTGCTCACTCCACTGAAACCACCCTCCTATCTGTCACCAACTCACTAAACTCTGCCCGAGCTGCCTCTCTCTCCTCTGTCGTAATTCTCCTCGACCTCTCTGCTGCCTTTGACACTGTCGATCACTCTATTCTTCTATCCTCTCTTGCTGACCTGGGAATCTCTGGCACTGCTCTGGCCTGGTTCTCCTCCTACCTCTCCAACCGCACTTACCATGTAACCTGGCGTGGAGCAACCTCCACACCTCGCCCTCTCTCAACAGGAGTCCCCCAAGGGTCAGTCTTGGGTCCTCTCCTGTTCTCTCTCTACACCCGCTCCCAGGGCCCCCTCATCGCATCCTATGGTTTCTCATACCATTTCTATGCTGATGATGCTCAGATTTTCCTCTCCTTCCCCACCTCTGACTCCACCATCCCCTCCCGTATCTCTACCTGTCGTGTCTGCTATCTCCTCCTGGATGCACTCGCATCACCTCAAACTCAACCTCTCTAAATATGACCTCCTTTTCTTTCCCTCCTCCTCCTCCTCCTGATCTCTCCATCTCTGTTCCTCTGGAATCTACCACACTCTCTCCCTACTCCTCAGCTAAGAACCTCGGAGTCACCCTGGACCCCTGCCGCTCTTATTCCCAACACATCTCCACTCTGGCACGCACTTGCCGATTCTTCCTGAGCAACATACGAAGAATCCGACCCTTCCTCACCAACTACGCCACCCAGCTCCTGGACCAGGCCTTGGTACTCTCCCGCCTAGACTACTGCAACTCCCTCCTGGCTGGCCTCCCTGCGTCCGCCACCCGTCCGCTCCAGCTCATCCAGAACTCCGCTGCTCGCCTGGTGTTCTCTCTGCCTCACTTCTCCCACGCAACTCCACTGCTCCGCTCACTCCACTGGCTCCCGATCACCGCTCGCATCCAGTTCAAGACTCTTGTACTAGCCTACAGATGCCTTTACCAGACTGCACCCAGCTACCTCCAGACCCTAATCTCTCCCTACACCCCCACTCGACCTCTCCGCTCCTCCTGCACTAGAAGACTGACTCTACCTCCTTTACGCTCCCCTGCCTCCAGAGCCTGCTCCTTCTCCACCCTCGCCCTGCAGTGATGGAATGAGCATCCTACAGATGTCAGGACTGCTCAGTCCCTGACCACCTTCCGGCGCCTCCTCAAGACTCACCTCTTCAGACAGCACCTTGTAGAACCCCTCTGTTTTTCCCCCTGGACACTTATCACACTTCCTTAAATGTGCTTTACTTGCTCTTATCTGCCCCCTATTTTACTGCATTTAATCCTGTACTTTAGATTACTGTAATCTGTCAAGTGTTATTTAATCTGTAGTATTTTGTATTTAATTATATCCTGATGCAACTATCACTGACACTTATCTGCTCCATTATTGAATTGTATTTTGTCATACTTGTACTTGTTAGAACCAAGTCATTGTATTTATCTTGCTCTTAATTGTATTATTACTTGTACTGTGATTCTTGAAATGTATTTGTTTACGACAGTCGCCCTGGATAAGGGTGTCTGCTAAGAAATAAATAATAATAATAATTTGATGTTCTCTTTATAGTAGACACTTCATAGTATTTTTTGGTTCAGGACACTAGAGTAGGGGTGTCAAACACAAGGCCCAGCGGGCCAAATACGGCCCGCCTTTGTATTTTATCTGGCCCACACAAAGTTTATTCATTATAATGTAAAATGGCCCGACCCGGTTTGCGCTGTCAGCTGATTGTAAGAACGCCAATTCCCATCAGACTTTCTAAAATTACAGGGAAATAAACAGAAAACGGCGCGAGCGTGACTGTTGATCATATGATCATAGATATCCACTAAGGCAGTATATTATGGGATGTGCATATGATCGTGCACTGTGCTCGTCACATCCTGTTTTCTGCAACAGTCATACAGTGTTCAGAAACGTGTGAAGCTCCAGCTCTCAAAATGTCAAAAAAAAGAAAGATCGATAAGGAAGGCAGACTGTTTCAAGAACGGTGGGAGACAGAATATTTTTTTGTCGAGCACAAAGAAAAACCAATTTGCTTGGTATGTAAAGAAAGTATAGTGGTGATGAAGGAGTTCAATATAAGGCGCCACTATGAAACTAAACATAAAGAAAAGTATGGCAAGTTAGAAGGAACTGACAGGCAGGAAAAAGTAGACGAATTACAACGAAGCCTTGATTTTCAGCAAAACATGTTTAAAAGAGCAAAATGTGAAAGTGATGCAGCAGTAAAGGCGAGTTACGTTGTGACAGAATTAATTGCAAAGTCATCAAAGTCGTTTTCTGAGGGAGCATTTGTAAAAGATTGTATGCTTAAAGTTACAGAAATCGTATGCCCTGAGAAGAAACACGTTTGCTAATATCAGCCTTTCTAGAAATACAGTAGCTGAACGAGTGAATGACCTGGCTGCCAATCTTCAAGATCAGCTTGTTGAAAAAGCAAGGAATTTTGTAGCTTTTTCTCTTGCAGTCGACAAGGGCACAGATATTACCGATACTGCACAGTTATCAATTTTCATCCAGGGTGTGACTGCAGACTTAACCATTACTGAAGAACTTTTGAAAGTTGCCGCTATGCATGGCACCACTACAGCAAAAGATATATTTCAACAGCTTGAGAAGTGTATGAACAGCATGAAATTAACTTGGGAAAAATTAGTTGGCTTGACAACAGACGGAGTGCCTGCTATGTGTGGTGAAAAAAATGGGCTTGTTGCTTTAGTGCGCAAAAAAACTAGAGGAGTTGAATTGCCCGGGGACACTTACAATTTACCACTGTATTCTACACCAGGAAGCCTTATGCGGGAAGGTTTTGAAAATGGACAACGTCATGGCCACAGTTGTGAAAACTGTCAATTTCATCAGATCAAGAGGTTTGAATCACAGGCAGTTCCAGATGTTGCTAGAGGAGCTTAAGACACAACACAGAGATTTGCCATACCACACTGAGGTTCGCTGGCTTAGTCGTGGTGCAGTACTTAAAAGATTCTTCGAGCTACGTCAAGAAATAGAACTGTTCATGAGCAATAAAGGGGGAGAAATGCCAGAGCTTTCAGATACACAATGGCTGTGTGATTTTGGATTTCTCTGCGATATAACTGAACACCTCGACACTTTGAATGTTAAAATGCAAGGCTGTAAACAAGTCATCACAGAAATGTATGACAGCGTAAAGGCGTTTCAGCTAAAGTTACGTCTTTGGGAAAAGCAGATGCAAGAAGGAAATCTTTCTCATTTCCCAACATGCCAAGCTGTTTCTGCGGGTGTGACTTTTCCTGGAGATGCATTTGCTGCAAAACTGAACCTGCTGCACGTGGAATTTGAGCGCCGCTTTTCCGATTTTAGAAAGCAGCAATTCCAGTTCCAGCTTTTCTCAAATCCATTTATCGTGGACGTGGAAGCTGCACCAGAACACATGCAAATGGAACTGATTGAACTACAGTGCAGTAGCGCACTGAAAGCGAAGTTTGATTCTGCCGGGGCTGAGCAATTGTACCGTCTCCTTCCAGTCACATTCCCACAGCTCCGCCTTCAGGCCGCACGAGTCCTGTCAATGTTTGGAAGTACATACTTGTGCGAGCGGCTGTTTTCATTAATGAAGATCAATAAATCACCTCAAAGATCCCGGGTGAATGATGAACATTTACATTCCATCCTTAAGATAGCTTCAGCACAAGACATGACTCCTGACATCGATAAACTGGTCTCACAAAAACGGTGTCAGGTTTCTTCAACAAATGAGCACTCTCAGTACAGCAAATAGGTAAGATAAAATGTGTTTCATCTTAATAATTTATACCAAAAACGAATGAATATAAATTCTTATATATATATATATATATATATATATATATATATATATATATATATATATATATATATATATATATATATATATATATATATATATATATATATATATATATATATATATATATATATATATATATATATATATGTAACAGGGGGAGACCTGTACTGACTCTTCTGATGTGTTCAAGTGCTGCAGGAAGAGGGCAGCAGCCGTCAATATTCGCATGTCAGTCATGGCAGTGACACGGAGAGGTGGGAGAGTGTATGCGGGCTTTCCCTCTCTCTGAATGGCTGGTGGGTCTTGGGGATTGCTGGCCCTATAAAATAACATTCTGCTGTTCCCTCAGGTCTGCCCTTTGAGAGAGAAACAGGCGTCGGGACACACTGATCCCGAACACGGCCGGGGAGGAAAACCCCAAAAGAAATAAAAAAAGAAAGAAGAAACAGGGTTAGCAGGGAACCGTGGGCAGACCCCATCAGTATTTGTTTAGCAGTCTGAGGGAGCGGCGAGGGTAGGACGGAGACCGGACCGTGCTGGTAGCGACGGTCAGGGTGAAGCTGCGAGTGCAGCACCTTTTGTTTGTAGTTTTGATTACTGTGTTTTATTTTCCTTGTTCTTTTCTCCTTTTGCTTATTTTTTGTTTGAGGCACCTGCGAGTGGCCTATAATTTAGAAAGGTACCACCCCTGGTATCTCTGTGGTTCTGTCTATCATTGTTGATAGGCAGACCACAGACAACAGCGCCCTCTGCGGGCCACAACGTGGAACTGCCCCACTAAAATAAAACTGGGCACCTGTGCGGTGCTGTCAAAATCACCTGTGTCTCCCGTGTGTCAGTGAATTACCCACCACCCTTCCACAATATAGTATCCACTAAAATGCATGTTTATATGTAAAAATGATGCATATATTTTGTGGCCTGGGAAGCAAACATGAAATTGAGATGTGGCCCATGGTAAAATTGAGTTTGACGCCCCTGCTCTAGAGAATGTGACAAAATACAGAAACTATAAAACAAATACTTTTACTGATTTTCCACTCCAATGAGTAAAAAAAAAAAATCTTATGCAGTAGATTTGGGGTTTTCAAAAGAGATAAAGGTGCAAAGTGTTTATTCTGGTACCTAAAGGATTTCTTGAAAATACCTAAAGAATTTTTTTAATACTGGCAAAATACAAGACATTATTTCAATTTAGGAGCCTTTTGTTTAAAAAACAAACACAACACATGGTTTAGAAATTGAACATTTATTTAAAAAATAAATACTGAAAACACCTATATTATATAAACTGAATCAGTCAGTAAATTCTGATTCACCAGAATCAGATGCCAGTATTTCTGTCAACAATGATTAATTTAATCGTCTTGCCATCTTGAAATTAAATTCTGTAGAGTGGAAATGTTTCTATTATTGTGTGCATATCAATGTCTGTACATACCCTAGTCAAAAAATCATATTGCATTTTTTCCAATACAATCCTATAGGATTTCTACACTTTTAAAATAGTTTATCAGAGCTCTTTCCATACAAAAAAGAGATTTTCTCTTATTTCTTCATCTTTTATATTTTCCCATTGGAACCTTTGGACTACGTGAGTTTCTAATTCCTGCCATTAACATCTTAGGCCACAGCGCTATCCTGCCACATTTGGTGTTAGAGTGGGATAGCACCCCCGGTGTCTCAGAGCAGAACAAAAAAAAATGGATGACAGGCACAACCAGCAGCAGCGGTTGGAGGAAGAAGGGGCTCCATTGTGTAGAGCTTGGGGGGAGTTTGGGCATCGAGACATGTGCCCCTACGAGGACCCGTAATTCACGGAGACGAAGTGAAGTCAGCCGAGGAATGACTCCACCAGATGGTTTAACCCCAACAGTCTACCCGACAACGCGAGACGGACCCCTCTGTCTTCCACTCCCCGTGGGAGAAGGAGGAACTACCTACACGAAAAAGGAGGAAAGGGAGGGGTGCCCAAGCATAGGGAGAAGTCTTGCTGTCTACAGGGGCAGAGGGAGAAGCTCTGCCATCTCAGTGCCAAAGAGAGAGGAGCCGCTGCCGTCTCCAGAGCCAGACGGGGAGGAGCCACTGCCATGCCAACATCACCAGCCATTACATCTGCTGCTGAGGGGAGCACGGCGAAACGCTGCATGTCAGGAGGGTCCAGCGTTGCAATTGCCAGCACCGCCCCTGCTAGAGAGCCCTGGGCCACTGCCGCTGCCACCGTCATCACTGCCAGAGTGCCCCGCACCACTGCCAGCCAGTGCCGCCACCTCTAGGGTGCCTCGCTCCGCTGCCAGCTTCACCATTGCTGGAGTGCCCTATGCCACTGCAAGCGTTACCACTGCCGGAGGGCCCAGCGCCACTGTCAGCAAAGGGGCCACCCTCAGAGGAACCCTCTGCCTGCAGCTGCCCGGTCACCAACCTATGCTCCCAATGCCCCGTCCATGTTGCCTGGGTCCCCGGACGCCAGTTCTTGGTCTCCAGGGGGAAGCACCGGAGTCAGGACCAACCCGCCCACCAACCACCCACAAGAATCCAGAGGGTGAAAAGTGGACAATGTGGGAGGGGGTTTGTGATTCAAGGGAGGAGGAAGTGGCCATCGACGGCCATGTGTGCTGCACACGAGGGGAGGTGTGTCGCAAGGGGAATGTAAGTTTGGCAGGGATGGGGTTAAATCTGTCCCTGCTAACAATCACAGATGAGGCCATCTCCCAATTATGTAACTGAACGCTAATTGGGATATGGCCATCTGTTCATTATTGATTTAGAAGGCTACTTGTATCTGTTCTTCCATGTATTTTCGTCCTGCATTTGGTGTCAGTATAACAGCCATTTATTTTTCAGTGTCTCTTTGCATCATGCGATTCACAGTGACCTAGCATCACGCTAAATTGGTTCTTATTGGAGGACATATGTTGTGTCTGGCATATCTGAATGTACAGCATAACAGCATAGCGAGGGGCTACTGTATTGGCTTGAATTTATACATCACTGCATAAAACAATGAACACAGGGCAGGTTATTATATAGCATAATCAAAATATTCTGAATAAAGTTGTAAAACTAACTTCTTGCTCAGTTTGGCATCAGTAAAAAATAAACTGACAATCTGTTATATGTACCAGCTATAGTGTTGTTGTTTTTTATGGTGGGTGGTTGAGGGGTTACATTTGATACGTGTATCCATGAAAAACATTTCAAATCTCAACATACAGTTTTATTGTAGTTTTTTTTTTCTATAAAAGCCAAGTTTCCTCGCCAAATTTCAAGCATTATGCAATGGAAGCTGTAGAGAGATGTACTATTACTATTTTCTATGAAGTCCATATAGTCCATTTTCTATTGACATAAACATGAGTTTCCCACATTTTTAATTTTTGAAATTGTGGGCAAAGTTTCATACTCCATTACCGTTATCACATGGGAGCTTTATAGGAAGTATAATGATTCCTCTAAATTCTGAATATAAGAACATAACAAAAGTTACGAACAAGAGGAGCATCTATGCTTTTCAAATTCCTAGTAGCTAACTGATCCCCATGAACAGCAACAACATTGTTTTATAACTCATTTTATACACCCTCCAAACTCTTTTTCTTCAGTCTGACCTAACTCAATTCCCAACTGTCTGGTCCTGCGCTTGAAATAGACTTGGACCAATTTTGTTGACTCCCATTATGATTTAAAAAATGGGTTTTGGATATTTCAATGCCAATAACAATTGTTAATAAAACAGTGTTACATAACATGAAAACAATGACATCTGAAATGAGAATACTCACGTCACCCAAAGCTCGTTCAAGACATGACGTAAGCTTCATTAACCCAAGAGCCACACTTGTTATCTCTGAGGATGTCACCAAGTAAAAACCTTCAAGAAATAACTGTGGAGAATAAAATCAACAGATGTGTCTAACCTGTCTATCTCACAAACTACAAAAATGTTGTCACCCAATTTATATATATATATAATAAATGTATTTGAAAAAAAAATCAGAAAAGCTGTATTTATGTTATGTCATACATTTAATTTAGACTTTTGCAGTTAGAATAAGTATCATAACAATATAGTTGGAGAAAATTTAACTAACAGGTAGATAGATGTCAGTTAAAAAAAAATTACGAAGTAGCTTGTCCTCAAATGAGGACAATGGCACTTAATGGGTTAAATCAGTTTACCCAATGGTTAATTACTATGCAGTACCTTTTTATTATTGGTCCACTCAAACCAAAACCCGTACAGATTTTCAAACTGATCTGGAGTCACTGACAGTAGATTCAGATGGACAGCCTCACATACCGGTCCCAAGAGCCTCACACTTTTCACATAGTCAATGGTGCGATCCTCTGGAAATATAAGATAAAAAAAGCATGTTTATTTTGTATTTTTAAAATGTGATGCTTAGGGCAGGGTTCTATAACAAAAGTCTGCCTCTCCAATTAGAAAGGCAAGATCACTGGCAGGCAGAGAACCCATGTGTCAATACGTATTAATGTGCTAGGACATTGGTGGTGTACAAATCATACCCCAACCAGTAAAATGAATACTAGAATAGTTCTGAATTAGCACAGTATATTTAAATGTATTACTATCATGTTGGTTTTTAATATTTTTTATTTTATTTTTTTAAATTTTGTTTTACTTCTCAAGGTTCCAGGCAAACTTTAGTCACCAAATCCAATTGCTGGGTGCCACTTCAGGAGTAAGTTGGTTGCTATGATATTCAACTGCTTAAAATACAACTGCTTGCTAAGACACTAAAGTGATACTAAAACAGTAACTTAATGTTTGTACTCACTTGTTTGTTGCCCCATTCTGCAGAATAGTTACTATATGAAATCAGCATGTGTTATGTATGGAATTGGTGACCACACCTTTATTAATTGTGTACAGTTGTAATTTGGGGAATCGCATGCTCGGTATTAGTGAAGTCCTGATTGACGGCATGTAACACAGACAGCTCTTATGATTACATGTTACCCTTTTGTTTTTCAGTAAAAACAAGTTTAAATTGCAGTGAGTTTGTTCTGCTATTTAAGATAGTAAATACACCACAGCAAGCACATGTCATATTTTTTTTTTTATATTTTCATTAGCACAATCTAAGAGCAAAATTTAGTGAATGGCAGATTTTTTTTTACTGCAATCAACTAAGGTAGAGTACATTTCATTTTTTCATTTCCTTAATATTTATTTATTTATTTATTTATTTTCTCAGCAGTAAACTTCCCAATTACAGTCCCAAGTACTTATATGCATTCTGCTTTCACCTTTCTTAAAATGGTCAGTTTGAGAAATAAACTTTTCCTGCAAGACCCTGCTTTCGTACAAAACACACTATGTTACTGTTTTTTATTATGGTATAAAATTTTCATTATAGACATTACCAGCTCATTATCTAACTGGGGAATCTGCTGCGCAATTAAATCATCCTTAAATTCCTGACCATTAGTGCCCGCAGCTGGATGCACATTACCCACTGTGCGTACCTTTGATTTGCAAAATGTCGTCTTTATAAGTGTGGACTCGCATGCAGCAGTCCAGATAAGCTGCGTACCTGCGTTTTTATGCATTAAATATGAAATATGCACTAAAGTCTTAATTGAATGCGTAAAAATGCGCATAACAATTTTGCTGCACAGCTTGCCTGCCTCTCCTAGTGTCCACTAAGAACTACATCTCCCAGAATACAATGTATTCAGTTACTAGGAAACTGTGCACAAGAAAAACCATCCCAACAAACATTATCCAATCTCTGGCTAGCCCTGTTGTCTTTGCACCCAATCACAGTATGAACAAGAAAAGTTTGAAGCGTAACACCCCAGTCCAGCTACAAATTAAACTGGAACCATCGTCAGAGGCAACTGCTAAAAAAAGGTGCCCATAATGTTAAATAAACTATTTTATAACTTATTAATGCATTTCGTGATTTTATTTATCTGTATGGCTTTATATTGAAGTTTTAACATGTTCATGAAGTTTAAGAATGTAATGTTAAAAGTTCTGTTTCTGTGCTTTTCTTCATATGATTTCCATTACACGAGAGTAGATGTTAAAACTTCATGCTGATTTGAACTCGGCTCTCGCCAAGATAAGCACCAACTAAGACGTAGCTTTACAGTAAACTAATGTGATCCATCTGTGTCTCCATCCATTTGCGTTTCTTTCCATATGATGATGTAGATATCCTTCTGTCTGGTGTTAATGGCTGAAGTGTAATGCTGGCTCCAGGGATCAGCTTATTTTGCCTCCCTAGCGCATCAGCACACACAACGGCTGCGATGCTGGCTCCGGGGATCAACCACAGTGCGGTCTCCCCAGCGCATCAGCATGACAACCGTCTGGATTGAGCTAAGTAGGGTACATCTCTTCAAGTGGGCACCTTCCATCCTCGGTGTTTCGTCGACTAGCCCACGACACCTCAAGAGGGCTCAACGGTGATTCTGGCATCCCAGCATCACCCCCATCCGTCCCCCAGTCAACTCAGCCCAGCTTACTTACCCGTACATATACATATGTTCTATTTCTCTGCTTATCTTCAAAGTCATATTGGCTGTGGTCAATAAACTGAATAAGAATAGTGGTTGTCTGATTTTATTTTAATACTATGTTTTTGTACTGAAGTTCAAGGTAACATTGCAGTTAAAATGGAAGGCTCTTTTTTATTGCCTACCCCGTTACCATTAAAGATTGTACAGTATTTACCAAGATTACTCATGACTTAAAAGGTAATGATGCATTTTATCCCGGGAAAATACATTTTAGTCTCTTAAGGCCTGGTCACATGGGCAACTTTTGTCGACAGCAACAAGAGGAACACATTTGTTGCCTGCGTGTTGCCTTGCAGTTTGAGGTATTTAGTTAGGTTCACATATTTAATATGCCAAACATAATAAATATATCGGTATTTATTACCCTAAACAATGGTTTTCAATACTGTACTTTTAATTCTAGGCTTTGACAGCAAAAAGGCAGACCTGAGATTTTTTAAAAACAAATTTCTCTTTGTTTACTGTTAAAATGAAAGATGTTATGATTTGGGGTTAATGTAGAAATGACATACACAGCAAATTAATTTAAAATGAAACATTTTTAAAAATACGCTACCATGTGGCATATTATTATTGTAAGATACATTTATTTGTAGCTTAAATATTGTAGGGTGTTGGGGTGAGGTTTCAGCAGGGCTGGTAGGTGACGTAATCACACACAAAGACATAAGCCCAATGCAAAAGAGCCGGCTCTTTTGTACAGCGGAATCGTCGCATCACTCGCCCTTCGCCTTTGTGTGGATTGCCTCACCCTGTGTAATGCGCCTGCCTGCGAGATCGCTACAATATGTTATTGTAATCGTGGACATTAACATTCGCTTATCCACATAAACACTGTATTGCAGATCTATTTAACTGGAAAAAAGCAAAATCAGAATGTATCCTTGTGAACAGGCTAGCTCTAGGGGTGACGTCAGACTAGAAAGGAGTACACAGACAGGCAGTACTGGCAGGTGAAACTGAGGCATAGCGGCGCTCAGTGCGTTTATTCTAAAATAAAAAGGTTTAAACAGAAAACAGCACACGGCACTTGAGGCCAAAATAAATACACAAAAAAAACGGATTAACACTAAACAAACAGTGGATGAATAGACAAACAAACACGGTGAGTCTAAACAACTTATATTTACTTTATTTTACTTTTTTGTTTTCCCCTTCTCCACACTCGTTCTCCACTCACTGAACACCCAACCCCGAGTGAGTGAAATGTGCATCTATATATAATGTTGTGCCGGGATTCAGTTACTAATTAATTATTCACTTGAATCCCAGCACATGAACAAATTTGTGCAATCCCATGCTCACAGAGTATTGCATATTTTAAATGCACGTGAAGTGTTTGTGCAATCTCTGTGCCTAAATATAACTATATATTTTAAATAACTTGTGCTACACAGACCCATTTATATCCAGTGCAGCAATATCTATACACCCACATTAACACACCACATGCAACATATAAGACACAAATGCACAAAGGGGCGGGGCACATTGCCACAATCCAATACGATGTTTGTCTGACGTTATGGTCTAGCTTTATCATCATGTGACACTACTATCAAATTTGATTGGCTGGTATTGAATGTTGCCATCGTGTTGCCTGAAAACGGAACATCATCGTAAGTGGGAGACATGTCGCCGGGGTGTTGACCAGGGGGGTCACACGAGGAGACAAGCCGGCAACATCTGTCGTCTCATTGTTGCTGTCGACTAGGGTGACCAGATAGCAAGTTAAAAATCAGGACACTTTCAGTTGGTGAGGGGAGGAAACCTTGTCAACTACTGCACAATGCAAGTGACGCAAACTACGTATCTTCTGTAGATAAGCTTTTATTTATTCCTTCGCCTTCCTGTGTGCATTGTACTTAGGCAAAAACTTTAAAAAATTAAAAAATTAAAAAATAAAAAACACATACTCCAAAGCGGCTAACTTTCTTGTTTACTGGTCAGATGACAGCTATGTTTTAATCAGTGTGTCTGTACTGGCTTTTCTGTGACCTGCTGTACTGTATGTAGCAGGTGGGACACAGGCAGTGCTGCATTGTTTTGATTTAGGTTGCTAAAATCTAGTTTTCAGCATTGGAGGTAAAATACCAGAAATGGACGCCAAAGGAAAACAAACAAAGTATATTTCTGCTGAGGATTGTGTCAAGACATTTCCCAAATAAACTGTACATGCAGTAATTGTTTTGCACATCTTGTAAAGTGACAAAGAAAATACGATCGATCGCTATAACTTCAGAATCACTCATTAAACAAAAGGCTACTACAGAGGCTGCTGAACATAAAACAAACATCAGCTTTCAGAAAACAAACTGGAAAGTCAGTGCAGACAAAAATGTATTCCTGTGTTGGTTGTACCCAAGTTAAATCAGCACTACAGGTACAATCAAGCACAGCTACTTCGGTTCAAACAACCTGCTGTTTACTTTTTAAATGCAGTTAGAATTTTAGACCCAAATAGGCATGTTTTCTTTGTTTTGACTCTGTACTGATAAAATAAATTCCTCGATGGGACAAATAAAATGACAACGAAAGTGCTGCATATATAGACTTTACTAAAGAATGCCAGATACCTTTGGGACTGTTTCTAATTGATTTCCACATCTGTATAACTTGGCAAAGCTTTGTCTTACACTTCCAACCAATTCAGTGGATGCAGATGTGCAGTCTCAATGTATAGGCAAATCCTCACCAGACAGAGAATGTCGGCAGCAACTGTTGGGAGATGTTGCATGCTTGCCCTCTAACAAATGACAGCACTCTGTTTTAGTAAGGAAGCAAGTACCACTATTTTTAGGCTTTTATAGTGCTCTTAAATACTAGGTGTATTTAATGTGCAGGTCTGCAAAATGTCCAATAACCCTAATTGGATGACTTGACCATGGGCATATGATTGAATCCATTTTATTCCCCACTGTGTTGGTACTTGCAATGCCTTTTTTGCTTTTTAGTGACAGGCTCGTCAACACCGGCCATCATGACACTTCACCAGTAAAGCTGGATGCACAGGTGCACGCACCAAGAAAAACACATGACACATACCGCATCACATGACTGCAGGTTAACATGAGTGGATAGCCGCATAGGTGCAATGCAAACAACTAACTCAAACAACACGCCCTAAACCAGTAGAGTATGCTGTTGCACCGCGAGACAGTACAGCAGCCACATATACGAAATTTCCTAAAGAGAAAATAAAACTTTTACCACATCACATTTTATCAATTATTTTCTGTTTTGTATTTGTAATTAATTTAGAACAATTTGTAGATTCTATTTTTCACTTTGACATTATGGACTTTTTTTGTGTTGATCAGTGACAAAAAATCCATTTTGATTCCATGTTGTAACACAATGAAATGTGGAAAAGTCCAAGGGGGTGAATACTTTTGAGAGCCACTGTACATGGATTCAGACTGTGAAAGCAATCATTATGAATTTCTCTGACGTTTTGAGTAGTCTGTATTACTGTAAGGACAGCAGAAGTATGGTGTGAAATTAAATAAATTGTGGGGAGGAAGAAAAAGTGGTTTGAGGCCTGATTCTGAACTGTTTTGAACCTCCAGCAGGAGAAAATAATCACGCTGGCATGAGGAATCGGCGACCACGCTGTCTGCAGGTCGGCAATTATGAATGTTGTTCTTGTATACAGTTAACCCCGGCTAGCAGTTCATTTATGAAAATAAAAAATACACATATTTCTATATTTACCTTGTTGTACCGTTTATATCTTGCAAATAGTGTTTACCCTTTCCCATCCACTTCAAAAATAAAACATTGTTTCTATTACAGGGCCGAGATGACCTGCATGGTCACGTATAGCTCTTCAACTTCATTCATGAAATAAACACTTATGCTTTCCCCGATTTAGTGAAATTAAATAGGCCTAACCTCCTTGTGAATTGCATGGAATTATTATTTCTTGGTAGACACCCTTACCCAGTAAAGTGCATATGAACATTACCAAAGATAAAATTGAAAATTGAAAGCTTACCTAAAAAAGCTGGAGTGAGTGGATTCATTCTTTTGATTTCTGCATCAGAAATCTTGAGCACGCAATGTGTTTGTATATATATTGTAATAGAATCGCACCTCTCCGCGGTTCGTTGCCCCTTTTAAAACACTGACCCAGTCACAAAAATGGATTTTCAAAGCGCGGATGCGCTATTTCTAATGAAACACAAAAGCAAAATAAACCAAAATACACAAAACAAACACCTAGCTCTTCTTTGAGCAATAACTAAAACACAAATCAGGAACCTAAACTAAAGACAGGACAGCTAAGCTGTTTACCTGTTGCACAAAACAAAACACACATCAAAAGGCTCTACACTACCTTTTCCTTTTTTTATACGGCTGTACTCACACACCACCACAGTCGGGCTTCTACACTCTTCAGCAGCCCCGAGCAGACTGACTGCTCTCCTTATAAACCCTGCACCTGGCTCTAATTTTCAATAATAGCCAGGTGCAGGTGATAATTAACAATAAAACAATTAACAAAACAAATAACATAAACCCAAAATGTGCCTACGCACATGTTTTTTCTGCAGGAGGATTTAACCCCCTCCTGCTGTCTTACCCCATGTCTTTTCAAGACACCGGCCATTCAACGGCCACCTCCCTCCACCCTTAAAAGACCACCCACCCTCAAGTCCACAAATGTCAATTTTCGCCCTCTTCCACGGGCGGGCTTGAGGGTGGGTTGGTCCCTCCGGCGTTTCGAGGGAGGGACCCAGACGGCTTGTCCAGGGCGACCACAGCGCAGACCGGTGACCGGGAGCCAGGACTGACAGGCGTGCGCCTGTGGACCTGCGCAGCGACCTCTGGAATTCCAGGTGGAGCGCAGCACTAGGCAAGGGGAGCAGAGCAATCAGCAGTGGGAACGCTAGTTCTACACTCTTCAGCAGCCCCGAGCAGACTGACTCCTCTCCTTATAAACCCTGCACCTGGCTCTAATTTTCAATAATAGCCAGGTGCAGGTGATAATTAACAATAAAACAATTAACAAAAAAATTAACAAAACAAACCCAAAATGTGCCTACGCACATGTTTTTCTGCAGGGAGGATTTAACCCCCTCCCTGCTGTCTTACAATATATATATTTTTTTTAATTTAGTAAATCGCCAATTATTTTATTATTTTCTCCCAATTTTGGCATATGCATTATTTTTAGTCTCAGTTCACTGCTACCACCCCTGCGATGACTCGGGAGTGGCGAAGACGAACACAAGCTGTCCTCCAAAGCGTGTGCCGCTGTCAGCCGACCGCTTTTTTTCACACTGCAGACTCACCGTGCAGCCACCTCAGAGCTACAGCATTGGAGGACAACGCAGCTCTGGGCAGCTTACAAGCAAGCCCACAGGCGCCCAGCCAGACCAAAGGGGTTGCTGGTGCGCAGTGAGCTGAGGACAACCTGGCCGAACCTAAGCCCTCACCCCATCGGGTGGCACTCGGCCAATTGTGTGCTGCCCCCTGGGAGCTCCAGTCTACGGTTGGCAATAGAATAGCCTGAACTCGAACCGATGACCTCCAGGCTATAGGGCGCATCCCGCAAGTCAGCAATATGAAAGCCGCGTTCATGTTTATTTTCTTTGGACAGTTTTGGGCCACGGAGTTTATTTGATAATGGCATAGGTAAGAAATAACCCACGACAGGGTGTGCAGTAAGACAATTCTTACCGCACGCCCACTCTAGTCTTACCGCAAACCCTGTAGTGGGTTATTTTGCTTATAAAATGGCTACACTTTTCTCTTGAAAATAATTACACAAAATAGCGTTTTTAAGGAAAAAAATAAGAAATATAGTATGTATCCTTCTACTGGAAAAAATAGCCCCTGAAGACTGTTTGATTGTAACATATATTTTGTACTTTTTTTTAATTTGCCATAAACATTTTTATTATTTGAGGGAGGATTTGTGTAACAGCCAAACACTTGACATCGAGGCAGGGGCTTCCCAGTGTTTTATTTATTTATTTATTTATTTATTTTTTTTGCGATCTTCAACAGAAGCTGACCAATAATTTCAGAGGCTGTTTTCACACCAATGGCCAGTAACCAGTAACCATTAACCAGTAACCAGTAATTTCCCTAGATTGTAAACCAGCATTAGATGATATGTGGACTAAACGACTTCCGTGTCAGTTTGCACAGTCCTTCCCGTCCGCGGCGAGCACAATAGAATTCTATGCCGAACCCGACCTTGTTTAAAAGCCCAACAGTTGTGTCAGCAAAGAGCAGGAGAGATTTTAATTTTGTTTTAAATCTGTTTCTGAAATCGGAGGGTAGTGGTGAGATGTATCTGTTGTGTCTAGTTTAAACATTGCATACTCACTAGTCCGTTTCATAAGGCGATATTTAGTTTAATAAGTAGATGCCGCTGCTGCATATATACCATATATATTACATGCTGAGTGAGACTTGCGTGGTGATTTCTCAGATGGCTTTTGAATAGTGTTACTGCTACTGCTTGCCTCACAGTTTTATTTGTTCTCTGACTAAATAAATACCACAGTATATTTGCCAATTTTTCTGTAATTCTTAGTGACAGAGATGAAAAAAAACAGATTGTTGTTTAAATGCTGCTTCAGTTGTACGTTGACATTTTTACCTACAGAAACACGGTTTACATAATTGTTACTATTAAGGCGTAGGAATATTAATAGATCAGGTAAGTATGTTGCTCTATGATGTCATAGCCGTGCGGTAAGACAATTATTACCGCACGGTCATGTGATGTTGTGCAGCCAATCACAGCACTTAATTTAACCAAGCTATTTTATAATGTATAATAATAACTATGAGGCTGTGTGGTCCAGTGGTTAAAGAAAAGGGCTTGTAACCAAGAGGTCCCCGGTTCAAATCCCACTTCAGCCACTGACTCATTGTGTGACCCTGAGCAAGTCACTTAACCTCCTTGTGCTCCGTCTTTCGGGTGAGACGTAATTGTAAGTGACTCTGCAGCTGATGCATAGTTCACACACCCTAGTCTTTGCAAGTCACCTTGGATAAAGGTGTCTGCTAAATAAATAAACTAATAATAATAATAACATCTGACGTCTGAAAAAACAAATGCAACACTTGCAGAGAACTGATTATGCGCAGTGGATAGCCTAGTAGTATTGTGCACTAGTGCACAGGGTAAAAAAAAAAAAATCTATGGTAATAATTTTATATCTGTGTGAAGTGTCTTATAGATGCAGCTATTTAAAAATGTATTTTTGATATAAAAGTAAACAATATGAAATTGTTTAATTAAGGCTGGTAAAAAAAAAAAAAAAAGTATTGTGGTTTCTAAATGGTTCCGCTGTTGTCAGGGGAAAATGAATCAATGGTCACTTACTGATGATTGTCTTCGTGAACAGCTGTCTTTGTAAAGGTCTGTGTTTGTTTGTGAACTTGTGTACCAGTGTCTTACAAAAGGCACAACAATTTATTCTGTAGGGTAGGTGGAAGTTGGTCATTTAGGAAAGGGGCACAGCTACGGTATCCAAACTCAATGACCCAGATGGTAAACGGTGTGGCATCTGAGGATTGGAGGAGCGGATGCGCTCGTTAACCTAGGGGTTATGAGCGAGGATATATGTAAATAGGGGTCATAGCTGACGTGATCGGTTCCTTGGTAAATGGTTAGTGTTGAAAACCTACAAGGAGTCTGTGTGCTGTTTCGTGAACCGTGAGTTTTGTCTTGTGTTTGTTAGTGTTTTGTTAACTGTCGTCTGTTTTTAATAGACTACCAGCTGCACGATCCGGAGCTGTAGCGAAAGCCAGCATAAACCCAGACATCACTTTCACCCCTGCATTTCACAGAGAACTGTATTACACCACTTGCACGTATTCACTATCACAAAGAACTGTGTTTGTGTTTTGTGTTTAGTGTTGGTGTGTAAAACTGGACTTTTTGGTTACGGGTCAAACCTGGGGAATTACAAATACCGAGTGATACACGCCGCTGTATCACTCCAATATTATTATTTACAGGTGTTTGCCATAAGGCTCTGAACATTGTTAATTAAATCAATAAACACCCTTGCACCTGGAAATCATTGTCTGTCTGTTTTATATTCGCTCTGCACTGCACTCACCTGTATTCACTCACCACTTTGCCACAGTAGGTCTAAGTGACAGTGAAAGTACAGGTTTCAGTCTTTTGCACTATTTACTATTTTATATATTTGTCACGTGTGACCCCAAAACCTTTCTTCCCTTGTACGAGGTGCAAGCACCTTTTTATAGCTAAAGGCATATGTGGCAGAGATGCATGGCTCTTTGATAGAACCAGCTTGATTTATCTGAAGTTTTCCCACTGATGATGGGAATGAGAGTGTAGAGATGGGAGCCCAGCTAACAAGAATTAAGTTTAAGTTTCTGAGAGCAGAAATTGACCCAAGACTGTCATCGCTACTGGAAGCAGGTTGATCTTTGGAATACAAATTGAACATTTGTGAAACTGCAACAATGTTAATATACTGAAATAACTGTACTGTGTTTTAAAGAATACAAAGCCAGCAGAAATACTAAACAAATTGTTAAAACACACTGTTCAGAAAAAAATTATAATGTACTCTGTAATAGTCTATGAGAATACTGTAGGATTCTATATTCTTGTTTATTCTAGTAGAAGAGTAGAAATTATTATTATAGAAATCATTATAAGTCTGAGTAAAGGAGCTGGGTTGGGGTTGCGCTGACCAGAAATACCTGTGAAATGAGCTAAACTCTCATTAACTGAGAGCTACCGATGCCAAGGCTAGCATCAGCGCTTAAAATCCATTTTCTGTATGCTGGGTAATTTTTTAACGGGGCAACGGACGACCGTGAGTGGCAGTCGTGTTACTATATATATATATATATATATATATATATAAAAAACTTGTATTCTATTCACTTGCATTTTGTTAAGGAACTCCCTGGTACTGAGAAAATAACATCAGTACAAAAGTTCACCTCACATGTTTTGGAAATGAAGACAGGGTAGAACATGAGATCATAACCAATTATAAAAAATAAAAATAAAGTTACCGGAAATTTCTGAATGTATTGTTCACATGAAAACGAGAGCTGTCAAGGCAAATTGATGTTTAGATTTAATTCTGTTAAATCTGACGCATGAAGTGGAGAAAAAGTTCTATCATCTGACTTGCTAACTACAAGTTGCGTGGTCCATCCTCTGAAGATCTCTGATCAAGCTGGTTGCTGTTTGGTCGTATTTGGAAGCCTCTGCCTTCGAAGACAGCTATTGTCTTTAATTAAATTCTACAACTACACTTCCATATATTGGGAGGGTAATCTTAAATTTATAGCTCACTTACATTGAAGCATTTGCTATAAGGTATAGGAATTATATTTTAGCTTTAGAGAGTGATATATTGGATGTTTTAGGATTTAGCAGTGGGCGCTTTTAGTGTTTTGCATGCGTGGCCTAAGGGCAAAACATGTGTTAACAATAATTGTAGTGAAGTGTTTATGCTGTTAAACTTGTAAGGCACTGGATCGCCCAGATTACCTATTAGCTGGGATTCAATGTGGTCTGTAACCACTCAATCCATTTTTAAGCATTTAGTAAACTGAAGGAGTACTAATACTGCTCTGATTTGTTAAAACTTCAAGTCTGAATGAGTCTGTGTGATTTTCTTGATTACTTAAAAGTTGTCTGGATATACTGTAAGCCCAGTGAACGAACAATCCACTTACAAGAGTCCAAAACATCTCTGTGTCCTCCTTAAACGTCTCCCGAGTTTGAGAGTGTGCTCAGAGCATATACATAAATAAAAGTACATGGAATCTGACAATATGCTATTTATAAATACTGTATATCGATACATAAAATGTACCTGTTTCAGTGAAATCTATGCATGCTGTAATGACATCCCAGGAAACTATACCAGGTGGTGACACAATATTCCCAATGTCTGGCCTTTCTCCTTCTTCCAGTCCAAGTTTACAGACCATATAATGAACATCTGGGGAAAGGCAACTGCTCACTTCACTTGCTGTGGGCATCTGAAACACAAACAGCAAAGGAATAATATTCAATGATAATGCTGAATACATATTAGTTTACATTTACTAACTCACATACTAAAGCAATTTGAAGATATCATAAGCAAATCAATTTACGTTAGTGTCCTAATCTCGTTTCATCTGTAAAACAAATATGTCAGTGTTATCTCCTGTCACAACTGTGAAAACAAACTCTCTGATTGTGACCTTTCAGCTCTGTTCACAGTAGATGGAGCCAGCAGTGTTGAAAGGATCACAATTTGAATGAGGAAGGCTGCTCAGTACAGACAGGATCTCCTGGCAGATAAAGTACAGAAATTATAAAAACTCAGCTGGAGCAACCAAACCTACATCCAGTCAGAATGATTGCATAAAAATGTATTCACAGTTTTGTGCTTTGTCATTCAAAAAGTAATATTTTATTTATATCTATCCATCCATCCATACACCTACACACACACACACACACACACACACACACACACTACTCAAAAACAGTTTGGAGCAACAATGCAAACTTCAAGGAATCACTCTTTACACACCAATGTATTAATCAGTGACACACATCTGAACACGAGACCTATAGAAAACAAAAATGCCTATAAGCTTGGTATCCTGTCACATGGAGGGTTACAACACTGACAAACACTATGGGCCTGTGACAGGCTGACCGGGGTAAGGAGACTCAGAGTCAGGATGTGCAGGGAAAGTAAGACTTTTAATTAAACAAAATACACAAAACAAAAGGCACGATGGCCAACCAAAAAGACAAACACAAAAACAGGCTTTAAACTCTAACTATCCAAAAAGAACCACTCACTCTCTCACAAACACTCACCAACAAACATCCCCAACCACTCCCTTTTATACAGGTGCCTGTGCTAATTGGGCAATTCGCACCTCATTAGCCCAGGCACATTCCACACATTCCTCACACAAACTCACTCACTGAACCACACCCCAAACTCACTCATATCCACTCTAAACAATACAAAAACACAAAACCACCACAAAATAGGCTGCACCCCATCACACACCTCCCTTCCTTGTGCGCAGCACAACATGGCCTAAATGGCCACCTCCCCCCTTAAAGTCCCAAAATCATCTCTTTTGGTGCTGGGGAGAGGGCAGAGGCTTCCCCTGGCCCACAAGCAGTCCGGTGGTCCCAAGCAAAGATAGTCCGGCAGCCCCGGGCCATAACAGCGGACCCTCAGGAGGTGACGATGACAGCGGACCCTCGGGAGGCGACGGTGGCAGCTGACCCTCGGGAGGCGACGGCGGCAGCGGCAGACCCTCGGGATTCGACAGCGGCAGCGGCGGACCCTCGGGAGGCAACGGCGGCAGCGGCGGACCCTCGGGAGGCGACGGTGGGAGGGGAGCCCCCGGCCATGAAGGCGGCAACTGGAGCTCCACCTCATCCTTTAGTAGCAATGTCGGAGACAGGGGCAGCTGCTGTTGCTCTGCTCCTGGCGGTGGTGGAGGTCGTGGAGGCAGAGGCAGCTCCTGCTGCTCTGCTCCTGGCGGTGGAGGTGTCGGAGACAGAGGCAGCTCCTGCTGCTCCGCTCCTGGCGGTGGAGGTGTCAGAGACAGAGGCAGCTCCTGCTGCTCTGCTCCTGGCGGTGGTGGAGGTGTCGGAGACAGAGGCAGCTCCTGCTGCTCCGCTCCTGGCGGTGGAGGTGTCGGAGACAGAGGCAGCTCCTGCTGCTCCGCTCCTGGCGGTGGAGGTGTCGGAGACAGAGGCAGCTCCTGCTGCTCTGCTCCTGGCGGTGGAGGTGGCGGAAAGGCTGCCGACTCCTTCGGCAGCGGTGATGGGGCTGATGCTGGCCACTCAGAGGGAGGCTGTGGCGGTGCTGGCTCCCTCTGCTGTGGCGGCTGGGCTGGTGTGCGGCGTGCTCCCTTCAGCAGCATAAATAGAGGCTGCTGGGGACACCAGCATCCTGCCCGTCTCCCCCAGAAAAATTCAGGGGTTGAGCCTGTAACTCCTCCCCTTCTGGCCCTGGAGACTGCAGTAATGGCTCCCCCCCTTCTGGCTCTTGGGACGGCAGAGATGGCTCCACCCACTCTTGATCTCGTGACGGCAGAGATGGCTCCTCCCACTCTAGCTCTTCACTTCGCACCTCATTAGCCCAGGCACATTTCACACATTCCTCACACAAACTCACTCACTGAACCACATCCCAAACTCACTCATATCCACTCTAAACAATACAAAAACACAAAACCACCACAAAATAGGCTGCACCCCATCACAAGGCCTTATTCATTAAACAGTGGTAACGTGTTTTGCACTCTGTATGCCCCTTTACTGCATGCTTCATACACCTGCTGTATTCACTAATCAGTGTCAGGCAACCTAGTTCATGGAAAAAGTACTGCGTTCAAGTCATTTAAATATACTCAATAATGTTAATGTGTGGAAATGTATGCAAATCATGCCACGAAATACTGCAAGGGAGGTATTTGATATGCAAACCATATTCATTTCAGGGAGCTAACTTTACTAGGTGTCTCAACAAGTGTTAAAAGTACCGCTTATTGGAACCAGGATGAGTCACAAAACCAGCAGAAGAGCTGCACATGAGAGCGAGTATTTCGGACCAGGCAGACATTACTAGGGCTGTGTGAGGAGGAGGTAATAACTAGATACAGACTGAGCACAGACCATACTAGCCTTATACGTAGGGTCCCGGAAAAATTAACAATATCACGAATTTCACAGAAATCATGTATTTGACTGCCTACCATGAAAAATATGCATTTTATTTTCCTTACAGTATTTTAATTACTCTTCACCTCCCCTGTTCATTTCATACTTTTATCAAATAGATGCAGCACTACAGTAGCTGTACACGGTCCGGCGTCAATGTCGTGCATTTGGTTACTACGGCAACAGGGTCAAACAAATACCGGCTTCATGATTGGTAAATTCCTCATACTGTACAATGAGGTACCATGCGATTCAGAGATGGGAAGTTTAAAATGGTTGTTTAGATAGTTTTGATTTATTAGCTTGCAGTGCATGATTAACATTAAAAATTCATATCAACAGAAGATCGTGTTCAGAGCTACGAAAAGGGGACATTGCATGCAGATGGTGGGATTCTGTTTTGCTCAACTTGTAATGTGTCTTTGGATCATCTAAGAAAAGGTACTATTGACAAGCATCTTGACAGCGCAGTACACAAAAACAAGAAAAACAAACTTGAAGTTCAGACTAAACAATTACCAAACAAGCAGGTCACAATCACAGGATTGTTAAAAAGAGCACAGAAAGTGGAGAAACATGTAATGTCAACATGTTTGACTTAGCTGGTCAATGAAATACTAAAAAAAAAAAAGTTTTTTTTATGAAAAAAATCCCGAATTGTGGAGCCGTGCCTAACAGTGACGGTATGCAGCACACAAGGAATATTTAAATGGCCAAATGAACAATTCTGAGTCTGTTTGCGTTGTATGCGACGAGGCCACTGATGATCAAGGCAGCTGTATTTTGTACATTATTTTCATCCCACAGAGCTTTACAGCTTAATGAGGAACTTGGTAGATACACTGCATCTTGACTCTAAACACAACAGTAGTAGGTCAGGATATCATTAAGGACTTTGACTGGGCCACTCAAGAACATTAATTCTCTTCTTGTTCAACCACTCCAGTGTAGATTTGGCATTGTGCTTCGGGTCATTGTCCTGCTGAAATGTGAATTTCCTCCTCAGTTTCAGTCTTGGCTGACTCAAACAGGTTTTCCTCAAGGATTCGCCTGTACTTTGCACCATCCATTCTCCCCTCTATCCTGACAAACTTCCCATTCCCTGCTGAAGAGAAGCATCCCCATAACATGATGCTGCCACCACCACCATGCTTGACAGTTGGGATGGTGTTGACTGGGTGATGTGCAGTGTTGGGCTTGTGCCAGACGTAACACTTTAGACCGAAAAGTTATATTTTTTCCTCGTCTGACCACAAAACGTTAGGTTATTATCATAACCCTGGTTCTCTGAAATAGAAATATTAACCATCACTAATGGGTTATTCCCCTTTAAGAACCCAAGAACTGAAAAGCATTATGCCAACAAACTCTCGCGAGAGTGCATGACGCAATGTGAGTTGCCCCGACAAAAGCACATTGCAGCCATTTGCAAATTCTCTTTTTACTTTTGAGTCTCGCAGCTCAAGAGCGATCCGAAGACTGATGGTTAATATTTCTATTTCAGAGAACCAGGGTTATGATAATAACCTAACGTTCTCTTTCAAGTACGAAGTATTAACCATCACTAATGGGTAAGTTTACCCAATCTGTCGTGAGGACAGGCGCAAGACTCTTATGAGCTAACCGCGCTAGCAGTCCAAGGTGACAAGTTACTCACCGATCAATCTGTAGTTGAGGGGACCACCACCGAGGCAGCCCTCAACACTCGTGAACCAAAACCAGGACACAGCGGATCCACGATGTTCATCCTGTAGAACCTCGTGAACGTGTGGGGGTTCGCCCACACCGCTGCATTGCATATGTCCATGACAGATGCACCCTGGAACAATGCCCAAGAAGTGGCCTGCCCTCTAGTGGAATGGCCAGTGATCTTCTCAGGCGGGGGCAACTTTGCAAGTTGATACGCAATCTTCACGGTGTCCGTTAGCCACCTAGACAGGCGCTGTTTAGACAGAGCCTGACCTTGGGACTGAGAACCGTAGCAAACAAAGAGTTGCTCCGACTGGCGCCAACTTCTTGTCCTCTCCACATAATACGCCAGCGCTCTGACAGGGCATAGCGTGTGGAGCATTCTGTCTCTGTCGGACTGAAAAGGAGGAGGGTGAAAAGCCTCCAACTCCACCGACTGATTGACATGGAAAGCCGAAATAGTCTTCGCAAAAACGCAGGGTTGGTCCGAGTGTCACCCGTGACCGCCTTTCGCAAACTATAAACAGGCTTTTGCGACGGAAAGTGCCTGCAGCTCACTTACTCGCTTAGCAGAAGTGACTGCCACCAAAAAAGCTGTCTTAAAAGACAAAAGCTTTAGCTCTGCGGAATGCATGGGCTCAAAAGGAGGTTTCATTAGTGCATGCAGCACGACAGTCAACCGCCAGTGAGGAACAACGTCCTTCCTTGGAGGACGGAGTCTCCTAGCCCCCTTCAAAAACTGTCCCGCCAGGAAATGTGCTCCTGGGGAGACTGAGTCTATCTTCACATGGCAAGCTGAAATAGCTGCCAGGTAGACCTTTAGGGTAGAAGGGCTCTTCCCATCGTCCAGCAGGTCTTGCAAAAACTGCAAGATCACTGCCATTGGACACATTGTGGGATCCTCTCCCTTCAACAGACACCATGTCTGAAAACTCCCCACTTGTAGCCATACTGGGAACGAGTGGAGGCAGCCCTAGCGCTCTGTAGGGTGTCAATCACCCTATTAGACAAACCCAGACGGCTCAAATGGAGCCGCTCAGGGCCAAACCCAGAGCTGTAGGCTCAATGGGTCGTGATGCCACAGAGCACCCTGTGCCTGGCTGAGCAGGTCGCGGCGACTGGGCAACTGCCAAGGCTGTCCGCACAGGAGCTGTATCAGTGAGGCAAACCAGGCTCTCTTGGGCCAGTGAGGTGCTACTAGTAGGACCGTGGCCCTGTCCTGTCTGATCTTCTCCAGACACAGAGGTAGCAAAGCTATCGGCGGAAACGCATACAGTGGGCGCTGGCCATTGGTGAGCCAATGCGTCGACCCCTAGACACCCTTCGCCTCTCATTATGGAGAACCACAGGGTGCAATGCGCCGACTCCTGGGAGGCAAAAGGTCGATCTCCGCTCTCCCAAACCGTTTCCATATGAGGCTGACAACCTCGGGATGGAGTCTCCAATCTGCGCCGCCCGAACCTGCCTCGAGAGGAGGTCTGCGGCAATGTTCACCACTCCAGGTAGGTGTACCGCCGGAGTGAGAGGAGATGGGTGTGTGCCCAGACCAGAAGCCTGTTGACCACCTTGTTGAGACTGGGTGATCTTGTACCACCCTGGTGGTTGATGTAAGCCACCACTGTCGTGTTGTCCGTCCGGACAAGCACGTGTCTCCCCTGATTTCCTCTAGAAAGAACTGAAGAGTGAGAAACACTGCTTGCAGTTCTAGAAGATTTATGTGTCGGCCCAGCCACGGAGGCCGCCAAACCCCTTGTGCACCCGACCGTTCCACACCCCACCCCAACCATGGTTGGAGGCGCCGGTGGTAACGACTTCTCTTCTTGTGACCGCTCCCAGCCTGACGCCTAGGCGTAGGTGGGCCGGTTGTTTCCACCAAGAGAGAGTTCGGAGACAATATCTGGACACTGTCACCAAATGATTGCGGTTCAGCATTGGGTGAGGGACCATCCTGTTGAACCAGGCCTGAAGGGGCCGCATATGCAGGAGGCCCAGGGGAAGGGATTGAGAAGCTGCTGCCATCAGGCCCAGAAGTTTCTGGAATGTCCCCACTGGTAAAGCTCTGCCTAACTGGAATAGGTCTAGGCAGGCTGATATGCTTGACACCCTGTCGTCCGACAGCACTGCTGTCATGGATCGGGCGTCCAGACTCAAAACCAAGTAGCGTGCTACTTGAGCTGGCGTCAGTTGACTTGTCGCATGATTCATCTTCAGACCTAGTCTGGATAGGTGATCGGTGACAAGTTCCATGTGTTGCAGCGCCTGACCTGGCGACTCCGCACAAATGAGCCAGCCATCCAGGTTGTTTAGAACTCTGATACGGTTGAGTCTCAGAGTGGCCAGGATAGCGTCCATGCATTTCGTGAAAACGCGTGGCGCTAGGGATAGGCCGAACGGCAGTACACGGAACTCGTAGCCTTTCCCTTGAAAGGCGAACCGGAGATACTTCTGGTGCCCTGGTTTTATGGGAATGTGGAAGTAGGCGTCCTGCAAGTCCACTGTCGTGAACCAGTCGCCCGGCCTGATGGACTGCGACAGCTGCCGCAAGGTCAACATCTTGAACCGCCTGCGGCTCAGATACAGGTTGACCTGTCTGAGATCGAGGATCGGTCTGAGGCCGCCGTCCCGTTTGGGCACCAGAAAGTATTTGAGTAGAACCCCGACCATGTCGGAGGGTGGTAAGATGCAAATAGCCTGCTTTTGCAGGAGGGTCTTTAGCTCCTGAGCCAGTGAGTCGTTGGCACAGGGGTCCTTGACCAGCGTATGGACCACCCCGAAAGGGGGGTGGTCCATGGCTGAATTGTAAGGAGTACCCCCGACGTATAGTGGTGAGCACCCACGAATCGCGGGTGCACTGGCCCCAGTACTCCAGATGAGCTTTGGAGAAGGGGCCCTGGGCCTGTGGCAGCAAATTCCTAGGGCTGCTGCTTTGGTTTAGGCGCCTGCGGTCTCTTATCAGGCGCATTGCGCTGGAACCGCCTTTGCCTACCGCGTCCCCGGCTAGACCTATCAGTGACCGCTGGAGAGCCCCGTGGACCGCCCTGAGGCTGCCACTGTGGCCGAGGCGGTGGCCTCTGATACCACTGCTTCTTAGGCGGTGGTGCCAGCTTAGGGGCAAGGTCACTAAATGCCTTTGTCGCTTCCCTTGCCGCTTTGGACCGAAGCAACAAATCGTCCACTGCAGGGCCGAATGTATGCCCTGGCGTGATGGGCGCGTCCAGCAGAGCAGCCTTGTTATTCTCCGTCAGCCTGGCTTGAGAGAGCCACAGCTGATGGCGCGCAGCCACCAATGCTGCCATACTGTGCCCTGTTGCTTGACTCAGAAGCTGTGCTAGTCGTAGCAACATTCGGGAGATCAGCCGCAGCTCCTCTGTCTGATCGAGGGCCAGTCCCCCCTCAGCAGCGGAGCCCCAAATGTGGCTCTGGTAAGCCACCAAACAGGTATTGTAGTTGCCCAACCGGGCAACAAAGGCATTAGCGGAGTAAGCCTTCTTTAGAAGGACCTCCGTGACCCGACATTGCTTGTTTGGGCAAGCCGCATCTTTGGACAGCAGCGCAAGGTTTTCTGGTTGCGCCAAAGCTGGACAGCGTCCTCCATTTCCCCCCCCCCCAACTCAACCTCTGGCGGAGGGGGGGAGAGAGAAGCCGCTTGTGAAGGTGGAGCAACAAGCGCTCGCATCACAACAGGTGCTTGCACCTCTGCACTGGCAGAGACCGCACCTGCAACAACTGGGTCAGAGTTGACTGCTGTTGCTGGAACATCTCACACATATACCGCCAGCGGTCCGATGATCGGGACCTGTGCCTCCTTTTCTCACCCCTTGGGGAAGGAGAAGCAGGAGAGGAAGAGGATGAGGAGGAAGAGGGACTCCTCCTCCTGTGCTTCCTGGACTCCGTGGAACCCCGTGCCCTGGCACCGTGCTCAGCGGAGCGAGGCCTCTGGCTAAGCTCCCTGGAATGGCTGGAATGGCGCTCCGTGGAGCAGCGCTCTCCAGAACTGCGCTCCCTAGAGCGCCCCCTACTACTACCAGCTGCCTCTGCAGGAGGTAACTGCGCCGGGGTAATGGAGACATCACTGGACTGGCGCATAAGCCTGGACCGTAGTGATCGCTTGCTGAAAACAGCGCAGTGTACACAAAAGGCAGGGTCTGCCAGAGCTCGCTCTGCGTGTTCCTGACCTAAGCAGCGCACACATCTTTCGTGGCCATCAGCCACTGGCAGCTTGGCACCACAGTCAATACAACCGTGAAACATAGTAGTGTAGGTACCAACAGGCTTAGTAAACTAGTGTGGGTACCCAATGTAAAGTACACCCAACAGTTAGCTTGGTACCGAACCTGGTACTGAGCGTTTGTTCTAGGTACTGAGGGAGTTGGTACCAACAGACTTAGTAAAACTAGTCTGGGTACCAATAAAAGCCTGGTACCGAACGTGAGTTCTGGGTACCGTTGGTATCAACAGACCTGGTATGAACCAGTCTGGGTACCAAATACAAATACCTACCGTCGGTACCGAAGTGTATGCTTAATGCGGTAACGTCCGTACCGAAGCGTATGCAAATGCGGTACCGAGACGCGGTACTGTGTCTCAATAGAGAATTAATAAGTCAAAGGCTGCGTCAACTCTGGTACCGAAGTACAAAGAAGAAGAAAAAACGCAAACCTATGCTAATGCACAACAGCAGCAGCCAGCAATCCTACAAAAGCAGGAGATCTCACAAAGAGATGCACGCCAGCTAACCGTACAGTGAAGAAGACTGTGTAACAGTGGAATGAGCAGCACGAATACTACACTCAGTTACAGGTTATTCTCAAGCCTGAAAATAACCTCTGTACTACAGCCGTAATACAGTGTCCTGTGAGCCCACAGAACTGAATCCAGTTTTCTGTAAGAAAAAACAAGGGAAGGGGTATACAGTAATGTAAACAACACTGAATACACAAAATAATAACAAAACTATCTCACGGGGATAGAGCGTTCTTTTTTTTTTTTTTTCTTTTTTACTGGAACAGAGTCCTGTCCAGATGAGAGTTATCTGCCGTAATAGTGAACTAGACCCGGGGGAGGGCGAACGCAAGTCGCAGGCTCCCGCTGGTGCACTGCCAGGTCGGGCTGACTAGATCAAAAACTCGGCAATAATATAATATTTTAAACAACGGTAGCGACCGTGAGTAAAAACACTGTTAGAGACAGAATACTGCAAAAACAGGTTAAACAAGGCAATACTACTAAGTAATAAGAAATACTTAGCTCAGATGCTTTCACTCTTAGTGAAAAAGGAAAAAGAGAATTTGCAAATGGCTGCAATGTGCTTTTGTCGGGGCAACTCACATTGCGTCATGCACTTTCGCGAGAGTTTATTGGCATAATGCTTTTCAGTTCTTGGGTTCTTAAAGGCGAATAACCCATTAGTGATGGTTAATATTTCGTACTTGAAAGAGAACCTTTTTCCACATGTCTGCAGTATCATCTACATGCTTTTTGCAACCCATCACGTGCTTTAAGATTTTTGAGTAATGGCTTCTTTCTTGCCACCCATCCATACAGGCCAGCTTTGTGTAGGGACCAGCTTATTGTTAATTTGTGAACACTGACTTCCATCTCAGACACAGAACTTTGCAGCTCTCTCAAGGTCATTGTTGGCTTCAGAGTGACCTCCCAAACCAGTTTCCTGCTTGCCCTGCTGCTCAGTTTGGGAGGGCGACCTGATCTGGGTAGTGTCTGGGTGGTATGATGCATCTTCCACTTCTTAATGATGGACTTCACTGTGCTGAGAGGGATAATCAGCGCCTTTGAAATGTTCTTGTACCCTTATCCTGCTCTTTGCTTCTCTACCACTTTATCCCTGACTTGTTTCGAAAGCTGTTTGGACTTCATGGTTGTTTTGTTGGATCACTATGTGAGTTGCAGCTTGAAAGTCTTTATATACCTGAGGGAAATTATCAACAAGTTAAACCACTTTGAGTACACACAGGCTAAAACCATTTCACTAATTTTGTGACCTTTCAAACAAATAATTTGCACCTGAGCTGATTTAGGGCTGCAGTAGCAAAGGGGTTGAATACTTATGCAACTGAGATTAACTCAGATTCTCTGTAAAAATTACTTATTTATATTCTATATGCATTTTTTAACTTTATCAATGTGGAGTATTTTGTGTAGATTCTACATATAAAGTCTAATTTGAAAGCGTCGTGGAGAACGCTCAGGTGCCAACAAAATGTGAAAACTTTGCAGGGGGGTGAATACTTCTGCAAACCACTGTATGTATATATGTAAGCTATAAACCACGACGGGCCGTGCGGTTCCCATGTGAGATCAGACCGTCATATAAAATGTATATTGTAATAGTAATAAAATCACTTTAATTTACAGGGTTTTAATGTGAAACAACTAAATGGGTTTTTAAAATTGTCCAAGTCTTTACTTTCTCATTAAATGCAGAACGAAGAATGCTATAACGAGAGTGCAACATTTTAATAAGTGATTAGTCTGTATTCATGTTAATACAATTACGAATAGTGATTGTAATAGTGTGTCCTGCATTTATTATTTTTTAAATTATAGATGAATCGCTTATTAAAAATGTTACACCCTCGTTTGCAGGCAGTTTCTTCATTCTGCACGCACCAAAACACGTACATTAAACCAATTTTACTACTAAATGACTAGCAGGGATCACTCATTCTTAAAAGGGGAAAGAAACGTCGGGGGGGACACAGAAAAACAGCAACCCTAAATATAATAATAATAATAATAATAATAATAATAATAATAATAATAATAATAATAATAATAATAATAATAATAATAATAATAATAATAATAATAATAATAATAAGAGTTGCCAGCAACTGTACGGCTTCCACTACCAGTACCAGTACCAGTGCCAAGCACTTTAGCAAATAGTGCAGAATGCCAGTACTATTACCAAGCACTTTAGCAAATAGTGCAGAATGCCAGTAACAGTACCAAACACTTTAGCAAATAGTGCAGAATGCCAGTAA
This sequence comes from Acipenser oxyrinchus oxyrinchus, assembly GCA_030684275.1. Lineage (NCBI taxonomy): Eukaryota > Metazoa > Chordata > Actinopteri > Acipenseriformes > Acipenseridae > Acipenser > Acipenser oxyrinchus. Next base: position 30,912,512 of record CM060251.1, read on the forward strand.
CAGTACCAAACACTTTAGCAAATAGTGCAGAATGCATACATGGGTTACTATATGTGTTCCATAGTAACCCATGGGCCACCAATTGAAGAACGCTGCTTTCGAGGTTATGGACTGTCCAGTCAAAAGTCCTTTTAATCCTTTTGGACTCTATCTGCACTCTCTCAGGAGTTTTAAGCCAGTTTTACATTTGACCTTTAGGTGAGCTGTTGCGCTAGGTCTGAGGCACCGTGTGCACCGTGCGTACCAAGAACCGCATGCACCGAGTACCGAGAGCACTATGTGCACTGTGTATCGTGCAGCGCTGTGACTGTGCACACCTGGTCAGCGCGTAGCATGTACCAGGGGGACACTAGAGACGAAGCCACGGTGGGCGAGTTGAAGCAGACAGCAAAAACACGGTAAAAAGACAGTAAAGAGGAGAGCACACTGTTTGTTTACGACTCATCGAGGTGGGCGAGCCTACGCAGACAGCAGGGTCTACTCGACAGCAGGGATACGGCAAGGCCTAGCCCCGTGGAGCAGAGCGCGGCTGGAAGAGTCACTCAACAGCGGGGATACGGTAAGGCCTAGCCCCGTGGAGGAACTGTGTACTCTCAGGAAGAATAGACAACCACTGCACATGCAGTCGCTCATACGACAGACAGATACAAAGAGCGGCCTACTACACAAGCAAGGAGGCCACTGAAAGACAGAAAGGCAAAAGGCTTGGTTTTTTCAAAGTCTTTGATTCCGGGAAAGTGGCGAGCCAGCTTTCAGCACGAATGCAAGGGAAATACAATCGAGTCAAAAAGCTCTTTTCTATCAACACGCTCAGCTCAACACAGAGGTCTTACCGTACCATCTTGAGAAGGAAAAAGAGGAATGGCTTCCTTTGGATGATAGTTTTATCCCCTCGGTGGGCGGGACCGAGTGCATCATCACAGGAAGGGGCCTATTGGCAGCTCTGGTATAGACAGCTCAGCAATACCTAACCAATGGGCAGGCATATCCCATACGTAATGTCTTGGTGGTCATCTTCAAATTGAAAGGGAACCAAAATCATGTCACGGGGCAAAGTCCGATTGCACCCGGCACTAGGGTTGGAACAATAATTGATAATATCAATAATCACATTTTTTTGCAGTGATAATTTTATCACGTACAAAAGTTATTGATAATCATAATTACTGTCCGTGACCCAATGAAACAGGAAGCGGCTGCATTGAGCAGTAAGCGGCACTGAACTGGCTGCGTGAGGCGTAAAACAGTAAGTATTGTACAGTAAGTTACAGTCAGTATTGATTTTAAACAATATGCTTCGGCTTTTAACTTGCATCATAGTTTCATTTTGATAAGTTGTACACTGGCAAAGATAAATGTTTTTTTATAATAAAAAAAAACGCTAGGCCACAATAAAATTAATGTAGAAAAGAACATTTTGACACAATATTTTATTTTTATTTTTTTTACGTAAATTGAATGTAATTGCAAAAAGAAAGCAACAAAAAAGCACAACCTTGTGGCAAACATTTAATATAGCCTGAACAACTTAGTTGCTTCTTTATTTTAAACTACAGTAAAGACATGAGTACTACACTGCAGCCTATGCACCGCATGGGGAAAAATAAGCGGGTGCTCAGAACCCTTGTATATGTATGTATATGTGTATGTATGTATGTGTATGTATGTACACCTGTTCCCATGGTGTTGCTATTGTAAAACAGGGTAGTTGCATAAATAGAAAGTTAACTTTTTTAATGGAAGAATAGGCGGTTTATTTTAAACTGTCTGCATACAAGCAGCGATGCGCAAAACTCAGTATGTTCCTAATAGTATACAACGCTATATACAGAGACACACACAGACACAAACCTAGTTAGATTCTCTTAATGGAAAATTCACCACACAAGTAAAGAGAATGAATGCTTCCAAGGTAACGTTCGCAATATTTTTTGTTATATTAATACATTTGGAGGCATTTTTTTTATGAAAGTTAAACATTCTCGAATTAACATAAAATATTTCCATAAGAAACATATGTATTATTTTATAGGAAAACTACATAATATATTAGCATACAAATTACAATAGGTGTATTTTTATACCCACATTTGTTCTGGGCACCCACCAGAAATGTTAAAACTCTGCATATATACGGTCTAGTTTTTTTTTCTTCTAAACTCAGTGACTTAGACTGGCGGTTGTCATGCTGCTCAAGTATAAATTTAATAATTTAATTTTAAATATTTTATTTATTCGGCTGATAATCATGATAATTGTGATCATTTACAGACGATAATCGATAGCTGAATATGTCATTATCGTCCAACCCTACCTGGCGCCCCATAATCAGGCAGCAACAACCTATACCTTAGTGCCTTGCCCTGTGATCAAAATTAGCCCTACAGTATGAAACCGTGCACATATGAAGTCACTTCCTCAAATGGTTTCTGAGATATGAGGCTTGGACAGGTGGCTGCAGCAGCTTTATAAAATAACAAAATGGAAACTTGTTTTACATAATCACATAATACTATAGACACTTGTGACACGGCTGGCTGAGTGATTATGTCAGACCCAGGAAAGGAAACACTCACAGGATGGTGAAATGATGAAGGCGCTTGCTTGCGCCGGTTTATTGCAAATAAAAAGGTTGTACAAAACAGAAAACACAGACTGAACAAACAAAACGGCGCATTGGCCAAAGTAAATAGACAGACAAACAAAGTGGACGAACAGACAAACAAGTACCGCGCCCGTGCTTCCAGCGCGCAATAGCAAATGTTATTTTCTTTTCTCAGTTTTTACCTCCTCTCCACACCCGTTCTCCACTCACGAACACACAACCCCGAGTGAGTAAAACGTGCATCTATATATATACTGTTGTGCCGGGATTCAATTACTAATTAATTATTCAGTGAGTAAAACGTGCATCTATATATACTGTTGTTTAATTATGTGCAACCTCGTGCTCACATATTAAAAACTTTAAATGCACTTGAAGTGAAGTGCAATCCCCGTGTCTAAATGCAATTAACATTTTAAATAACTCGTGCTACACACCCATTTATATCCCATGCAGCCATATCTATACACCAACATTAACACACCACACGCAAAATACAACACAGAAATGCACACAGGGGCGGGGCACATTGCCACAACACTCAAAATATGAAGTTGCTAGCTGAAATGGTTTGAGTTCTAAGAAGTAGTAGAAGCCGCAGCTGCATATTTGCTCTTTCATACAAGCTCATGGAGATCCTTTATAACCAGATAAAACTATAGGAGTAGGGAGCAGCTTTTTTTTGTAAGCTTGATTTCAAAAGGATGGTTACAGGCTATAAAATGCCTGAGTTATTGTAACTAATGTTTTCTTCTTGTTTAGATTCACGTGTATCCTTTTCTGTTTCCACCATCACATCTTGGTGAAAACTTCAAAGCACCCCTGTGGCTTCACTCTAGCTCTCAGGACCATGTCTAACTTTCAAGTGCAGGTACAAATGGTACACCAGTGTACCCATGAACCTGTATGTCTGTAAGAAATACCACTTTGCTTCTATGAGACATCCACTCCTGACAGAGTGTAGGGCAAGGCTTCTCAAGCCTGGTCCTGGGGATACCATGTGTATTCTGGTTCACATTCCAACTGAGCTCTCAATTGCTTAACCCTTAATTGAACTAATAATTTGCTTAATTAGACCTTTTTATTTGTTTTCAGCTCTTAAAACAGTTGCAGATTTCAAGTTAGCTATAACATTTTAGAAGTAACTTGAACTCTGCAACTTTTTAGGAGCAGAGAACAATTAAAAAGGTCTAATTAAGCATATTATCAGTTCAATTAAGGGTCTAGTTAAGTAATTGAGAGCTCATTTGGAATGAAAACCAGAGGACACACAGGGTCCCCAGGACCAGGGTTGGGAAGCCCTGGTGTAGGGGGACAGGTAAATGGTAACATGTACTTTGAGGTTAAATGTCTTCAGCAAATGTATGAGCGGAGGTCTAGAAGCTGTTGAACTACATGTGACAGATAAATGCAGCATGCTACAGCCCAAATGAAAATAGTTTTGATGATGTTATATAAATGAACCATAGAGGCTGTTAGTTGGTGCTCTGGGGATAGAGCACGTATGGGGAAAAAATAGGCAACCGCCAGGAATTTTAACATAAGTTGAGCACAATCGATTTTGTTGCCTAATAGTAAACGATATGTGTTGTTAATGTGTATGCACACCAACAGCAAGATCCCACTTCTCATCTGAGGTTTCATTTTTTTTGTGTATTTACGCAACCTACAGTAGTTGTAACTAAACACACCTTCATTTACTTTAACTTACCTTGCAGCTGTGTGCACGTTTAAGACCGAAAAGTAATGAATGGGTTTCTTAACACCACATTTCCTAAGGGTGACAAAGTCAACAATGTACAGTAAGAATTAATTCCTGACCACTAGCGAGTACAGTAGTTAATTACAGTATGTTATGTATAATCTAGTTTTACTATTGTATGAAATTTGTTTTGCTGGTGACACAGAACTATCATTGAAATACATTGTTTCTAGAATTATTTTTGTAGCGTACTGTATCAGATGACACAAAAACTGCAGGTTTCCTCACCTAAATTGCGTCAGGAAATATTTTAATGCAATAGTACTTCTCATGACAAGCATGTGAGGTTGTTTAATCTTTTCCTAGTTAAATAAAAAAAAAATACAGTGTTGTCCTGTATTTTTATCTATTATTATTAAAAATAAATCAATGGCAGTAATAGTATTTATTTTCTGTGCTAAAAAGATGGATGGAAACCCTTTCACGAACATTCTCTAAACATTGTAAAACAACGCAGCTATTTTATATGCAAATATCAAACATTTTTCAAAACTTTTAATCTGGATCAAAGTGATCCGGATATTGTAATCCTATATTTTGTGATCGAGATTACTTTTATCTGGATCATTTTGATCTGGTTTTTCAGAAAATGTCACTGCTGGATTACATTTATCCAGATAACAAATAATCACAATTACGAAACCCAGTTTTTTGAAGTGGGCTAGTTCTTAATAGTGTATAGTTATTTATGATGTAGCCTAATTTAACAAAAGAAATAAGATTGTGGTAATAAGGAGTGGGAAAAAGAATGTTTTTTTAGATGACTTCATCATCTTCCTCGTCTGTCGGGAGTCCAGCATCTGAGATGAGCTTTAAGGAGGTGTATGTGAAGGCGTATGAGTATGCTTTTTTTTTTTTTTTTTTTTTTTAAATTAAAGTTATACCTCTAAATACGTGTTTTCCTTTTTGCTTGCATGGATACAAAATTCAAATAAATATGTAAATATGATATTGTAACATTCGATTTTGACATACAGCGTGTGTTTGCTATGACAATTCAAACAAAATATCGATGTTCTATGATTATTTAAAAGATAAATCCACCTCCGCAGTAGGAGCACAATTATCCTGGTATTTTGGATCAAAGTAATCTTTATCTCCTCTTTAAATTCTGAAAAACCTAAATGCAACATTTAATCGTGATTAAAAGTGCGATCGGATTAACAAAACACAATCTGGATCACAGTAATCCCGATCGCATTTTGATGTTTTGAAAAACCCAATTGCACAATATAATCCAGATCAAACGCAGAAATCCGATTACCAAAGTTTTAAAAAACCGGCCCAGATGACATACGCACCTATAACCATCAAAATTATAACTGAATAAACTTTGGCACGTCATTTTACTATATCTTCTGCGTGTAGCATAAAACAGTTGCTGTAACCGTACACTAATGGGTACTGTGATTGGTAGATTTTTTACTTTCTATCAGAAGACGCGGAACGGAATCCTGAAGCCGTTACGCACCAAATGCACAGACGCTTCCTTTTTACACCAGAACTGAAGGAAAGCTGCGCTTCCGCATTGAAGTGAATTTCCCAGCGTCCCTCCCTTTCACAGCTGCCCGGTTCAGCTCAATTAATTAATAAGCTGTTGTGTAATTACAGATATCCTGTTGAACACAGATAATAAAATCTGGATAAATAAAACAGTGTAAGCACTTTCGAAAAGACATTCGCCTTTTTTTATAAATAAATACATACATACAGTATACAAATAGTGGTAGCTACGGGTCAAATGCAACAAACTTGCAGAGTTAGTGCGGAGCTACGTACTAAGTTGCGTACTAGTTAGTACGGTACTATCTCGGGATCATCCCCAGCTGCGTTCTAAGGTAGTACCAATTGCATAGAAAAAACAAGCGAAACAAAGTTGGAGACTAGCTGATCCCCAGCTTTAGTACGGTACTAAGGATCAAGCATTGTTGTTGTTACCAAACAGGACTGGGAGACAGTCAGCATGGTTTTAGGAAAGGGAGATCGTGTCTAACTAACCTGCTTGACTTTTTTGAGGATGTAACATTGACAATGGATAATTGCAAAGCATACGACATGGTTTATTTAGATTTCCAGAAAGCTTTTGACAAAGTCCTGCATAAAAGATTAATTCTCAAACTGAACGCAGTAGGGATTCAAGGAAATGCATGCACATGGATTAGGGAGTGGTTAACATGTAGAAAACAGAAAGTACTGATTAGAGGAGAAACCTCAAAATGGAGCGAGGTGACCCATGGTGTACCACAGGGATCAGTATTAGGTCCTCTGCTATTCCTAATCTACATTAATGATTTAGATTCTGGTATAGTAAGCAAACTTGTTATATTTGCAGACGACACAAAAATAGGAGGAGTGGCAAACACTGTTGAAGCAGCAAAGGTCATTCAAAATGATCTAGACAGCATTCAGAACTGGGCAGACACATGGCAAATGAAATTTAATAGAGAAAAGTGTAAAGTATTGCATGCAGGCAATAAAAATGTGCATTATAAATATTATATGGGAGATACTGTAATTGAAGAAGGGAACTATGAAAAAGATCTAGGAGCTTATGTTGACTCAGAAATGTCTTCATCCAAACAATGTGGGGAAGCTATAAAAAAGGCCAACAAGATGCTCAGATATATTGTGAGAAGTGTTGAATTTAAATCAAGGGAAGTAATGTTAAAACTTCACAATGCATTAGTAAGATCTCACCTAGAATATTGTGTTCAGTTTTGGTCACCTCGTTACAAAAAGGATATTACTGCTCTAGAAAGAAGGCAAAGAAGAGCAACCAGAATTATCCCGGGTTTAAAAGGCATGCCATATGCAGACAGGCTAAAAGGATTGAATCTATTCAGTCTTGAACAAAGAAGACTACGCGGAGATCTGATTCAAACATTCAAAATCCTAAAAGGTATAGACAATGTCAACCCAGGGGACTTTTTTGACCTGAAAAAAGAAACAAGGACCAGGGGTCACAAATGGAGATTAGATAAAGGGGCATTCAGAACAGAAAATAGGAGGCACTTTTTTTACACAGAGAATTGTGAGGGTCTGGAACCAACTCCCCAGTAGTGTTGCTGAAGCTGACACCCTGGGATCCTTCAAGAAGCTGCTTGATGAGATTCTGGGATCAAAAAGCTACTAACAACCAAACGAGCAAGATGGGCTGAATGGCCTCCTCTTGTTTGTAAACTTTCTTATGTTCTAATGAAACCTAACATCATATACTACAGGCTCTACATGCATGACTGTAATGCTGCCAACACCTTCCTTCATATTAGTAGTTAACAGTATTGTAGTCGTAATGTAATTTTATTTTACTATTACAATATCCATACAGGCAGCAGATGCTTTAAATATAGTGACAAGATATTGTATGTATATATATATATATATATATATATATATATATATATATATATATATATAAAGTGTGTGTGTGTGTGTGTGTGTGTGTGTGTGTGTATATATTTTATATGCACACATTATTATTTCAGCAAAAATAAACTGCCAGTACATTCTGGGACTTTCACATGTCTTCCACTATTCCACTTAGTACGATACTAAAATTCTTAGTCCATAGCAAGAGTTAGACTAAGTTAGTCCCGTACTTAGTATCCTCTAGAGGGCAGCAGCAGTTATTTTTGGGTTTGTTGCAATTGAGACCTTTTTTAGTACGCAGCTGGGGACTAACTTCAGCCGCCAAGTTCGTTGCAATTGGTATTTAACTTGTGTACTAGTTACGGAGCTGCGTACCAACCACGGGATCATCCCCAGTTAATACGCTGCTTTCAGTTCGTTGCAATTGACCCTACGTGTTTTACACGTCTCCCAGTAAATAGTAGATGACATTTCATTAAAGGAACAATGCAACGGAAACCATACTGGGAAGTTTTTTACTACATATGTCAGGGCTGGCCAGGACGTAATCTTCTTACTTATTAAAGTTTAAAATCTCATACTGTGTTGCTCTTGCATGCTGTCTGAGAATTTACCATTTTTAGTCAGGCAAAATATAATGCACTGACGTTTTCTTAATTCTCAACACAGTTTTATCCATTCTGCAAGTTCTTGTGTGTGCTAAAGACAGAGACACAGTCTCCCAGTAAATAGTAGATGACATTTCATTAAAGGAACAATGCAACGGAAACCATACTGGGAAGTTTTTTACTACATATGTCAGGGCTGGCCAGGACGTAATCTTCTTACTTATTAAAGTTTAAAATCTCATACTGTGTTGCTTTTGCATGCTGTCTGAGAATTTACCATTTTTAGTCAGGCAAAATATAATGCACTGACGTTTTCTTAATTCTCAACACAGTTTTATCCATTCTGCAAGTTCTTGTGTGTGCTAAAGACAGAGACACAGTCCGCTGCCAGGGATGTTAACGTTCATGTTTGCTACTAGGCAGCTGAGTGACTTGGAAGCGGAGGCAAAGCAGGAGATGTGTATGTGTCTCGACACCAGCAAAGATGAGCAAGCAAGCACGGGCAAAGTTGTACAGGTCTGTGGCTGGAGAATATATCCAGAGGCCAAAGAACAAAACATGACGTCTGTCAAATGTCATATTTTACTTTACTTTTTTTGTCCTGCAGTTGCTTTTAATTTCTTTTTCTGCACACACTACTACTTTTTTCATATATGATGTGGAAGACATGAATGTAAACGTATCACTATTACAGTACTACTCTGTATAAACTTACGATTTGGAATGTACAGTTCTGAAGAATGGTATTATTGTCACTGCTTGCGCACCAACACCTCTCCCTGTACAAATTAATCTGTGAAAGGGGGTGTGGGTTGGTCATAGGACAGAGAGGACAGACACAGAAAGTTTGTAAACTTTCTTATGTTCTTAATTGACACAGGTTTTATTTATAATTCCTTTTCAGTGATAGTTCCTGTGGCCGCCACTACGGTACCAGCAACGGTAGTGCCCAGGTCCCCTAGGCAAGGTAAACCAAACACGGAACCACGTGACTGTACCAACGGTGGTAAGACCACAGGCACATGTACACAAACTGGAGTGTAAACACAGGGTGTATACATCCAGCAATAAAAACAAAATAAAACACAGCTAAAAAATAAAAGTTGTCCGAAACAATGGGCCGAGCTCCACCTTCACTAAAAGGTGGATCCCGCTGACAGATTACATTCGCTACACATCCTCTCTAAACTGATTGGGGATGGAGGGTCGATCCCATAAACTAGCCCTATTGCTACAGCAATTATCAATCCTGATGTCACCACTGTGTCCCGGGTGTACAGATTATAAAAGTAACCGGGCTTACTTGCTTTTGTAAGTACGCTCTCCTCAGCGCCAATATTTCTTTCTATTTCTTTTCAGCCGGTTGCTTCCTTCTCTCACTTTGTCGATTTCTCTCTATCAAGCAGTCAAATCACCATACTTCTGAACCCAGAAGAACACGGATATATAGCACAGCCTCTTTATCATTGGTCAGGCGCTCCCTGGGATACGCCCCTCCAACCAATCGGACTCCTGGTCAACCAAACTCCCGATTGAGTCTCCCTGTCAATCGAGAAGGGTATTACTGCAGCCTGCAGCTGCTGTTTCATAGCGGCTTGTCTGATAGCGAGAGTTGTATTGCTGCAGATCGAAGGCTCCCACAGCGTAGCTTTCACAGGGTAGCTCACACAGGGTAGTGTTGCGTGCGCAACTGGTAATAGACGACATCATTATACGCTATATCCCGATCACATGATAAGGGTGATACATTTAGGTACTAAAACGAAGTGTATTTCATAACAATAACCTAACCCTAAACCTAAGGTTTGTGAGGTATTGGCCGTAACTTTAAATACACACAGCAGGTTGGTGGGGTATTATGGTCACGTGGTAGCGGTGTTGAGGGTCATGAAGCACTATGTAAATTACGAGTTGCGGACGCAGCACTACCCTGTGGGAGCTACGCTGCGGGAGCCTTCGTTCTGCAGTGTTATACTCTTGCTCATAGCATCTGTCTCATATCGGAAGTTGAAGTTGTCACATATATCTACATAGGAAATGTTAGTCTTGAAGGGTACTGCAACAAATCCCATCCTGCTTTCTGGTGGGGAGGTGGGGGGTGTCGTAACGGTTCATTTAAATCGGGCACATGTTATAGCCTTCGTTACAGTACTCTAGTATTATTATAAAAATATACTATAGTACTAAAGTAAAATGGGAATACTATAGTAATAAAAATAAAAATACGGTACTCTGGTACTGTACTACAATTACTAGTACAGGGCTACAATTCAATTTTATTTTATTACAAATATTAGAAAAATAAAAGAAAACTAAAACTCTCAAAAAATAGATTTTTCATGAAACATTGTGGTCAGAACTTTTATTAATGTATTAACAATGTGACACTCCTTGCAAGCAGTTTCTCTTCATTAATCAGTTCTGTCCTGAAGCTGTATTTACTTCCTTTGTCTTGCATGCAAAAAAAACATAAAAGTACAACAATTATTATGTGTGCTTAGCTGTCTGTTAAAGGAAAAAAAAATTGCCAATACATTTGTTGTACTAAATGTGGCTAACACATGTTAATCCACCTCCCTGAGTTACCTAAATGCTTTCATGCATCATTTTGAAACATTAATTATTATTTTTACAAGTTTTTTTTAATTTAATTTTGTTGGAATAAGGGGCCTAGTGGTTTGATGTTCATTCCAGACTTTTATATAATTCTTGATTACATGCTCTGTGTTTTGCTAGGGGTTGTACAGCACTTAGTTAATGTTTGGTTTGATCCTTCTAGCTCATCAAAATCTTATTCTTTATAGATATATGGGGAAATTAGACAATATGTTAGTAAATGTTAAACTTCCATCTGAAATAACACCTACACCTCGTTCCTCACAGCAAAGAACATTCTGGAAAGCATCTGATGTAGAGCATTTCTACTCCTTGTTTATGCCATTCATTTGTTACTGGCAGATAAACTCACAGACAGTACAACTGTGTCAGTAAAGCAGGCTTTCAATGTACACCTGCTTTTGCACCTGTCAGATAGTTACAGAGATTGGGGTCTAGCATGGTGCGTGTCTGCATTTCATTATGAAGGGAACAACAGAGTGCTTCTTCATTTGTTTAGGATGTCCCTCTTCAGATTTGCAGTGCATATCTTATTATTAATAGTCTACCTCGTAAAGCAGAAAAGTGTATGTATAAGGCCTCTGCAAATATTCTAGAGCATTCAATAGGATACTTCCAGATTTTAAATTGGATCCAACTATCACAGGTCATAAAATCATGCTCCTGGGAAGTGGTTTTAACAATGGTATGTCTGTCATTCATCGACTAGCTGTAGAACATGCTTCCAATACAATCTTAATAAATACAGTGGGTGAATATGTTGCCCCCTTTGTTGCTAATCACACTTTGTATCATTCTGTGAACTACACTAGAGCCACTAAGAGAATCAACCATGCAGGTCAGTTAGAGAATGGGAGATTTGTTGACGTAATGTCCTTGGTCAAGGTAAAACTTTACTGTAAATGCAATTCCAGCAGCAATGGTGCAGGTGTTTCTTCAGACATGTAACAATGCTGACCAGTAAGTGTGCTGCAGTTGGTGATCATGAACTTGCTATAGGGTGTGAAGGATTTTTATGTAAGGTAGATGAAGGTGCAGAGGTATTTGCAGGTAACCCAGAAACACTTAATAAGAAGTGCATTACAGTACAGGAGGTACTTAAAGTACTACTCCAAAATGCTATGACATACAGTATTAATATAAAGTACTAAAATATACTATCGTACTACTATGATGTCCTATAGTATTACTATAAAATACAATAAATTACTACAGTATTACTATAAAGTACTACAATGGTGTACTATAGTATACTATAAAGTAATATAGTATTACTATAAAGTAATATAGTACAAATATGATGGACTACAGTAGTACTATAAAGTACTATAGTATACTATAAAGTAATATAGTATTACTATAAAGTAATATAGTACAAATATGATGGACTACAGTAGTACTATAAAGTACTATAGTATACTATAAAGTAATATAGTATTACTATAAAGTAATATAGTACAAATATGATGGACTACAGTAGTACTATAAAGTACTATAGTATACTATAGTACTTATTGGTAAGTGAGCAAAGGAGCATCTGCCAGAGGAAGTAAAAAAAAATAAACAATATATGGTACAAAATGTATTTAGATTAAAAAAAAGCATACATTAAAAGCAATTACATGAAATACCAGCACAGGCGTTTGAAACATGACATATCACATATCATTACCCCATTAAATACCCCATTCAGATGGACGCTAAAGTGCAATAGAATTTTAACATTACACATTATTTTCAAATTAGCGTGACAATGAATGCATTTCTGTTGGTTATTGATGAAAACAGTTTTAAACTTTACTTCCTTGTTTATACAACTGCCATACCGCCCATTACATACTACATGCCATGTGACAACTTCAAATTATGCTATGAGACAGCAACTATGAGACAGCAACTATGAGACAGCAGCTGCAGGCTACAGTAATACTCTATTATGTCAATCGGGTGCCTGGCAATGCGTCTCCCACAGAGCGTCTGAGCTAATCCTGCAGTGACAGGGAGCAGCGTAAAGGAATATCTGCTAGAAAGTGTCCTGAGGGCACCTAAACTGAAACATTAAAAATACCCTCAGGACACTTTCTAGTGGATATTCCTTTGTGCTGCTGACAGGGATGCACCGAGAAGCCAGTGACAGGCAGGGGTGCCATTTCAGATTTCAGTAGGGAGGGCAACTTTAGTGGGGGGCCAGGGGCCAGGGGTTTTCTTGCAGAGAAAAACTTAAAAATCAGTTTATTAAGGGAGCATTTTCTTTGATTATTTCCTATATTTTTTATAAATCTACAATAACAAAATTACCAAAACAGGACAAACAGGCAACTTTTAAAGCTAAGCAATCTGCACCTGTGGCATGCAGATCCAGTATCAAATAAAGCCTTATTTTTCAGCTTATATACAAGTTCAGAACACACAGGAGATAATATAGTAAGATATTACTGATTACACAGCCTTGATGTATCAAACTTAAGAGTCTTAAAACAGATATGTCACACAGTTTTAAATATTGCGCACTATTCTTAGTAGAGATAAATAATTAGTTTTTTTTTTATAAAATACAATCTACTTGCAATGCTTGTTTTTTTAAATGTCTTATTCTGTCCCAAATTGAAGCATTTGTGTTCGTCCATGCAAGCGCACCCCTCCCATTGGGTAAGTAATGTAATGTTTTTTAAATATATTGTTTTTTTTATACCGTTGGCTGTAAGAATAAGCCATTACTATAATAATGTTGTTGATATTGCCTTGCAATGCATGTTTTACCTTTAAATACTAACTCTTCTGCAGTAACACAGGGCAGTGGGGTCACAAAGTCATTGTTATTGGTAGAAAGCGGTCGCAGTACAGCAAAGGTTGAGGACACCTACTTTTTTCAGATAAGACTCAAGTTAATTAGGATACAAATATGTTTTATATGAAACCCCACTTCTCTGCTAAAGCTATCACTCAGGACTCTTCCTCTGAGCCAAAGAGAGAGATATGGGACCTGGGTTCATAGGTTGTAATTAATTGAAATAAAAATGGTCAGCTTCCCTATCAAGTCTGAGTACCGGTCTAAAATTCAGTCCGTTTAACTAGTTAAACTGGTTTACAAATTAAAACCACACGAATAACTAGAAGCATTAGATTACAAAGCGATGCCTTCACTAGTATAATTTAGCTAATTCTATAGGTGTGTGACGGATGCGAGTGGTGTATTGAATAAATAAACAAACAATCCCGAAACAGTATTTCTCCCAAAATGACTGTGTTTATTAAAATAAACCTCCCCTTTACCAGCGATGGTATTCGGGGGGAACACAGCTGGCTGACAAACCAAACAAAAATACAAAAACCAAACAGAAAGTGCCCACAATGAAATCCTGTCCTGTGTATGAGAGTGCTCTGTAATCCACACGGGGTGTGCTGATGTTGGTGAAGGGAAGGTAGTGCTCTGTGCTCTGTGCTCTGGATCTGGATCTGGCTCCGTGGCTGCAGCCCCGCGCTCCTACTCCGCCTCTGAAAAACACAACAAACCACACACAATCCGAACACAGAGCTCCGGCTGGTGGCTCAGTTTCTCAGCGCAAGAGGAACTGACGTAGCTGCTTCCCCTTCGTACCCAGCAAACTCCTCCCTGCAGTAAACGCGTCGCCATGGTTTCTCCAATAGAGGGTTGCCCCGCAGCTGACTGCAAAGGAATCGTCCTGAGTATTTGCAGCTACGCGCCCCTCCTAATATGGTCACATTCCGGTTTCCACCTACCACCGAGGTGGCAGATCTAGGAGGCAGCTTACCTTCCTCCTTACACAGCACCCTTTCTAATCGGGAGGGAGATTTACAGCATCGATCCTTTCTCTTTCTATCACAAGGTGTAATACAGTAGAGAAATGTAACTTTTTATAACAAGAGTTGAATAGACAAATGAACACAGATTTTATTTCACAGGACCGATGAAGGGGAAAAAGTTGGTTAAAGGCGATAAATATCAGAAATAATAAATGCTTTCACTCACACTTCACTCAATAAAAATAATACTAATCATAAACCATGAGCAATATAAATATGAAGTGCAACACGCAGGTTGTATTCCCATCAAAGCAATGTATTAAATTAAATAAAAGTCACTTTTCACCTTCTTTAAACAAACCCATTAGAGTGTAACTTTTTCCTCCGTCAGTTAGTGAATAAAACTAAATGTCACTGGCTAGTTAGCTAGAGCCCTGAGTCAATGTAAACTTTGATTTCTCCTGGTAATCAAAAATGGAACAAAATTGTTTTCAATATTTATATACATTTATCAGTCCTGATCAAAAATATATACAGTGCAGTCCCGATCAAAAATATATACAGTTCAAGTCAAAAATTATAATGATTTCCATTACATAAGAGTAGATGTTAAAACTTCATGCTGATTTGAACTCAGCTCTCGCCAAGATAAGCACCAACTAAGACATAGTTTTACAGTAAACTAATGTGATCCATCTGTGTCTCCATCCATTTGCGTTTCCTTCCATATGATGATGTAGATATCCTTCTGCCTGGTGTTGATGGCTGAAGTGTAATGCTTGCTCCAGGGATCAGCTTATTTTGCCTCCCTAGCGCATCAGCACACACAACAGCTGCGATGCTGGCTCCGGGGATCAACCATAGTGCGGTCTCCCCAGCGCATCAGCATGACAACCTTCTGGATTGAGATAAGTAGGGTACATCTCTGGGGTCTTCAAGTGGGCACTTTCCATGGTGATTCTGGCATCCCAGCATCACCCCCCTCCGTCCCCCACTCAACTCAGCCCAGCTTACTTACCCGTACATCAGCGTTTCTTTCTTTCTATTGTGCTGCTCCTCTCTATTGCTTCAGATAAGTTCTTCACTGTGTGATGCAATTCTTGGCCACTGAATCCGATGTCTCTGAGAAACCGGGTTGGAGAGTGTGCCACAAATCACTATTCTGCTTCAGCGGCTAGTTGAGCATACCGCAGTTTCTTCCTCTCATACGCCTCATCTACAGCATCCTCCCATGGCACTGTTAACTCTACCAGGTGAACAAGGCGTGCTGATCCAGACCACAAGACAATATCTGGTTGAAGGTTAGTGGTGGCAATCTCAGGTGGAAAAATAAGCCGTTGACCAACATCTGTCAGCATTTTCCAGTCTCTAGCAGCTTCCAGTTGTCCTGGGCGAGGCTTTGTTTTAACACCTTTTCTTGGCGGTTGCTCTCCTGGGCGGATGAATGTTGTCTTTTGTGAGTAATGTTTTGATGGAACTGGTAGCAACTTATTTGTCATCTTCCAATGCTAAAGCCAAACATCGCAGCACCTGGTCATGGCGCCAAGTAAACCGTCCTTGGCTAAGAGCCACCTTACATCCTGTCAAAATGTGCTTTAATGTTTCAGGTGATGAACACAAAGGACATGAGGGATCCTCTGCTGTCCAGAGGTTTAGGTTCTGTGGTGATGGGAGAACATCATATGTTGACCTGATGAGGAAACTGATCCGGCTCTGTTGCATTGTTCCTAGGATCACAGTAAAACAAAACATTGATCACTATACTTAACATGTACCTTGTCAAGTTGGGCCTGTGTTTGAAAAGCGCAAAGCACACCTACATCTGTATCCCAACTCTGACTCACTTATTAAAATCTGAAGCTGCACTTTCTTGATCCCGTTTTTTAATGTTAATCCCTACTGTCCCACACATCACTTGCCATTTTAGAAAGTTTCATGCAAATTCTGGCAATGTGGTAAATCTCTGCAAAGCAAAACACGTTATGATAATTATTTCTAATATTTATCAACTATGTAATTTATGGTGAACACTGATGTGGCTTTTTGCCTTCAAATTCATGTGCAGCAATGTTTGCTTCGAATATTTCAGATAGTTTCTCCACCGCACTAAAGAAAATAATTATTACTTCATAATAATCAAAATTACTCCATAGCACTGTTTTCACATCTCACTGCTAAAGTCTTCTCTCGTTGATCAGCCAATGAGCACTGACATAAAGCGAAATGGACAAATTTTGTTACTCATGCCAAAATGAAATCTGATCTGAATGAAAGCTCGGCCAATCAACATGCAGTGATTATACTAACGTTAATGGCCAATAGCAGCTAACAGAAACAGAAGCCGTATGAGGAAACAGAATGCAATCAGCATGAACTGTTTTCAATGAAGCGCATTTGAGAAACGTTGCGCTAGTGGACTGTGTAAATGGATGGAATGTATCCGCGTTGGATGAAAAGCAAATTAAATAAATCTGGATACCCAGTACAGGCATCAAAATAAGACCCAGTACTGAGTACCGGTGAGTACCGGCAGAATTTCACCCTTGAATGTATATTTTTCTCTAAGTATTGTAACGCTCTCGTCGCGTCTGCAAGTGAAACGAGACTCGGAGAGACCAGATGGGATTCCAAACTTGCCGTTTTTATTAACCAAAATAAATAAAATAACAGAGAATCCCTGTTTGGGCCGGGGTTTATGCCAAAAATTATAAAACAACTAACTCCCTCACTTGCTCTCTCTCTGTTCTTTTTTTTTCCCTCCACTCACTCTCACTCCTCCTTCTTCACTGCACGCTCTAGACTTTCTTTGTGGTCTACGCACCTTCTCCCGCTTGCAGCTCACCCCCACCACCACTTACAGCCTCAGGGGTGGGTTCCGCCCACCATATGCACACACACACCACATGCATGCACACACACATGCATGCACGCACACTAAGTACCCTAATGCTAATGGAATGCCCCGTTCCCGTACAATACATGCAACACGAAATAAGACAAGACAAACGAACATCAAGACAAACACAGTCCAGCAGGATGCCATCTCCTGGGTCGTTATACGTTGTGGCAAAGTGGTTTGTAGTGTTCCGGTGTACAGGTGATTCAAGGTGCTCCAGACAAAGGACAAACACAAAGTTCACAGGTCAGGTTCTTTAATATCACTGTCAAGGGTTTTTAAATAATAAAGCTGGCTCTACCCAGCAATGGGTATTGCCAGCGAAAACTGGACTCAAATAATAAAGCTGGCTCTACCCAGCAATGGGTATTGCCAGCGCCAAAAACAAGGGGTTGCAGTCCCGAAATAATAATTCAAACACAAAACACGTAACACAGTCACAAACAACACGTCTCCAGACTTTGTGCTCTGGTGCAGGTGTGGTGCTCTGAGTGCTGGTGCTTTTGTGCGTTCAGGTCCGGGCTGGCTTCTGGCTGCAGCTCCCAGCTTCGTATCAGCTGTCTGGCAAAGACAAACACAACCATTTTTATCAATGGAACACTGTTTCATTCACATTTCCCGTTCTTGTTTCCTCCCATTAACCACAACAAAAGGAACCGATTACGGCGTCACGTTCCCCTAAAGTACCCTAAGCCCCGCCCCCTCCAATAACTAGTTCAATCACGTCTCCTCCAATTCATGACTGAAACTTTGCTCACCGTACTAGGGCGATGACTCCAGGTACCGTCCTCTTCTCTGAATGGCCGGCTTCCGACTGCCCCCGGAATGAACTGCCCAATCATTCAGTACGAAGCCCGCAGTTTCTGTTGTACAGTGCCCTCACCAATCGAGAGGGAGATTGTTGATTCGGATTCATTCGCTCTTCGTCACATATCCAACCGCTCAGAGTGGAGCCGGAGGAACACTCGGCTGAATCTACCTTACCCATTACACCCCCCTCCCGGGAAAAGTAATCCGCATTTTGATGATCTTTCCCTGCACGGTGTGTCATGAAATACATGAAGGGTTGCAGCGCCAGATACCACCGAGTTATCCGGGCGTTGCTATCCTTCATCGTGCTTAACCATCGGAGTGGGGCGTGGTCAGTGACGAGATTGAATGAATGACCCAAGAGGTAGTAGCGTAAGGTCTGAGTGGCCCATTTAATGGCCAGACATTCCTTTTCTATGACGGAGTAGTTGAGCTCCCGAGGGAGCATTTTCTTGCTTATGTAGAGTATGGGGGGTTCTACTCCGTCGACCTGCTGGGACAAGACTGCCCCCAGACCAACATCCGAAGCGTCGGTGAGGAGGAGGAATTCCTTATCATAATCTGGTGTGATCAGGGCGGGGGCTCGGCAGAGTCGTTGCTTAATGGTATCAAAGGCCCCCTGACATTCCCCTGTCCATTTAATTAAATTTGGTGCGCTCTTTTTAGTGAGGTTCACTAGAGGGTTTACCACTGGGGATGAATCGGCGGTAATAACCGGGGATGAATCGGCGGTAATAACCGGCCAACCCCAAGAGAGACCTCACCTGTGACTTGGTTTTCGGGATTGCCACGTCCATCAAAGCCTGGACTTTGGTGGCGGGTTTCACCTGCCCATGTCCCATAATAAATCCTAAATATTGTGTTTCTTCTTTGGCAAATGCACATTTATCCAAGTTGGCTGTCAGCCGGGCTACCCTCAGAGACTGCAAGACGGCTGCGACCCTAGCCAAATACTCCCGCCAGATGGAGCTGTAAATCACCACATAATCAATATACGCTGCTGCATATTCATGATGTGGGCGTAAAACCTGGTCCATTAGTGTCTGAAAGGCAGCGGGCGCACCATGTAGCCAAACAGCATGGTTGTGAAATGAAACAGACCATCAGGGGTAGAAAATGCAGTTTTCTCACGTAATCTGCGGGTTAAGGGGATCTGCCAGTATCCCTTCGTCAGGTCCAAAGTTGAAATGAACCTCGCCGTTCCCAGTCTGTCTAGAATCTTGTCGGCCTGAGGCATGGGATATGCATCGAACTTGGCAATAGCGTTTACCTTGCGGAAATCAACGCAGAAGTGGTTGGTGCCGTCCTTTTTGGCGACTATCACAATCGGACTGCACCACTCGCTCCTGGAAGGCTCAATCACCCCAAGTTCGAGCATTGCCCGCACCTCTTTGCGAACGCCACCTCGTCAACTTTCCGGGATCCGGTAAGGTCGCTCCCGAACCGTAACACCTGGTGGAGAGACAATGTCATATTCAACGAGATTAGTTCTACCGGGCACATCAGAAAAAACATCCCTGAACTCCTCAATTAACCTGCACAGATCTCTCTGCTGATCTGGGAGTAACTGTTCCCCCATCGGAATGTTCTGTATGCTAGGAGCCTCTATACAGGGTCCAAAATCGTCCTCTACCTTGGCCTGGGGCTATAAATAAGGCTTCCCTTGACTGCCCAGGCTTTAATAAATTGATATGGTAAATTTCCCGTTCATTACGGTGATCGGGCTGCCGAATTTCATAATTCACTTTCCCTATAGCCCGAATCACCTCATATGGCCCCTGCCATTTAGCATATAGCTTGGATTCCAATGTGGGAAGAAGCAGCATTACCTTGTCCGAATTCGTGCATTTTTGTTGTAATTGCCAATGCTGAGCCGATTTTAGATTGTCCTGGGCCAAACGACCGACCAAATCCAGGCGATCACGGAGTAGGAGCACATGCTGCACTGCATTTTTGGACGAGCCTTTGTGCTCTTCCCACCCCTCTCAACAGATCGAGAATGCCACGAGGCTGTCGGCACCTCTCTCACTGCAAAAAGGAGGTAGGGGAGAAGTGATGCCCAATGTTTTTGATCTTGATTCACAAATCATTTCAGCATCTGCTTTAATGTTTGATTAAAACGTTCCACCAAACCGTCCGACTGTGGATGATAAACAGATGTCCGAATGGGACGTATTTTTAACATTTTATACACCTGCTGTAGCGTTCGAGACAGAAAGTTAGTCCCATGGTCAGTCAGTATTTCTTTGGGGAACCCTACTCTCGACATAATCTGTACTAGTTCTTTGGCTATTGCAGCGGCACTAGTGGACCTCAATGGAACTGCCTCCGGGTATTGCGTTGCATAATCTACCACCACTAATATATGCGTATACCCGGAGTCAGAAGGTAGCAAAGGGCTGACTATGTCCATTGCAATGTGCTCAAAGGGAGTGGAAATAATTGGCAGTGGGACCAAAGGAGTGGGTGCACTCGACCCCAGACTCGCTAGCAGTCTGGGCATGTGGCTACATATTTCGACACTTCATTATGAAGCCCTACCCAATAAAATCGAGCCAATATGCGTTCCCTCGTCTTGTCGGCTCCCAAGTGTCCTTCAAAGGGGATATCATGCGCTAGCCTCATGACCTCGGGCTGACACGACGGGGGAACCACCAATTGTGTTACAGGCTGTCCTGTGCCCGTGGCAGGGTTTACCCTATACAGTAATTGCCCCTTGATAATGAAGTGCGGATATACTAGCGCCCCAGCGCCTTCAACATCTTTACCTTCAATAGACCGGACCTGTTCCCAAGCGTCCACCAGTATGGGGTCGTTTTTCTGGTCCCACAATAGGTCCAAACTTGAGCCCCACATGTCCGGTACATTGAGAGGGGCCGGAGTAACATCTGCCCTGGATGGCCCAGTAATCTCGCCCTCTCTGTCACACTGCGTACCGACTCCCTGTGAGTGGTGTTTGATACCATCTGCACTCTCTCCCACCAGTCCCCAGCCTCGTTTCAGAGATGCACCTTCCCATTTTTCGATCCGTCTCTCTTTCTTTGTTTTCCTAGGGCGAAAAAGGGAATTAAACAGGTCGGCTTGCAGGGGAAAAATATCACCAATCATTTCCCCTGCTCTGTCTGCCACGTTTATGTGTGCGGTCGGGATTGCCTTTTGGAGTAATTGCCGATACTGTGGCCAGTCCCGGCCCAGAATTACGGGGTGCAGCAGCCTTTCCACCACCCCCACTGTGAGGTTGCGCTGTGTCTGACCTATCGACACGTATGCTTTTAGGGTGGGATATGTCGCCGTGTCTCCATGGATACAGGAGATCGCCACCTTGCCTTGTGGCTCCCACGACATACCGCCTAAGAGAGACGTTTGAATTAAGGTCTGTGCATACCCTGAGTCCTGAGTCACCGGTCGAGAGGGAGATTGTTGATTCGGATTCATTAAGCTCTTACGTCACACCGTCTATGAATATGTTTATCAGCAGGCAATTTATTATAACAACAGACTTGTATTTAGTTACATACATACAGTATTTGTTTTATTAAAATGCAACATCAGAGTTTGAATGTATGTACATTGAATGAAGTGTTTCTATGTTTTGCTGTAGCTATTATCACGCTTAAATACCAGCAATTTATATGTTTATCAATAACTAACTACATTTTTTTTGAGACATTTTTATTACATCAGCAGACTTGTATGTAGTTATTTTCATTTTCTTTGTTAATCCCGTTGCTAGATGAGAATTCTGATCTACATAAATTAGATTAAAGTAGTGTTTCACTATTTAATTCTCCTATTTATACTGTGTTATCGTTAGCAATAATAACAGCAATCAGGTAACTTGAATCCATTTCCCTACTTAAAGGTTTGGCATGTGTCATAATTGATTTTGGCAGGTAATCCAATAAATAATCCCTGGAAAGACTTATGTAATACTTCTTTAAAAATGTAGTTTGGGTCTTCAATCTTGAAGGTTTATAATAAGGCTACCTAGTTTATGGAAGAACTGGTAGATCCAGTGGGGGAGGGTGGGTTAGGTTTGGTTCAGTAGAGGGGGGGTAGGTTAGGGTTGGTTCACTGGGGGAGGGTGGTTTAGGTTTGGTTCAGTGGGGGAGGGTAGGTTAGGTTTGGTTTGGTGGGGAGGGTAGGTTAGGTTTGGTTCAGTGGAGGAGGGTGGTTTAGGTTTGGTTCAGTGGGGGAGGGTGGGTTAGGTTTGGTTCAGTGTGAGGGTGGGTTAGGTTTGGTTCAGTGGGGGAGGGTAGGTTAGGGTTGGTTCAGTGGGGAGTAGGTTAGGTTTGGTTCTGTGGAGGGTAGGTTAGGGTTGGTTCAGTGGGGGAGGTGGGTTAGGTTTGGTCCAGTGGAGGAGGGTGGGTTAGGGTTGGTTCAGTGGGGGAGGGTGGTTTAGGTTTGGTTCAGTGTGAGGGTAGGTTAGGTTTGGTCCAGTGAGGGAGGGTCGTTTAGGGTTGGTTCAGTGGGGGGAGGGTCGATTAGGTTTGGTTCAGTGGGGGAGGATAGGTTAGGGTTGTTTCAGTGGGGTAGGGTGGGTTAGGTATGGTTCAGTGGGAGGGTGGGTTAGGTTTGGTTCAGTGGGAGAGGGTGGGTTAGGGTTGGTTCAGTGGGGGAGGGTAGGTTAGGTTTGGTTCAGTGGGAGGGTAGGTAAGGGTTGGTTCAGTGGGGTAGGGTGGGTTAGGTTTGGTTCAATGGAGGAGGGTAGGTTAGGTTTGGTCCAGTGGGGGAGGGTGGCTTAGGGTTGGTTCGGTGGGGTGGGTAGGTTAGGGTTGGAGGGTTGGGTTTGAGGACTGATATTTTTGAGACCCCTTGGAATGTTTGTAGTGTACAGCTAATGGGTCCCTCCTGGCTTTTGTTGCAATTGTGCCCTAAATTACTTAATTGGACCAATCAAGCCCTTATTAGAAGCTTAATTGGTCCAATTAATCAATTTAGTGTACAGTTTGAACAAAAACCAGGAGGGCATCGGCCCTCCAGGACCAGGATTGGGCACCCCTGTTTTAAATGATCTATTGATTTACCTTGGTGAAATAGCTAAATTGTGGTGTTTTCTTTATTTACCAATTTGTTTGCTTTGTGTATACATTACTTGGCTGAATTTATTACAGGGACCGACTGTCTTTCAGTGCTAATAAAACATTTATTTTGCTTTTCATTTGACAGTAACCAGATCGTAATTTTAGAACACTGTTTGTTTAACCTACTACTAAAGAGAAAAGAATCAATGCTGTAAATCTCCCTGTGGCAGAGCAGGGCTCTGCCCTTGGAAATACTGGCAGGGATGGAGTTAAATTCTCCTCCCTGCCCAGGTTGATTGGGTCAGGTGGGAGCAATCAAACAATTAATTATTCAATTAATCACTCAGCCACTGGCATAAAAGGAGGCAGCGTTAGCAGCGTCAGCAGCATCAAAAGCTGCTGCCACCCCAGCTGGAAGACTCAGCCAGCATTTTCCCCTGGTGTTCCTGGTGTGGGAAGGAGGACTACTGCTGGAGATCCTGCCCAGAGGTGCCACCAGTGGACTGGTGTGGGTGCTGCGAGGTCTACGGCCACAACTGGGCAGGATGCTCCTACGCCCTGGCCCAGGAGGAGGCAGATGACAACTGGGAGTTGTTTTTAAAAAGGCTAGCGGCAGAGTTGTGCCCCGGCTATGGGGCATATGGGCACACAGTGGCCATCTGCCCCACCCAAACAGAGGGGAGGAGAAGGAGGCAGAGAGGAAGGAAGACACGGGAGGAAGAGGAGTGGTGCACCCAATGCATGCAGTACGGGCATGAGGAGCACCACTGCCCGGAGGTGTTACAGCACTGTTGCTGCTAAAGCACTAAGAGACAACAAGTCAGCTTGTTGTCTCTTACCTGCTTCCAATCCAAAATAACATGCCGCCACGTTGCACTTTATTGCTGGGGAGCACAGCCGGGCTGTATGTCCTGTGGGATGGCACCTGGAATAGACAGGAGGGGAAGAAGGCACTGGGGTTACATATCTGTCCAGCGGGTCAGAGGCATTGAATCTACCCCAGCTGGGGGCCAGCCATCTCCTCCATGGTCGGGTCTCGGAGCAAGGTGTATTGCTCCGTGCAAATCAAGGGTTTCAGTCCCGAAACAATAAGACACTAATAATTAACACACAACACAGATACAGTCACTTCTCCTGATAGTGAGTGCTCTTTTGCAGTTGTGGTGAAAGACAAACAGTTTGTGAAACAGTGGTGCAGTGTAGTCCGGGTTTAGTGCTGGCTTGTAGCGACAGCTCACGGTTAGTGCTTAGTCGTCTAACAAAGACAAATGACAAACAGTTAGCACAACAAACAAATAAAATACGAAACACTCGGATGTTGGTCTGACGATAATTAATTACTTCCGTTTCCTTAACGGGTCCTTTCAGTAACCACATCAAAAGGAACAGATTGCATCGTCACACCCCGTTATACCCTTAGTCACGGCCGCTGCGAAAGCTAGTTCAATCACGCCTCTTTTTTTAGATGATGAGAAAATTCTGTTGTGCCATACTGAAAATCTTGCTGTGAGGTTTTGCAACATTGGAAAAATTGCAGAGCTGCATGCTTCAAGTGATTTAATGCAGCTCAGAGAATCACTGCATGGTTAGTACTATGTGTATTCTGTGTACTATTTTTGTACTATTTATAGACATCAATTTATGAATGTAAGTGCTTCCATGACAATGGATTTCACACAGTTCTTTCTTTTATAGCTCCATTTAAGTTTTTGCTTTTTCCAAGTTCTCAAAATGTATTATGTTGTTGACTGGGGGTGCACAATGAAAAAGCTGATTAGTTCCCAGAATATGTGAGTGTTTTAAATGCAATGTAAAGCAATGAAGATTTACAAAAACAAAATGATTAGGTGCTTGTAACAGGGCAAGGAGCTCTGTACATGGATTTTGTTTATTTTTAGAACGGGGTCTCCCCCTCCACCCCTGTGCAGTTTATTCTTTTGTTGTATTATTATTATCGTTATGATTTATTTATATATGACAGTGAAGCACTGCAGGTTTTGTTATTGTTTTATATTTAAATATGACGGCGAAGCGCCGTGTGTTTTATTATTGTTTTTATTTTAAAACGTGTTCTGGCAGAGGCGAGATTGGTGCTCGTCCTCTGCCAGGAATAATTAAACATGTGCAGATTGTGGCTGAGGGGTAATAGAATAATTGCCAGCTAGTTAAACCCCTTGGCCACGGTATAAAAAGTCTGCAGCTCTCCATGTTCAGGGTGGGTGTTAGGAGCGAGAGCGGAGAGAGCAAGTGAAAACAAAACTAAACTTAAAAGAAAATCCAGGATCAGTGAAGGCTACTGCCCAGCCTGACCTGGATCATTTATTGTTTATTTTGTGTGCAAGATTTGTTTTGTTTAACCTTTTTATTTTGCTCTGTGAGCAAGTCTTTTTGTTAAAACCTTTTATTTATTTTTTGTATTTAAATAAAACGGCGGCGCGCGTCTTTTATTTTTGAAACTGCAGTACTTGGTGTCAGTTAGTTTTTAGTTCCTGCTTCTGACCTGACGTCACTGCCCAGCCAGCCTGTCATAGTGCTTTAGTGGATCCCCAGGACTAGAGTTAAGAATCACTGCTGTAAATGGAAAGCTTATTCAAAAAGATGGAGAAAAAGCAATGTACCATTTTAAAAATTGTTATTTGTTAAGTAGAAGAGATTAATTTAAAAAGCACTGTTTATGAGGAGGTTTTCATGTCTTTCTTAGCGTACATGCTTAAGGTCCCAATTTTAAATTAAGTGCAACGGCCAATTTTTCAGCGAATTTAAAGAATTTTAGTGGTACAAAACTACCAAGAAACTACTTGGATCAATATTTGAACGTCCTCTTCTTGAAACTAAGTTGTTTTCTGCTAAATGTATTCCTCTCAGAAAATGTGCCTTTGCTTCCCAATAGGGCCCTGTGACTGGGTGGCTGTGTGGTGACGTCAGGTCAGAAGCAGGAAGGGAAACACTGACACCAGGGAAGTAAGACGCGGGGCGCCGTTTATTTAAATAACAAAAATAAATGAAATGTTTTAACAAAAAGAAAGACTTGCTCACAGAGCGAAAATAAAACAGTAAACAAAAACAAGTCACAAACACAAAATATTAAACAATACAGGTCAGGCTGGGCAGTAACCTTCACTGATCCTGTACGTTTTTAAGTTTCGTTTTCTCTCGCTCTCTCGCTCTCGCTCTATCACACCCACCCTGTGTGCAGAAAGCTGCAGGCTTTTATATCGTGGCGAGGGTTTAACTGGCTAATTAAGTAATTATTCTATTACCCTCGCCACGATCTGCACAAGTTTATTAATTATTCCTGGCAGAGGATGAGCACCAATCTCGCCTCTGCCAGAACATGTTTTAAATAAAACAAAACATACGGCGCTTCACCGACATGTAAATACATAAATCATAAAACAAATACAAAATAACACAAATGAGACACAGGGGCGGAGGGGGAGACCCTGTTCTAAAATAAAATAAACAAAACACTGAACAGGGCTCCTCGCCCTGTTACAGGCCAACACTGTGGAATTCAGCATGGTCGCTCATGGAGCAGAACAGGAATTTATTAAGGTGACATGGAAAATTCTAGTCATCCTGGACGCTGAAAAAAAATCTGAAGTCTAATGTGTGGAGTAGTGGTTAGGGCTCTGGACCGGAGGGTCGTGGGTTCAATCCCAGGTAGGGGACATTGCTGCTGTACTTTACCTAGATTGCTCCAGTAAAAACCCAACTGTATAAATGGGTAATTATACAGTATGTAAAAAATAATGTGTAAAAAAAATAATGTAATTGTATGTAAAAACATCTTGTAACAATTGTAAGTTGCCCTGGATAAGGGCGTCTGCTAAGAAATAAATAATAATAATATTAGAATGTGCTGTATTGTAATGTGCAAATGCACACTATTGTTTCAATAAATCTGTTAAATCAATGTGCATGTTCATTAATAGATTAAACATTTCTTATGACACTGTATACATATTGTGTTGCTCATAAAAATCAAATAAGCAAGCTTTTACCATTTTTAGGCACCATAAATGTGGTCTACATTAGCATGACAAATGCATAGGACTGCAAACCATTTACTGGCATGTTAAAGCTTTTTGAATTCAACCAGCTATATTGGCAAATAAGGCGATTCCATCTCCATTGCAGCCAGGCCCTTCAAATGAGCACTAGTTTAATAATTCCATTTGCAGTTACTCACTTCCACTTCTCTTTGTAGTCATATATTAT
Organism: Acipenser oxyrinchus oxyrinchus; assembly: GCA_030684275.1. Classification (NCBI taxonomy): domain Eukaryota; kingdom Metazoa; phylum Chordata; class Actinopteri; order Acipenseriformes; family Acipenseridae; genus Acipenser; species Acipenser oxyrinchus. The sequence goes on from CM060251.1 coordinate 30,940,188, forward strand.
GCTGTTTGTCTTCAGCACAATCAACTGTTACACTTACAGCAAGATGATATATAAACATGGAACCTGGTGAATTTTTTTGTAATGGTTATTTTATTGAAACAAGTAAAACGGATATGTTTCTATAATTTTATAATTAGGTTTTGTGATTGGGTAGGCCAGAGGTTCTAAGGTCACAGTAAATTTGTATTTACTGGTTTATAATAATAATTTAGATCATATATTTTAGTAACATACTTCCCATTTGGTGTGTTTTTCTAATAGCCTCCAACAGCAGTGTGAATCTATTAATGAATCCATCATGGACACTTTATTAACACACACAGAAAGCAATTAGAAAACTACAGCTTTGGTTTAATACATTACATTTTTATTCAACGCATTGCAAATAAATGTCATGGTGACCTTTTTTTATATGAACATTTCAGTGGTTAAAAAAGGCTTTGCTTGGTCATCTACAGTAGTGCGCACATTTATTAGAACCCCCCCATTGCTTCTGTAGTTTTTTTTCTTGTACATATAAAATCTAACTAACTGAAAATCCTAGAAAATTGTCAAAATAGGCAAATCATTGATTGTCTGATTATATTGATGACTTTAACATGCCACACGTGCAATTCATGTAAAACACTAAGAGAAAGGGAACACTTTCCTGCCACAAACTGATTTTCATCCTTGATGTTATTTAAAGGAATGACTTCAATCTCTGCTCCACGGCTCCGCTTCTAAGCATCTTCTTGTACCTGCTTTATGAAAACTCAGTAAGAGAATCCATTTTTACTGATAAACAAAATATTGAACAGGAAGTGCCATTCTACACTGCTTTCTACTATGATTATTATTATTATTATTATTATTATTATTATTATTATTATTATTATTTCTTAGCAGACGCCCTTATCCAGGGCAACTTACAGTCGTAAACAAATACATTTCAAGAATACATTTCATGATGCAGTTATCTACTATGCAACATGTACTAGCAAAACATTGCCTTGTTCCAACTTTGGCTGGTTTCACAGAGCCCTATTAGCAGTAATCTTGGTCTACTTTACCTAAGGCAACATTAGGTATTTGAAGATTTGTGCTAAATCGGGTTCAAGCTGTTTAAGTAACAAAGTTTAAACACTTAACATAATACTTGCACCCTTTACTGATTAATCAGCTGACATTTACCTTGACCAGGTCATGTTTATAAAAATGTATAACATTTGTATCATTAACCCATTTCTGTCAAGTGTAAAGAACATCAAACTACCTTTGGAGAGTGCCAGAAGCTTAATATAATAATTACATGGGAAAATGATGGCAAACATTACCTTACCTTGGTTGGTACTTTTTTTGCTTTTCATAGGCATCCTATGGTTTGCTGTTCTTCCTGTAACAAACAAACAATTAAGTGATACCCTGTAAAAAATTTACAAGAGGGTGCACTTCAGTGAATTCTTATGCACAGTAGAAAAAAAATATCCACTAGAAACCCTCCCTAGCAAAGCAGTGATTCCCTGCGACCCTTTTAGTTTGATGCCCCTTGGGCATTCTAGAGGAGGATGCCCCCATGCCATGAGATGCTGTGACAGAGACAAAATGATTCTTGGTGATACAGCTCCCTCCCGACCTGTGAGGGCGCTGTGTAAAGGGAACAGAGTGCCTTGGACTGGATGGCCTGACAATTCATTCCCAGGGTTATGCGGAAGTTCCGGGGCGGAGCTCCAGTACACTAAATCATCGACCCAGAAGGGAAACAATGTGGCATCCGTGAACTGAAGGAGCGGTTGCACTCGTTAACCAAGGGGTCATGATTGATGGTACAAAAGGGGACGGAGCGAAGTGATCTGTTCCTTTGTATGGTTAATTGTGAACCGAAAGGAGAACAGGAGAATTGTTACCGTGTTTGTTTTGTTTTGGTTCTGTCGTGTCTAAAAAATACACTGTTTGTTATTATTAGACGGCTGAACGATCCTGAGCTCTCGCCAAAGGCCAGCACTAACCCGGACATCACTGCACTGTGTCACGAATAAACTGTAAATACACCACAAGCACTTTAGCACACACTGTGGACTTGTGTATGTGCTTTGTGTTACGTGTGGGTGTTTAAGTACGGGACTGTTATTATTTAGGGACCAAGCCGCGGATTACAACAAAGCAATACACGCCGCTGTATTGCTTGCTAACATTATTATTTGCTGTATTTGGGTCATCAGACCAATTGGATTGTATAAATAAACACCATTGCACCTGGATTATCGTTGTCTAACTGTTCATTAATCACTCCTGCACCTGCACACAGTTAACCACTTTGCCACATATGCCCTGGAACAATTTCACTAGTGCATTCTTATGCAGAGGTGGGTGATACCCTGAGACCCTTTTAGTTTGATGCACTTCAGGCATTCTAGAGGAGAATGCTCCCATTCCATTATCAGTGATGCCTTGAGACCCTTTTAGTTTGATGCCCCACAGGCATTTGGGGAGGACGGCCCCATGCCATTGTCAATGAGATGCCCTGAAGCAATTTCACTAGGTAGTGCATTTCAGCACAATGGTGCAGTATTTTTAAATAATTCAATAATCGGTTCATAATAAGAAACTAACACATTATGCTGATAAGGGAGGGATTAGGTCTGCAGGGGAATCCATGATTCAGTACGCACCAGCAACCACTGTGGTTGATGGGCACCTGTGCATTTAATTGTAGCAACACAGTAAAAAAAAAAATAGTAATATCTCTTTTTTCAATTTTCCATGGGATGATCTTTTGTAAGTTTTACAACTCCTGAATTCAGCTTTTTATTTACATACAGTAGATGCTGCTTGGTAGCCATCAAAAAGTTGTCATTATCTGAAAGTTGTTAATAAACGAAAAACCATAGTATAGGACTGGTTCCTGTAAAAATGTTAACCAAAAGTTGTCTTTATCAGAGTTGCTAATAAGCGGCATCTATTGTATAAATGCATAATTAAAAATGCATTGTCTAATTATTGTCTGTATATTAATTAATAGCAACTGCTTAATTTAAAAATATGTATTTCTTTAAGAAGCTTGTCATAGGTTGAAGTCTGTTTTATATCCTTTCTCCTTATATGTATGATCCATTGTTTACGCATTATTAAAAAGTGTCTATTAAATATAATGTCTATTATTAAAAAGATCACCCCGAGAAAAAATGAAAAGGGAGATATTACTATTTTTTTCAATATTGCCAGAACCTCCGAGGCATTATACTGTAGTACTAGTTGTCTATCCTTTGACAACCAAACCACGCCACAGTGCTGACTGCTCATGAATATGTATGACAGTGGCAATTTCTGACAGCACTTCGGCGATAAACAGCTCAGATGAAAACATCGATCGTAGAAATAACAAGTATGTGTTAAGGAGGGGTGTCTCTAAATAAATATAGATGAATCATATTTAAAAATGTAATCGTTTTAAAAAGAGAAGGCTTGGAATAGGAAGTGACGCAAATTTTACGTTATATAGATAGGGGGAAAAGTTGCTACCGGAACTCTTTGGATTCCCATGATGCACTTGCTTAGGCACGGACGGAAGTTCCAATGTTAAATCAGCGGAGTTGACCTTCTTGTGTATATAGAAGTTCTTTGATATTCCTCTGCTGCTTGCAGGGCCCAACGACGTCACTAAGGCAGAAGTAACCTTTGGCAGCACGATCGGTTGTAGACGCCCCGCTCATGTGATTACCAGTGTTAAAATATAGGCTTTAAAAGTTAAATTGCCAAATGAACCATCTAAGGGTTAAGTGATTCACAAGGCACAACTTTTCCCATCACTAATATGCACCAAAACATTCATCAACATATCCTGTATGGTATATCATTTAATTATTAAGCATAATTTCCATTATAATTATTATTATACGTGTGATTGTAATATGCATTTGCCAGCATTACGTTCTTAATGCATGCTTGTTTTTAAAAATCTAAACCGTTGTTGTTAAAAAACATAAAATAAAAAAATAGTTCATAAATCACTCATAATCAGTGACAGCTTACAACGGAAGCAAATAAACCCAAACTTCTGTAAAAACTAAAAAAGTTAAGTTATTCATTCTAACGTGGCTAACTATTTCATACTCAGATACTGTTGTAAAATATACCAGTGTTATGAATGTAAACATTTCTCTCGGACCTACAACATTCTGAATTATGCTGTGATCTATACCTTTGCAACGGCTGCGTGCACAGTGTAATTTTCTAGGCTCCCTTTCGGCGCAATGATATGACGTGAGGCTACACAGCCAATGCAAGAAAAGGTGGAACTTGGAATTAATGTCAATGAAAAGGTTTAGTCGTGTTTGTTTCGGTTTAAGTGAAATCCGTAGTCTTACTATTTCTATTAGTACCAACAATTACAATTTAATATTGTTTATTCTCTATTTAATTTGGATACTTTAGTCATACTTTAGTACTAAACCGACTTCACAGGAATGTAGTAACTTTATTCATGGACGACACTGTTTCTCGCGAGATCTGTCCTGGCTACACCTTAGTTTCTTCTAAATGGAGTTCGTGTTGTCTCATTTAGGATTTGGGTTTAGTAAAGCAAGGGTAAGTTTCTCAAAACTATTCTTCTTGGGCTGCTCATATGTTTATCTTATTGTGCATTCGACGTGCTAAAAACAAGTGCTGTCTGTACTACTGAGACTAGTAAGATGATCACCAGTCTTAACTTTTCCTGTACTGTGTGTTTTATTTATGTATTTCAATTTTTTTAACTGTAATAAGTAAAATAGCAACCACCCAAAGCAATGCAAATTATATGATCAGCTTCCAATTTACAAACAAATACTCGATAAGTGATTGCATTTGGAGAGCAGTGTGTATGGTCAAGCATGATCACTTTAGTTTAGAGATCTGAAATTCAAATGCACGATATTGGGGTTGGCCGTGCTCCAGCTTTGCTAGGGCGGTCAAACGTATTTTTAGATTTAAACATAAAGTAATAAAAATTGATTTTAATAAATCAGTTTTAACTTAAAGATATTTGAAACAAACAAAAAAGTTTTTTTAAACCATCAAAAAAGCCTTTAATGCGCAAAAATCAGCTTATTATTGGCTTGAACCAGAAGTCCATCTTGGATTTACTGTGCACGCTGAACTAACTGAGTTTCAATAGTTACACAAATAAAAATGATTATGTTAAAATAACATAACCATTCAAATAAAACAATTTACGTGTGCTGCATTTTTTAATTTTTTTTGTTAAAATGGTAAATCGTTGACTTGGTTGTATAATGAATAAGTGCCTCCAGAAACCCAATCTCCACTGCCACCTGTCAAAACTGAGCGGGAGCTGCTCAGTGCACTGCAGTAAAAACGCCTAGGAGTCATAGAAGGGCAGTTTTCTGTTTACAACATATAAAAAATGGATTATTAAGTGCTTGTTAAAGTACACGAATTTGTCTCTTAAGCGCAACACTATAAGTGCTATATTGTTTTTACTAATATTTATTTGGAGGTTGCAAAGTCACAGTAGCACACATGAGTTACAGAACAACATCTGCTGCTGAGACGGGCCAGTCAAACGTGAAAGCGCATCAATTCCCAGTCTTATAACTCCGAAACCACACATGATGTGTTAATAATTCAAAGTAGTATGTCTTCCTGACATAGCAATAAACAACCGTGTACTTTTTGAGCGATAGCTAAAGGGCTTTACACGCTTGCCGGGACGAATCTCACCCCGTAGACTGTAGAGCAAGGCAAATGTGAATGCACGCAGGGCTGAACTCAGAGGTGAGTCACCCCGGGGCCGCCCGTGGAGACTCGACCCTGGTTTGGATGGTGTTTGTGTGAAAACGGCTTAAGTGGTTAAGGCTTCAAAATACCGCCTCAAAAAATTAAACAGAGTTGCAGTGGGAACAAGAAGTTCCACAAAACTGGTCCTGGGGACCCCTTTGTGTGCTGCACAGCTATAATATTTTATAAGTAACTTAAACTACAACTGTTTAAGAGCTGTTAACAATTAAAAAGGTCTAATTAAGCAAATTATCAGTTCAATTAAGGGTCTAGTTAAGTAATTTAGAGTTCAGTTGGAATGAAAACCAGCAGACACAGGGGGTCCCCAGGACCAGGGTTGGGAACCACTGACTCAATCCAACCCATAACTCTGAAACCAGACCTGTGATATGTTAATAATTCAGTGTATTCCACATTGAACTTAGGACCATAAGAAAATGAACTAGTACCAAACTTAATTCTGTATTTTATTTTTAGGCAGAAAAGTAATTTTCTGTTGAACACTTCTTTGCATAACTTGATGATACATGAAGCACGTGGCTGTGTTCAAAGGTTCTTTTGCTAGCCAGCAATTTGAAGATAGTGCTAAACCTTTGAAGGTTTGTCAGGTGGCATGCACGCACTATATGTTTTTTTTTTCTCTGTTAATGGAAACCGTTTGACAATGTGTGAATACTATAAATCACGCATTAAATGTCACTCACATGCACAATTCAGTCTTTTGGTTTGTATAAAGCATATTATTAAAGCAAAAGTTGTTGTATTAAAATCCACTACCAAATAGTTTTATGTATTATTTATTTCTTAGCAGACGTAGAAACTCAAGCACTGCTGCCGTGCATTGGAGCAGGGTATATTATGCCAAAGCACTGACGGGATACCTATAGAGGTTGTAGTGCTTCAGTAAAATATGTACTGAATACCTAGTGTACAAGACAGTGTAAGAGAAGTGCTGTGGTAGAATATGTTTGAAATAGTGCTTGGACGAACACAGGATTTTCATGTTTGGATATTCGCTCATAATTTAAATATTTGTTCGGATATTCGTTTGTTTTTCAAAAAGTTTTTAATAAAAGCCATTATATTGCTCTGAATGCAGGCAGAGACAGCATAGCAGCAGGGGTCGTGGCTGTGGCCCCTGTGTGTGTGCCTTTATTGTTTGACAATGTTTAAATACAATAATTCACATATTAAAAGTCACTCGCATGCAAAATTCGATCTTTTGATTTGTATAATGCATATTACTTAAACAAAAGTTGTTGTATTAAAATTCACTACCAAATCGTTATACGTAGCAACTCTATATGGCGCTGCTGTCATGTCATGCACTGGGGGGTACCTATAGCGGTTGTAGTGCTTCAGTAAAATATGTACCGAGTACCTAGTGTACGAGACAGTGTAAGAGAAGTGCTATGGTAGAATATGTTTGAAACTTACAAAATATACGCTAACACTAATAATTTTAATTTAGAAAAAACTGAACACCGTCCGTCCCTTCCCCCTCCAGCTCGTGTTAACCAGAGATAAATTTCTTCATTCGCTATCTCGACAGCAAAGCGTTGTATATCGTAAGCTGTATTGAAAGAAATGTCTCAAAACCCCTCTGCTGTTTGGGATTTTTTTTGTTAAATGCCCAGACGACCAAAAACAAAGTTGAATGCAAACTGTGCAAGTGTTTGTTGATGTATTATGGAGGCACATCCAATCTCTGGTGTCATTTTACAATCGTAAGTTCATATTAGTAGTAGTAGTAGTAAAATGTGACTGTGACTGATAACCTGCTTGGAACAGTGACTGTTAAATAAAGCTTTGTTTTGCCATAGTCCACTGCAGTTAGTGCTGCTGCAATGCAAACTTACTTGCAAGCAGCATCAATTATGTGGAAATAAACATGTATTTTTATTTTAGGGCTGCAACGAAGGGTACGTTTTGACCTTTGAAGGTTCGGAACACATTACCGAAGGAAGGTTCGAGCCTTCAATGGTACTCATTTGCATAATTGCATTACTGGTTACGTCACCATAGCTACTTGTTTATATCTGATTGGAAATCCTATTATTTTACAGGTAATCCATATAAGTGTTACTTTCATAAGTAAGAAAGTTACGCCCTGGCAAGCCCAGGGGTCCTGGTGTCATGCTGAATTTTGCATTGTTTTGACATATGCGCATGCAGCGTTGAACTTTCGGTATTAAAATGAGATGTACTTTTTAGACATCAAAACAGTATAAAAACATCAAAACACAAAATAGATCAAGTTAATAGCAATTTCTTTGAAAATGACCACATTAAGTTGTTGTTCAAATGTTTTACACTAAATCATAAAAGAATAAAGATCGACCTACGAAATAAGTTTTCAAGCAATTGGGCTAAAGGAATTTGTGCCTGTATTAGTTCTAAAAAGGCGAAGAATTCATTTATACCTTTTGATGAGGCTAGATGGCACATATATCAATGAAAAATAGGCCTAATAGCAAAACGGAAAATAACTAAAGTGTTAATAATTAGATTTTCACTTGATCTATTTTGATGTCTAAAAAGTACATTTAGTTTATAATACCGAAAGTTCCTGCAAAGAAAATGTACAAAATGAAATTTACTGGTTGCATAAGTATTCAGCCCCTTAAGTCAGTACTTGGTAGAAGCACCTTTTGCAGCAATTTGGATTTTTTGGATAGGTGTCTACTAGCTTTGCACAGTAGGATGGTGAAATTTTTGCCCATTCTTCACAGGAAAATTGCTCCAGTTCTGATAAGTTTGTTGGGGATCGTCTGGACTGAAATCTTCAAGTCAAGCCATAGATTTTCAATTGGATTCAAGTCAGGACTTTGACTGGGTCACTCAAGAACATTAATTCTCTTCTTGTCCAGTGTGGCTTTGGCTTTGTGCTTCGGGTCATTGTCCTGCTGAAATGTGAATTTCCTCCCAAGTTTCAGTCTTGGCTGACTCAAACAGGTTTTCCTCAAGGATTCGCCTGTACTTTGCACCATCCATTCTTCCCTCTATCCTGACAAGCTTCCCAGTCACTGCTGAAGAGAAGCATCCCCATAACATGATGCTGCCATCACCATACTTGACAGTTGGGATGGTGTTGACTGGGTGATGTGCAGTGTTGGGCTTGTGCCAGCCGTAACACTTGGAATTTAGACCGAAAAGTTCAATTTTTGTCTCATCTGACCACAAAACCTTTTTCCACATGTCTGCAGTATCATCTACATGCTTTTTCGCAAACTCCATACATGCTTTAAGATGAGGCTTTTTGAGTAATGGCTTCTTTCTTGCCATCTGTCCAGGCCAGCTTTGTGTAGGGACCGGCTTATTGTTGATGTGTGAACACTGACTCCCATCTCAGACACAGAACTTTGCAGATCTCTCAAGGTCATTGTTGGCTTCAGAGTGACATCCCGAACCAGTTTCCTGCTTACCCTGCAGCTCAGTTTGGGAGGGCAACCTGATCTGGGTACTTCTTAATGATGGACTTCACTGAGCTGAGAGGGATAATCAGCGCCTTTGAAATGTTCTTGTACCCTTTTCCTCTCTCTACCACTTTATCCCTGACTTGTTTTGAAAGCTCCTTGGTCTTCATGGTTGCTTTGTTGGATCACTTTGTGAGTTGCAGCTTGAAAGTCTTTATATACCTGAGGGAAATTATCTACAAGTTAAACCACTTTGAGTACACACAGGCTGAAACCAATTTAATGTTGAGACCTTTCAAAGAAATTATTTGCACCTGAGCTGATTTAGCGCTGCAGCAGCAAAGGGGTTGAATACTTATACTGAGATTAATCTCTGTAATCTTACTTATTTATATTCTAGCATTTTTTTAACTTTGTCAGTGTGGAGTAGTTTGTGTAGATTCTACATGTAAAGTGTAATTTGAAAGCGTTGTGGAGTATGCTCAGGTGCCAACAAAATGTGAAAACTTTGCAGGGGGGTGAATACTTCTGCAAACCACTGTGTGTGTGTGTGTGTGTAATATATATATATATATATATATATATATATATATATATATATATATATATATATATATATATATATATACAGTGCCTTGCATAAGTATTCATCCCCCTTGGACTTTTCCACATTTTGTAGTGTTACAACCTGGAATTAAAATGGATTTAATTAGGATTTTTTGTCACTGATCTACACAAAATAGTCCATAATGTTGAAGTGGGGAAAAAAATCTACATATTTTTCAAAATTATTTACAAATAAAAAACTGAAAAGTCTAGATTGCATAAGTATTCACCCCCTTTGCTGTGACACCCCTAAATAAGCTCTGGTGCAACCAATTGCCTTCAGAAGTCACATCATTAATTGAATGGAGTCCACCTGTGTGCAATTAAAGTGTCACATGATCTCAGATTAAATACACCTGTTTCTGGAAGGCCCCAGAGTTTGTTAGAGAGCATATCTAAACAAACAGCATCATGAAGACCAAGGAGCTATCAAAACAAGTCTGGGATAAAGTTCTGGAGAAGCACCAATCAGGGTCGGGTTATAAAAAAATATCCCAAACTTTGAACATCCCACTGAGCACCGTTAAATCCTTTATTAAAAAATGGAAAGACTATGGCACAACCGCGACTGCTTAGAGAAGGCCGTCCACCAAAACTCAGTGACCAGGTAAGGAGGGCATTAGTCAGAGAAGCAACCAAGAGGCCAATGGTAACTCTGAAGGAGCTGGAGAGATCCACAGCTGAGATGGGAGAAACCGTCCATGGGACAACTATAAACCGGACACTCCACAAAGCTGGGCTTTATGGAAGAGTGGCGAGAAGAAAGCCATTGCTGAAAAAAACCCATATCAACTCCCGTTTGGATTTTGCCAAAAGGCATGTGGGAGACACAGCAAACATGTGGAAAAAGGTTCTCTGGTCTGATGAGACCAAAATTGAACTTTTTGGCCTTAGCGCAAAATGCTATGTGTGGAGCAAAGCCAACACTGCTCATCACCTTGAGAACACCATCCCCACGGTGAAGCATGCTGGTGGCAGCATCATGTTATGGGGATGCTTTTCATCGGCAGGGACTGGGAAACTGGTGGGGATTGACGGCAAGATGGATGGAGCCAAATACAGGGAAATTCTAGAGGAAAACCTGTTTCAGTCTGCAAGAGACCTGGGACTGGGGCGGAGGTTCACCTTCCAGCAGGACAATGACCCTAAACACACAGCCAAAGCTACACTGGAGTGGTTTAAAAACAAGAACCTGAATGTCTTAGAATGGCCCAGTCAAAGCCCAGACCTCAATCCGATTGAGACTCTGTGGCAAGACTTGAAAATTGCTGTTCACCAACGGTCCCCAACCAACTTGACAGAGCTTGAGCAATTTTGCCAAGAAGAATGGGCAAAAATTGCAGGATACAGATGTGCAAAGCTGGTAGAGACTTACCCAAAAAGACTCACAGCTGTAATTGCTGCCAAAGGTGCTTCTACCAAGTATTGACTCAGGGGGGTGAATACTTATGCAACCAACAAATGTCTTTTTTTTGTGTCACAATAAAAAATATTTTGCACCTTCAAAGTGTTAAGTATGTTGTGTAAATCAAATGGTAAAAATCCCAATTAAATCCATTTTAATTCCAGGTTGTAACACTACAAAATGTGGAAAAGTCCAAGGGGGGTGAATACTTATGCAAGGCACTGTGTGTGTGTATATATAAAAAAAATATATATATATATATATATATATATATATATATATATATATATATATATATATATATATATATATATATATATATATATTACACACACACACACATATGTAAGGTATAAACCATGACGTGAAAAAACAAGGAATTGAGTTGGGAAAACGTACAAAGACTTGATCAGCACCATATACAGTAAGACTCCATAAAAACAGTGACAAAATCAAGATTAAAAAATTAGTTTAAGGAGATACAATTCCACCAAAACTCTTCATGGCCACCCTAGAAGAAATTTTTAAAACACTGGATTGGGAAAATAAGTTCAATGGAGCCTACTTGAATTACCTACGATTTGCTGACAACGTCATCATATTTAGAACGTGCCCAGAAAAATTACAAACAAGAATACAAGAACTACACAAGGCTAGCATTAAAGCGGGTTTGAAAATGAACCTGAAGAAGACCCAAGTCGTGTTCAATAAATATACCACTCCACAGGCAACTGAAGTCAATGGGACCAAGCTTGAAGAAATCAATAACTACGTATACTTAGGACAGTTAGTTTTGTCAACAGAGAACCAAATGTGCGAAATCAACAGAAGAGCAAAAATGGGCTGGAGTGCCTTTGGAACATTAAGTATGGTTCTGAAAGTGAAACTACCCTTATGCCTCAAGACGAAAGTCTTTGATCAATGCTTGCTGCCAGTGCTAACTTACAGATGCAAAACCTGGACCCTCAATGCAAAAATGACTCAAAATTACATTACGACTCAATGGAGTATGGAAAGATGCATGCTGGGAATAACTAGAAGAGACAGGAAAAGGAAGGAATGGATAAGAGCACAAACAAAAGTATGCAATATTATTATAAAAGCAAAAAAACTGAAATGGCAGTGGGTCGGACATGCAGCAAGAAGAAAAGAACATCGCTGGACCAAGGAGATACTAGACTGGATCCTGAGAGATATAAAGCGACCAAGAAGAAGACCTCCAGGAAGATGGCAAGATGAAATTAGGAAACACGCTGGAGCAACATGGATGAGGGACGCAGCAGACAGGTGTTTGTGGAAGAATCTTGGGGGCCTTCATCCAGCAGTGGATTGAAAAAGGTTGATGATGATGATGATGATGATGAAGATTTATATACAGTACTGTGCAAAAGTTTTAGGCAGGTGTGAAAAAATGCTGTAAAGTAAGAATGCTTTCAAAAATAGACATGTTAATAGATTATATTTATCAATTAACTAAATGCAAAGTGAGTGAACAGAAGAAAAATCTAAATCAAATCCATATTTGGTGTGACCACCCTTTGCCTTCAAAACAGCATCTATTCTTCTAGGCACACTTGCACAAAGTCAGGGATTTTGTAGGCATATAGTCAGGTGTATGATTAAACAATTAAATTATACCAAACAGGTGCTAATGATCATCAATTCAATATGTAGGTTGAAACACAATCATTAACTGAAACAGAAACAGCTGTGTAGGAGGAATAAAACTGGGTGAGGAACAGCCAAACTCAGCTAACAAGGTGAGGTTGCTGAAGACAGTTTACTGTCAAAAGTCATACACCATGGCAAGACTGAGCACAGCAACAAGACACAAGGTAGTTATATTGCATCAGCAAGGTCTCTCCCAGGCAGAAATTTCAAGGCAGACAGGGGTTTCCAGATGTGCTGTCCAAGCTCTTTTGAAGAAGCACAAAGAAACGGGCAACGTTGAGGACCGTAGACGCAGTGGTCGGCCAAGGAAACTTACTGCAGCAGATGAAAGACACATCATGCTTACTTCCCTTCGCAATCGGAAGATGTCCAGCAGTGCCATCAGCTCAGAATTGGCAGAAAACAGTGGGACCCTGGTACACCCATCTACTGTCCGGAGAAGTCTGGTCAGAAGTGGCCTTCATGGAAGACTTGCGGCCAAAAAGCCATACCTCTGACGTGGAAACAAGGCCAAGCGACTCAACTGTGCACGAAAACACAGGAACTGGGGTGCAGAAAAATGGCAGCAGGTGCTCTGGACTGATGAGTCAAAATTTGAAATATTTGGCTGTAGCAGAAGGCAGTTTGTTCGCCGAAGGGCTGGAGAGCGTACACGACTGAGTGTCTGCAGGCAACAGTGAAGCATGGTGGAGGTTCCTTGCAAGTTTGGGGCTGCATTTCTGCAAATGAAAGCATTCTTACTTTACAGCATTTTTTCACACCTGCCTAAAACTTTTGCACAGTACTGTGTATATATATATATATATATATATATATATATTAACAGAATAAGTTAGTGAAAAACAATAGGCAAGCGTATGTTAATAAACTATAATAATAAAACTAACATTAATAAACTAACTGACAAACTAAATTAATAAAACACCCGTACATATGGTAATAATGCAGCAGCAGTAATTATGAATTCAATAATTAATTTTATCAATGGTTATTAATACAGCACCGCCCTACACACGTTAGAAAATGCAGCAGCAGCATCAGCTCTAGATTACTCTCGCGATGACAAGTCAGTTATTTAAAAATTTTGAATTTCAGTTTGATGATGAGGTTACAAAACAGTACTGTGTCAGTTTTTATTCGGTTAGCAATAAATCGCTAGAGCGGTGCCAAAAAGGTGTTCTTTTAAGCAAAGTGCCTGTTCCTTTAGGTGGAGCATTTACAATGGGGAAAATTCAGTTTCACCTCAAGGTTGTTCCCTAAGCCGAAGTGCTGTCTTAGGAGGTGTTCCTATACGCGGAGACTACTGTGTGTGTGTGTGTGTGTGTGTGTGTGTGTGTGTGTGTGTGTGTGTGTGTGTGTGTGTGTGTGTGTGTGTGTGTGTGTGTGTGTGTGTGTGTGTGTGTGTGTGTGTGTGTGTGTGTGTGTGTGTGTGTGTGTGTGTATGTATGTAAGCCGGAGTACTCTCTTAGGAGGTGTTCCTATCTGTGAGACTACTGTGTGTGTGTGTGTGTGTGTGTGTGTGTGTGTGTGTATGTATGTAAGCAGAAGTACTCTCTTAGGAGGTGTTCCTGTACGTGGAGACTACGTATACCGGATTCTGATGAGTCGGTGGCCCCGTTTGAAAAATCACCCCATCCCAACTGTTAGCTGAAGGTCAAATTTTTATTTTTAAAACCATGCAAAATAATGTTTAAGGGAAACATAAATAATGATTCAGGGTTCCGGTTATCTTCGGTTCAGATGATGAAGACGTAGAGTTCGGCGGTTTCAGATCAGATGATGCAGATTCCACAGTCTGATTGATTGATTGATTACACTTTCCTGTTGCGCTACAATCTTTTTTTTTTGTTTGTTTTTTGTACTGAACATTTGAATGCTATAGTGCTGCTTTGGATGTTAATTTATTATTTTGTGTTTTCACACTGGACACTGTCTTTTCTTACGTGCAGAGATTATGTAAAGCCTTTTATTTTAGTGGACTGAATTTTTTGTGTTTTATATATATATATTTTTAAATGTAAAGACTTATTTTAGCGTTTTTCACCTACAAATGTAGTTTTTCATGATGTGGTTTTGCACTGGATAGGGACACTGCATCTTTAAAGTTTAATGTTTGTTTTGTGAAAAGACTTGAAATGACAAAACAGTGAGTGGACGTACTGCAGCAGTTTTGAAACATATGAAATATTTTAACTGCACTTTTTAATTATTTATCGTGACTGTGTGCTGTGCTCTAATTTTTGAATTTTAAACATGCCTAATTGTAAACTTAATACAGTATATCTACAGTACCTAATGTTAAAAGTACTCCCTCTGCAATAATACCTGTAATTTTGCCCTAACTCATATATATATATATATTTATTATATGTAATTTATTTGTTCTTTTTTTTTCTTTTTTTTTTTTAGTGTGCTTAGCTCATGGGTCAGAGGTTACATCGGCAGCACACATTGCCAGTTTTCCAGGCAAATTTTGCTTGTTTTGGAGGCATCTAGCGGAGTGATTCTCAGCCTCCCCACCCTCCACTGCAACTCATTTTTTTCAGTGTCCAAGGTATGTGACCCCCCTTCCCCCCACTGCACATATAAAAACAAGGCAGTGAGTTTTATACAATAGCCTGAAAAACAGATAAACCAAATTACAAATTAGTGGATATAAATAACTGCAGAAACAAGTCATTCAAATGTGCAGTAATCACCAGTTCATGAATTCTCTGCAGTTTTTGCTCAACGAAGGTCATCTTCAGGAGTACTCATTCAAGCACTCAGTTGAGCCAAAGCTGATTCAGGGGCAATAGTGAAAACAGAGTATTAGCTGTGCCTCTATTGAGGAGTTTGATTCACTTTTCTTGGGCATTGCCCAGTAATTTGGATGTCATAGAAGTAGCTGGTATGAGCCGCTGGATATCGAGAGCTCGTTGGGAGCTGTGTAGCTGTACTTTGACACGCCGGCTAGTGTTGTCGAAACTACAAAGTTGACTCCCTGAACTGAAAAATCAACACCGCTTTATTTTGCTCTCACTCACTCAATCCTAGCAACCAGGCACACAGTAAGCGGCGCTGCCAGATTCATATTCCAACACCCCGCCACGTTTTGGAAGTAACCAGCCAAAAAGTAGCCACATTGTATTTTTAAAACAGCCAAAAACCGGTGCTTACACTTAAGACTTAAATATATATTTCAAAAGCGAAAAAAAAACCACAGGTAAACTATTTATTATTTATTCATCAGGTTTGCTTGTTTGTTGTTTTTTCTTCTTCAAAAATTTGATGAGATTTGATGAGATCCAATGCGGTAGGTTCAAAGGGAAAATATTCAGTATGTAGTACAAAATTTAATTGTCCAGAACTGTCGACCAGATAAAAATCTATTCTAATTTAGGGGGCTCCTGAGTGGCGCATCCAGTAAAGGCGCTCCGCGTGGAGTGCAGGATGTGCCCTATAGTCTGGACGTCGCAAGTCGAGTCCAGGCTATTCCTTTGCCGACCGAGGACGGGAGCTTCCAGGGGGTGGCTCTCAATTGGCCAAGCACCGCCCGGGAGGAGGGAGGGTTAGGTCGGCCAGGGTGTCCTCAGCTCACCGCACACCATCGACCCCTGTAGTCTGGCCGGGCTCCTGCAGGCTTCCCTGTAAGCTGCCCGAGAGCTGTGTTGTTTTCCGACGCTGGGTGGCTGCATGGTGAGTCCGCAGTGTGAAAAAAAGCGGTCGGCTGACGGCACATGCTTCGGAGGACCGCGTGTGTTCGTCTTCGCCCTCCCGAGTCAGCGCAGGGGTGGTAGCAGTGAGCTGAGCCTAAAAATAACTGGCCATTCCAAATTGGGGAGAAAATAATAAAAAAATAATTGGCAACGGCTAAATTTAAAAATAAATAAATAAATAAATAAAATAAAATAAAAGTAAATTGGTGACGAATAAAAAATAACTTTTTATTTCCCCTTATTTTGCAATTAAACAAGAACCCTGGTCAAATGCATATGTGTGTCAATCATGTGTTAGAATCCCCATATTAACCAGTACTGAGGAAAGAAGTAGGCGGGTTCGCAATTTTCTTCAGCCGGAGTTGCTGAATGCAAGTGTGAGCGTTTGTGCGGTTTTGTTGCCTGAAAGCTACACCATGTAGTTTGCTCAAAAGTACGTATTGACTAGGCCTATATTTTGCATAAAAGCTACATCATGCAAAGAGAGTTAATTTCAAACAAATGTAAAACTTTTGATTAGATAATCTTTTTTTATAATATTTTCAGTAAATAATAAAAGAAATGAAGATACAAGAAATTAAATTACAAAGGCACTCCAAAAAATAATAATCCCAGCATAATAATCCAGGTTATAAGTATAAAATGAACAGAATACAAGTCTAGAGAGGTTATGCCAAGATTATACAATGCGTTAGTTAGACCCCACCTAGAATGCTGTGTGCAGTTTTGGTCGCCTCACTACAAAAAAGACACCATTGCACTCGAAGGTACAGAGAAGGGCAGCTAGGCTGATCCCAGGACTTAATGACATGAGCTATGAGGACAGGTTAAAAGTGATGTCTCCTCAGCTTGGAAAGAGGGGACTTGATTGGTCTATAAAATCATAAGTGTAGATAAAGTTAACCCAAGACACTACTTCAAATTTAGCAAAGAGAGTAGGAAAGGGGCCTACGTGGAAGTTGAGTAAACGTACGTTTAGAACAGAAGGTAGGAAGCACTTTTGTACGCAGAGTTATCAATGTATGGAATGACAGGTGACGTAGTAGGATCTAAAACACTGGGAACATTAAAAAAAAAAAAAAAAAAAAAAAAAAGTTAAATTCGATCCCCCAGAAGGGAAGAATGATGTGCTAACAAGGGACCAGCCTTGATGGGCCAAATGGCCTTTTCTTATTCCCAAACATGTCTTATGTTCTTAAGTGCTCAAAGTGTAATCTGTCTGTCTTCTTCACACCAGAAACCAATTGCTTTATAGAGTTCCTCACAAATTAAAATAACAAATATAGTGATGGATCAGACTTATTCCCAAGAGATTCAGTATAAGTAAATATCTTTGATTTACAGAAACAATTACATTAGAACTTTTAGAACTGAGCAAACATTTACAAACTAATTATTAATACTGAACATGAAAGCCATTGATTTCTATAAAGGTACTGTTATAAACTTACTAGTTAGATTTTTTCCTATGAAATAAAGCACTAAAACTAGCTGCGTGTGCTGTTTTTACTGTCTTAACTGCACAGCGTCGCCTCGGCAACACAATATATTAATGACAAGGGGGCAGGGGAACATAAAAAAAAAAATTCAGAATGCCTTAAATAAGAGGAAAAGATTTTTTTCTTATGAAAGAACAGTGGTCCCTCGTGAAAGAATCTTTTGTCGTGAGGCCAATTCTTTCGTGCTGAAACATCTAACTTGAAGAGCTGTATTGAGCATGCTCAAATCCCAACATTTTAAATCCATATAACTCATGAACGGATAAATATTATTTCACCAAACCAGCGAAAAGCAATATTCGGGGCCAGTACCAATTACCTTTGGGTAATTCTGATGTGACATTTGTACCCTGTGTTGATTTCTTATGTAGTGATTTGAATGTATTTTTTCTGCATAGGTTGAGCTCCAATTCACTTCATTTGGGGCCCCAACAAGAACAAATTTTACCTAACTAATGAGATTTAGTTATTTTCAGTAACCGTTCATGTGGTTTGTTTTAACATATTTGATGTTTCCTTTTATGCTTTATAACCTGGACATTTCAGCTGGATAAATAAATGTGATCTTCAAATGATTTGACAAATGTTCACAGTTGTGGTAACTAGCTACTTAAGTAATATGCTTCTGTAATAATATTACTTTTGTCAATAACTAGGTAATATAATGGGTTAGATTTTTAATGGGAGTTACTTTCCGCAAAAAAGAAACACGTTCGTCTGATTACCTTTTCTTACATTAGTGGTCTTCTTTTTGAACCCGGATGCGCCAGACTGCTCTAATGTCGGTGCCTCAGCACAGATGACGCTATCTCTCTTGTGGGATGTCTGGCAGTAGTAAGAAGCCGTGGGGCAGTTTTTCTGAGCCATGTATTGGAATAAGGCTAAGCACTAGGAAGAAAACAAAATCTGTATCCCTACAGGCCAAATTTGATGATACACTTCAAAAGTGCCATACATCTACCACCGCATATTTTGAAGTTTAATACTGGGACAAGATCGAGAGGACTGCGTACTTGACTGTACATAACATTTATTTATTTATTTATTTATTTATTTATTTAAATAAAGTGGCGCATCCGGTAAAGGCCCTGCGACCTATAGCTTTGAGATCACCTGTTCAAATCCAAGCTATGCCACTGCTGACCGTGGACGGGAGTTCCCAGGGGGCGGCGCACAATTGCTGCCTGGGCGCAGGGAGGGGTTACGTCGGCAGGAGATTCCTTGGCTCACCGCACAACAGCGACCCCTGTGGCTGGCCAGGAGCCTGCAGGCTTGCCTGATGTAATTCAGAACTACGTGGTCCTCTAACGCTGTAAGTGCTGAGATGGCTGCACGGCGGGCTTGCAGAGCGAAAAAAAAGTGAATGGCTGACGGCACTCGTTTCGGAGGACTCGTGTGCTTATCTTCGTCTCTTTCGAGTTAGTGCTGGGGTTGCAGCGGTGAGCCAGGTTAAATAATAGGTAATTGGACGTTTCCGATTTTCTCCCAATTTTGAAATTAATAAAAATACTTGTTCAAAAAAATATAGATATGAATTACCAGACGTATAGTTAAAAAGTAAACAATAGTCACAACAACCGTTTCGCAGAACAAGACAAGAGAAAGAAATGTAACACGTAATGTAACGCACTACTTTTTTTATTAAGTAGTAAGTAAGGACATTATATTACCTTTTTCTGAAGAAATTAGTAATAAGTTACTTTTTTTCAGTAACGTGCCCAACTGCAAATGTTTCATGTTTTGGTTTCACAACAATAGCCAACATAGGTTTAAAAATTGACATGTTGTACGTCAATCTAAAATAATAATGTTGCATTTTTATTACAGGAAATATACAGATGACAACCCCTGTGACTGATGATTGACTCTAACCATGTCTCTGCACAGAAGTAAACTTCTCGCAGTGCTGCTCCTTTCACAGGCCCTATGCCTCATACGAAGCTTTGAAGAACCAATTCCTGAGGAATGGACCCTGCTTCATGTGGTGCAAGGCCATGTTGGTGGAGGTAACTACAGCTATCTAAGGCTTAACCATAGCGGAAAAATCATACTTTACATGCAGAGTCTTAAAGGTGATGCTGACTTGTATGTTTCTGACAAAACCTTACACCCCAGCTTTGAGAGCTATAAACTCCACTCAGCAACCTGTGGCCAAGATGTTGTAGTTGTGCCATTGGAATTTCTGCGACCTGTGGGAATAGGCATTTATGGGCATCCATCTTATCAAGAAAGTAGTTTTGAAATGAAAGTCTACTATGATTGGACAGTTGAAGAGTCTTCTTACTTTGCTGAAGACATGGAGAGACATGAGAGGCACAGCCAGTCCTCCGAAGAGGAACTTCAGGATGAAGAGACAGTAATTTGGACTATTCTAATTGGAATTCTTAAACTAATACTTGAAATATTGTTTTAGTAATGTCTAAAATGAATGTATGCTGAAAAAACAAAAAAACAGCTAATTAAGACATTCCTTGTAAATTGATCAGTTTACAGGAAGAAACAACAAAATAAAGAAACTTTGTTTTCTAAACTTTTTTTTTTCCCCAAAAAATGTAAATAAAAATAAATCAGAGTGTATTTAAGAAGGCTCAGAAGTTAATCAGGGCTGCACCCTTATTTTGCATTACAGACTGTGCAAGTAAGACCCAACTAAGCAAGCATGTGGCATGGGCTCAACAGGCAGTGTTTCTGTGATATGCTTACATAATTGTATCTAGTCTGACATAATTGCATGTTTCCAAGGATACTACTGCACAGAAAAGCGAGTAAACAGCTGTCTGTACTTGCTTAAATTTAAAATACTGAGAGGTAGACTAACAGCATGAAATGGCAACAAATTAAAAATAATACAAAAATGATTACAAATAAAATAACAAGCATGTTAGTGATATTCTTTCCCCCATCCCCGCTGAAAATTCTAAATAAGATTTAGTTTAGTTTATTCACTTTGTGCACAGAGCCAGCAGAGGTACAATCTCAATAGTGCAGTACAAATACAAAGAGAGATGTAAGTAGATCATACTCGGTAATAAACAATACAACAATTACTATACATCCAAAGTAATATCAATAAAAAAATACACACATTATATTTATATATACAGTACTGTGCAAAAGTTTTAGGCAGGTGTGAAAAAATGCTGTAAAGTAAGAATGCTTTCCAAAATAGACATGTTAATAGATTACATTTATCAATTAACTAAATGCAAAGTGAGTGAACAGAAGAAAAATCTAAATCAAATCCATATTTGGTGTGACCACCCATTGCCTTCAAAACAGCATCAAGCATCAATTCTTCTAGGTACACTTGCACACAGTTTTTGAAGGAACTCTGCAGGTAGGTTGGCCCAAACATCTTGGAGAACTAACCACAGTTCTTCTGTGGATTTAGGCAGCCTCATTTGTTTCTCTCTCTTCATGTAATCCCAGACAGACTCGATGATGTTGAGATCAGGGCTCTGTGGGGGCCATACCATCACTTCCAGGACTCCTTGTTCTTCTTTACGCTGAAGATAGTTCTTAATGACTTTCGCTGTATGTTTGGGATCGTTGTCAAGCTGCAGAATAAATTTGGGGCCAATCAGATGCCTCCCTGATGGTATTGCATGATGGATAAGTATCTGCCTGTACTTCTCAGCATTGAGGAGACCATTAATTCTGACCAAATCCCCAACTCCATTTGCAGAAATGCAGCCCCAAACTTGCAAGGAACCTCCACCATGCTTCACTATTGCCTGCAGACACTCATTCGTAATGCTCTCCAGCCCTTCGGCGAACAAACTGCCTTCTGCTACAGCCAAATATTTCAAATTTTGACTCATCAGTCCAGAGCACCTGCTGCCATTTTTCTGCACCCCAGTTCCTGTGTTTTCGTGCATAGTTGAGTCGCTTGGCCTTGTTTCCACGTCGGAGGTATGGCTTTTTGGCCGCAAGTCTTCCATGAAGGCCACTTCTGACCAGACTTCTCCGGACACTAGATGGGTGTACCAGTGTCCTACTGTTTTCTGCCAGTTCTGAGCTGATGGCACTGCTGGACATCTTCCGATTACGAAGGGAAGTAAGCATGATGTGTCTTTCATCTGCTGCAGTAAGTTTCCTTGGCCGACCACTGCGTCTATGGTCCTCAACGTTGCCCGTTTCTTTGTGCTTCTTCAAAAGAGCTTGGACAGCACATCTGGAAACCCCTGTCTGCCTTGAAATTTCTGCCTGGGAGAGACCTTGCTGATGCAGTATAACTACCTTGTGTCTTGTTGCTGTGCTCAGTCTTGCCATGGTGTATGACTTTTGACAGTAAACTGTCTTCAGCAACCTCACCTTGTTAGCTGAGTTTGGCTGTTCCTCACCCAGTTTTATTCCTCCTACACAGCTGTTTCTGTTTCAGTTAATGATTGTGTTTCAACCTACATATTGAATTGATGATCATTAGCACCTGTTTGGTATAATTGTTTAATCATACACCTGTCTATATGCCTACAAAATCCCTGACTTTGTGCAAGTGTACCTAGAAGAATTGATGCTGTTTTGAAGGCAAAGGGTTGTCACACCAAATATGGATTTGATTTAGATTTTTCTTCTGTTCATTCACTTTGCATTTAGTTAATTGATAAATATAATCTATTAGCATGTCTATTTTTGAAAGCATTCTTACTTTACAGCATTTTTTCACACCTGCCTAAAACTTTTGCACAGTACTGTATATATATATATAAATATACACACACACATGTACAAATACATATAAATATATTGAAAAATCCAGAAGGGCATTCCAGAACCCCAAAACTGTGTAGTATTTATAATTGTTTTATATAATGTAGTGTCATTTGCAAACATAATACTGGTACATTCTGAAAAATGTATAGTTGCCAAATCATTAACATACAAATTAAATAACAAACAAAGGACCCAAAACAGACCCCTGAAGAACATTAGATATTACTGGTAACTTAGAAGAAAGTTGTCCCTGGACAGCAACACTTTGCCAATGCCCCGTAAGAAGAAGAAAACCAGCTCAAAATGCCTTCACCAAACCCGTATTTAAAAATCTGGTTAAAAGAAAGGTAATTATGACAAAAGCTGTACACAATCCTCTCCAGAACCTTAGAGACAATAGGAAAAGGGAAAATGGCCTATAATTAGAAACCAATCCTGAATCACTTTCTTGTGAATCAGAATGACCCATGAGTGTTTCCATTGTGGAAGAACCACTGCCTGACTTGGAGCAATGGTTTGAGCAGTGCACCTAAGCATCTAAGCTATCTGGGCCAGTAGCTGAGTGACTCTTAAGTTTAAGTAATATGTCCATAACCTATACTGGTGTATATCCTTAATAAAGATTTTGTCGAGGGTGTACCAATATCAAATGGACTAAAACAAGAAGCAAAAAACATTAAAAAGATTGGCTATGACAGTTACAGTGCCTGCTGAGACATGCCAGACTGGCATACAACAAGACACTGTCCCCTTTCCAGAATTGGTCTTTATCATAGACACAAACCTGCTTGGGATTTGAAAAGTTTTGAGGAATACTTTCTAACCATTCAGTTTTGGCTTTCCTTAGTAAGCTAGTTAGTTTATGTTGGTAAGTGCAAAAGGCTTGATTACAAATTAAAACTACCAAGCATGTTAGTGATATTCTTTCCCCCTCCCAGCTGAAAATTCTAAATTAGAGTCATCAGTAACAAGATAATGTAAAATGTTTTAAATACAGACAGATGGACAGTCACATTTATACATATGTTTGCTGACTTTAAAAATGTCCCCTATGGGGGATATGTATCCCTGGTGGGGGATAATTAATTTTGGGGGATAAACACAGCAGCTTGCATGAAAATGCAATGTTCTGTTACCAGCGCGACGATGCTCTGGAGAAAAAAAGGGCCAAAATGAGCATCCCAAGAAAGGTTCTGGGTACACTGGGACCAGCGTTCAGAAACGGGATGTCTGGTCAGCTGAAGTTCAGCACACGCAACTTGCAAATATTGTTGCAAAGTTACCGATCTCTGATTTATAGAAGAAAAAAAAAATCATCATCTGGCATAATTAGGAATTCTGTTCAAAATAATAAGAAAAAAAATCTATAACAATAATCACATTTCAACTTCTATCTATTTACATTTAGTATTATTAACATGTTTATTTACACAAATAAAACAGAACAACATAACACATTCAGAACAAAAATGATGAGGGTAATGGTAAATATTACTAATACAACCCTATATATACATATTTTAGAATAAAGTTTATTTTATTATATTGAAAAAAAAATGCTGTTCAATTATGTGGCCACTAAAAAACACCAATAAACATTTTGATAGGAAATATCATATATGTATTGTCTTCTCTGTTGTCCATCAACATTCTATCTACAATTTATACATACTGTAGTGTCCCCTGAAATTTGAAGCAACAGATTTAATTATACATTTTCAAACAACATGTAGACTAGGCTTAACACTGTCTTTGGTGGATAAAACACTCTCAACAACAAAGGACGGGTTTAAACAGGATGGTACCTGTATGTTTTTGTTCCTGAATGTACCTTTTCCAGTGGGAACACGGCTTCTTTTAACAAACAATACAAAAAATAAATAAATAAATAATCCTAGCTCCTGTTTTGGAGCGCTAACTAAGCTTAACAGGATCCCTAACTCAGTTAGACCGCTAGTCTGGTTTACTGACTTAAATAAATAAATTGTAATGGTGTGTGCAGTCTGGGATACTCAATCCAACCTCCCAGCGTGCAACCACCAGAAGGGCCAGGCCATCGCTATGGATGAACTGGAAGAACCAGCCAACCCCCCCGGGGTGACCCTGTAGAGTTCAACAAGCGCCACCTGCATCTGGACCAGCCTGGGTCTACAGTCCCTGCTGGAAGCGGGGTTGCTGCCCGAAGCTGGATTGGCCTCTGCCAGGTCTTGGAGCATGTTGGGGAGATGGTTTACTGGGTACAGCTTCCACCCAGGGATCAGAAGGTGGTACTGTTGGGGTTTTCCGAATTATCCCACATTGCGCAGTGGCCCCTGCATACCCATGACCATTGGCGCATGGATCCCAATGTGACTTGATTGGCAGGGAAATCAGTATACCACACACGTGTCAAGTTTACAAGACTTTATTTAGCACACAAGACAATATCATGAACACCCATAACCAATATACCATTCCCTGGGCTGAACAGCACCCTCACATTGCAATTCACAGTGTCACACACTAAAAATCCCTCCCATCAATAAATACCTAAAACCACAATTATCCCCTCTAACACTGCAATATATACTAATTGAAAATTGTCATTTCACATCTAATTGGTTAAATAACTAA
This sequence comes from Acipenser oxyrinchus oxyrinchus, assembly GCA_030684275.1. Lineage (NCBI taxonomy): Eukaryota > Metazoa > Chordata > Actinopteri > Acipenseriformes > Acipenseridae > Acipenser > Acipenser oxyrinchus. Next base: position 30,965,566 of record CM060251.1, read on the forward strand.
AATTATGCTTATGTAGCGTGCAGGGGGGAAGGCAGCAGCAGGGCTGGTAGGTGACGTAATCACACACAAAGACATAAGCCTGATATACTCTCCTTGCAAAGGAGCCGGCTCTTTTGTACAGCGGTATCGGTGCTGTGCTTTAGTGCAAGAGGTTCCGGGTTCGCGCCCGCCCTCTGCCTGTGTGTGGATTGCCTTGTCCTGTGTGATGCGCCTGCCTGCGGGAACAAGGATCGCTACATTGGTGTTAGTAGTGGGATGCAGGTACCCCGGTACGCACTCGTCGGACTGTAGCCTGATTAGCAAGTCTGGGGCAGACTTGAGGCTGGCAGGGGAGAGTGTAGTGTGCACGGGGGAAGGCAGCAGTAGGGCTAGTAGGTGACGTAATCACACACAAAAGACATAAGCCTGATATATGCTCCTTGCAAAGTAGCCGGCTCTTTTGTACAGCGTTATCGGTGCTGTGCTTTAGTGGGAGAGGTCCCGGGTTCGCGCCCGCCCTCTGGACGTGTGCGGATTGCCTCGCCCTTTGTGATGCGCCTGCCTGCGGGAACCAGGATCACTACACTTACATTATATAAATAAATATGTTCCAAAATACATAACAACTAAATAATCACTATAATCAGGCTGATTAAAACAGCAATATAACTCAGTTTCTCAGAGGTGGATCACTCCAAGATATCCCCCACCCTCTCCAAACCTAGCCTTATAAAGTGCAATGTCCAACTCAGCTGATCCGTGGTCACTCTTAATTGTTTTGCGTTCCGGGCTTAACTCACCCGGCCCCACTACAGTCCTGCACAATTCTTCTCTTCACAGCCCTATCACGGCTGGCTTTGTTGTGCCTCCTGTAGCATTCGATGGCTCCTCCTCTCCCATTGCAGCCTGTCCCGGCTAATCCAGCTCCCCCTCGTGGCACGGCCTTTCTGCAAAAAATTTGAACACAACACAGCCCTCAAAACAGGTAGATACTGCCCAGTGCAATGCCTCTGATACATTATGTACATGCTGCACCTCTATTTGGCTAAAGCCTCAGTTAATGTGCCTTCCCAGCAGGCCACTGATACTTTAACGTAGGAGGCATTTAGCCCAGCATTGAGGTGCAGCGCACCGCTCCTGATCCGTGCAGTCCCCCTCTCGTAGGGCTGGTCTACTCCCCCGTCTTCTCGTCAGCGCACACAAGGAGGAATTTACGGTCTCCGTCTCAATGAGCTCAATGAGCAATGAGCTCCTGCGTGCACGGAGCAGGGAAGCGGTGCAAGGAGGCTGCTTGCGATCGCTCCCGGGTGGCGTGAGCGGGAGCAGGAGTCTGCAGGGGATCCCACGGACTAAGGCCCCCATAGACCAACATTGGTGCATCTCTACACCAGCAGTGACCCCTCGTCTGGGGGGCGGGAAATTGTGTATATAAGAACATAAGAACATAAGAACATAAGAAAGTTTACAAACGAGAGGAGGCCATTCAGCCCATCTTGCTCGTTTGGTTGTTAGTAGCTTATTGATCCCAGAATCTCATCAAGCAGCTTCTTGAAGAATCCTAGGGTGTCAGCTTCAACAACATTACTGGGGAGTTGGTTCCAGACCGTCACAATTCTCTGTGTAAAAGTGCCTCCTATTTTCTTCTCTGAATGCCCCTTTATCTAATCTCCATTTGTGACCCCTGGTCCTTGTTTCTTTTTTCAGGTCAAAAAAGTCCCCTGGGTTGACACTGTCTATACCTTTTAGGATTTTGAATGTTTGAATCAGATCTCCGCGTAGTCTTCTTTGTTCAAGACTGAATAGATTCAATTCTTTTAGCCTGTCTGCATACGACATGCCTTTTAAACCCAGGATAATTCTGGTTGCTCTTTGCACTCTTTCTAGAGCAGCAATATCCTTTTTGTAACAAGGTGACCAGCACTGAACACAATATTCTAGGTGAGGTCTTACTAATGCATTGTAGAGTTTTAACATTACTTCCCTTGATTTAAATTCAACACTTCTCACAATATATCTGAGCATCTTGTTGGCCTTTTTTTATAGCTTCCCCACATTGTCTAGATGAAGACATTTCTGAGTCAACATAAACTCCTTTTTCATAGTTCCCTTCTTCAATTTCAGTATCTCCCATATGATATTTATAATGCACATTTTTATTGCCTGCATGCAATACTTTACACTTTTCTCTATTAAATTTCATTTGCCATGTGTCTGCCCAGTTCTGAATGCTGTCTAGATCATTTTGAATGACCTTTGCTGCTGCAACAGTGTTTGCCACTCCTCCTATTTTTGTGTCGTCTGCAAATTTAACAAGTTTGCTTACTATACCAGAATCTAAATCATTAATATAGATTAGGAATAGCAGAGGACCTAATACTGATCCCTGTGGTACACCACGGGTTATCTCACTCCATTTTGAGGTTTCTCCTCTAATCAGTACTTTCTGTTTTCTACATGTTAACCACTTCCTAATCCATGTGCATGCATTTCCTTGAATCCCTACTGCATTCAGTTTGAGAATTAATCTTTTATGCAGGACTTTGTCAAAAGCTTTCTGGAAATCTAAATAAACAATGTCGTATACTTTGCAATTATCCATTGTCAATGTTGCATCCTCAAAAAAGTCAAGCAGGTTAGTTAGACACGATCTCCCTTTCCTAAAACCATGCTGACTAATTTTCCGGAAGAAATGTTTTATGTGGCATAAACCACTAAAAGTGTTGAATCGGTCAGAAAACAATCCAGATAATTATTTTTACTGATTCAACACGTATCGTTTTGTTTTTTATCCCATACAGAAAGCTTTTTTTTGTTTGTTTGTTTATTGTTATTTTTAATAGAAAAGAATCACCGTTGTTGGTGTCCTGTTAGGATTGAAATTTCAAACATGCTGCTTTGTAATTGTAACATCTTAATAATTATCAACACTTCAAAGCATTTCTCAGAACAAAGATCCGTTCTCTCGGCGTCAATGTGGTCTTAAAATCACATCCACTTATTGGGCGTGTCTTTACCACATTATATACAATATACAGAAAGAGTACCCTTATCTATGGGTTTGAAGAGAAAGAAAAATTTTAATGTTCATTAAAAATCAATCTACATATCTTTAAATAGTCTTTTATCAACGTTGTTAACCCAAGCTTAGCTTTTCATCCATTGGGGCTCATGCGTACTTAAAAATGTGTGGGGTTTTATGGTAACGAACGAACAACATGGACTGTGGAACCTCTTGTGTCTATGTTTGTTTCTGTGGGAGATATTTTTTGTGTTGGACGAACGCAGTGGACAATTAAATATGGCTGCAGTTATTCTTTCTAAAGCTTGTGATAGCAATCCCGCCACTCCAGGAACCCAGCCTATACAGGTAAAATTACCATAAACGTAATTATATTGATGTCTTTAGTTTGTCTAAAATAATTAATCATAGATGGAAAGTGAAAACAATTGTGAAAGTTTTGACAGAATGACCGAGCTGTTCCAAGTTCTTTTTTTTTTTTAATTACCCCACTAATTTGAGTTTCAGACTCAGTTTGGCACATTTTGGGCAGGTAATTCGTTGAATTTTTAAAATATAAAGAACGGCTTCTTTTATTTATTTTCCTTTTGTCTTCCGTTATGTCAGATGTTAAGTACAACTCTGTACTAGTACAAAATTCAGTGGTGTGCAGAGAGATAGGGCGGGGAAATTAAGCGTTGCAGTTGGTTTTTAATGTTATTTGTTTAATAAAATAAAATAATCAGATGTGTGTATTATTAATGTATCTTTAGGTATCGTAACACAATGTTGACTGAATTTAAGTTGACTATTTTGAATTTTATAAATAAGCAAATGTGCCGCCGTCTGATAATATGATGGAACTGGAATACGTAACAGAAGAAGCATTAGAGCGGTGCAATACGATATATATATATATATATATATATATATATATATATATATATATATATATATATATATACACACACTGCTCCTTCATTAACTCCCAGAAAGTTCTGTACAACTTCAGTGATCAACACATTATGGGGTCGCGATAGCATACTGATTTGACTTAGCTGTGTTCACACTGGTTCAGTTAGAGGGTTTGGTTCGTTTGCTAAACCAATGTGAACAATTGTTGGACTCGGTCATTTTGCACATAGGAAACGAACTAATACAAGGCAACACCACTCGGAAGTAAACATTTTGCGCGTAGTTTAGTTCATATTCTGAGGAAACAAGTAGAGAGAAAACTGAGTGATTCGGTTCCAGCTAATTTTATTTCTAAGAGTATTATTATTACCCATTTTTTATTTATTTATTTTTGCTTAAGAAAATTTTATACGGAAATTTGTTTACGCACGAAAGTAAATACTAAGGCTAAATTGCATAAGCAGATTATTTTCCCATTTTCTTAAACCAAATTCACATGTATGATCTTATTTTTCCTAAAACACCGCCAAAATTAATGAAGCTGCGTTAGTGGATAAACACAACTTGTATTAGTCCTCATTTATTTAATTGACACACAAAACACATACTGTACATTCGTTTATAGGACCAAAGGTGTAAATTGAATCAGAACTGCTTATTACATATTTCAGGTATAGCCTAAAAGCTTAATTTCCTTAAGAAGACAATCATGGCCAGTAGTCGTGTGCAAAATTATACAATGGAGCAAAAACTTTATTTCATAGTGTACAAAATATTTAATTGAAACTATGGAGGCCGAAAGGATCCACAGGAATTCTGCATCGCACAACTGCATGGAATACACCTGTAAGCAGATTTAATGCTGAGAAGCGGCCAGATACAGCAGCAAATTTAAAAACTCTGGAAGTTAAAAAGGCTGAAAGTAGAGACACTGGATAGTCATACTGGAATTATTATTTTATAAAATAGGCATGCCTTATGTTGAGTAAGGAGGAAACTGGTTTTGACACATGTTTTTTTTTCCACCCCAGAAGATTTAAACTCATTTTGTGTCAATATTGGTACTGTTGGTAGTTCTCCTGTCATGCACCTGTGTCCATTTTCCCTCTTAGCACATGCTTAAACCATGCAAAAATGTGTCAATTTTCATTGTAAAACTAGGCACTAAAGTCTGACAGAAGGACTGATTGATATAAAAAAGAATGACAGAATAACTTAATACCACTTAATTTACCAAAATGAAATAATTTATTATGGATGCGGGAAAAACACATTAACAATACGCTATGCAGCGTCAACCTAGAAATCTGTCTGTGAACTTAATTTTTTTTATTCCATTATGAATCTATACAAATGGGAAATACATAAATATAATGTTTTTGTGTCAGAGTATAGATAAAAAATACATTATCATTGTATTACAGACTTAATAAAAGTTCAAATGCAACGGAAGTGAAACATAACGGTTCTGTTTTGCAAAACAAATAATAAAAAAATAATACTAAATTTACTATTTAAGAACACGGTATATATACAGTTCCGGCAGTGTCTAAATCAGATTGGCAGATTTTACCCAAATTGAAGTTAAAGTAGATGAGTCAGAGGTGAAAGTAACTTGAATTTCTTACCGGTGTAGTGTAGTTTTCAGGTATGAGTTAAAAAGTGGTAGGCCTACTCGGCCTACTCGGCACACTGCACTTGCTCGCGCATGCCTAAACAACTTCTGCTAAGAAAGCAGGGAAGCGCCCATTTAGATCTGGTATGTTATGCTGTTTTTGGTCTTTTACATCTTTTTAAATTGAATTTATCATGTTTTCAAGTCTTTTACATTGTTTTTAATATCATTTATCACATTTTTCCACCATTATGAAAATAGTATCAGAAGGATTCCGGAAAGCAAGTGTAAACACACCTCTAGATTGCTGTAGCCAATGCTGTTCCATATCACCTTTTCTGTACTGAACACAGGACCGTTTCAGCAGTATACTTTAATTGACAGCTACCGGTAAGCCGCGACTACCTTTCAAAATGTGAATGTTGGAAGTGAGGCCCTTCCTGTGTAATTCGGGCATTTGTGGTGTATACCTCCCTTTAACAATCTCAGCTTTCTCAGAAAAATTGTTCTTAAATTGATTTGCAATTGATTTGATGACTTTTTTTTAATTTGTAAAAGCAATTCTAAATATTACTTCGAAGTTCTCAATATAATTCTCAATAACGGTCTCCATAATATTAGCACTATCGCATGAAATTGAGCTATTCTTACAAAAAAAATATGTAAAAAAAAAAAAAAATTAATCTGTGATCAACTCTTTAGTTTATTATTCGGTCCAATTAATCGGACAAGCTCTTTTTTTTAAATTTATTTATATATATATATATATATATATACACACACACACACACAGTACCAGTCAAAAGTTTGAGTACACCTGCTTGAAACCAGGTTTTTCATGATTATCTATGCTTTTAACTGTATAAACTTGTCTATAAACACTTAATATTTAATTATATGATACGTGTACTTTTTTTTAAATGAAAATGTAAATCTTGTCAATTTTAATGAAATGGTCACCCAAAGCAAGGGGATTTCAGTCTGAAGCCCAAGTCAGTTAAAAGTCTGAAATGTGTATAACACGGTGTTAGAACACTGGCCTAAGTATAAAAGTGTCATTGTTAGATGTTCTCTGAGTTAACTAGCATGTTACCTAATTAACCTTTTGTCACCAATTATTGTTAACAGGTGAGGGTCCATGATTACTATAAATATAGGTAGCATAGGCACAAGTTTGTCATTCCTGAATGTAAGGGAGCAGAAAATGGCAAAATATGCTCAGTTAAGCAAAGAAAAAAGACTGTAATTACTTTAAGAAATGAAGGTCAATCTTTAAGACAAATCGCAAGAACTTTGCAAGTGTCTGTAACTGCTGTGGGCAAGACCATCAAACGATTTGAAGAAACTGGCACTCATGAGGACCGAACAAGGTCAGGCAGGCCAAGGGTGACCTCAGAATCAGAGAACAAGTTCATTCGAGTCACAAGTCTGCGAAACCGGCGATTAACTGCCCCTGAAATACAAGCTCAGCTAAATGCTACTAGAAGTACAGATGTTTCAACATCAGCTGTTCAGAGGAGATTGCGTGAAGCTGGCCTAACTGGAAGAATTGCTGCAAAGAAACCATTGTTAAGAGTGCAGAATAAGAGGAAGAGACTTGCCTGGGCCAAAAAACACAGAAACTGGACGTTTGAGGAGTGGAAGTCGGTCTTATGGACCGATGAGTCAAAATTTGAAATATTTGGATCCAACCGCAGAGATTTGTAAGACGCAGAGAGGGTGAGCGCATGAGTTCTGCATGTGTGGTTCCCACTGTCAAGCATGGAGGAGGCAGTGTCGGGTCTGGGGTTGCTTTGCTGGTGACAGAGTTGATGATCTTTACCAAGTCCATGGCAAGCTCAACCAGCATGGCTATCATAGCATACTTCAGAGGCATGCCATTCCATCAGGATTACGGCTAGTTGGGCAGTCCTTCATTCTTCAGCAAGATAATGACCCGAAACACACCTCAAAGTTGTGCAAGAACTATCTGGCGAAGAAGGAAAGTGAAGGACAACTCAATCTAATGACCTGGCCTGCCCAGTCTCCAGACCTCAATCCCATAGAACTTGTATGGGACGAACTGGACAGAAGAGTCAAAGCAAAGCTACCCACAAGTGCCCTACATCTCTGGGAATTGCTGCAGAAGAGCTGGGAAGACGTCGGGTGATTTCCTGCTGAAACTTGCTAACCGAATGGAGGCTGTTATTAAGACAAAGGGTGGCTATTTTGAGGAATCCAAGATTTAGAGACAATTTTCAATTTTCTTGAACATTGCTTTGATACTGCTTATGTTTTGTTTTGTATATTGTAACATGTGTTTTCATTTTCAAGTATTTACAGAAACGTATACGACGTAAAACATTGTCAATTATGAAAAAAACCTAGTTTCCAGCAAGTGTACTCAAACTAATATATATATATATAATTACTCATGGATAATTAAATACAAAGGCGAATTTAACAAGTTAAACATACCTTGTGTGTCCTCTTCTGTCAAAATTTCAATGCAACTGTGCTTGCAACAACGTCATGTGTAGTATTTTGTAATTAATTATATCCTGATGCAACTATCACTGACACTGTTACCTGCTCCATTATTGAATTGTATTTTGTCATACTTGTACTTGCTAGAACCAAAGTCATTGTATTTATCTTGCTCTTAATTGTATGATTACTTGTACTGTGATTCTTGAAATGTATTTGTTTACGACTGTAAGTCGCCCTGGATAAGGGCGTCTGCTAAGAAATAAATAATAATAATAGTAAAGTGTTTCTCCTTCTCAAATGTGACGTTTTTCTTTTTGGGTCACTGTAGAGGTGGAGTTAGAGGCTTATAAGCTTATTATAGAGGCTTATTCTATAGGTTATAAGGGTACCAGGCTTGGGGTGTGAGGCGTGTGACGTCCGTCTTGCAAGTATACTCTTCTCGGGAGACGAGGCGAAGAGGCACAGGAGCCTTGCAGAGCCTGTTCTGCTAAAACAAACCTGAAAACTAACTTCACACGCGCAATTATGATATATTTTTTCCAATTTTGTAGGCCCGGCGGCTGCCTTTTTTGACCCGTCGGGCCTGTAGAATGGTAGGGGAACCACTACTTCAGATGTTTGTGACGTATTCAATAACAAAAAAAAAAACTAATTACATCCGACTGTTTCTCCTTTAGTTATACTATTTTTACAGTGTTTTGAATACAGCCGTCAGAGACTGCTGCGAGGCTTCTAGGTATGAGAATATCTCCGGTCTTTCTAGTGTCAACAGTTCCTTTGTTTTTTTTTGTTGCAGTAAAACCTTTTATATAAACTAAATGCACATGTCAACATACAATTTACTTTCGCCAGTGTGTGTGTGTGGATTGAATCGTCTGCCCAAATGTTGATATATAACGGCTGATGCATTTTTTCCGTCTTTCCTGTTTTTGTACATCAAAAAATTTAGTATGATAATATTTTGTTAATTATTATAATGTTAGGTTGAAAATGAAGAAAATTCCAATGATGGAAGCCAGGCACCAAAGCGTCGACGGATGGGGTCAGGGGATAGCTCTAGAAGCTGTGACACTTCCAGCCAAGACCAAAGGTACACAGAACTTACTTTATTTATTTGTTGATGTGGAGGGGAGGAGGAAAGCAAGTCTGGAACAGCAACCCATGCTTCCAGGTCAAGATTTAAAAAATTGCAATTTCTGGCCAAAACACAACACAAGAACAGCCAAGTTAGATTATAGGGACTCAGCTATATAACCATGTGATCTCTACAAAATTTCGATTCCACTACAAAATCAAATCCAATTCTGATTTCTCGACTCTTATCAGCCCTTAATGACCGAAGCAGATTAAGCAGGTAACAAATTAAATATTAGTGAAACAACAATCTACTTAAATGCATGAACAGTTTCTGTTTCTGTTTCTGTTTCTTCTTTTTTTTTTTTTTTGTCTTTGAGGCAATCCTTTTTTTTTTTTTCCCAGCTCTACATACTTCCCAGCAGAAAATCTAATAGAATACAAATGGCCGGCTGATGACACTGGAGAGTATTACATGCTACAGGAACAAGTCAGTGAATATCTGGGAGTGACATCATTTAAACGCAAATATCCAGGTAACTTCAAATACTTTTAAAGGGAACTTGACTAGGAACATTTTGTGTACTTGTGTTGTAATTGAACACACAACCACCACTTGAGTTCAGAAATATTTGACATTTTTCACCTAAACCTGAGGCACAGTCGCATCATTATTTCAGTGCTTTACAGATCTCCATATCTTATTAATAGTTAATTCTGTAAAGCTGTTGTACACCAAGGTCATGGAAGTGTTAGAAATGTTTGTTTTTACTTAAAGATCCAGTGTCATAGTTTAACCTTCATAGTGTTGTACATCCATTCCTTTTCAATTATAAACAATTTTGCCGTACCTTAAGTTTTTGTGCTTTGTTTTGCTTTTCTTGTTTTCTCATTTCTTGAGCAAATTCTTCGTTCATTTTTGATTTACAATTCCAGCCGCCAAATTGCACCTTAAAATAACACCAGCCTTGTTTTCAAAAGACTGCAGGAAGCAAGATTTAAGTGATCACTGCAGTAGATTACCCACTCTGTCAAATACTGCCACCTTGTCAGTGTAAGAGAACGACATTCAGGTGTAAAAGTTAGCTTGGAAGAACTCTTGAGTGAGAATAAAAGGTGCATAAACTGACTTTTTGTGGTGTGCTATGATCTCTTGCTCTACTTCTGCGTTTATATAAATTAATAAGAAACGTTTGCTGTTTTCCTCAAAATGTATTCTACATGTAATGTCAGTTTTAAGAGCTCTACACAGTCCTTGTACTGGAAATGTAACAAGGAATTTTTGCCGTTGGCCCGGCTGTTTAGTGCAGTGGAAACAAGCTTTATTCCACACAAAGACGATGCGAAAAGAGACGTGTGTCTGATGACTTAATTCTTTTTATATACTGTAACTTTTGTACTAACTATAAACTATTTTCTTTCAGATTTGGAAAGAAGAGATCTGTCCCATAAAGAGAAACTATACCTTCGAGAACTGAATGTCATTACAGAAACACAGTGTACATTGGGTAAAACAAATTAATTTTGTGATCCAGTGCAATTTAAGCCTAGCTATCTGGACATTTATTTGTCTAATAGAGTAAGGTAGGATAAATATTTAAAAAAAAAAAAATTTATCTAAGATTAAGGGAGAATGGCCTTGCTGTGGCATGTTGAGTCAATAGATGTATTTGAATGAGGGAATTCAATTATTATAGAGGAACACACCACAGCAAGGCCATTATCACTATTATACTACAACTTTTTAAAGAAAAGGTTTCTGGTAGCATACGAGTATCGCTCAATTCAAGGCAAACCATGAGCTGCTTCTGTTTTTTTTGTTTTTGTTTCAGATTTGATCTATTTTCTTACGTTTTTCAACTTTCTGTGCTCAGCTACATTTTGTGAAGCCTTGTATTTGCTTTCCAATGAAGCACCATGCATTCAGCCAAGTTTATGAATTCCAGGTGCTAACCCCCTTTTTTACTTTAATCCACTCTCTCCAAGCTCTGTAGCGCAGCACAGGTGAGCGCTACTTTTCCTCTTGTTAAAAGTACCTCGGATTGTATGTGGGAGTATATTAGTCCATTTAACTGAAAATATTTGGTAAAACTAAACTACAATAGAGTAGGTCCTCGGTACTATCCCGTGAAACACCTTGTTGTCTTATTCTGATGCCCTGTCAGTAATAAATACTATCAGAAATAGTATGCTGCATGTTTTGTTTGTCCACTTACAATACCGTAAGTCTATATAGCGTTGGGTTATTATCTTAACTCTGTTTCCCTGAAATAGAAATGTAACCATTACCTAATGGGTGTTTACCTTCTAAAGACCCTGAAACAGTGCTCTGTTGAGCTGGAAAAGCTCCACACAGGCAGCTATTCTCCACACTCGTCCGACAGAGCAGACAGCATTGACCTGGAGTCCAAGCGCACTCCCACATAGGAGGCTTTCTGTGAAGGTGTGAGCGGGCTCTTTGCATGATTCACAGACGGGCCCAACCGATGAAGATGGCCAGTGATGAGCTCCGTGTGGGCCTCTGCCTGTGCTGGAGATTGGGCACAAATGAGACAGTTGTCCAGGTAATTGAGCACTCTGATGTTTCTGAGTCTCATTTGGGCCAGGGTAGCTTCCATGCACTTTGAAAAGAGATGGGGAGCAAGAGAGAGGCCAAATGGCAGTACACGGAAATCGTATGCCGTCCCTTGAAAATGCAATCCGCAGGTACCTCCTGTGCCCTGATCTTATGGGTATGTGGAAATACTCGTCCTTGAGGTCCACCGCGGTGAACCTGTTGCCTGGCCTAATTGACTGCAACAGCTGTTGCATGGTCAACATTTTGAACCTCCGTTGACTCAGATACAGGTTGACCTGTTTCTGGTCGAGGATTGGTCTGAGGCCACCATACCACTTAGGCACCAGGAACTACCTGGAGTAGAACCCTTTCTTCAAATGGAGAGGGTCTACCATGCAAATAGCTTGCTTTTGCAGCAGAGCTGCCACCTCCTGATACAGTACCGCAGCATCTGTGACTAACTTTGTAGTCACACCCCGAAAGGGAGGGGGACTGTGTCTGAATTGCAAATAGCCCGTCTGAACAGTAATAAGCACCCAGATGTCTGTGGTGCAATGATGCCAATACTCCAGGTGGCTCCATGAAAAGGGGCCCTGAGCTTGTGGCAGTAAACTGCTAGGGCTGGTGCTGGGCTTGTGGCTTAACCTGAGGCTTTTGTCTCTGCGCCTGGCGGCGGAACTTATGAAAACCCCCTCTGGCTGTAGTTGCAGCCGGCTGTGCCGGTCTATGAGGCTGCTGGGGCCTTGGGCACTAGTTCGCCGCTGGTTTGCGCACTGGGGGTGGCCTCTTGGGAAGCAGATGCACCAGCTCATTTGTGGACTCCCATGTGCGGTGAGAATGCGGCAGCATCTCATCCACCGCAGAACCAAAGGTATGCCCTGGTGTAATGGGGGCATCTAACAGCGGTGCATTATCCCCATCAGACACTCGTGTCTGGGAAAGCCAAAGCTGCCATTTTGCAGCTATCAGAGCAGCAAGATTCCTGCCCACAGCCTGCCTGTTCAGCTTGTAGATACGGCGCAAGTTTCTATGCTCCTGTAGCTACTGTGGTGAGGGTCTGTGACTGAGAAATAAACAGGCCTGGTAGAGCTGTAGCCGGGTGACCCCAGGACGATGGGACTTCATAGAGAAAATGGTGCACTTGTGGGGACTCGGGAGAGGGAGCAGGCTCATCCTCAAAGATGGACTGTTTCCTTGTCTCATTTGCAGGCCGGGGCACTTGCAAAATTGCAGTGGCACTCTTAATCAATGGCAGAAGCTCTGCCAACAGGAAGAGATTAACTGCAGGTAATGCGCTGTCTGAATCCACCTCGGAGGAGGAGAAAACCAGCTCCGCTTCGCGCTCACGCAGCAGCTCTGCAAGTACTGTTCCCTGATGGGAAACTGCTGCACAGAGTTTCTCCAGCTGCTTGGAGTCTGCTGATCCCTTGGACCGGTGACTCTTTCTCTTCCTCTTCCTTGGAGGAGGAGAAGGAGTGGCAGAGGATGAGGAGGAAGACTGTAAATACAGCTTTCTACGTGGGCTTTTTCCCCAGGCAATTCTCCTCCTCTTCCTTGGCACATAGCCATCTGAAGAGGACGGAGCCACCTCTTTAACAGACGACGGGGGATAGCCCTGTCCTGGTGGAATGAACATGGAGCGCTCTGCAGAGACACACGCTTCTCCAATGTATGCTTAGAGAAACTCGCACAAAACTCACAGAAGCTACGGTCAGTGAGTGCCTGTTTGGCATGCTCTGGCTCCAGACAGGAAGAGCACCTGCTGTGCTTATCCTCAACTGGGTGACTGGCCTTGCATATGTCACAGGGATAAAATCCAGGCCTTCACAGCCTTCTTAATGGTGCTGCAAGCAGGCATCAAGACGACAACGAGATACAGTAGGAGAGACTGCAAACAGTCTGTGCCGAAGCACATATCTCGGTCAGCACACAGCTGCTGGGCCCATATTCATAAAACTTACCCCTTTATCGTGCTAGTAATAGTGTTTAACATGACAGTATTTCATTGTGTGATGCATAAACGCCATTCACCGTCAAAAAACATCAGTCATCACGTTAGAATAACTAGCCCTTGGAGACCATTTTTCTCATTAGCATATTATTCGTCTGATTTCATAAATCTGTATTGTGCCTTTAATTGACCCTTACCGGCATCATAATTAACACGTGCCTCAGACCAGGCGGAGAATGAGATGCGTCTTAACAGTATTTAAGCCAATACTACTAATAAACAACATCTGTTTAATTATCGAATAATTACGTAATTACGTAAGGGTTTTTTAAAATTTGTAACGCATACGTTAAATTGCATTGTTAACTCGTCTGAACAGGATAGGTTACTTACTGGTTGGAAAACATAAATCACGTTTGTAGAAAATGCCAGGCTTGGTGTGCTTGTGTGTACTGTACATCAAGAGGAGGGAGATATCTTGGAACATGATCCTCCCAGAAGAGTGAAGACCCTGCAGATTTGAGCTGCGACTTGCTCTGGATTGCTCTGATGATGTGATTCGTAGCAGGTATTGATTTAACAGGAGCACACGTATTAATGTGTATTAACTCGGTGCATGATTAGGATTCTTATGAAGAGTCGAACTGCATGAAACAAGGCTGTCCTCATATTAATGCGTATTAACTTGATTAGGATTCTTATGTTGGCAAGTTTTGCAGGTAAACTCACTATTTTTCGTTCCTGTATAATGATCACTGCCGTGCGCAGAAAGCTGGACTACTTAGCTTTACATGTTTTTCATAGCATTACATCTACCGATAGAGACTCAAGTCATTTTAAAGTAAATGATATAATTTATATACTATTAAGCCTCCCAACACCTACGTGTGTTTTACTATTTACAGCTATGGCCAAAAGTGTTGCATCACCCTATAGAACGAACTAAGTAATTTTGCTTCATAAAGTTGAAAGAAACCTGCTGAATAATGTTACGTTAACATATTGATTTTCATACCGCTTTGTAGTTTTCCATATACTGTATTTAACGATAAACTGACAAATTGAAAAATGAAATTCTGAAGTCTAACATGAAATACTATACTACTATTATATGGCTTCCGGTAGACTTTTGTGACATTGTGTAGTTTCTTTGATTACAAGATGTTAAATAAAGTATTACATTATGTTCATATAGAGTTTTGTTTTAAATTGTCTCAATGCTAAAATTCTAGGTGATGCAAAACTTTTGGCCATAGCTGTATATTGAAAAATACATACAGTATTCGTGTCAAACGGAATTGTTAGTTAGTTCAACTTGACTACTGAACTTCAAGAAGTTGTTTTTAATAACTACAAATAAATTGCAATACATATGTAGTGTTTTCTAATCTAATATGTAGTATTGTATGACAGGCAGGATTTTTCAAGTTAGCTGTATTCATTTCTTTTAGTTTAAAAAGCTTTTTGTATGGTTTGTAAATTTCTCAAATCTGTTTATGAGAAACAGATTTGAGATGTTATTGTATGTATTGTATAGATGTAAAGATTTAAATGTAATATAATGAGAAATAACCAGAGCTTGCTGACGCTCCAGCGCCTTCTGTACCTTCTTGTGCGCTGCAAAGGAAACGTGTGCTTTCCTTTCCTTCTCAACCAAGTTAAATCTCATGAACTGTGACAACACCTCACATTTCTGGTGGTTACAGTTGTTTTTCAAGAAGGCATGTGCATATAAGCTGTATGTGCAATTATTATTATTTTTAAAACTGACATCTCTCTTTCTGACAACCAGCCTGTCTCCAGACATGTTCTGTATAACGTGACGGTGTAAACAGACAGTGTATGCCACTGACGTCTTAAGTAGGGGATACGGCTCATTGCATACCTCTGAATATTGGTTTGATCAAATCTTGCGGTAACAATCCGTAATGATAAATCACATCTAAACCCATTAATGGCTGATAAAATAACCAGGCAGTAGTTTTTATAAATCGCGTTAAATGCTGTCCGGTAATTTTTTTTTTTTTAATGGCTGGAAATTACCGCCATCTTTTATGAATAAGGCCCAATGAATTTAAAGAAAACAGTACATCTTATAAATTATCCAATTAAAAATCGCCTTTTGCCATTTCCACCAAATTTGTGGCAATATATTAATGATTTCCATTACATGAGAGTAGATGTTAAAACTTCATGCTGATTTGAACTTGGCTCTTGCCAAGATAAGCACCAACTAAGACGTAGCGTCACAGTAAACTAATGTGATCCATATGTGTCTCCATCCATTTGCGCTTCCTTCCATATGATGATGTAGATATCCTTCTGTCTGGTGTTGATGGCTGAAGTGTAATGCTGGCTCCAGGGATCAGCTTATTTTGCCTCCCTAGCGCATCAGCACACACAACGGCCGCGATGCTGGCTCGAGGATCAACCATAGTGCGGTCTCCCCAGCGCATCAGCATGACAACCGTCTGGATTGAGCTAAGTAGGGTACATCTCTGGGGTCTTCAAGTGGGCACCTTCCATCCTCGGTGTTTCGCCGACTAGCCCACGACACCTCAAGAGGGCTCGACGGTGATTCTGGCGTCCCAGCATCACCCCCTCCGTCCCCCACTCAACTCAGCCCAGCTTACTTACCTGTATATATCAGCCTTTCTTTCTTTCTATTGTGCTTGAGATCCCCAGCCAGAATCTTTCCGTCTCAACCACAGCCAGTTGCTGCTCCTCTCTGCTGCTTCAGATAAGTTCTTCACTGTGCGACGCAACTCTTGGCCATTGAATCCGACATCTCTGAGAAACCGGGTTGTAGAGTGTGCCACAAATCCTCGACATCCCACTATAAATAATAATAAATTTAAATAATAAAATAATAAAAAAATTTAAAAAGGTACCTTGTTAATACAAACTGAATTGTGTTACAGTGAACATTGTCTGTCTCAAGAAGTCGGCATAGGGTTAGGGTTCAGGGCTGAAAACTGGGGCAGTTTTGGGGCGCCTGGTAACCCTAACTCGGCAGCACTCAACAAGTCTGTTTGCACCACAGAAGAAAATATCTTGCTGCCATATTTGCAATTTTTCTTATTCTTGTTGTTTTTTTTTGTGTGTGATTCATGTCTGAATAGATGTTATCCTGAAGTTGATTGGCAACTCTTGTAATTACGCTGTGAATATGAAGTCATTACAAGTGACAATGTTGGCATGACTAGGTACTACTGTAAAATTACTAGCTCATATGTAGAAAATACGTAGGTCATTTACATTTATTTAGAACACATACTATTTTATGTATTTTGATTGGTCCAAATCAGTGTGTACTAAATATTGGAACATGTACTGAATAACGTCTTTTTGATCATGTTGGCCTTCCATACATTTATATTTGTCTAGCAGAAATGTAGAAGAGTTCAGTATAGTGTGCCGGTTAGTACTTAAGACTTAACACAAATGAGCTATTCGAGGAACTGAATCTATTTACCGGTATATTCCATTAATTTAAGTCCTGATGAAATGACTCGGATCTGAACTGCACACGCTGCAGAGCAGTGTGCGGATGCAGTTATGGTCTCCGCTGGCTAGTTCGTAAAGACAAGATCAACAAAGTGCCAGTTTAATTATTGTTCTTAGGGAAGGGGAATTTGACATGTATTGACAAAAAAGTTGCATCTGTGGTCCTGATTATTCTAAATTAGTTTTAAGGTGCAATAATCATTACATTATGTGCTTTAAAACAAAGCCCTTGTTTAACATATAGAGAAACAGGCTACCCATTAGCACCTCTGTCATGCAACAAGTGAATCTTATGCACAGAACAGCAAAGCGCCTGTCATGGTGAAATACATCGAAGGCAAGAGACACCAGGGAGCAGACAGAAAAGCTACAAAAATACCCATTCTGTGTTAATTTTACAGGCAAATTGACATGCGGTACAGAAACTCGTGGTTTGCTTTTAATTGGTGGATACTTGTGTGTGGTCATGAACTTTTCCTTTTAAAATTGTTAATTTACCTTTTGTTTGTCTAAAATAACCATTGTAGTCCACTGAAAGCAAAACTTTTTGAAAGCAGGACTCAAGCATCTGTGTGGGGTGTTTATATCCGTTAGCAGAGGTTTTAGAACAGGTGCCATACGTTTGTGTAGTCTTTTCTGTTATTGAGCAATAATGGAACATCTGACCTCCATAGAAAACAATGGGAGAGCAGTGTCTGGCTGTTACATAATTATCAATACATTACTAAAGTGATAGGGTAACAGATATTGTTGAGAAAATATTGTAGAGTTCTTGGTACTAGTACTACCAGATGCCCTGTTTTAAAATGAAAATACATGTTTGCTATAACGTGTTTCTTTCAAAACTGCACATGTAAGACCTGTTTAATGGATGGATGTGCATGAAAATATATGGATCTATTTTGTTAGCTACAATTTAATTTAACCAAATTGAGATCAGTCGTCTACTAGGAACTGGCCGAATGGCCTCTTCATTTGTAAATTTTTGTTTTATTGGTCAGACCTGTGTATCTTCGTTTAATTATTATAATTTATTTTTCTAGGGCTAACTGCTGTTCGAAGTGATGAAGTAATCGACCTCATGATCAAAGAGTACCCGGCTAAACATGGTGAATATTCAGTTATTCTACAAGAAAGAGAGCGTCAGAGAATCACAAAAGAGTACTCTGTAAGTATATAAAATCAGATATTTGTTGCAGGTTGTTCTCATTTAATATGATGAATGGCCTACATTAAAGACAAATGTAAGGTATTCTTATTCCATAATAAAGTATCCCTGTAAGAGAAGTTAAGTAAATGAAGTAAATCTGCAGCTGCAACTGAAGATACTTCATATACTGAATTCCTTTGAATATAAGAGGCCAAATTTTCCACCCTCAACTTGAGGAAACAATCAAATAAAGATGCATGTACGCATACAAGAAAACAATGTATGGAGGCAGTTTGCAGCCGTCTGCTGTCACACAGAGCATTACAGTTATGCGCTGCTTCTCATTTCCAGTTGTGATTACTCACACATGTTTTCTCTCTTTTTGTGAACTGTGGTATTGCTTGGCAAGTAGAAAAATACGGAGGTCTGATTAGAACTGAGCCTAATAATGAAACGCTGCTGCCATGGTAAACAGGAAGGCTTGCCTGGAGCTGAGCTGATCGGGAGGTCCTGATTGGCTGGGGGGCGTGCCCAGGGAGCCTACACCTGCTTATGACAGAATCGCCGTTTCGAGGCTACTGCACCATGGCCATAGCTACACAAGCTGGCGCTGAGCAAAGCTTGCTTTGTTTACATTGAAGAGGAGAGCGTCCGCTCTCCAGGATAACTACTACAGAACCCTTCAACTGCCAGTCAGTCTCGTTGCTGTTTGTGTACTTGGGCAGTCACGTCTTCTGTTGGCGATTTTTAATACACACATCATTATGCTGTACTCTAATTTAAGCTGCAGTTTTTTTCAAAAAAAAAGGAATTTATTCGAAGGAATACGGTATTCTGTAGGTGTTACAATTTTGTAACAGCTGCACTTGATTGTTCTGTTAGGATGCATACATTCTTTTCTATGATTTTAAAATCAGTAATCCATAACATATAGTAAGTATACTTTTAATATTGCCTTACTGTATGTTACCAACACAGCAGGACATGGGGGGAATTTTGAATGCGCTAAGGGGGCAGATAGCCGAAATGCCATTAATGAGCATTTCTATAAAGCAGGTCATATTTTTGAACAGTGATGCCTCTAATTTTGAACTTCTATGCTACTACGATAGTAACAGTCTATCCTCCCCATGTTCATCCAGCTTTCCATTTTGTTCTAACTGATATTTTAAATTCTCTGCAAGCTATTGACTGTAAGAAGCTGGTAGGTCCTGATGACCTAGATCCGTTTTTGTTGAAAATTGCTGCTGTAGTTATTGCAGAACCTATTACTTATATTTATAGTCTTTTTCAATTGAGTCAAATGAACTGCCTAATGTCTGGAAATCACCCAATGTTACTCTTCTCTTAAAAGTTGACCTGATGAGGAAAGTGATCCTGCTCTGTTCCATTGTCCATAGGTCTTACCAGCCAATCTTGCTTTGTTCCACACTCTCCCATCTCATCCATTCTCCCTGCTTGGCCTGGGAAACGGCCTTTTACGCACCTCATCCTCTCCTCCTGCTTTTGCACCTCGTTGACTACCAGCTTCCTCCATTGAGCTGGGGTTGCCTTGTGCCATGTAGGAGGAGCAGAACTGAGACCAAGACCCCCTCTTCCATGCTGAACTTGCCCCATGATATCACTGATTCGAAGGGCAGCCTTTGCATTTTCCACGGCTTTCTTTGCCGCCCACTCTTTCCAGTTTTCAACACAAGTGCTGACTCCCTTATGCATTTGTCGCGTGCCTCTACTAATGTCATTTCCAGTCGGACCTTGGCGCACTTAAACTCCTCGGTTAGAGCAGAGACTGGTAGCTGCAGTATTCCTTTACCATAAAGTCCCACTCTGCTGAGGCAGCGTGGAACTCCCAACCATTTCCTGATGTATGAACTGATTAAAGCTTCCAGCTTCTCTACTGTTGTCAAAGAAACCTTGTACACAGTCAGTGGCCACAGCAACCTTGGCAGTAGACCAAACTGAAAGCACCAGTTTTAGTTTGCCTGGTAAAGCGCTGCTGTCTATGCTCTTCAACCTTTCCACTGCTTGTTGTCTAACTTCTCCCACACAAACTGTGTCCTTTAGATCCCCGTCGTACCATCTCCCAAGACTCTTCACTGGCTTCTCAGACACTGTTGGTATTGCCTCACCATTTACCTTTAATTATAGAGATGCTCCTTGATTTAGTGGGCTTGAATTGCATTTGTGCCCATTCAATGTTATTGGTTAATTTGCCCAATAACCGATTTAGTGCAGGCTACTGTTGTAGTCATGGTGGTCATGTAATCCATGTATGCTCGAATTGGTGGTAGTCGCATTCCAGAAGCTAAGCGCTCTCCTCGCACTACCCATTTTGATGCCCTAATGATTACTTCCATTGCCATGGTAAAAGCCAGAGGAGAAATGGTGCATCCTGCCATTATTCCAACTTCTAGGCATTGCCATGTAGTGCTGAATTCTGAAGTTGAAAAATTAAATTGCAATTCTCCAAAGTAGGCTTTCACTAAATTTGTTATTGTCATCGGTACACTGAAAAAATCAAATGCTGCCCAATGAAGTTCATGTGGCACTGAACCATATGCATCAGCCAAATCCAGGAATGTCACATGGAGCTCCTTCCTCTCCTTTTTAACTGATTGAATTTGTTGCCAAATCACAGTGATCTGGAAAACCTGGAATGCCCGCTTTTTGTACTGAAGTGTCAATGAAGCAGTTCTTTAATAGGTAAGTTGACAATCTCTGAGCAATAATGCTGAAGAAAATCTTGCCATCTATGTTTAATAGGAAAATAGGGCGAAACTGACTGATGCTTGTAGAATCTTTTTCTTTAGGTATAAACACCTGCTCGGCGCCATGCTCTTGGTACAACCTGTTTTTCCCATGCCATTCATCAATTTTCACAGGATTTGTAGAACTCCTGAAGCACTCTCGTACACTCTGTACGGAACTCCATTAGGCCCTGGAGATGATGAATCCCTTGCTTTTTTCACAGCTTGCTCTACTTCTTTCCACTTAGGTGCACAGTCCTCCATTTGGTATTCTGGTGGATTGATAGGTGGGATGTCTGAAGGAATTGACATTGCTCCTGCCTTTTTGAATCTGTATGTGTTTCCTCCAAATATCTCTCCACCTCAAACTTAGATGCTTTTAGTGTGCCATTCTTCTCACTGGTGAATAACTTCTTTACAAATTTGAGTGGGTCTTTATAAAAGTTAGTTCTCGCACGCTCCTTCTTTTTGTAGCATCTCTGCGCAATGTTGCAAGCTTGTCTTTTATGACCCTTTGTAAGAGATTGAGTCCCTCCTTCTGACTTTGTTCTACTCTTCTCCATTGCTTCCTCAGCTGTCTCCTTTCTCTAAGCATTCAATCTCCTGCTGCCATCTAGACTTTCCAGGAATAGTTTGTACTTTTTACTTCCTTTTTTCTACTCCAAACCTCTCGCTTCCATATGTGTAGATGATGTCCCCAAATTTATCCAGCTTATTTTCAACTGTTCCACTTAACCTTTCTGACGCAAAACAGAGATCTGCCCTTTGAGGTTCTTTTCTCTCTTATGCTGGTTTGTCTGACCGGGTTCACAAGGATCATTAGGTTCATCACTAGCAAGTCCCCCTCAGGTCTATGACAGGGGTGCTGATACCCCTTAACTGTGGTTTGCTTCCTGTTGCTGGATTTCATTCAACTGACTTGACTGACTTTGTAAGAAGTACTGATCAATGCGAGGCCCTTGTCCCTTCTCCCTCAAGCATTTCATTCTCCCTTGATGAATCTTCAAACCACTGACCGTTGTCGCCTTGCTCCAGCCGCAGACACAAACCTGGAGTTCCATGTCTTTGCTAACTGCAGATCTTGAACTAGTCTTTTGTGAACTACTCTCCATACTCATATCCGTTTCTGTTCCTAAATTCTAGCAAGACGAAAGCTATGGTAATTTCTTCTACAAGGACAAATGCTACTTGTAACAGGGGTGATCTGTGCTGACTGTCTGGCACGTGCGTGGTACTGCAGGAAGGGGGCAGCAGCCTCATAGATCTGCCTGTCAGTCATGGCAGTGACTCAGAGAGGTGGGAGAGAGGGTGTGTTAGCTTTCCCTCTCTCTGAGTAGCTGAGAGGTGGGCCTTGGGGGATTGCTGACCCTATAAGATAATGCTCTGTTGTTTCCTCGGCCTGCCCCTCTAAGACGAAACAAGCCAGCTGGCGGAAGCTCTGCTGCCGGACCGATCATGGCCGGAGAAGAACGAGCACAACAGTAAATTAATTAAAGAAAAGAAAAGGAATTTTTAGTAATGGGGAAAACTTGGCAGAACCACGAACAGTATCCACAGGTTGATGGAACTGATGAGCATAGGACGGAGACCCGTGCCGTGTGGATAGCGACTGTCGGGGTAACGCTTCAGAGTGCAGCACCTTTATTTTGTAGTTTTATTACTGTGTTTTATTTTCCCTTTTTCTTTTGCCTTTTGTTTTCATTATTATTTTTGCGCACTTGTGTGTGCACTGGACTGTATACCAGTATTGGTAACCTTGTGGTCCTGTTTTACGTTGCCAGTATTCAGGCCACGGACAACAGCGCCCTCTGCGGGTAAAAATAAATCAGTGCGCCTGAACGGCATTACAAATAAAGTTCTGTCTCTGTTAGTGAATTGCCCACCACCCTTCCACACTACTAAAGAATTATCTTTAGTTACTTTAGATAACAAAGTTATTGAAGTGATAAGTATAAGTATCTGGTTGGATAGTAATCTCGATTTTAAGGTCCCTATTGATAATCTTGAAAAAAAATTGAAATTCGTGGGGATTATGGGGACGCAGTCTATAGGTTTGCATCACCCTTAACATTAAGCAAACTAGATCCTATATCATGCAGCCTTGAGATGTATTACAAATTCAAGTTACAGTACTCATCATTGTGTATTATACAGTTTGGATGGCTGGACCTCCTTGGCTTTGCAAAGGTTGAAGCACTGGTACATTCTGTTATATAAGGCTATTCTTTGTAAATTTTCTCCATATAAATGAATACTTTTATAGTCGCTTTTTGTAACAGTATTAGATTGAATACATTTTTTAATTTCATGGTTCCGAAAGTGCGTACAGAGGCTGCTAAAAGATAATTTGCCTATTTTGCTCCTTGGTCTTGGAATGATTTACAAGCTGTACTTAAGTTGCAGTGCCAAATTACTTTAGTACAATTTAAGAGTAATCTGCGCGATTATCTACTTGAGAGTTGTGCATGTTTGAAGTAGACTTGTTACTGTTTGTTACTGTTTGTTACTATTTGATTGTTGACTGTTTCACTGATTGTTGATTGTATTATTATGATTTGTAGTTTATTTTTGTATCTGTTTTTGTTGCTGCTGCCTTTCTTGGCACTCACACTTGTAAAAGATTTTAATCTCAATGTGCTTACCTAGTTAAATAAAGGTTTTAAAAAAATAAAAAAAAAACCTCCATGAAAAACACTAGTCTGTGTGACAAACATGGTTCGTCTAATTTTCCATAAGGAAGGGACTTGTACCTCCTTGCGCTATTCACACTGTACGTGTTTCCTTCACATGTTGTATGTTGGTGTATTATTATGATTAATGTTGCATTCGATAAAACAAACGCACAAAAAAAAATGTCTGTGCTGTGTAAGTGGTTGTGGGGAAAAGGAAACCAAGACTGAGTTGTTCATTTCCAACTAATGAAGGGACCTACCCATAATTATAGCAGTGCAATATTTCTTTTTGTAGGTCGGATCATCCTCAAAGACCTAATTCCTAAAGGAAATATCGTTTCCGAATCTCATTTGCTAGTTTATTTGATACGTGTCCATTCTGCAAACATTCCGAATCAGCTGGAGTTATATCTAAGACTTTGGGGATGTATATTGAAATAGCACAGTGCTGCTATAATTGTGGGTAGGTCCCTTCATTAGTTGGAAAGAGTACAGCTCCGTCTTGGGGTTTCTTTTCCCCGCAAACATGTACAGTGTGAAAGATGCCTACTACACAACATAAAAGCAGGTACAAGTTCCTTCCTTATGGAAAATTAAACTAACCATGCTTGTCACACAGTGTGTTTCCACACTGAGGTAATGTAGCTTATACAACGCTTCATTGGGCATGCGCCGGTACGTTTCAGAGCACATGTGAGGGTACAGGCGGAAGTCATGTTTTTTGGCTCAGAAGAGATGGTTGAGACCAGTGATTTTGGAAATAGCAGTGTCGCATTATGCAGATGTTTGGGCACATAGGGATTATTATACAATGACCAAATACATTCGGAACAGCAACGTGGGATAGTTTGTTTTATTTTTCATGTAGTGCTGATGTGCCCTTTAAGGAGGAGAGGAGGGAGCAGTAGTGGTTTAAGTCAGAGGGTAGCTTGGATCTCTTCTATTTCTGCTCAGCAGATCATTACCAGATGAGCGGAGTTTAGAGGATAGCCAGGACTGGGGAGGGGAGGGGAGGGGTGAGCAGGGCATGAGACGATAGGACAGAAGTTCAAAATTAATTAATATTTGGCAGTAATTCAAAAGCAACATTTTATTCAGCCCATTAAGGAATTATTACATACAAAAATCAATAAGCAAAGACCCTGGTGTCACAGTCAAGGAAAACAAACTTTACTTTTTTTCCATTTTTCATTTTCCATTTCTGCTACAGACTGTACTAGTTTGTAGGCAGATTTTGTACCTGCTGCAGCAAGTAACCCTGACAGTTTATTTGTATTGAGGAATAATTTTTATATTACATACAGCTATGACTAGCAATTTTCTAGCCCAGCACTGGAGTTGATTTGTACTGTAGTTCCACAAATTTAATCATTTATAAATTTATTACATTAAGGATATTTCCCTGACAGGCCTGTTTTCATACGACAGGAGTTCAAATGTCACGGTGTGCAGGGATGTTTTGGGTTTTAAGTAAAGAGACTGGGGCATTAGGCAATCAGAAAAATGTATTTTCTAGGTCTGTAACACTGCAGTATGTTTTAAGATTTCTTGCATTATAATTATAAAATAGCTTAACTACTTCAAAAATATTATATTTTTTTGAAAAAAAATCAAAGGATATTATTGTGTGATTTACTTGTCTTATCAATGTTTTTTTTAAGCAAATGCAACAGCAAAACCCACAGAAAGTTGAACCCAGTAAAGTGCCAGAATATATTAAGAAAGCTGCAAAGAAAGCTGCAGAGTTCAACAGTAATTTTAACAGGGAGCGGATGGAAGAAAGAAGAGCTTATTTTGATCTCCAGACACATGTAAGTATGGGGCTCTAACAGACTCATTTCAGATTATTGTTCACAATCTTCCTATTAATTCTTTCTAGTCAGCATTTCTGCTTTTTATGCAAGTGTTGTATTTTTTTTTTTTTTGCTTCATGAATGCTGGTGTTGGTTTTTATGTTCAGAGGATAGCTGACCCCGATACAGTAGCTAGTTTAGGTCACTGGTTATTAGATTTTGCACAGTGTTTCTTAACATTGAAAATTATGACGTTGCAAGCTGAAATTGTTTGAGATATTAGCAGTTGTTGTGTAGGTGATGATGGTCTGTAAACTCCTCCTCACGTGGATGCTTAATTTAGTATGAATTTGGGGGAAACCCCCCTAGCCTTTAATTATTTTGCAGTTAGAATATTAATAGGGTGCAGAACTTACTTTTAAAATTGTGTGTAAAACTTCATTGACTTTGATTTGACTCACTTTTGAGGAATGTTATTTACCTTTTGTACAGGCTGTAATGGTAAAAGTTAATTTTGGAAGTTAATATATCTGTTGCTTCAATTGTATTAATTGTTTTATATGATATTTTATTTCAGGTTATCCAGGTGCCACAAGGAAAATACAAAGTTCTAACCCCAGAAAGAACAAAAGCTGGGCCATACCCAGTAGCCCTTATTCCTGGCCAGTTTCAGGAGTATTATAAAAGGTACATGTTTTTTTTTGTTTTTCTTAACCAAGGCAGAAAATATTGATTGTTCTCTTGACTAAAATAGAAATGCACCTTGCCCTGCCTTTTCTTGCTGCCTGTTCCTTTTGGTGTGCTCTTATTTTTCACAGGGTTTAAAGGAATGCGCTATGAAGATTGAGTTTGAGGGAACTTAATCTATTTAGTTTAAACATTTTTCTATCTTAGAACTTAAAGGATTAGTTGACAAAATTAACGCTAGTCAATACTTTAAACACAGGAACAGAGGACACTTTTAGAATAGAACACTTCTATTGGTTATTCCTCAGTTGAAAACTAAAATAGGATAAGGAAATGAAGGAACAATGGACAATTTGGGAATTTATGGCAGCCTGGGAAACATTTATGATCAGAGTGAGAAACCAAGAGTCCTTTATATACATAAGGAGCCATTTGCTTTTGGACAGACAGATGAAACACTCCTTATTTTATTTATTTATTTCCAAACTTCACGGTTTTAGTCACTCCTGCAAGTCAAATAGCTCAAAGTGTGTGTGTGTGTGTGTGTGTGTGTGTGTGTGTGTGTGTGTGTGTGTATATATATATATATATATATATACAGTACTGTGCAAAAGTTTTAGGCAGGTGTGAAAAAATGCTGTAAAGTAAGAATGCTTTCAAAAATAGATAGATTAATAGATTATATTTATCAATTAACTAAATGCAAAGTGAGTGAACAGAAGAAAAATCTAAATCAAATCCATATTTGGTGTGACCACCCTTTGCCTTCAAAACAGCATCAAGCATCAATTCTTCTAGGTACACTTGCACACAGTTTTTGAAGGAACTCGGCAGGTAGGTTGGCCCAAACATCTTGGAGAACTAACCACAGTTCTTCTGTGGATTTAGGCAGCCTTAGTTGCTTCTCTCTCTTCATGTAATCCCAGACAGACTTGATGATGTTGAGATCAGGGCTCTGTGGGGCCATACCATCACTTCCAGGACTCCTTGTTCTTCTTTACGCTGAAGATAGTTCTTAATGACTTTCGCTGTATGTTTGGGGTCGTTGTCATGCTGCAGAATAAATTTGGGGCCAATCAGATGCCTCCCTGATGGTATTGCATGATGGATAAGTATCTGCCTGTACTTCTCAGCATTGAGGAGACTATTAATTCTGACCAAATCCCCAACTCCATTTGCAGAAATGCAGCACCAAACTTGCAAGGAACCTCCACCATGCTTCACTGTTGCCTGCAGACACTCATTCGTGTACGCTGTCCAGCCCTTCGGCGAACAAACTGCCTTCTGCTACAGCCAAATATTTCAAATTTTGACTCATCAGTCCAGAGCACCTGCTGCCATTTTTCTGCACCCCAGTTCCTGTGTTTTCGTGCATAGTTGAGTCGCTTGGCCTTGTTTCCACGTCGGAGGTATGGCTTTTTGGCCGCAAGTCTTCCATGAAGGCCACTTCTGACCAGACTTCTCCGGACAGTAGATGGGTGTACCAGGGTCCCACTGTTTTCTGCCAATTCTGAGCTGATGGCACTGCTGGACATCTTCCGATTCGCAAGGGAAGTAAGCATGATGTGTCTTTCATCTGCTGCAGTAAGTTTCCTTTGGCCGACCACTGCGTCTACGGTCCTTAAAGTTGCCCGTTTCTTTGTGCTTCTTCAAAAGAGCTTGGACAGCACATCTGGAAACCCCTGTCTGCCTTGAAATTTCTGCCTGGGAGAGACCTTGCTGATGCAGTATAACTTCCTTGTGTCTTGTTGCTGTGCTCAGTCTTGCCATGGTGTATGACTTTTGACAGTAAACTGTCTTCAGCAACCTCACCTTGTTAGCTGAGTTTGGCTGTTCCTCACCCAGTTTTATTCCTCCTACACAGCTGTTTCTGTTTCAGTTAATGATTGTGTTTCAACCTACATATTGAATTGATGATCATTAGCACCTGTTTGGTATAATTGTTTAATCATACACCTGACTATATGCCTACAAAATCCCTGACTTTGTGCAAGTGTACCTAGAAGAATTGATGCTGTTTTGAAGGCAAAGGGTTGTCACACCAAATATGGATTTGATTTAGATTTTTCTTCTGTTCACTCACTTTGCATTTAGTTAATTGATAAATAAAATCTATTAACATGTCTATTTTTGAAAGCATTCTTACTTTACAGCATTTTTTCACACCTGCCTAAAACTTTTGCACAGTACTGTATATATATATATATATATATATATATATATATACACACACACACACACAGTGCCTATAGTAAGTATTCACCCCCCTTGGACGTTTTCACAGTTTGTTGTGTTACAACCTGAAATCTTCATTTAAATTTAGATTTTTTTTTCCCTTTGAGTTACACAACCAACTCAACACTTTCAATGTGTGAAAAATGGGGGGGGGGAAACAAATCAATTAAAAATAAAAACCTGAAAAGTCTTCATTAGATAAGTATTCACCCCCTTTGCTATGACACTCCTAAATAAGCTCAGGTGCAACCAATTGCCTTCAGAATTCACACAATAAGTTAAATGGAGTCCATTTGTGTGCAATAAAAGTGGTTCACATGATTTCAGATTAAATACACCTGCCTCTGTAAGGTCCCACAGTTGGGTAGTGCATTCAAAGCAAAGATACTACCATGAAGACCAAGGAGCTTTCAAAACAACTTGGATAAAGTTGTGGAAAGGCACAGATCAGGGGAGGGGTAAGATTTCAAAGGCATTGAATATCCCCTGGAGCACAGTCAAGTCGATCATTAAGAAGTGGAAGGTATACGGCACCACCCAGAATCTGCTTAGAGCTTAGTCCTCCCAAACTGAGCAGCTGGGTAAGAAAGGCATTGGTCAGAGAAGCCAGCAAGAGGCCAATGACAACTCTGAAAGACCTACAGTGTTCCATGGCTGAGATGGAAGAAACTGTCCATGTGTCAACAATAGCTCAGGTACTCCACAAATCTGGCCTGTATGGAAGTGTGGCAAGAATGAAGCCATTTCTGAAAAAAGCCCATGTAAAATCCCGCTTGGAATTTGCAAAAAAGGCATGTGGGAGACTCTGAAAAGATGTGGCAAAAGATTCTGTGGTCCGATGAAACAAAAATTGAACTATTTGGCCTAAATGCAAAGCATTATGTCTGGTGCAAACCCAACACAGCACATCACCCAGGTAACACCATCCCTACTGTGAAGCATGGTGGTGGCAGCATCATGCTATGGGGATGCTTTTCATCGGCAGGGACTGGGTAGCTTGTCAGAGTAGAGGGCAAAATGGATGGAGCAAAATACAGGCAAATCCTTGAGGAAAACCTGCTTCAGTCTGCAAAAGACCTAAGACTGGGACGGAGATTCACCTTTCAGCAGAACAATGACCCCAAGCACACAGCCAAAGCGACACTGGAGTGGCTTAAAAACAAGAAAGTGAATGTCCTAGAGTGGCCCAGTCGGACTTGAATCCGATTTGAGAATCTGTGGCAAGACTTTAAGATTGCTGTCCACCAACGACAGATCTTGAACAATTTTGCCAAGAAGAATGGGCGAATATTGCACGATCCAGATGTGCAAACCTGGTAGAGACTTGCCCCAAAAGACTCAGAGCTGTAATTGCTGCCAAAGGTGGTTCTACCAAGTATTGACTCTGGGGGGTGTGAATACTTTATCTAACCAAGACATTTCAGTTATTTTTATTTTTCATTAACTGTTTCACAATAAAAATGATCTTGCCTCTTCAAAGTGTTGAGTAGGTTGTGTAAAGGAAAAAAAATCCCATTGCGTGTGTGTGTGTATATATATATATATATATATATACAGTACTGTGCAAAAGTTTTAGGCAGGTGTGAAAAAATGCTATGAAGTAAGAATGCTTTCAAAAATAGACATGTTAATAGATTATATTTATCAATTAACTAAATGCAAAGTGAGTGAACAGAAGAAAAATCTAAATCAAATCCATATTTGGTGTGACCACCCTTTGCCTTCAAAACAGCATCAAGCATCAATTCTTCTAGGTACACTTGGACACAGTTTTTGAAGGAACTCGGCAGGTAGGTTGGCCCAAACATCTTGGAGAACTAACCACAGTTCTTCTGTGGATTTAGGCAGCCTCAGTTGCTTCTCTCTCTTCATGTAATCCCAGACAGACTCGATGATGTTGAGATCAGGGCTCTGTGGGGCAATACCATCACTTCCAGGACTCCTTGTTCTTCTTTACGCTGAAGATAGTTCTTAATGACTTTCTCTGTATGTTTGGGGTCGTTGTCATGCTGCAGAATAAATTTGAGGCCAATCAGATGCCTCCCTGATGGTATTGCATGATGGATAAGTATCTGCCTGTATTTCTCAGCATTGAGGAGACCATTAATTCTGACCAAATCCCCAACTCCATTTGCAGAAATGCAGCCCCAAACTTGCAAGGAACCTCCACCATGCTTCACTGTTGCCTGCAGACACTCATTCGGTATGCGCTGTCCAGCCCTTCGGCCGAACAAACTGCCTTCTGCTACAGCCAAATATTTCAAATTTTGACTCATCAGTCCAGAGCACCTGCTGCCATTTTTCTGCACCCCAGTTCCTGTGTTTTCGTGCATAGTTGAGTCGCTTGGCCTTGTTTCCACGCCGGAGGTATGGCTTTTGGCCGCAAGTCTTCCATGAAGGCCACTTCTGACCAGACTTCTCCGGACAGTAGATGGGTGTACCAGGGTCCCACTGTTTTCTGCCAGTTCTGAGCTGATGGCACTGCTGGACATCTTCCGATTGCGAAGGGAAGTAAGCACGATGTGTCTTTCATCTGCTGCAGTAAGTTTCCTTGGCCGACCACTGCGTCTCACGGTCCTCAACGTTGCCCGTTTCTTTGTGCTTCTTCAAAAGAGCTTGGACAGCACATCTGGAAACCCCTGTCTGCCTTGAAATTTCTGCCTGGGAGAGACCTTGCTGATGCAGTATAACTACCTTGTGTCTTGTTGCTGTGCTCAGTCTTGCCATGGTGTATGACTTTTGACAGTAAACTGTCTTCAGCAACCTCACCTTGTTAGCTGAGTTTGGCTGTTCCTCACCCAGTTTTATTCCTCCTACACAGCTGTTTCTGTTTCAGTTAATGATTGTGTTTCAACCTACATATTGAATTGATGATCATTAGCACCTGTTTGGTATAATTGTTTAATCATACACCTGACTATATGCCTACAAAATCCCTGACTTTGTGCAAGTGTACCTAGAAGAATTGATGCTGTTTTGAAGGCAAAGGGTTGTCACACCAAATATGGATTTGATTTAGATTTTTCTTCTGTTCACTCACTTTGCATTTAGTTAATTGATAAATATAATCTATTAACATGTCTATTTTTGAAAGCATTCTTACTTTACAGCATTTTTTCACACCTGCCTAAAACTTTTGCACAGTACTGTATATATATATACACAGTGCCTTGCAAAAGTATTCAGACCCCTGACCAATTCTCTCATATTACTGAATTACAAATGGTACATTGAAATTTCGTTCTGTTTGATATTTTATTTTAAAACACTGAAACTCAAAATCAATTATTGTAAGGTGACATTGGTTTTATGTTGGGAAATATTTTTAAGAAAAATAAAAACCTGAAATATCTTGCTTGCATAAGTATTCAACCCCTACACATTAATATCTGGTAGAGCCACCTTTCGCTGCAATAACAGCTTTAAGTCTTTTGGGGTAAGTATGTACCAGCTTTGCACACAGTGTCGGAGTGATTTTGGCCCATTCTTCTTGGCAGATTTGCTCCAGGTTGTTCAGGTTGGTTGGACGACGTTTGTGGACCGCAATTTTCAAATAGTGCCACAGATTCTCAATGGGATTGAGATCAGGACTTTGACTGGGCCACTGTAGGACATTCACCTTTTTGTGCTTGAGCCACTCCAATGTTGCTTTGGCCTTGTGCTTGGGATCATTGTCCAAGCTTCAGTTTTTTAGTGGACTGAAGTAGGTTCTCTTGCAGTATTTCCCTGTATTTTGCTCCATCCATTCTTCCTTCAGTTTTAACAAGATGCCCAGTCCCTGCTGATGAGAAGCATCTCCACAGCATGATGCTGCCACCACCATACTTCACTGTAGGGATGGTGTGTCTTGAGGCATGGGCAGTGTTAGGTTTGCGCCACACATAGCACTTTGAGTTTTGGCCAAAAAGCTCTATCTTGGTCTCATCTGACCACAAAACAGTTTCCCACATCGCAGCTGGGTCACTCTCATGCTTTCTGGCAAACTCCAGACGTGCTTTCAGATGGTACTTTTTGAGTAACAGCTTCTTTCTTGCCACCCTCCCATACAGGCCAGTGTTATGCAGAGCTCTTGATATGGTTGACTGCTGCACCATTACTCCACTCCCAGCCACTGAACTCTGTAGATCCTTCAAAGTGATTGTTGGCCTCTCTGTGGCTTCTCTCACAAGTCTCCTTGTTTGAGCGCTGAGTTTTGAGGGACAGCCTTTTCTTGGCAGTGCCTGGGTGGTGTGATGCAGCTTCCACTTCCTGATTATTGATCCAACCGTGCTCACTGGGATATCCAAACACTTGGATATTATTTTGTACCCTTTCCCTAATCTATGCATTTGTATTACTTTATCTCTAACTTCTGTAGAATGCTCTTTGGTCTTCATTTTCCTTCAGATTCACAGCCTGACCAATGATCCTTCAACAGTGGGGTTTTTATCCAGAAAATGTGACAGCAACTTTAATGGTTCACAGGTGGAGGCTAATGGTAAGGTAATTGTGTCCTCGTTAGGGCAATTTTTTTCATCGGTGTAAACTGGGAGCTTCCACAGCACAGGGGTTGAATACTTATGCAAGCAAGATATTTCAGTTTTTTTATTTTTCTTAAAAATATTTCTCAACATAAAACCAATGTCACCTTACAATAATTGATTTTGAGTTTCAGTGTTTTAAAATAAAATCTCAAACAGGACGAAATTTCAATGTACCATATGTAATTCAGTAATATGAGAGAATTGGTCAGGGGTCTGAATACTTTTGCAAGGCACTGTGTGTGTGTGTATATGTATATAATAATAATAATAATGTGTGTGTTTTCTGATTCTTGGTTCTGGGCTTTTGTTTTTTGTGTTTTTGCTCAGAAGCTCAATGCACCAAAGCTTTTCTTATTGTTTTTTATTTGTATATATATTTGATCATATTGCTTTCTAATTTTGTATTCTTAAAATGCATTAAAACACGCATTTAGTTTATGAAAGTATTGTATTATACAGAAACATTTCTGGATTTATACTTTAGGCTGATAATCATGCTTTTCAACCCTTATAAACAATCTCAGTGGCAACTTCATATTTTCAATGTTAGGCAAACTCATCAGGCAAAATCTAACTACACCCATTACTATGACCTGTCACCTAAGATGGTCTTGTGACTTGAAGACCTAAGGCTTCAATATATTGGCTTCATACTTGGTACACACATGCATTCTGTGATTCCTAAGGTCAGGTTTGATTTTGGGTGTTGAACAAGAAAAATCAACTGTTTACTGACAGTTTTTAGACTGCCTGTTGCTATGGTTAATGGTAAAAGTGCACGGAGTGTCACACAGAAGATACCTTTTGCGTAAAGCATCCCAACTCTTCTGACAGCTTTTTTCTTGTAGCTTTAGAGTAGCTTTTGTGGTGGTTGTTTATTTGAATGATTAACAATGAATTTGTGTTGTGTTTCATTGTACCTCAAATGTTTGTCAGGTCACTTTTTTTTTTTTAATAAATATTAAACTATCTCTTAATACTGCTACTACACAAAGGTGTGCAAAATTGTACAATTATGGCATTACACACTATTAAACGGTAATACTGCATATTCATAATGCTTGCATATTTAATTATTTATTTGACAGACACCTTTATCCAAGGCAACATACAGGTGTTACAGGGCCAGTATAGGGTTACGATGCAAAATCAATATTTAAATACTGTATAGTTTACAGTAAGTGCAAATTATACTCCTAGAATATAATATGAAGTAGGCTACAAGTTAGGATTACAACAAATTATATCTACAATGACAATAATATAGGCTACTTATGCTGTATTTGTATTCCATCTGCTACAAAAATACATTTTTAATAAAAATAACAATGCATCAGAATATCAGCTTGTTTCATTAAATTGAATTGCTTATAATTTTATGATTTTTGATTAACTGGAGATGTTTACATGTGCAATTCGGCTTGCTTCACTGTAATTTACTTATACCAATTTAAAAAAAATGTTATTCAGCTGACATAATTGGAAAATAGATTTCTCACTGCTGCTGAATGCACCACCTTCCACCGCCTACAACATTAAATATGCACTGATCTCCGTAACACTTCCCCAGATGTGGCACTAGTCCTATCCCAGCTCAACTGGGCGAGAATGCAAAAAAAAGTTTTAAAAAAAAAACACCGATTATGCCTGACCTGTTCTGCCAGGCATTGCACTTTGTAGTGTTGTCTTTATATGCAGTAATGAACAATCGTAGAGCAGAGGATACCGCTGCACTTCATGAATCAATTTCTCGTTGTCCATGTTCATTTGTGTTTTGACCTGTGTCAAGATTACTGACATTGCTTCTGATTGATCCATTTCATTCTAGTTGTCGGCGTTGTGCAAGAAAAATAGAACACGTTCTATTCCTGTCTTGTCCAGTGTAGAACCACCTTAAAGGTGTTTGTTTAGCTTTTTAACTTTTTATTTTGCTGTTCAATTTTTATTAAGATTTTGCAGTTAGGTTTTAATTCTTTCATACATTTTGATAATAGTGTCTATTGTATTATCACACATCATAAGTAGGGCCACAGAAAATTCACGTTACTTTTTCAAGTAATTCACGAATGACCAATAATAATAAAAAAAAAATACATTTCACGGATTGTCACGGAAGTGCCATTTTATTTAAAAAAAAAAAAAAAAGTTTCTATTGTAAGTTGCCTAAAATGAATAGCGCATCAAAGAAAATCAGAGGCTGAAACAAACATTTAATGGTAGCTACTGAGTCAACATTTACATTGTAACGTTTAAAACAATCTTTTAAAATGTAACAAACAAGGGTCATTTAAATGTGTAAAAAAGTAACAAGCAGACTGATTAAAACAAAACGACAAATTCGGCAACATTGTAGAGATTTGTAAACATTTCAAACTTCGGCTATGTTCATACAGTAATTAAACGGACTGTGTTGTACAGCGTTATGACTTTGAAAAACAAAATGTTAAAAACAGGGTTAAGTGCAAGTGACAAAACCGAAACTGTGTTTTTCTTGACACACACTAAATTATATATGACGTTTTAAAACCACATAACATCGTGCTACTTGAGCGAATCAACCTATACAAAATAATCTGAAGAACAAGAACAAGACTTTTTATCCATCTAGCATGTTGTGTACACACACACACGATAATTATCTGGCCCGTGAGCAGAAAACTAGTTATTTGTTGAAGGCCAGCATTGTGCATCTTGTTGCAGTTTCAATGAGGGATTTGCAGTTTTAACGAGGGATTGTACTGGACACATTGGGTCACCAGGCTTTTCAAACACGTTGCCTCGAAGCACAGCTTTATTTCTCTCAGTTGCATCAGAGTGGTTTTTTGTGTGTTCGTTGTAGGTTAGAGTTGCATATCTCAAACCATTTTCGCCTTTATTTACTTTGAAAGTGGTTGCGGGCAACGCTTGCAGACCTTCTCTGCCTCGACGCGCAAAGTGTAGCTCTATATCAAAACGCACTTTATACAGAAGCCCTCTTGGTTCATCGGTAGTTAAGATGTTTTAAGTTTCTGTAGGTCAGGTTCAGAGATAAATTCATGTTTTTCGGATTTGTCTTTTCCGTCCCTGCTCATTTTTTAAATCACCCCTATAAAAACATTGTTTGCTGTGGTAAACTCCTGCAAACAATAAACACGGTACAAAACACACACAATTAGACACACACGATCACAGGTCCAAAGTGAGTGCTCTCAGTGCTTGTGGGGAAGTACAATATATTACGTGCTATTGGTGAAAACAAGTGCTGTGGTGATCCGGCTTTGTGCTGGCCCCTGGCGACAGCTCCAGATTTGTTTAGCCGTCTAGTGCTATTTAACAAAACAAACACAGACAGTTACTAAACAGAAAACACCAACAAAACACTCACAAATTCTCTATTTAAGTTTGGGGATATCTCCCGGTCCTTCGTCTCGTAACACTGAAACCCAAGCGAAGGAAAAGATTTACAATTCTCCGGCCCCTTTTATGCATTTATGCATGACCCCTTGGTAAACGATTACAGCTGACTGTATTGCTTGCAGCTGCTACCTCGTTTACCTTCCAGGTCAATACGCACCAGAGTCTCATCTTTTTCCAGGCTGACTGACCTCCCGACCCAGAGAATAAACTGTCAGAACAACCTGTCCAAAGCCTTTCCCTTTCGCTACTTAGTACCCTCACACTTCGAGAGGGAGATTTACAACCAGAACTCATTATATTTCCGTCACATATCCCACCGCTCAGAGTGGAGCCGAAGGAACACTCGGCTGAATCTATCTTTCCCATTACTC
This sequence comes from Acipenser oxyrinchus oxyrinchus, assembly GCA_030684275.1. Lineage (NCBI taxonomy): Eukaryota > Metazoa > Chordata > Actinopteri > Acipenseriformes > Acipenseridae > Acipenser > Acipenser oxyrinchus. Next base: position 31,002,205 of record CM060251.1, read on the forward strand.
CCCCCTCCCGGGAAAAATAATCCGCATTTTGGTGGTCTTTCCCCGCACTATGTACCATATGGTACATGAAGGGCTGCAACGCCAGATACCACCGAGTTATCCGGGCATTGTTGTCCTTCATTGTGCTTAACCACTTGAGTGGGGCGTGGTCTGTGACAAGATCAAATGAGTGTCCCAGCAGGTAGTATCGTAAGAGTGAGTAGCCCATTTAATGGCCAAACACTCCTTTTCGACTACGGAGTAGTTGCGTTCCCAAGGTAGCATTTTTTTACTGATGTACAGTATCGGGTGTTCTACTCCATCTACCTTTTTGGGACAAGACAGCATCCAAACCCACATCCGAAGCGTCGGTGTGGAGGATGAATCTTTTGGTGAAATCCGGTGTGATAAGAGTGGGGGCAAAGTCTACGCTTAATACTATCAAACGCCCCCTGACACTCGGCTGACCACAATTAAATTTGGAGCACTCTTTTTGGTGAGGTCAACTAAAGGGTTAACCACTGTGGCATACTCGGGGATAAAGTGGCGGTAATAACGGGCTAATCCCAGTAGTGACCTCACCTGAGTCTTGGTTTTGGGGATCGCTGCATCAACCAAAGCCTGGATTTTAGTGACTACAGGTCTCACCCTTCCATTCCCCATTAAGTATCCCAAATATTGAGTCTCTGTCTTGGCAAAAGCACATTTTCTCAAGTTAACTGTCAGTCGGGCTACCCTTAAAGACTGAAGGACGGCTGCAATCCTAGCCAAATGCTCTCGCCAGGTGGAGCTGTAAATGACCACATCATCAATATACACTGCTGCATATTCATGATGTGGGCGTAAAACCTGGTACATCAGTCTCTGAAAGGCAGCGGGCGCACCATGTAGCCCAAACGGCATGGTTTTAAAGTGAAACAGCCCCTCTGGTGTTTGAAAATGCGGTTTTCTCTCTAGAACTGCGGGATAAAGGGATCTGCCAGTATCCCTTCGTCCGATCCAAAGTAGAGATTAACCTCGCCTTACCCAGTCTGTCTAAATGTTTGTCGACCCGAGGCATAGGGTATGCATCGAACTTGGCAATAGCGTTTACCTTCCTGAAATCCACGCAGAAGCGGTTGGTGCCATCTTTCTTAGCCACAATGACAATAGGCCTGCACCACTCGCTCCTGGAAGGTTCAATCACCCCAAGCTCGAGCATGTCCCATACCTCTTTGCAAACGCCACTTCGTCGACTTTCTGGGATCCGGTAAGATCTCTCCCGCACAATGACACCTGGTGGAGAGATAATGTCACATTTAACCAAATTAGTTCAGCCGGGCAAGTCAGAAAAAACATCGCTGATTTCCTCAATAAGCTTACGCAGCTCCCGTTGCTGATCTGGAACCAATTGTTTCCCCATCGGAATGATTTTTGTGCTAGGAGTCTCTGGACAGGAGCCTAAATCATCCTCTATGTTGCCTGGGGCTATAAACAAGACCTCCCTTGCCTGCCAGGGCTTTAATAGATTGACATGATAAATTTCACATTCATTACGGCGATCGGGCTGTCTAATTTCATAATTCACCTTTCCTATAGCCTGAATCACTTCATATGGCCCCTGCCATTTAGCACATAACTTTGATTCTGATGAGGGAAGTAGCAGCATTACCTTGTCTCCTGGTTGAAAGGTTCAAATTAGTGCATTTTTGTTGTAATGCTGCTGTTGTCGGTGCTGAGCCGATCTGAGGTTGTCCTGGGCCAAACGACCGACCAAATCTAGGCGATCTCTTAGTAGGAGCACATGCTGCACTACATTTTTGGATGAGCCTTTGTGCTCTTCCCACCCCTCTCTCAACAGATCGAGTATGACGCGAGGCTGTCGAACTCTGCGGCACCTCTCTCACTGCAAAAAGGTGGTAGGGAAGGAGCGATGCCCAATGTTTTGCTCTTGCATTACAAACCGTCTCAGCATCGACTTCTTCAAGGTCTGATTTAAAACGTTCCACCAAACTGTCCGTCTGTGGATGATAAACAGACGTCCTGATGGGACGTATTGTTAATAATTTATATACCTGCTGTAACGTTTTAGACAGAAAGTTGGTTCCATGATCAGTCAAGATCACCTTGGGGATCCCTACTCTAGCCATAATCTGTACTAACTCGGTGGCTATTGCAGCGGCACTAGTGGACCTCAATGGAACTGCCTCTGGATATCGCGTTGCATAATCTACTACAACTCTAATATATGCGTATACCCAGAGTCAGAAGGTAGCAAAGGGCCCACTATGTCCATTGCAATGCGTTCAAAAGGAGTGGAAATAATTGGCAGTGGAACCAAAGGGGCAGGGCACACTTGCTGGCAGTCTGGGCATGTGGCTACATATTTTGACACATCAGTATGAAGACCTACCCAATAGAATTGAGCCAACATACGTTCCCTTGTCTTGTCAGCTCCGAGGTGCCCTGCAAAAGGGATATCATGCGCCAGCCTCATGACCTCGGTCTGACAAGATGGGGGAACCAATAATTGTGTTATAGGCTGTCCTGTGCCCGCGGCTAGATTTACCCTATATAGCAATTGCCCCTTGATACTGAAGTGTGGATTTACTAGTGCCCCAGAGCCATCAACATCCTTACCTTCAATAGACCGGACCTGCCCCCAAGCGTGCACTGGTGATAGGTCATTATGTTGGCCCCACACTATATCCGTGCTTGAGTAACACATGTCCGGTATATTCCGGTATATACAGTCGCTCATTTAAGTGTGTCACGCTATCCGTTTCAAATTCTGTATTGTGCTTTTCAGCTAACCAGTTTTTAAAAACAAATACTGACCATTTAGTTTGTTGTCTTGTTCTTAGTTCATTTTTTCGCTGTTCTAAGTTTTGAATCTCTTGTTCCTGTACGTTGATATGTCCTTTCTTTATTTGTTTTAGTGCTGGGGATTTGTTATTGCAGACATTCAGCAGCTGGATTGTTTGTAGTCGGTGAGGAAGGCAAATTTACCCACCACAGTATTGATATTTCTGAATAAATCAAAATTGACCTTCATGGTATCAATGTTTTAAATAGCTTTTTATGTTATCAGAGTAATTGTAGATTAGAATGCGCAGATTGATTTAAAATTGAATTCACATTTAAGCACTTCAAAGTTCCAGCGGGCATCTATGCAAAATAGAAGCCCGCTAGATCTGGAAGCTGATTGGCTGTTCGCACTCAATCATTTTCTAATGTTAATTATAATTAATACAGACTTAAAGATAGAAGTAACAATGATGTCACAATATATAGAACACCATTACATCATGTAAGAATAATTATTATATATATTTATATATTTATTTAGCAGACGCCTTTATCCAAGGTGACTTACAGAGACTAGGGTGTGTGAACTATGCATCAGCTGCAGAGTCACTTACAACTACGTCTCACCCGAAAGACGGAGCACAAGGAGGTTAAGTGACTTGCTCAGGGTCACACAATGAGTCAGTGGCTGAGGTGGGATTTGAACCGGGGACCTCCTGGTTACAAGCCCTTTTCTTTAACCACTGGGCCACACAGCCTCCTCCTCATAAATCATGGATTTGAAATCATTTGAATATAAACAATAACAAGTCGTTGTCATGCCGTCAGAAACCTATAAATACCTCCAGTGTTTTGATTCAAACACTCCCCATGCTCCCTTGAGAGATACGTACAACATATCGAAACGTTGGGCAGCTGGCTAAAATAAATATGCATATTCAAGTAAAGATTATCATTATACAATGTTCCTTCGTTTAAAAATGTGTACTATTTACTAAGCATGTTTTACTTTTTGGAGTTTAAATGTTCAGTGCTAGTAGTTTAATCAGTTCAGTGTTTTTTTCCACGTTTTACGTTTTTAAATAACAGTTTAGTTGAGCAGGCAGCTGGGCCGCCCGTGAAATCACTCACTTGTTCTGCGCTGGAGCTGGAGAAACACTCGCAATGCTTGTATGTGTTTTTTCATTATTAATTAATTTGTTGAAAAACTCCTTTGTTGTGCAAGTGCATAACCCTACACCTCCACACCAGTAATTATTAATACAAGCAAAACACAATATTATTATTATTACAAAAATAGGATTATACCAAATAACATTTTTATTTACAATGAAGGGAATACATAATACATGTTTTCATTATAAGCATTTGGGCGACCACAGTTCCCTTCATTGTAAATAAATATGTGATTAGGTATACTTTAATTAAAACGCTATTAATAATAAATGAATCATGGTTGTAGCAGCAGTTTTTTAAGTAATCTGTAAATATTTTGTCTAATAGTTAAAAAGTACAATGCTTATGGGGCTGTGTGGCAAAGTGGTAAGTGGTAGCAGGTGTATAGCAGGTGCAGTGCGGATACAGTACTTCCAAGAACGCACAGACAACAAAGTACGGGTGAAAATGATTGTTTTAATGTTTTATAATCCAATGGTCTGATGACCCGCCAGTAAATAATAAAGAGCTGGCAATACACAACAATGTGTATTGCACAGTAACAAAACGAAGGGTTGCAGTCCCGCAAATAATAAACACGGTACAAAACACACACAATTAGACACACACGATCACTGTTCCAAAGTGAGTGCTCTCCGTGCTTGTGGTGAGGTACAATATACTACGTGCTATTAGTGAAACAAGTGCTGATAACAAAGTTTATTCGTGACAGTAGTGCAGTGATGGTCCGGTTTCGTGGCTGGCCCTTGGCGACAGCTCCGATCTGTGTTTAGCCGCCTAGTGAGTACAAACACAGACAATTACTAAACAGACAAAGAAACAAACAAAACACTCACGAACTCCTTTCTTTATTTATTTGGGGAAATCTCCGGTCCTTCCAGTTTCCACGTAAAACCCAAGCGAAGGAAAAGATTTACAATACTCCAGCCCTTTTATGCGATTATGCATGACCCTTGGCAAACGATTGCAGCTGTTTCTATTGCCTGCAGCTGCTACCTCGCTTACCTTCCCGGTCAATACATTCTCGCACTGGAGTCTCGTCTTTTTCCAGGCTGATTGACTTCCCGACCCAGGGAATGAACTGTCAGGACAACCTGTCCAAAGCCTTTCCCTTTCGCTACTTTGTATCCTCACAGGTCGAGAGGGAGATTTACAACCAGAACTCATTATATTTCCGCCACATATCCCACCGCTCAGAGTGGAGCCGAAGGAACACTCGGCTGAATCTATCTTTCCCATTACTCCCTCCCGGAAAAATAATCCGCATTTTGATGGTCTTTCCTGCACGGTGTACCATATGGTACATGAAGGGCTGCAACGCCAGATACCACCGAAGTTATCCGGCATTGCTGTCCTTCATTGTGCTTAACCACTTGAGTGGGGCGTGGTCTGTGACAAGGTCAAATGAGTGTCCCAGCAGGTAGTATCGTAAAGAGTGAGTAGCCCATTTAATGGCCAAACACTCCTTTTCGACTCACGGAGTAGTTGCGCTCCCGAGGTAGCATTTTTTACTGATGTACAGTATCGGGTGTTCTACTCCATCTACCTTTTGAGACAAGACAGCACCCAAACCCACATCCGAGCGCCGGTGTGGAGGATGAATCTTTGGTGAAATCTGGTGTGATAAGAGTGGGGCCTGGCAAAGTCTACGCTTAATAGTATCAAACGCCCCTGACACTCAGCTGACCACTTAATTAAATTTGGAGCACTCTTTTGGTGAGGTCAACTAAAGGGTTAACCACTGTGGCATACTCGGGATGAAGCGGCGGTAATAACCGGCTAATCCCAGCAGTGACCTCACCTGAGTCTTGGTTTTGGGGATCGCTGCATCAACCAAAGCCTGGATTTTAGTGACTACAGGTCTCACCCTTCCATTCCCCATTAAAAATCCCAAATATTGAGTCTCTGTCTTGGCAAACGCACATTTTCTCAAGTTAGCTGTCAGCCGGGCTACCCTTAGAGACTGAAGGACGGCTGCAATCCTAGCCAAATGCTCTCGCCAGGTGGAGCTGTAAATGACCACGCCATCAATATACGCTGCTGCATATTCATGATGTGGGCGTAAAACCTGATCCATCAGTCTCTGAAAAGCAGCGGCGCACCATGTAGCCCAAACGGCATGGTTTTGAAGTGAAACAGCCCCTCTGGTGTTGAAAATGCGGTTTCTCTCTAGAACTGCGGGTTAAAGGGATCTGCCAGTATCCCTTCGTCAGGTCCAAAGTGGAGATAAACCTCGCCTTACCCAGTCTGTCTAAAAGTTCGTCGACCCGAGGCATAGGGTACGATCGAACTTGGCAATAGCGCTTACCTTCCTGAAATCCACGCAGAAGCGGTTGGTGCCGCCCTTCTTAGCCACTATGACAATAGGACTGCACCACTCGCTCCTGGAAGGTTCAATCACCCCAAGTTCGAGCATGTCCCACACCTCTTTGCTAACGCCACTTCGCCGACTTTCTGGGATCCGTAAGGTCTCTCCCGCACGATGACACCTGGTGGAGAGATAATGTCATATTCAACCAAATTAGTTCTGCCGGGCAAGTCAGAAAAACATCGCTGAATTCCTCAATAAGCTTACGCAGCTCCCGCTGCTGGTCTGGAACCAATTGTTCCCCATTGGAATGATTTTTGTGCTAGGAGTCTCTGGACAGGGGCCTAAATCATCCTCTATGTTGCCTGGGGCTATAAACAAGACCTCCCTTGCCTGCCAGGGCTTTAATAAATTGACATGATAAATTTCACGCTCATTACGGCGATCGGGCTGTCTAATTTCATAATTCACCTTTCCTATAGCCCGAATCACTTCATATGGCCCCTGCCATTTAGCACATAACTTGGATTCTGAGGAGGGAAGCAGCAGCATTACCTTGTCTCCTGGTCGAAAGGTTCAATTAGTGCATTTTTGTTGTAATGCTGCTGTTGTCGGTGCTGAGCCGATCTGAGGTTGTCCTGGGCCAAACGACCAACCAAATCTAGGCGATCTCTTAGTAGGAGCACATGCTTCACTACATTTTTGAGGAGCCTTTGTGCTCTTCCCACCCTCTCTCAACAGATCGAGGATGCCGCGAGGCTGTCGGTCGCACAAGAGCTCGAAGGGGAGAACCCAGTCGAACTCTGCGGCACCTCTCTCACTGCAAAAGGAGGTAGGGAAGGAGCGATGCCCAATGCTTTTGCTCTTGCGTTACAAACCGCCTCAGCATCGACTTCAAAGTCTGATTAAAACGCTCCACCAAACCGTCCGCCTGTGGATGATAAACAGACGCCCTGATGGGACGTATTTTTAATATTTTATATACCTGCTGTAACGTTTTAGACAGAAAGTTGGTTCCATGATCAGTCAAGATCTCTTTGGGGATCCCTACTCTAGCCATAATCTGTACTAACTCGGTGGCTATTGCAGCGGCACTAGTGGACCTCAATGGAACTGCCTCTGGATATCGCGTTGCATAATCTACCACTACTAATATATGCGTATACCCAGAGTCAGAAGGTAGCAGAGGGCCCACTATGTCCATTGCAATGCGCTCAAAAGGAGTGGAAATAATCGGCAGTGGAACCAAAGGGCGGGCGACTCGACCGGGCGCTACTCGCTGGCAGTCTGGGCATGTGGCTACATATTTCGACACATCAGTATGAAGACCTACCCAATAGAATCGAGCCAATATCCGCTCCCTTGTCTTGTCAGCTCCGAGGTGCCCCGCAAAAGGGATATCATGCGCCAGCCTCATGACCTCGGACCGACAAGACGGGGAACCAATAATTGTGTTACAGGCTGTCCTGTGCCCGCGGCTAGATTTACCCTATATAGTAATCGCCCTTGATACTGAAGTGTGGATATACTAGCGCCCAGCGCCATCAACATCCTTACCTTCAATAGACCGGACCTGCCCCAAGCGTGCACTAGTGACGGGTCATTATGTTGGCCCCACACTATGTCCGCGCTTGAGTGCCACATGTCCGGTATATTGAGAGGGGCCGGAGTAACATCTGCCCTTGATGGCCCAGTAACCTCGCCTCTCGGTCACACTGCGTTCCGACTCCTTTGACTGGCGCTTGTTACCATTCAAGCATTCTCCCACCAGACCCCAGCCTTGTCTCAGGGATGCTCCCTCCCATTTTGCGGTCCGTCTCTCCTTATTTGTTTTTCTAGGACGGAAAATAGGAGAAAACATTTCAGCTTGAAAAGGAAACACATCACCAATCCGCTCCCTTTTCTTCTCTTCTGCCACGCTTACGCAGCGGCCGAGACTGCCATTATTTGCATTAGTTCTTTAAATTTTGGCCAGTCTCGCCCAGAATAACTGGGTGTGGCAACCTTCCGCCACCCCTACTACCAGGTGACGCTTTATCGGTCCTACCGATAAATATACTTTTAGTGTGGGGTATGCCGCCGTGTCTCCATGGATACAGGAGATGGCCACCTGACCACGTGGCCGCCACGACACACCGCCCAAGAGAGCTGTTCTAATCAAGGTTTGCTCACATCCCGTGTCCACTAATGCGTGGGTTTTCACATTGCCTAAAACCACATCAATCATACAAGGCCCCTCCCGACCATTTTCCCCACGCTTACCTATCTCAGGTGCCCATTACATGCGGCCACGCCACACTCCATGGCAGCGGGCATGACCTGGCCAGATGTCCCTGTTGGTTGCACCTAAAACAAATCGGGGACAGAGGAAACAGTGGTTAAGTGTCTGTCCCGCTGCTGGTATGGCAACGGGCAGGGCAGCACCTCTACCCCAGCTGGGGCCAACCTTGGTCTCCATGAAGGGGAGGCAAGGTGGCCCATTGGGGTCGGCGGTCTCGGAGGTCTGGGTCCCGGGACTGATGGTGGTGGTGGTGTTGGAGGAGAGAGAGGTGAGGGTCGGCTGTTCCGAAGGGCAGGAGCCGACAGTATCCCGGTCCGGCAGAAACTAGGGAGTCCTCGTAGTCCTCGGCCAGTTTCACAGCGGCCTCCAGGGTGTCGGGGTTGTGGCGCCGTATCCAAGCCTGGGTATCGGCGCCGACCACATGGCAGAACTGCTCCACCACTATTGCTTCCCCATTTGCACGTTGGTTTTGGTCTCGGGGTCAGCCAGTGCACCATGTGGTCACATAACCGCTCTGCAACCACCCTGGGGCGTGTCTCCGGGATCTTCGGTACTCCCTAAACCGAACCCGTGGGTCTCTGCCGCTATGTTGAGGCGGCGGAGAATGGCCTGTTTGACCAGGTCGTAGCTGGCAGCGTTGAGGTCGCTCATGGCCTGGTAGGCTGCCTGAGCCTCCCCGATCAGGCAGGGTCCCAGCTGGCTTGCCCAGAACTCCCGCTGCCATGACGCGGTGGTAGCCATCCTTTCAACGCCACCAAGCACGCCCGGTCGCCCTCCGCCGACATCTTCATTGCCCGAGCCTTCGGTGCCGACATCGCTGGTGCTGCGGTAGGGGCTTGCACTGTGGACAATGCTAGCCCTACCCGCTCAATGAGCGTGTAGCGCCCTCTCCTTCTCTCCTCTGCGCCCCGCCTGCTCTCCAGTGCCTCCAGCAGCTCCGCTTAGTGCGTTGCGATCCATCCCACTGTCTGACACCACGTGTGGCAAAGTGGTAAGTGGTAGCAGGTGTATAGCAGGTGCAGTGCGGATACAGTACTTCCAAGAACGCACAGACAACAAAGTACGGGTGAAAATGATTGTTTTAATGTTTTATAATCCAATGGTCTGATGACCCGCCAGTAAATAATAAAGAGCTGGCAATACACAACAATGTGTATTGCACAGTAATAAAACGAAGGGTTGCAGTCCCGCAAATAATAAACACGGTACAAAACACACACAATTAGACACACACGATCACTGTTCCAAAGTGAGTGCTCTCAGTGCTTGTGGTGAGGTACAATATACTACGTGCTATTAGTGAAACAAGTGCTGATAACAAAGTTTATTCGTGACAGTAGTGCAGTGATGATCCGTTTCGTGCTGGCCCTTGGCGACAGCTCCGGATCTGTGTTTAGCCGCCTAGTGAGTACAAACACAGACAATTACTAAACAGACAAAGAAACAAACAAAACACTCACGAACTCCTTTCTTTATTTATTTGGGGAAATCTCCGGTCCTTCCAGTTTCCACGTAAAAACCCAAGCGAAGGAAAAGATTTACAATACTCCAGCCCCTTTTATGCGATTATGCATGACCCCTTGGCAAACGATTGCAGCTGTTTCTATTGCCTGCAGCTGCTACCTCGTTTACCTTCCCGGTCAATACATTCTCGCACTGGAGTCTCGTCTTTTTCCAGGCTGATTGACTTCCCGACCCAGGGAATGAACTGTCAGGACAACCTGTCCAAAGCCTTTCCCTTTCGCTACTTTGTATCGTCACAGGTCGAGAGGGAGATTTACAACCAGAAGTCATTATATTTCCGTCACAGGCTGTCAGGGCTCTTTTTCAAAGATATCGGCATGGACATGGTATACAGACCAATGGAATACCTTGTGTGTGTGTGTGTGTGTGTGTGTGTGTGCATATATATATATATATATATATATATATATATATATATATATATATATATATATATATATATATATATATACACACACTACCGGTCAAAAGTTTTAGAACACCCCCATTTTCCCAGTTTTTATTGAAATTTAAGCCGTTCAAGTCCAGTGAATAACCTGAAATGGTACAAAGGTAAGCAGTAAACTGCCAGAGGTTAAAAAAAAGTTTAGGTTACCAAAAACTGAAAAATAATGTACATTTCAGAGTTCTACAAAAAGGCCTTTTTCAGGGAACAAGTAATGGGTTAACGACGTACAGCTGTTCTGCAGCAATGGAAGAAAATTAGGCCTTGAAAGTTGATGCTAACAATTCCTACAGGTGTCCCAACTTTTGTTGATTACTTACAAACCCTCTGTCTGTATAAAAGCAGTGTTGGAACAGACTATGTTACTACACCCTCTTAAGCATTATTTCGACAGTATTGTACTGCAGGAAGTAGTATATTGCAATCATAATGGCGAGAAAAGCAATTAACAAAGGAAGACAGACAGACCATTATAACCCTTAAAAGTGTAGGTCTTTCCTTTAGAGAAATTGCAAAGAAAGCCAAGGTGTCAGTGAGTACAGTTTCCTACACCATCAAAAGGCACTTGGAAACTGGAGGAAACTCTGACAGGAAGAGGTCTGGCAGACCCAAAGCCACAACAGAATCAGAAGACAAGTTTCTGAGAGTCAACAGCTTGCGTGATAGGCAGCTCACAGAACAACAGCTTCAAGCACAGCTTAACACTGGTTGAAGTAAGCAAGTCTCAGTTTCAACTGTGAAGAGAAGACTTCGAGCTGCAGGTTTGACAGGTCGAGTGGCAGTAAGAAAGCCATTGCTAAGATGGCAAAATAAGAAAAAGAGGCTTGCCTGGGCCATGAAGCACCGCCAGTGGACTACTGAAGACTGGAAGAAGGTCTTATGGACCGATGAATCAAAATTTGAAATCTTCGGTTCATCACGCAGGGTTTTTTTACCCCTTCGAGTAGGTGAAAGGATGGTTCCTCGGTGTGTGACACCAACTGTCAAACATGGAGGAGGAAGCGTGATGGTCTGGGGCTCTTTTGCTGGATCCAGAGTCGGCGACTTGCACAGGGTGAGTGGCACCCTGAACCAAAATGGCTACCACAGCATTTTGCAGCGCCATGCAATACCCTCTGGTATACGCCTAGTTGGTCAGGGGTTCATCCTACAGCAAGATAATGACCCAAAACATATCTCCAGGCTATGTCAGAACTACCTTAGAAGAAAAGAACAAGACGGTAGGCTTCAAATCATGGAATGGCCAGCACAGTCTCCAGACTTAAACCCCATTGAGCTGGTTTGGGATGAACTGGACAGAAGGGTGAAAGCAAAGCAACCTACAAGTGCAACACATTTGTGGGAACTTCTGCAACAGTGTTGGGAAGAACATTCCGAACAATATTTGATTTCCATTGTAGAAAGAATGCCACGAGTGTGTTCGGCTGTTATATCTGCAAAAGGTGGCTACTTTGATGAGTCAAAAATTTAGATTAAATTTTGTTAAACAAAACGATTCCATGATTTCTTTTTTATCTCCAATTGTTTATTTGTTCTATGCTTTAATTTCAGAGTACATTGAGACATTAAACTGCGTAAATTTCAATAAAAACTGGAAAAATGGAGGTGTTCTAAAACTTTTGACTGGAAGTGTGTGTGTATCTATATCTATATATATATATATATATATTATACACACGCCCTTCCAGCGATTTCAATCGGCCAGTGTGTGATGCCCGCCACAAAGATTTATTTTTGTGACGTGACCTCCTCCATTCGCGATGCGACGGTGACATCGGGAGTGTGTTCCGGGGTCACAGCAGAGATGCCAACTGGTACGATTTGGCCGTAGCAGCTACTGATTAGCACAAACAGACTACTGCACTAAACACTTAACATGTAAGCGTTTTGCTAAAAGTCATTTTTGATTGGCTGATATAAATATCTCCTTTCTACTTTCAACAAATTAGCTTTTGGAAATATTCACTTCAAAACAATGAGCTTATTCTGGCTGGATTCAACACCGCACAAGACACACATAGCATTTTACATTGTCCCTGCTGAAGTGTTCAACGATAAAATTCCAGTTCAATAATAAAAATGAAAACACCCCATATTTTGTAACTTTGAACAAATCTCTTTTCTTTCTACACTTCTGCATTTCTTTGAAGAAATACATGTGTTTTGTTGAATTGCTTTTTGATTTTGTTTTAAATTGGAACCTTAGTTTTGTTTTTCAGAAGCACAACCTGTTTTTGGACTCAATTTGAACTCGTTTTGACTTAATTATTGGTCTGGATATTGAAATCATTTTACATGGCATTTTAGTCGGTGCATTTGCACCGTGGTTAACTAATTGTATTTTATTTCGTTAATGTTTAACAGCAGTTATTTAGAGTAATGAATCTAATAATTAGAAAAGATCATGTTTTCCTGTTTTCATAGGTATATTATGACCCTATCTCAGATGGGGGTACGCGATAGACTAGATCATTTGGAAAGGGGTACGGGGGCATAAAAAGCTTGAAAACCACTGGTGTAGACAGAATTCAAAATGCATTTTTTGAACCCTTTTATAATAGTTTAATGGCAACTGCAAATGGCAGAACAACAATCACACCATTACTCTATTTAAATTTTGAGCAACCAGCTGAAATAACTGCCTTGATTTTGTACTCCACACTTTTGACTATACAACCAAGTATTCTGTTGGCCATTAAATTACACAACCTCAAAGCAAATAATGCTAGGGCTACGACTTTAAAAAAAAAAAAATAATAAAAAAATAAAAATAAAGTGGTGTCTTTAGAGCCACAACATTGAGGGTTCAAGGGATGCTACAGGTAGCCATAGAAATTTACTGCCGGAGAAGTGCAAGAGATTAAAAATTCAGGACAGTTCAAAGAACTTTCCCAGGTCGTACAGCTAAATTGGTAAATAAATAAATAAATAAATAAATAAATACAATTTGAAGCTACTTGCTTTTTAATGGGGGATTTGACTGTAACTACAAACTCTCTGTAGACACTTTATAAGTCATTCTCTATTTGTGTGTGAAGCGGATAAAAAGTAATGTCCTGTTTTCTTTTTTTTACAGGTACTCTCCCAACGAGTTACGCTACTTACCTTTAAACACAGCGCTGTATGAACCTCCATTGGACCCAGAGCTACCTGCACTGGACAGTGATGGAGACTCTGATGATGCAGAATATGAGCGTGGCGATGAAAATAGAAAACACAAAGCTTCGGTAAGGTTTGAGATAGATAGATAGATAGATAGATAGATAATAAAATTTGTTTCACTTCTCGTTTAGATTGTATCTTGCATTCATTCAAATATAACAGTATAATGGCTTGGCAAATCGGATTGTTCCAAATGACACTGTTCCTAAGCAGGTGCAGGACGATATATTAAAAAAAAAAAAAAAGAAAATTCAGCAATTTTATGGGTAGTATATTGGATTCAGTCTTATGAACCAATTTTGGAGACTTAACGTTTTATGAATAGTTTTATGAAATGTCTGCTCCCTTTCAAGTACGAAATTTAACCATTACCGTATGGGTACTAACCTCTTTATAACAGATAATGTCATTAAAAAGCATCTCTGCACCCAGCGCCCAGGCTCCATGATATTTTGTTTTGGTCAAAAAGCCGGGAGATCGTGAGGTAGGCCTCTCATGAATTGAACGGGAGCCTCTAAAAGTTTCAGTGGCAAATTAATTTCTGTTTCTCTTTTTTCTTTTGAATAAAATGGCAGGAGATTCAAATTAAGGGAAATTATGAAAACGTTTTTTCATAACCCTGGTTCCGTGAAATAGAAATGTAATCCTTTCTGTATGGGTATTAACCTCTTTTAAGACCTGAAACTTGAGTAGATATATCCACGCTGCTCGCAGTCTGTGACAGTCATGTCCCGCCCCCAAGGACATAAACTGCACACACAAATCTCATCTCTTCAAGACTGACCTGACAGGAGGAGCTTATAGATAAGTACTTGTTGCTTATGACCTGTATAATTTTTGCGAATTATTGTGTTTTGCATAATGTATGCAACTATTTATGCTGTAATACACTTTTTTTATTAATTACATGTATATTGTAGGGGTGCACAATAATACCGACATACCGGTATATTGTGATATTCATCAGGCAATACCATAACCGGTATTTGAACAACAATACCGGTATTTTTGGTTAAACTGATTCAGGGAAACGTCTACTGGAAAATGTCGGGTGTTGTCTTGCGAGATAATCACTTCCTGTGAGAATGCAAAAGAAAATATGGCAGAAGCACACAGAGATTTTGAGCTGCTTAAATTCTGCAAAGCAAAGTCACATGTGTGGAATCATTTCCTAATAAAAAAATCTAAAAAGGACGGCTGTATAGCATCAAACATTGTGGTATGCTGTTTATGCAAGGCTGAAGTCAAAAACCTTGCATACAGTGGTGTAGGCCTACATCTTTAAGTACTGGAATGCCAATTCAAATATTGATTTTTCTGAAACAAATTATACAAACACACATTTTATGTGTACATTGAACTTGAGGTAAGATTTAATAGGTAATGCATGTGTCTCGCATGCAACTTTTAGGCTACTCCCCCTTGATCAGTGCTGCCAGATTGGTTTTCCAGCCAAATTTGGCTTGTTTTGAAAACATCTTGCGGGTAAATGTTGTCTTTGGTGGTTTGGTTATTTTTTTACTTTTTATCATGCATGTGGTGTTTTTTTTTTTCTATTCCTTTTGATTATGAGGTCATCTCCAGCACAGAACTTCAATCACAACAATGCCCTGTATAGTATATCACATCCTCTCCCCGTCTCTTTTCTGGAGCTCTGCATCCAATAAAATTACGAATTACATAAATGCTCAGTTATTTTTTATTCGTCACCAATTTAAGAACTGTATCAATTGTATTGTTTTTACATTTATTTTTAAAGACTATCTGCCAACAGTTCTGGACAATGTAATTTTACACTATTACACTGTGAATTATCTTCCCCTGGACTGCCTGCATTTCATCTCATTGGATTAAAAAAAAAAAAAAGTGGTTCTGGTTCTGTAAGTTGTGAGAAAAAAAAAAAGCAAAGCAGATGCGTAAATAATTTAACTTATTTATGCTTTTGTAATCTATATTAAAGCAAGTTTATTCCAAACCCTGGGTCTCTGCACTGACCGATATATAAAGCAGATTTAAACACGTGTTTACAGCCAGTGATAGGTTGCACTTTTGAAAAACATGTTGAGTATAAAATGAAAATAGATATTTATAATAAACATTAAAAAAATACATTTAAAATCAATGTTTTTAGAGAAGTAATAATTAGCTTTCAAACCGCCACTGTTTTTCTGTTTTTCAAATTGGGAGCACATGCACGTACTTCAAAGGATCCAACAAAAATGTGTTACTGGGCATTTCATTTGAGAGTTTAATTGTCATATTACATTATAATACTTTAAATTCCATAAAAAGGACAAAAAGCACAGTTTTATATTTGTAGATTTATTTTGGTAGCAAAAAATCTACATCCTTCGGCGTTGAATTCCAGTATGTATCGCAATATTGTCTTCAGTATTGCAATACAGATCCTCATTCCCAATACCCACCCTGGCGTCTCGAGTCGCCCCTTCCCAGGGATCAAGCAACGTAAGTCGGCTGACTTTGTGCTCTCCCCTGTCATGTCAGAGTGGGTCATAATATCATTCTGTGTATGAAATTAACAGAATTGGAATATACAGAGGGGGATCCTAAGCCATTCTCTGCGTCTACTTGGTTTCTGGACACAAACCCCCCACTGACAAAGAATGCTTTTAAAAAGAGTCATAAACTAAATACTGGACATCTTCACCATAGTTAAATAAGTCTTGTGGCGCCAGCAGGATCGTCAGAGGTAAAATCAGATGGTTATGAATGCCTTGACACCCTTGAGAGAGAACAGTACCCCTCATAAATACAGTCGACGGGGGAAACAGTGGACCAATTGAGAACAATGGACCGTCTCGGAACGAGAACCGCCAATGGGAAACACCCCACATGGACTTGGGCACAGCCCAAAATAAACTATCCAATCACAGGGGTGAAGAGAGAATTACAAAAGCACAGGTGCGACATTCGAACAGGGCTCCCGACACGAAACCCAAGGCTCTTAACACACAAACAAGTCTCTGAACTTTGACAATCTGAAGACACAGCCTGTGACTGGCTTGAACAGAGATACCATTTTCAGAAAATCTGATACAAGATAACTACTCTAGTGTTTACCTTGGTGTGGGAGTCCGCAGCGTAAGACGTCTAAAATCCTAAAAGTACTTGTGATCAAATCTCTAACTTAGCCCGGAGAAAGAGTTGGTTGAATATTTGAAGTCAGCTGAGATTGAAATATATTTAATCTATTGAGCTAACAGTGCCGGAGTTTGTGATGGAATATCCCAGACATAACCAGGCGAAGAGTGCACATATTGGTGGAGGAATTGGGGTTTCAGCGGAATACCTAAATAATTAATGACTCTTGTTTTTTGCAAAGACATTTCTTTTGTACCCTGAAGTGGAGATGAAACGTGAGGAAAACAGAAACTGGAATCTGAACTTTTACTTCGCCTACAGGAGCACCTTTGAGTACCTGTTTTGTTGAAGACACGGATCAGCTGAAGGAAGAGAGAAAATCTGTTAAGTATTCAACACGTAGTGTTTTATCCTGTTATGAACGAGAATAAGCCAACCTTAAAGTAGAATGTAAGAAAAGTATTATTGCTTTCAATTCATGCTTTGAGTTAATGAACACTATAGTAATTGTTTGTTGTATGTGATTTATATAAATTGATGTGGGTTTTACAAGGCAATTATCATTCTGTGTTTTAAAGCTAGAATCCAAATTTAACTTTCTTGATAATAGATAATTCTCGTTAGGTTGTCTGGACGCAAAGAATGTCTTTTCTCGCAAGAGTGAGAATGGCCTTATTAACCAAAACATGTAGAGAGAGAGACAGATTTTAACAATGCTTTGATTATCAAATATTAACGAAAGTAAATATTTGTGTTACTAACGATACCCCTATTAAGACTAAAATAACCATCAGGAGTGTGGTTGTAACCTTTTAAGGGAATCTCCCATAGATTGCTTTGGATCGCTAATCAACTATCGGGAGTGGAGTATTGTTGTTTAAACTTTCTTTTTTTTCTGTATTGTTTAGTTAATTCTTCCTTTCTGTATTACTTTAGTTTAGTTGTTGTACCTTTTTTATTATTTTCCCCTTATTTAGTTTTATTTTTAATAAAACTGTTCCTTTATGTTCACTAGAAGCGTTGTCCAGACTGATTCTGTCAATACTGGTGGGTCCTACAAATAAGGTATTATATGATTACAACTTAAACTAGTCCTAATACAAATATACCTCGTACACTACACCCCTCAGGCTACAATAGCTCCGGCATCGAGTTATTTTATTCTCTTTTTGGCTTCAGAATTACGAGATGGTTTGTATAGTTCAAGTAATTGTATTACTGTATGTGAGAAATATTTTCTTTTCTCATTATATTTATCTGTTTTCACTGATAGTACGCGCAGGCTTGTCTGCATTGTGTGCTGTGGTCTTGCATGTAGTGAGAGCTGCTGCTGGGCTCAGCAGCGCTGCGCAGGACCAAGAAGCTACTTCGGGAATCCCCCCCCCCAGCATCTTGATGCCGTTTTCATGACACCTTTCGCATCACCATTACGAGGGCTGTTAGTTTACCGACAAGCAGGCTTCCCTCAATCTCGTGTGGGTACTGCCTGAGTAGTTTTGCCAGTAGCGTGCACTGGTGGGCATCCCTCTACATTGCTACCCGCAGTAACTTCAAACCAAGTAGACCCGCACACCGGTACGGTGCAGAATAAACCGTACCGGTACCGTACTGTCTGTACCCCGTACCATACCGGTGGTACCGTACTGTACCAACCCAGTGCTGCATCCTGGTTCCGACCGGAACAACCTGGTGCTGCAGGCGCCAAACAAGTACCGAACCAACCCAAGCAAAGGAGGCTCTAGTGAACCGCAGTTTCTGCGAGTTTTTTGCGCATTTCTCCAAGCGTACGCTGGAGAAACATCTCTCCGCAGCTCTACAGAACGCTCTGCGTCCCTCACTCCTGCACAGCACTCTTTCCCCATCACCCTCTGTTACAGCGGTGGCTGCATCCTCCCCCCCTGGCTCTGTGCCAAGGGAGTGCGGAAAACGCACCGGGGAAAGTAGCCCTTGCATGAAGCCGTCCTCAGTCTTCTTCATCCTCCTCTGCCTCTCCTCCTCCCGGTGAAGAGCAAGAAGAGTAACCGATCCAAGTGATCAGCGGACTCGGAGCAAATGGAGAAGATCTAGGCTGCAGTTTCCCACCAGGGAACTGTTCTCACAGAGTTGCTGCGTGAACTTTCGGCACCGCCTGCCCCAGGGGAGTGCAGGATGACATGGTCGGTGAACAGGAGCTGGTGTTCCCATCCTGAGGACATGGAGTCAGACAACACATCCCCTGCGGTTAAAATCCATATCTCACATAGAAAATATTTTTTTGGCTTTGGGGTCATACTTGGTTTACTTTCACAATGAGCAAGAAACTGAAATCTCCATGATCAATTTTAGAGCACTGAGAGACGTAAAACTATAAATAATTCCGGAAAATACCGGCAACGAACCGGAGATGCACGAAGTTGGCATGACGTCACTAGGGGAACACGTACCAGGAACAGCTGAGAGATATACATGGCTTCAGACTGTGAAAGCAATCATTACGGATTTCTCAGACGTTTTCAGTAGTCGGTATTACAATAAGGGCAGCGGGAGTGTGGTGTAATGAAAGAAATTGTGGGGAGGAAGAATAAGTGGTTTGAGCGACAAGCCCCCTTGTCTGCAGGTCGGCAATTGTGAATGTTGTTCTTGTATACAGTTAACCCCGGCTAGCAGTTCATTTATGGCAATAAAAAAAATGTGTATTTCTATATTTGGTTTGTTTTACCGTTTATATCTTGCAAATAGTGTTTACCCTTTTTCCATCCACTTCAAAAATAAAACATTGTTTCTATTACAGGGCCGAGATGACCTGCATGGTCACGTATAGCTCTTCAACTTCATTCATGAAATAAACACTTATGCTTTCCCCGATTTAGTGAAATTAAATAGGCCTAACCTCCTGGTGAACTGCATGGAATTATTATTATTTTTTGGTAGACGTCCTTACCCAGTAATGTGCAGATTATTATTTATTTCTTAGCTGACGCCCTTATCCAGGGTGACTTACAGTTGTTACAAAATATATCACATTGTTTTTACATACAATTACCCATTTATACAGTTTTTTTTTTTTTACTGGAGCAATCTAGGTAAAGTACCTTGCTCAAGGGTATAGCAGCAGTGTCCCCCACCTTGAACCAACAACCCTCCGGTCAAGAGTCCAGAGCCCTAACCACTACTCCACACTGCTGCCCATATGAACATTACCTTAAAGATAAAATTGAAAATCGAAAGCTTACCTAAAAAAGCTGGATGAGTGGATTCATTCTTTTGATTTCTGCATCAGAAATCTTGAGCATGCAATGTGTTTGTACTGGTTTATTATACTCTGACGTTATTGTTTTTATTAAGTCAGCAATATGAAAGCCATGCTCATGTTTATTTTCTTTGGGTAGTTTTGGGCCACAGAGTTTATTTGATAACGGTATATTGTATCATAATAATTATGATAATAATAATATCTGACGTCTGAAAAAACAAATGCAGAGAACTGATTATGCGCAGTGGATAGCCTAGTAGTATTGAGCACTTGTGCACAGGGTAAGAAAAAAAAATCTATGGTAATAATTTTATATCTGTGTGAAGTGTCTTATAGATGCAGCTATTTAAAAAGGTATTTTTGATATACAAGTAAACGGTACGAAAAAGTATAAATGGTTCCGCTGTTGTCAGGGGAAAATGAATCAATGGTCACTTGATAGTCTTCGTGATAAGCTGTCTTTGTAAAGGTCTGCGTGTGTTTGTGGACTTGTGTACCAGTGTCTTACAAAAGAGAAAAAATAAAAGCCAGAAACCAACAAACAAAAGCTTTAGTCTCTGTGTTGTACAAAGTAATTATTGCTTTGTGCACTGACGAACTTGTTGATTTTACACACAGAATACAGTATTTTTTTTTTTTTTCATGCAATGCTTTCCCTTGCTCCTCTCCAGTGGTGAAATATTTTTAACACCGTTTATCCATCGTGAGTTTTGTTTATGCCATAGACATATGCATACTTGTTTTATGGTTTGTGGTTTCCCCTAGTGACGTCACAAATGTCAAGATTTGAAATCAGGGTGGAAGCACTCAAAACAAGCTTTAGATTGTGAATTTCTTAGTTACAGTGCAAAAGTAGAAATTATATACTGTATATATTTTTAGAACACTATTATAGTGTAGTTAAAATCTAATCCTATTGTAATGTGAAATAGGTGACATGAGGACTTTAAGCTCTCCCTTCCAGCAGAGCTTATGCCATTGATCAAGAGGACCACTGAAGTCTTGCAGCTGCTTGGTCTACAGAAGGTAAGGCAAGGCAGTCAATCTTCGATGACGAGCCTGGCACCTCTCCCGCTGCCAAGCCCCCACCCCCACCCCCACCCGTGCACCTGGATTTTCTCTTTGAGATCCAGTCGTCCTGGGGTCACCCCTGCTGTTTCCCGGGCGATGGACACCCAAGCTGGGCATGGCCCAATTTCCGCCAGTGGAGGCTTCAATTGTCGCTTTGGTACAGGCGCCTAATTTAGCTCTCCTGTCCAAGGACGCTATCTGCCCCAACCAGCAGTGCCGGGTCTCGGAGGTGATCTTCAAGAGTGCCTTTTCAGCCAGTGCGTTCGCCATACAGCTGGGCAACTTTTAACAGCATTCTGGTAGCCTATAGGTCACATGTGCTGCACTCCCTCTCTGACAACCACAAGCCATCACCGCTACAGCTTGATGAGCTGCACCTAGTTAATAAAAACCTGCTTCGTCTCTCTAAACTGAACGGGCAGGCTGTGGGTAGAAACCTGGCTGTGCTGGTAGCCACACACAGGCAGCTTTGTGTGGGGACAAAGTGCCACTGTTGGATGCCCCTGTCAGACGGGGGCATGCCTTTGGTCCCGGGGTGGATGAGATGCTGTAGCACTATCACCACGTGCGGGAATCCATGAAGGAGCTGGTGTGCTTGCTTCCAAAAGCCACCACCCCAGTGCGCAAAACCAGCGGAAAC
Organism: Acipenser oxyrinchus oxyrinchus; assembly: GCA_030684275.1. Taxonomy (NCBI): domain Eukaryota; kingdom Metazoa; phylum Chordata; class Actinopteri; order Acipenseriformes; family Acipenseridae; genus Acipenser; species Acipenser oxyrinchus. The sequence goes on from CM060251.1 coordinate 31,023,912, forward strand.
TGGCACCCCTGGCCCCAACAGCCTGCTGCCATGGGTGGTGTTCGCCGCAGAGCCTATAATAGGTTTTACAGGGAGCCATCTGGAGTATTGGCTTCGGTGCACCACGGACATCTAGGTGCTTACTATTGTTCAAACCAGCTACTCTCTGCAGTTCAAGCACAGTACCACTCCCTTTCGGGGCGTGACTCCAGCATCAGTCACAGACCTGCAAGACACCGCAGTGGTGTCTCAGGAGGTAGCAGCTCTGCTGCAAAAGCGCTATTCATATGGTACACCTCCTCCAGTTGGAGGAAGGGTTCTACTCCAGGTAATTCCTGGTGTGCTTGTGTGAAGGTGGCCTCAGACCAATCCTCGGCCTCAGATAGATCAGCCTGTATCTGAGCCGAAGGAGGTTCAAAATGTTGACGATGCAACAGCTGTTGCAGTCAATCAGGCCTGGCGACTGGTTCACCGTGGTAGACCTCAGACGCCTGTTTCCACATCCCTATAAAACTGGCGCACAGGAAGTACCTGCGGTTCGGTTTTCAGGGAACAGTGTATGAGTTCTGGGTCTTGCTGTTTGGTCTTCTAGTGGAAAAATAAGCTGACAAATGTTTTTTGATTAAAAAAACATGTAAAATAAAATAAAAGTATACCTCCAATGCAGTCATATAAGCACGAGTTACAAACTGACTTCGGGCCAGGCCTTAGTGCATATGTTTGTATTGGAAAACACAGATATCCACGGAGTCAGTTCAGTTCACTCCCATTTGTCTGTCTTCTGTCCATTGGTAGGGTTTCCACTCTATCATTGTACACTCACTCTGCGGGGAAAAGGAGGGGGGGGGGGGGTGATTGCGCTCTGTCCATGATGTGTTGCATACCAAGTTGTACATAGCAGGGTGTATCCATCTTGTCTTTCAGTTCCCCCTCCCCCATCTCCCACTATCTGTGCTAGGCTTGTGCCTTTTGGTGTTTAGCTCAGACACTCATCTGTGACTGAGTCATGTTAGGCAATGCAAAACTGCACATAGCTGGTTTTGCCTGGGAAATGAAAAAACTCGAAACTTAAACAATACTGTATAGAAATTAAATATAAAAGCAACTGAATTAGTAAACACATTAAAACAACTTACCTATAAAAGCACATTGATCACACAATCTAAACATAATGAAAAACTTATTAATCAATAATCTGTTGCATGATTAATACCTTATGCAGAAAGCCATTACTGCAGTTTCTCTCTAGCTCCCCATGCCTTTGAGGTGCATGGAAGCTTTACTGGCCCCATTTAGACTAAAAGGCATCAGAGTACTCAATTATTTGGATGACTGGCTCATTTGTGCCCAGTCTCCAGCTCAGGCAGACGCTCACACGGAACTGGTCACCGGCTACTTTCAACGGCTGGGCCTTACGGTGAATCATGCGAAGAGCCAGCTCACGCCTTCTCAGACAGCCTCCTATGTAGGAGTGTGCTTGGATTTTAGGGCCATGCTATCCACTGTCGGGTGGCAGAGTGCAGAGAATAGCCACCTGTTCAGAGCCATTTCATCTCAACAGGGCGCTCACGGTAGTGACATTCCAGAAACTTCTGGGCTTGATTGCAGCAGCTTCTTAGACCCTATCTTTGGGTCTCCTGCGTGTGCACCCTCTGCAATCTTGGTTTAACAGCAGGGTTTTTCAGCCCACAATGAACCACGACCGCCTATTGACGGTGACTTGTCATTGTCTAAAGGCACTCTTTTGGTGGAAGCAGCATGCCTATCTACGCCTCGGTGTAGCGCTGAGCAGTGTTACCAGAAGGGAGGTCGTTACCACTTATGTGTCCAGCCTGGGGAGGGGGGCAGGGGAGCACAGGTGGTGTGGAACCCCCCTTAGCAGGGTCTCCACATCAATATTGTGGAGCTACAGGCAGTTTACTTTGCCTTGCAGAATTTTTTGCAGGAGGTTCAAGGGAGACATGTGCTTATCCATAAGGAAAACACAACAGCGATGGCCTATATAAACCACCAGGGTGGTCTCAGGTCTCCCAGTCTCCATTGTGTTGCCCACAAGCTTTTGCTGTGGGTGCACGAGAACCTCCTCTCACTGCGGGCAGTACACCTGCCCAGGGTGATAAACTGGGCCGTGGACCGCCTCTCAAGGAGAGTTCCCAGCACGTCAGAGTGGAGGCTTCATCTCGAGGTGGTGAGCCTCATTTGGGAGAGATTCAGGAGAGCAGAGATAGATTTCTTTGCCTTCCAGGGATTGACCCACTGTTCCCTTTGGTTCTCCATAACAGGAGGCAGGGACCTGCTGGCGACTTAGATGCCTTGGTACACCAGTTCTCGCCATGCTCCCGCTGTGCCTGGAGAAATCAGGCAGGATCGGGCCAAGGTGCTCTTAGTAGCCCCTTATTGGCCCATGAGACTCTAGTTTTCAGCCCTGATGCAGCACCTGAGCGACCAGCCGTAGAGACTGCCCATGCGCCGCAACCTGCTCAGTCCGGCGCGGGGGACCTTATGGCATAACGACCCATTCAGCCTGCAGCTCTGGGTCTGGCCCCTGAGCGTCTGCTTTGAGCCGTCTGGGTCTGTCCAGTAGGGTTATTGACATCTTACAGCAGCTTCCCAGTACGGGTACAAGTGGAGCGTCTTACATAAGTGGTGCCTGCCTTGTGGGTTCGACTTGTCCCATGGCAGTAATACTGCAATTTTTGCAGGACGCTTTTGATGAGGGAACTCCCCCTCTACATTAAAGGTCTGTCTGGCAGCCATTCGGCTTGCCATGTCAAAACTGACTCGGTCTCCCCAGGAGCTGAGCTTCCTGACGGGGCAATTTTTGGAAAGGGATTCGGCAGTTTCGTCCGCCTATATAGGACATTGCAGCGCGGTGCTCAATACACTCTTGAAGGCTGAGCTGAAATATTATCGCTGTTTGCTTGGTATCGCCTTCGCAAAGCGGTTGAGCGAGATGCAGGCTTTCTCCTAACCGAGAGCCTTGTTGCGAGTGACCCTAAAACCTGTCTTCCCTTGTACAGGGTGCAAGCACCTTTTTGAGTGAAAGGTGTATGCGGCAGAGATGGATGACGCTTTGATAGAAACAGCTTAATTTATTTGAAGTCTTCCCTCTGATGATGGGAATGAGAATGTAGAGATGGGAGCCCAGCTAAGTTTTTTGCAGGTATCAGGCTTTTAAAGACTGTCACACCTGTGGTGGTTTTGACAGACTCGCTGGGATCAGAAACTGACCCAAGACTGTCACCGCTACTGAAAGCAGGCTGATCTTTGGATACAAATTGAACATTTGTGAAACTGCAACAAATGTTGTGATGACTGTAATGTATTTTAAAGAATATAAAGTCAGCAGAAATATTAAAGAAATTGTTAAAACACACTATTCAGAAAAAATATATATATAATGTACTCTGTATTAGTCTATGAGAATATTGTAGGATTCCATATTCCTGTTTATTCTAGTATAGCAGTAGAAAAATATTATAAGTGAATGTGTAAGGTCAGGCCAACCTGCTGAAAGTTCCAAACCTCCTTTATCAGGCAAAAGCATCTTTTTTAATTAGACTCGGAGCCTCAAACATTTTGATCCAGTGAGAAAAGAATGGTTCGACTATAGTAAGAGAAAAAAACAAAGTATTTAAATAGAAGACTGTGAGATTATAAAATAAGAAACTTAATATAATAACTTTAGTAAATGTGTGAGGATGTTAGTGTATGTCAAAGCATAGCAGTCCTAAGTTTTAATATTCAAGGTTGTATTTGCTACCAAGAAGGTGCCTAATTAAAAATTGCTCTTGCCTTCTGTGTCAATGGAGTAAAATAAAATTACAATTTGAGACGGCTATATTTTAAATATCTGAATTAGAAATACACGTTATAAAAACTGTTAAATAAAATAATTATTGTTGAAAGAACATATTAGTTAAAAATGAGAGAAGTTCAGTACTAACTGACACTGTCAGAATATTGTAATAATTGTACCGTGTTTTAACACTAGCACCGCCATAGCCGCTTTTTGAACGGCTTTTGCAATTCAAATTTAAATATCTCTGCGTATGTGACTATCTCGTGCATGTCTGTTCTTAACTGTTACTAAATATTTGAATTAAATACCCATACGGTGTTTCAGCTGCAGAATCGTAAAAATGAATAAGTTATAAGCATTGCTTCTTCAACCGCCAGACCCGCAGTTTATAAGGCATATTGAAATCAATACAGTATATCCAACAATTTAGTCTGGGCTTTGTAATAAAATCAAAGTCATTGTGAAATAACATATTATAATCCTGTTGAGTGCTTGAAACACTGATGAAAGTCATTCTACACATCATATTATTATTATTTACACTACATTTCTCAGGCAGAATGACTGTGCCACCGTGAGTGTGACGGTGCAAAGAAATTTAAAAATGTGCACATTCTAAGCGCTCTGCACAGATCAGTGACAATCGGGACTGATGCTGAACGAAAGCCAGAGACTGTTGCATTATACAACGCAACGAAGTACGGTGTGGATATACTGGTTCAAATGGCACGGCAGTATTCTGTCAAAGGTGGTACTTGCAGGTGGTCTGTGGCTGTTTTTTATAATGTTTTGGACCTGGCACTCAGGAGCTATGGCAGAAACATTTTGATAAGAGACACTAAATCTTGCTGGCAAATGCCCCTCAACCTTCAGCCAATGCTGTGCCCACTGGCACATGGAATAAAAGACAATGCCAGGTTGCTAAATGCAATAAAAAGCAGAACTTTTGACATCTGTGTCAATTGTGAAAAGGCAGTCTGTGGCAAATGCACTGGTATAGTTGAAAAGTGTGTTTTCTGCGTAGATTGTACTAAGAAAGCTGTAATAGAACTCTGAACAGACAGACAGAGCCCTGTTTCACTCAAAGCGCTTTCACGTTGCAGAAGTTATGTTATATTTTTTATGCTATTTTTATAACTAGTTATTTATGTTTAATTGTATATGTGCATACAGCTTTCTACACCTGTTTACACAGAAGTTTATTACGTAAAGTTTATTTTATTAGTTTTTTATGTTTATGTATGTGCTCTTTTTGAAAGTTTAATTTTCAATGTAAATACGGTGTTTCTGCTCTGAATGTTATGTATGATGTTCATAAATATAAATATTAAGTTGTATCCGATTTTTTTTTTTTTTTTTCCCCCATATCAAAGCTGTTTTATAATGGAGCCACACATTTTGCGGGAGCGGCGGTTGTGTGTAGTCCGAAATCTTGGTCGTTCTATTGTTTTAAAGAATATAAAACCAGCATAAATAATATTACAGCAAATTATGAACAGAATAACAATTTGTATTAAGAAAACTGAACAAATGTTAATGTTAGAAAAAAGCTTCTCTGTTTGCCTTTGTTATTAGCATGCCTATTAACTCTTGGAAGCTGATCAGACTCAAAAATAGGGCTTCCCCTATCTTTAAATTAATAAAGACTATCACGTGCGGAAGCCTGTGTTAACCTTGGCAGAAGCAGGCACCTGGTTTAACCCTATGCTGCCTACGGGGAATGACCATATTCGGTCATAAATATGAACACTTTCTGTTTAAACGCTTGTAGTTTTGGAACCTTAAATCAGAAATTAAAACCCAATACACCTACAGAAAGGCATTAAGTAGAGTTTTCCATTGATGTAATTTATTTTGTTGTGGGGTGATTTTTTTTTTTTTTCATATGAGCTACACCCCCCAGAAAATTATCGAAATATGACAAATTATAAATAATATTTTTAAAAATGGTCAATTTCAACCTCTTTCCAAGTGTTATATAAAAAAACTTAGAGTATATTGTAGCTGCACAATTTTCCAAGGATTTCAAATCTGAAATCAGAATTTTAATATCTTTTATAGTTGCAGAGCTAGATAAGGTTTTGCAATGCATATTATTTTACAAAAATCAACCTCCGAAATGGCAAAGGCACACTAGGGTTAAAACTTGGCAAAAAGTGAGACTGGAAACACTATTGCCCTGTTTGAGATACAATTATATTTCAGTATAAAAATAAAGAAACAACACACAAGTTATCAAGTCAAATGTTTATTTTTTTATTTGAAAAAAAGTATATTACAAATAAAACTTTGAAATTAAGAGTTTTATTTGGGAGGGAGGGAGACAAAAAAACCTTCCATATTGTGCTGTATTTATTTATTTTCAAAACTACCCTGCAGTTGAAGTTCTGGGCTGGGGCTCCTCCAGATCACTCTCCTCCTCCTCATCCTCCTGCAGCAGCTCTTCATCAAGGAGTTCAGCCTGCATGTCAGGGCCCTCCTCCACTTCAGTGACTGAACCAGATGCTAGAGCTGATTGTCTCCATCCATTTTCTGGCTTACCCACATAAAACATTAAAATAAATACCAATTCATAATAATAATAATAATAATAATAATACCAATAATAATAATAATAATATTCTCCTCCATCCTTTTTCACACACATAAAGTAAATTAATAATAATGACTCTTCATACATGTTTTGTTGTGTCTCGGGAACAATGAAGACAGTGTGTTGGTTGAGATAACTCAGCTTTATTGTAGCTCATTACAATGCCGTGTGTCTCGCGTTCTGGCTTGCTTACAACTGACACAGACCCGAACTCTAGTGCTGCGTAAAGATTATAACAGACATGTACTTAACACATATACTAGTGCGCCATCTAGCGACTTGAAGGCTAGTTATCGTAACATCTCCTTTTACATAAACAATGAGCTATTTCCCCACTCCAACAATTCTTAATGTTACTTGACTTTTTTTTTTAAAGCTTGTTTACTGTGTACATACGCTATTAACTCAGAGTCCTTAGCTTAAGTCTCAAAATCCTTTGGATACTTCAGAGGTGGTTTAATGTTGGATCTGGTTCGAGTGCATTTCAGTTTGATGCTTTCTTGCTCTGGTATTTTTTCAGAACTTTGTTCTTGTTCATGAGAATCTTCTTCAGTTGTTTGAGTCGCCATTGGTAATTGATCTCTTCCATCAGGTAGGTTGTCCGTTGGTAATTCATCTGGTCTTGCATCAGGTAAGTCGTCTGTGTATCTCTGTATGATGTCTTTGTATTGCTCGTTGACAGGTTTTATGTCCTTTCAGTTTCGTCGATATGTATGTCCATTGACTTTTACTTCGTACGACCTTGGGCTGATTTGTTTGGTGCAAATTCCAGGCTCCCATTTCTTTGACTTGCTGTTGGGTGTTAATAGTGCTCGGATTGTCTGTCCCTCTTGTAGTTTGGGCATGTCTTTTGCTTGTCGGTTGTAGTAATGTTTTGTTTTCTGTTGACGTATTTCTTTTCTTTTAGTTACATCTTCGACTACCTTTGGTTTGAGTAATTGTTGCGCTGTAGGCAGTAATGTGCGTGTGCTTCGTGACATTAATCGTATAGGACTGCTTTTCATTCCTTCTGTCGGTGTGTTTCTCCAGTTCAGTATTGCTTTCCATGGATCTTTGCCATCTTGTTTGGCTTTTTTCAGAAGTGTTTTGGCTATCTTCACTGCTGATTCAGCTTTGCCGTTGTTCTGGCTGTGGTAGGGGGATGATGTAATGTGTCGGAATTCCCACTCATTTGCGAACTGTTCAAATTCGTGTCCAACGAACTGAGGGCCGTTGTCCGTAATGACCGTGTCAGGTATCCCGTGTCTGCTAAAGTGCCTTTTGCAGCATTCTATGGTTGTAGTTGTAGTCGTGTCTTGAAGTTCATCAATCTCCCAATAGTCCGAATAGTAATCAACTATAATCAGATAGTCTGATTTGTTCACAGTGAAGAAATCCATTCCCACTTTGTTCCACGGTTGCTCTGGTATTTGATGTGGTATGAGCATTTCTTTCTGCTGTTTTCTCTGATGCTCATTGCATATGCTGCACTTGCTGATTAAGTATTTTACTTCATGAGTCATGTTTGGCCAAAAAACAACATCACAGGCTTTTCTCAGGCTTGCTTCAATTCCACAGTGGCTTTCATGGATGAGTGTTAGCATGTTTGAGCATATTGCTTTGGATATTACAACTCTGTTGCCTTTGTAGATAATTCCGTCTTGCGTTGTAAGTTCGTCTCTGTAAGTCCAGTATTCTTTGATAATTGTAGGTGTTTCTTGTTTTGTTTCAGGCCATCCTATTGTGATAACCGACTGTAGCGTTTGCAGTGATGCGCCTTGTTATGTGATATCGCCTTAACTTTGTTCAAGCTTTGTGTTGAAAAGTTAAGGTTGGTGGCATGATCAATGTTTTCAATCTCCTTCTGCAGTTTTGTTTCAATTGAGTAGACACATTCTTGTGTGTGTGCGTGCATTGTGTTCTCGAGCGGTAGTGGTGCTCTGGAAAGGAAATCGGCGATGTGCATTTCTTTACCTTTCTTGTACTTCACATGCAGCTGATAGTGCTGTAATCTTAGCATCATTCTCTGTAGGCGCTTTGGTGCTGAAAGTAGAGGTTTCTTGAAGATTGTTTCTAGCAGTTTGTGATCACTTTGTATGTTGATGCGCTCTCTGCCATGTATGTACTGGTCAAATTTTTCGCATGCAAAGACAATGGCCAGACATTCTTTTTCAATCTGTGCGTATCTTTGTTCAGTTGGTGTAAGTGTCCTTGAAGCGAAAGCTACTGGTTGTCCGTTTTGAAGTAGTGCTGCTCCAAGTCCAGTTTCGCTTGCATCGCATTGTAGGGTGACTTCTTCATGCACATCGTAGTATTTCAGTATGGGGTGATTGCTGACCAAGTGCTTGATTTGCTCTAGGGCTGCTTCGTGTTGTGGTAGCCAAGTCCACATGACGTCTTTGTCAGTCAGTCGTCTTAATGGTTCACAGACATCGGATAGGCAAGGTAGGAACTTCGTTAGATAGTTTACAAATCCATGTAATCTTTGTACAGCTTTTGTGTCTGTCGGTTTTGTCATTTCTTGTACTGCTCTGACTTTGTTTGGGTCGGGAGACGGTCCCTTTGCAGTCAATAGATGTCCCATGTATGGCACGCTTGTAAGTCTTAGCTTCATTTTGGTTTTGTTCAACTTCAAGTTGACTTCTCTGGCTCTCTTTAGGAGGCTGATTAGATTTTGATCATGGTTGGCCGTAGCTTCTTCTGTAGTGTCTCCACAGCCGTATACTAGAATGTCGTCTGCTATTACGCTTATTCCGGGAAGCCCTTGTAATACATCGTGTTGTCTTCGCTGGTATTCTTCAGCCGCTGGTTTTATTCCAAAGGGCATCCTTAACCATCTATATCTTTCTTTGGGCGTCCAGAATGTTGTTAAGTAGCTGCTTTCTTCATCTAGACGTACTTGCCAGTATCCATCTTTAGCATCAAGTACTGAGAATATCTTTGCTTTCACCAAGTCAGGTAGAATTTCTTCTATCGTGGGCATCTGATAGTGTGCTCTCATCAGGGCTTTGTTTAAAGCACTCGGATCGATGCAAATGCGTAGTTTGCCTGGTTTTTCTACAACTACAATGTTGCTTATCCACTTCGTTGGCTTTGTGACCCTGGCAATTATTTTGTTCTTTTCCATTTTGTCTATGATCTCCATTACGCTTTTCTTCAGTGGTATTGGTATTCTCCGTGGAAGGTGTTGCACTGGTGTGATCGTTTTGTTGATTTCCAGATGTAGTTCTCCTGGCAGGCAGCCAAGTCCTTCAAAAACATCTCCATATTCTTCTAGAATCGCTGCTGTTGTCAGGCTTTTTTCTTGCCTTGTTGTTTTGTCTTCAGCATGATGTACAGTATTTTCATTGTTGACTTTAAGCAGGTTTAGTCGTTCACACGTTGCAGCTGATAAGAGTGGTTTTTGTATTGTTTGCATTATCTGGAACTTCAGTCTGTATTTTTTGTTGTTGTGTTCCGCTATCAGCTTGCACTCTCCTTTAGGCTTTATCAATGTACCGTCATAGTTTTAGTTTGGCCTTGCTTGGTCGTAACTTTGCTGTTCCATCTTGCATGATTTGTACAAAGTCTCTGTAACTCATGACGTTGACTGTCGATCCACTGTCTAGCTGACATTCAGTATATTTGGTAGCGTAATTGTAGTGCTCCTTACAGTCTGGTGATAGCTTTAGATTGACGTAACACTTGTTCAAGCCGTATTTTATCGAATTGATGTCAGAAATGTAGAGTGTTTCTGAGCCTTCATCTGAGTCGTCATTTTCCTCAACAAGGTGGAGTTGCTTTCTTTGCTTGCAGACCTTTGCGAAATGGTTTCTTTTGCCACAGTGATTGCAAGTGACTCCATAGGCGGGGCATTTTGCTTTAGCGTGGGTTGAGCTGCAATATTGGCAGTTGCTTTGCTTTGTGCTTTTAGCTTCGTTGCTTGCTGGAGGGCATGTCTGTTTCTTGCTGCTGTAGCTTTGCGAATAACCTTTGTGTTCTGCACGTTTTTTGTGCATTGCATAGTGAACAGCTTCAGGTTCTGTGGAGTTCAGTTTTTTTAGTTGTACAGACGCTAGCTCACTTGCTTTGCACATGTCTACAGCTTTATTTAGCGTTAACTTTGGCTCACTTAGCATTCGTGCTTTAGCTGCAGTGTCCTTTGTGCCTATGACAAGTCTGTCTCTAATCAAGTCTTCTTTCAGTGTCCCATAGTCACACGAGTCGGCCATTTTGCGCAGTTTAACAATGTACTGATCTGTTGTTTCAGATTGAGTTTGTTCACAGGTATTAAAAATAAATCTTTCATATATCACGTTTCGAGTTGGCTCAAAATGCTTCTGCAATGCATCGAGTATTGCTTTAGAAACGTGTCGGTCTGTCTCCGATATATCCACGTGCCGCTGAAGTATATAGCATTCTTTTCCCATTACAATCAGTAACATTGCAACTCTTATTTTTTCTTCTTTGCTGTCTAAGCCTGTCGCTATTTCATAATTTTCCCACTGGGATCCGAAAAATGTCCAGTTATTGTATGTGTCGCCTTTCATATTCATAGCTTCTGGTACAGGAATTTTTTTTTTTTACACACGCCGCGGTCACTCGCTTAGTAGTATTTCTTTATAAGTTTGTTATTTGCGACGTTTTTTTTTTTTTTTGCACATACCTTATAGGTTCATTCTTCTGACACCATGTTTTGTTGTGTCTCAGGAACAATGAAGACAGTGTGTTGGTTGAGAACTCAGCTTTATTGTAGCTCATTACAATGCCGTGTGTCTCGCGTTCTGGCTTGCTTACAACTGACACAGACCCGAACTCTTGTGCTGTGTAAAGATTATAACAGACATGTACTTAACACATATACTAGTGCGCCATCTAGCGACTTGAAGGCTAGTTATCGTAACAATACACACACAAAGTAAAAGTAATCTAATAATAAAATACATGGCTAAATAATAATAGTGACTACAGCTAAATAATGTTTTCTGTTCTTTACACACAGTAAACTAGTAATAAAATACATGGCTAAATAATAACTACAGCTAAATAAATGTCTTTGTTCTTCACATAGGCTACATACACAACGTAAAAATAAAAACTAAACCAATAATAAAAAAAACGAGATTTATTCCTCATTCTTTTACACATCGAATAAAAAAATAAGTTAAGAAAATAATAGATGCATAGCTAAATAATAACGACTACAGATAAATAATGAATCGATTAAAAAAAGTAACACACAGGCGTACACAAACACCTAACTTTGCATCACATGCGATAGACCTATTAGTTTTGCCTTCTCTCCTGAGAAACAAGTTCAAAAAATTGAAAAACAAGTCTAAAATAAAAACGTATATGAAACTAACCATAAGAAAGATGTTTTTAAAAAAAAAAAAAAAAAAAACCGTGATGCTGGTACAGTAGTTACTCTTGTCTACAGCAGTCATAAAGTAAGCCCTGCCCAGCAAGCAAGCACGTACACAAAAAACACAGCGAAAAAAAAACAACAAAAAAAACACTGCAGATGTGCTAAAAAACAATATAAAGTTGAAAAAAACCCAACAACAATATGACTAATTAGCCCAAGTACTTACCGTTTAGATGATATGTAGATTAGCACTCTTGGGATTGTAAAACCGGAGATACAGAGCTTCGTATCTACTGTGCACTCAGTCACAATGGCGCCGACAGAGACTCGACCTTGTAATCAAAATATTATATGTCCCGCCCACCCTAGCCCTAAACCAATGGTATCATGACAAGCCCCGTAGTCATGGCTATAACCCACACTTAAAAAAAACAAAATTGCTGGTTGGACGGCTGAGATATGACGTGTTTTGTTATCGTAACAAAGTTACTTAAATTACAGCGCCGTCGGCAGCTAAGGGTTAATTAGCTTGAAAATGAAGTCATAATTTTCAGGGAACTAAACACAGAGGCTAGGTATTGCAAATTAACAAAGAAAAAGTAACCCTTTCTAGACAGAACAATGTTTACAACTAAAGCTGTGTTATATCTATTTGAGTTTTATTGTAACAAGTAAAAACTGAAGAAAGGAACAGAGTATCTACTTTGCTTGAGAGTGGATTCATAGTCAAGTTTCTTATTTAGAAATTAAGTAAGCTTGATCTGAAAGTAGCCTCTAAGATAAACACGGGTATTATAGAATAATTCAAACAGAATAGAAGTGGAAATGTTTTATTGTAACAGAGGAACTGTTATGTTTGAATATGACAATAAAGTGTAAACTGTATTTAATAATTTTAGTACACAGTAGACCTACTGAAGAAAAATAACTAATTTTGTGACCTCTTTACCTGCTTGTAGCAGAGTGGTGCTGGACATGGAAAGTGCTTTTTTGGCAGTCGAAGCGAGACTCGCTGGTCGTCAGCAGTTTTGAATCCAAGGTCTTTCTATAATGAGCAATCTTTCTAAAATTAACTAACAAAATACCTTTTGGTAACAGAATAAGGGAGTATATGGTGTAATGTCCGTTCTCTTCATTATATTATAGAAATTAATGAAAACTTGGCAGCCGAAGCAAGCATTTCATTTAAATTAGAAAAGTTGTCTACAGTATCAGTTCTTATCAGGATGGTAGCAACTTTAATTGGGATGATGTTCGTGAGCCAAAAATATGGAGGCTCTTGTATTACAAAAGAAAAAGCAACTGTTGGACAGAAGTACATTTAAAACAAAAAAAAAGCCACAGTAATAAACAGAGGTATTTATTTACAGGGAGACTGCACAGAATTCTGGAAGGGCATTAGACCATCAAAAGATAAGGTTTAGTCTTTGGCACCTCAAAGTAGGATTTGTCAACCTTGAATGATAACCAACGGAAGGTGCTTTAAGTATGTACCTCATTATATTAAGAAAATAATGAGAGCTTAGTTATAGAAATTAGGATGTAAGCTTTTTTCAGAGTGGGTGTTTTGTATTCTCTCTCTCTCTCTCTCATATATATTGTAACGGATCTAGCAGGACAGGGGGCCTGCAAAATATAAAAGTTTTGTTTTTGTGTTTTGGTGGTGGTTGGCAGGGACGGGGTTAATTCCTCTCCCTGCCAAAAACATGTGAGAATGTGGCCGTTCCCAAACAAGGTAATTGGCGTTGATTGGGAACAGCCACAAACTGTAAAAGAGAGCATTCAGCTCCATTAAAGTGAGATCACCAGGGAGCTGGTATGTGAAATGTTTGGTTGTTTAAAGAAAGCTAAGGTAAACTGTTTGTAAAGTGTTTTGTTGGAGTTATATGTCAGGTAAACCGCTTAGCTGTCCTGCACGTTAGACAGGGACCTGCATATATGTGTAGTGAGTGCTCTACGTTTGAGCTAGGTTTTTGTTTTGTTTGTTCATTTTTGTTTTGTAATAAAAGTGCATGACAGTGCTTTATTGTGCAGTTCTGTGTCTGGGTCTATGTTTTTAAAGGGCAAACAAGCCGATAACAGAGAGGCTACGTTACATGTGGTGGAAAATGCGGGTAAAAACGCCCTACTGACCCAGTACAATAAATAAATAAATAAATAAATAAATAAAATAAATAGATAAAGAATGGAAGAATTGCAACAGATGATCCGGGCAATGAAAGTGGCCACCGCTGTTGAGGAGGAACTGAACAGAAAATGGAGACAGGAGCGGGGACTTCCGGACCCAGAACCAACGGAGCTGCAGCTAATGTTCCAGAGATGGGTGAGGTCAACAGAAGCCCCGCTGTCTCCGGCGCCCGAGGGAGAGGCCCCGCTGTCTCCGGCGCCCGAGGGAGAGGCCCCGCTGTCTCCGGCGCCCGAGGGAGAGGCCCCGCTGTCTCCGGCGCCCGAGGGGGAGGCCCCGCTGTCTCCGGGCGCCCGAGGGAGAGGCCCCGCTGTCTCCGGCGCCCGAGGGGAGGCCCCGCTGTCTCCGGGCGCCGAGGGGAGGCCCCGCTGTCTCCGGCGCCCGAGGGAGAGGCCCCGCTGTCTCCGGCGCCCGAGGGAGAGGCCCCGCTGTCTCCGGCGCCCGAGGGAGAGGCCCCGCTGTCTCCGGCGCCCGAGGGAGAGGCCCCGCTGTCTCCGGCGCCCGAGGGGGAAGCCCCGCTGTCTCCGGGCGCCCGAGGGGAAGCCCCGCTGTCTCCGGGCGCCTGGGAGAGGCCCCGCTGTCTCCGGGCGCCCGAGGGGAGGCCCCGCTGTCTCCGGCGCCCGAGGGAGAGGCCCCGCTGTCTCCGGCGCCCGAGGGAGAGGCCCCGCTGTCTCCGGCGCCCGAGGGAGAGGCCCCGCTGTCTCCGGCGCCCGAGGGAGAGGCCCCGCTGTCTCCGGCGCCCGAGGGAGAGGCCCCGCTGTCTCCGGCGCCCGAGGGAGAGGCCCCGCTGTCTCCGGCGCCCGAGGGAGAGGCCCCGCTGTCTCCGGCGCCCGAGGGAGAGGCCCCGCTGTCTCCGGCGCCCGAGGGAGAGGCCCCGCTGTCTCCGGCGCCCGAGGGAGAGGCCCCGCTGTCTCCGGCGCCCGAGGGGGAAGCCCCGCTGTCTCCGGCGCCCGGGGGAGAGGCCCCGCTGTCTCCGGCGCCTGGGGGAGAAGCAGCAATCAAGGGCCCAACCAACAGCCCCACAAACAACTCCGGCGCTGACTGGTGCGGTCCCTTGCCCCGACGTCGTGGTTCCCCTGCCGGAATGCCCAGACCTCCCTCCGCTGGTCCTGACTCCCGGGTCGCAGCATTGCCAGGCACAGTTGCTTGCCTGGTCCCCTACACTGCTCCTCCTGGACTTACAGACGTCACGACGTGAAGGTCAGACGTCGCGTGCACTCCCCCTTTCCCTCACTTTGTTCCCCCTGAAGCTCCAGGCGTCGCTGCGTGGTTTCGCAGTCGCACACCTCTGCCTGTCACTGCTTGCTCCTGGTTGCCGCCCTGCACGCAAATCTCCCTGGTCAAGCCGTCCGAGTTTCCCCTCGCTGGTTCGCGGTCCCTTCCAGAAGACGCAGGAGGGACCGACCCATCCTCAAGCCCGCCCGCAGGAAGGGCTGTTTTAAGGGGGGAGGTGGCCTTGGAATGGCCGGTGTGTGTTACACAAGTGGGAGGATATGTAACGGATCTAGCAGGACAGGGGGGCCTGCAAAATATAAAAGTTTTGTTTTTTTGCAGGCCCCCTGTCCTGCTAGATCCGTTACAATATATATATATATATATATATATATATATATATATATATATATAAGCTGGGGTTATGTATTAAACAAACATCATATACACATACATCTGTATTGTATTTGGTAGCAAGGAACCTATGAACTCTAGAAAGGAGGGGTGGAAGATAGTGAACCATGAGCTCACATTCAGTTCAAACCTGTAAAGTCACTGAATCACCCAGAGCCTATTGCTTGGGATTTGTTGTGGTCTGCAATCACCCAATGTATTTTTAAGCATTTAATAAACAGAAGGAGCACTATTACTGCTCTGATTTGTTAAAATTTCAAATTAAATGAGTCTGTGTGACTTTCTTGATTATTAGAAGTTGTCTGGATATGTTGCAAGCCCAGTGCACGAACAATCCACTACAGGAGTCCAAAACATCTCTGTGTCCTCCTTAAACATCTCCCCTGAGTTTAAGAGTGTGCTCAGAGCAATAAAGGAAGTGCATGCGAATCTGACAGCCTGTTTAATTTTTACAAAGGCCAGGACAAGGGTTACGCTCCATACCAATCCTGCCTTTTGCCAAACACTATCTCAGCGTTCCATGTCAACTAGTGTGTGGAATTGGAGGCTTCCTTCCATCTCCTTCCAGTCTGACAGGGAGCGGCACTACCCAGTGCAGGCCTTGGTGTACTATGCTGCATTCATAAAAACGAAAATGGGCAGACCACAGCAGCATGATTTTGGGAATAGGCACAGTCAACATTGTCAGACGAAAGGAGGTTGAGGACGGAACTGTATTGTTTTCAATGATTGAAATGGTCTGTGGATTTTGTCATAGTGGGTGAACAGATCACTTATTACACCAGTAAAATAAAATGTGTTCGTTTGCGCTGCTGGGGTATTTTGTATGTGTTTATGAAACAGCAGCTACAATACCAGTCTTTTACGCTAGTAGGGTTATTCAGAATACAATTGACCTCTTGGTATTGTAGTGAATTAGGTGTACAATTTATTTAAATATAAATTAGTCTCTAGGCGCCCTGTTTAAGAACCCAAATGTTAATAACTGAGACATACCATAATAGTTCGATGGGATCATGTAGAACTCGGGTTACCTAAGACAATAACTGACATTCACAAAGCATGTCAGAAATATATAACAATAGTTTATTTAAGAATAAAAAGGGGTGCACAACTAATTTAATATTATAGAAAGGAAAGGCTATTGGTTAGAGATTTGCGTCAGGTGTACAGTTCATTGATTCCATAGTCAAACGATTACAACGACCATAACATCGTTGGCATACATGGTTAATATACTAATATTAAATATGGCTTATCACACAAAGTGTCTACTTTGCATGAATATTTCCAATACCCGTTTCTCGTTAAAATCGATCATGTCAATATGCACAAGGATTCAACTTCCCATTCAGAACGAAATCCAACATTCCAGTACCTAATTTAGCAAATTAATTTTACCGTGTTAATTTAGTTTAGACGTGATATACCAAACTAATGTTATCAACCTCAGTTGATTATATATTCAAATTAACTCAGAAATGGGGCAATGATCAAATTATTTGCATTTACGAGACAACTCCTTTGAGTTGCACATTCCAAAACAGTAAGTTATATTCTATTCCTAGAACAGTTTATCTACTAACTTGATAGCATTTAGTAGAGTTACTTTCTTGAGTCAAAGTATTTAATATTAGATATGTTGAATACTTATCAATTTCCATATAAAGAAGTCAATCTGTGTTAATGAACACTGCAGCTCTTTGGATCTGAAGTTCCAATAAAGACGGCACTTTGCTGTACGCGTTGTATTGCGTAGGCTCGCAATAGTTATTTTCAAATGGAGATCAGCACTGTCGACGTGGAGTGTTGCATTTCATTACTCATCGCTGCAACACTCGTGCTTAAGTTCACTGTCCCGACAGAAGTAGAACACAAACGGATGGAGTGTTGCCTAAGAATTGTCCCAATGAAATCCTTGGGCAGCATCTTGGGTCACAAAAATTTAATTTTATCTATGTTTTGTTTCTACTTTTGTCTCTGCCAGGCTGATGTAAACTATCAGGAAATGAATGTCAGTTCCTCCCCTATGCACTGATATGCCTTTCAAGCCGGTACTGCAAAGTACGGTGGCCCTGTAAGTCATCAAAACAAAGTGCTTTTTTTTTTTTTTAAATCATTTTTACACGATCGTGGTCCTCCAAGTGACAATACGACAAAAGGATAAACTGCAGACATCGGCAGCATCGGATTCCCTTCTGATGTGCAACACCAGAATTAATGCTGCACAGAAATCAGTAGAAACACATGAGAAGTGGACGAGTCCAGTTAAACCTGTTCCTAAGGAAACAAGTGTGTTCTCCTTTGCACTGGGTGAGTTTGATCCAAGAGCACCACAGTTTTCCAGCTCTCCTAAAATCACAACAAAAATACAAGTTCCGTGGGAATCCCTAACAGGTTACCCAAGCATGAAGAGTACATGAATATAGAACATTTACATTAATGTTGAAGACACAAAGTCTCTCTTGGACAACAACTTAACTGGCTGGTTGACACTGTCATTGAGAGCTTCTTGCTTACTAGGGCTTCCCTAAAGAACGTCACTGAAACAGACGTTGATGTAAGTGTTGTCAGCTCATTTATCATTTGCTCGATTGAGTTATAAGGATAAACCAAGTGTGCATAAGTTTGGCATAAAATCAGACATTACGGCAAAGGACATCTGGATCATCACCACAAATGTACACAGTTGTCATTGGATACTGATGCTTGTTTTTATGAAGTGGAAGATTATTCTCTACCTAGATTACAAACAAGGCCTCTCCACCTACATTCACATGCTGCAAACATTTATAGACTTGCAGATGGCTTCACAGATTGATTGGTCTGAGTGGATCATTCAAGCGCCGCTTGACGTACCAGATAAGCATGATACGTCCAACTGTGGTTCCTGTACGGCAGTGGATCACTACAGAATTAATCAGAGAAAGAACATTTCTCCCACAATCTATTTTAATGCAGAAAAAGCATTGCAGAACAAAAAGAGAAATGAAGCAGGAAGTCAAGAATGATTTCAATATGGATTTCCAGAAACGCATCCAAGGGGTCGTCGTCCACTGTGGAATTCTTATGTACAGCATTAGAGGATATTACACTTCAACATGGTATTTATGCTTCTTGGGAAACCTGTGGGGAAAAAAAAGGCAGCCACAATGATTCTGTGCCAGGGAGTATGTCAGGACTGGTACTATCTGTCGCCTTGGGCTGACTCTTCCCCCTGGTGGTCATACAAATGTCCAAAGTGTTATCAGTGAATAATACCCCCTTTTTACTGGCACATCCAACCCGTGAGCTCGGCACGGTACGGGTGGTTCTCCACTGAGTATTTGTCAAGCCGAGTGAGAACCTAACCATGAATCTGGCTTGGAGCCAAGCCAGGCCAAGGGCGGGGTTAAGGTTTATGGGTAATGATTTTCGTCATTACTTTGCATCAGTCTGTACACTCCAGAAAGACGAACAACATGGCGGGCAGCGAGTGTGATCCAAGAAAAGTACAGCTTTGATGCTGAGGAAGTGCAGGCTGTAGTTTTTCCGTGGGCAGATAGAAGTGTTACGGAAGATCTGCAGTCGTGCTTCAGAAATGCAAAAGTTTATGCCTGAATTTCTGACGGTTTGAAGCAAATGAACATAAAACGCGGGTACGGTACACCTTAACTCACACACTCAAAAACAGAACTTTCTACCAAATGTGTCATCCTTTAACTTTTACAGTGCCTTGCATAAGTATTCACCCCCCTTGGACTTTTCCCACATTTTGTAGTGTTACAACCTGGAATTAAAATGGATTTAATTAGGATTTTTTGTCACTGATCTACACAAAATAGTCCATAATGTCGAAGTGGGGAAAAAAATCTACATATTTTTCAAAATTATTTACAAATAAAAAATGAAAAGTCTTGATTGCCTAAGTATTCACCCCCTTTGCTGTGACACCCCTAAATAAGCTCTGGTGCAACCAATTGCCTTCAGAAGTCACATAATTAGTTGAATGGAGTCCACCTGTGTGCAGTTAAAGTGTCACATGATCTCAGATTAAATACACCTGTTTCTGGAAGGCCCCAGAGTTTGTTAGAGAGCATATCTAAACAAACAGCATCATGAAGACCAAGGAGCTATCAAAATAAGTCCGGGATAAAGTTCTGGAGAAGCACCAATCAGGGTTGGGTTATAAAAAAATATCCCAAACTTTGAACATCCCCCGGAGCACCGTTAAATCCATTATTAAAAAATGGAAAGAATATGGCACAACCGCGACTCTGCCTAGAGAAGGCCGTCCACCAAAACTCAGTGACCAGGTAAGGAGGGCATTAGTCAGAGAAGCAACAAGTTCTCTGGTCTGATGAGACCAAAATTGAACTTTTTGGCCTTCGCGCAAAACGTTATGTGTGGCGCAAAGCCAACACTGCTCATCACCCTGAGAACACCATCCCCACGGTGAAGCATGGTGGTGACAGCATCATGTTATGGGGATGCTTTTCATCGACAGGGACTGGGAAACTGGTCAGGATTGAGGGCAAGATGGAGGGAGCCAAATACAGGGAAATTCTAGAGGAAAACCTGTTTCAGTCTGCAAGAGACCTGGGACTGGGGCGGAGGTTCACCTTCTAGCAGGACAATGACCCTAAACACACAGCCAAAGCTACACTGGAGTGGTTTAAAAACAAGAACCTGAATGTCTTAGAATGACCCAGTCAAAGCCCAGACCTCAATCCGATTGAGAATCTGTGGCAAGACTTGAAAATTGCTGTTCACCAACGGTCCTCATCTAACTTGACAGAGCTTGAGCAATTTTGCCAAGAATGGGCAAAAATTGCAGGATCCAGATGTGCAAAGCTGGTAGAGACTTACCCAAAAAGACTCACAGCTGTAATTGCTGCCAAAGGTGCTTCTACCAAGTATTGACTAAGGGGGGTGAATACTTATGCAACCAACAAATGTCTTTTTTTTTGTTTAATTAACTTTTGTGTCACAATACAAAATATTTTGCACCTTCAAAGTGTTAAGTATGTTATGTAAATCAAATGGTAAAAATCCCAATTAAATCCATTTTAATTCCAGTTTGTAACACTACAAAATGTGAAAAGTCCAAGGGGGGTGAATACTTATGCAAGGCACTGTATATTAATATGAAGAAAAAAAAAAAAAACTTATTTACAAAAATATAGTAAAACAAAATACAGCTGTACGATACATACATCTATGGCTCTCATTGCAGCTTCTTTTTTTGATCACCCAAACACAAAACAACTCTAGAAAAAAACAACTAGCCTTAAATGGGATATCTTTGGCAAATCATATTTTTAAAACCTTTTTTCATCCTAATTGAACTTTAAGTCGATTTGTAATCAGTACAATTTGTGGATTATAAAGAAATTCCTAAATATATTTACAAAATATAGTGATACATGATACAGCTGTACTGTTGGTATATTCATTTTTGAACACCATTTGTTTGCGCATCTTTTGGCAAACTGAGTTAATAACAATAATTAATAACAATTGTCTTTTGTTGCGTGTGACGTCAGAAGCACGGCTCGACTCCGCAGTGCAACGATGACACCAGAATAACTCCCTTCCAAGCATGCCATTTTTCTGCAAAAACGTTAACTTATTTATTTTATTTAATTATATTTATTTATTCATGTTGTTTATTTTATTTATTTATTTATGAATCACACAATGTAAAAACACATTTTTTGTTTTGTAGAACAAAAGGGGGAAAAGTGAATTGCATCAAGGGTCCTGTATTTGAAGGCATCCTGTGCAATATTAAAATCTGCACTGTTTTGCTTTGTTTGCTCATTATTCGTTACTGAATTAAACTGGGTAGATACTGAACTGCAAAAAGTAACATATTTTTAAGGAAAAGGTGTTTCAATGGGGTATGCTTTTTATTTCATTTTTTAGTTGCGGTCAGAGTCAAAGGTTGTTTGTCTCATTCTCTTCGTTGGTGCTGCCATTGGTGGAGGATGATTGTAAGTCTTCACAGAGACAGATTTGTTAAGTGCCTAAAAACCACGAATTGTCGGTGTTGTTGTGATTTAAAACGAGACATTTTGTTTGAATCTTGTAGACGAGCCATTTTGACGTGACTACTGCAGTATTAAGCCTTTTTTTCGAATGTGGCTTAGGATGCAAATATAGCCTTCAGGTATTTTTTTATAATAATTTGAAGAAAGCAATTGGAAGTTGTGTTTTAAACAGGTCGGTGCCTGTGTGGTTGATTTACCAATGTTCATAAAACAAAAACAGCAAAACCTATCTCTGTCTTGGAGTTCTAACTAAACTCTGCAGTTCCGCTGTCTAATAACCGGGAAGCTAAGCTGCTTACCGGACACTTCAAAACAAACAAATATTTATACAGTTTGTTAATACAGTCATTACCTCCTACAAAAGAGTTGTGTGGGTCCTTTCAGCACATCAGCCTTACCCTAGTACAAAACGAGCAGTGAGCAGGGTTTCAGCCTTAAATACCCACATTTAAAACCCTGGTGAAAACAATTACTTAACCCTGGGTAAGTGCACACCGGCCCTTGTAAGCCCAAGCATGCTGGGAAATGTAGTTCAGCTGGTCGGATTTAACCCTTTGCGTTCCATTTATTCAGCACCTGTCAGGCGTGTCAGGTCTAATTAATTTTATTTTCACACAAGCTTTTTATTTTACACGCACTGTTTAAAAGTAATTTTATTCACAGTAAAACAGGTTTAAAAGGCACTGCATATCAAAAGGACACTGAGTACTGCATCTCCAGCCCGGTCCCACTCCTTGTTTGCTGTATTTATCACATATCTCTTCATAGTCGTGCATAATGATAAATCATCTGATCACTCGATTTATCACCAGACTCCTCAATAATGCTATCCAAGTCATTATTTTATTACTATATATTGCTCAGATCCACCTCCGTTTTTTTTTCGGCTTCTATCGACCATTGAAAGCTTTTCTCTGCTTTTTCCGGAGAAAAAACGCCTAGGGACCTGTGTATGATGCCTTTTTTATGATGTCAGACAGCCTTGATGCTGAGGAAGTGCAGGCTGTAGTTTTTCCGTGGGCAGATAGAAGATTTAAGGAAGATCTGCTTCAGAAATGAGAAAGATCGGACTGGAAAAGAAAAATTGTAATGTCGGACCTAGTACGACATATGACCGCAAAGGGTTAACCAGCAGGACTACATTTTCCTTTCACTATTTTTTTTAACAGGGTACAGGCTGCGCATTATACATCTTCCCTCGACCACAGTGCCCCACACTTTGCCACAATATATATACAGTATATATAGTATTCAATGGCAAAAATGTCATTTACAGTAATGGTAAGGTTTCGTTGCAAAAGTCCAGAAGGTTAGGAAATTGCAAGATAAGGTAGCCACGCAACCTTAACTCTGCACCCTTATGTGTGTGTTTCCCGTCACATTTGACATCACATATGAAATCATCAATGACATTGGCAATGACATCACTAAGCATATGACAAATTTTCCTCGAAGACTGGCCATATGACATAACACTAGTCCTTCTGATTGGTAACATGTTCAGTAACTGCATTAACATTCCCACATTGCTGTCAATGTGTGCTTTAACGAACACCAGAATTCCTTGTACTCAGAAAAGTGTAATTGATGTTCACGTATGTAGTGATGAGTAGTAGATCTTTGGAACAGAGCACCTGAAAACAAATGGGACATGCAATATGTCAAATCCTACATGTGTGTTAACAATTGCCAATACATTTCACTGAAAAGGCGCCAGTGAAAGGGTAAAGGGGTCTACTATAGTACGGTATGGTTAGTGTTCCGCATTTTCGGTTTTTATCTTTAAAAAAATAAATAAATAAAATATTATGGGAATTTTTCGTAGTTTATTTTACATATATTAAAATAGGGATCAAATCGGTAAAAAAAATAGTTTTAAATTGAAACATCGGTAAAAATTGGGGGTAAAAAATCTCAGTATACACACTTTACATATGGAATATGATGTGTAGCAGTTCTGGTTTCTGATTAAGTTTGATGTCCCTGGCATGTATGATGAAGCAGAATCTGTGCAAGTCAAAGCCACGTTTTCCCAAGTTATCTGGTACTTTGCAAACGTTTGGGCAATTGCTGTGCTGGCGGAAGTAGTATCTACAGAAGGTATGAACATGACGTCAGTACAAAATATGCCAGGTTTATTCACTTTGAAATAATAAAAAGAAAAGAAAATTGCCAGAACTGGGCAGTGCAAGCCATCGGGAGACGCGTCAAAAATCACACTGAACATTTACATCAATGCATATAAGTTTACCACCTAATGCATCACCATTTTCTGTCAAATTATTTACGATTAAGATTGTCAGCATTCAGCGTTGTTTTAGCTGATGGCCAGACAGTACTGTTGCACGAAGTCACCGATAGATACCTCTGCAATAAACAGTGGCTGTCCAGCAAAGCACAGCGAAACTCATTAACACAGTCATTCTGCGCTCTCTTTTTATTAAAACGTGTGTAAAAGCCGCATAAATTGATTGCTTGTCTCTCACTTCACTTTCTTGTTTAAGTTTAATGTGTCGCTTATTTTTCAGTATGTTGTTTTATTGTCAGCATGAACTTGTACCTCCATGCAGCTGTATTTGCAATGCTATGCATCCTCTGCCTCATCTGACCCACTTCTGCTATTTTTGCTTTTTGTATACTTAGAAACAATCATTTTCTTATGAATATTCATAAACTGATTTACGTTTTCTCCCCATTCCTCATCCACTAAAAATGATATTTTCGTGTAAGTATTTCAATTTAGTTTTTGATCAAGCTAGTACTTACTACGCCCAGCAATTGCCACAATAGTCAGACTTTGACTGGCCAACATAATCAGGTGATGTTGTGTTTTTTTTTTTTAATTTATTGTAGTCGTCGCCAATGAGGTGATAATGTGTTTGTGAGGTGACGGAGAACCACGTTATTTGATCCTCTGACGTCTATAAACGTCTGCTGTAT
This sequence comes from Acipenser oxyrinchus oxyrinchus, assembly GCA_030684275.1. Classification (NCBI taxonomy): domain Eukaryota; kingdom Metazoa; phylum Chordata; class Actinopteri; order Acipenseriformes; family Acipenseridae; genus Acipenser; species Acipenser oxyrinchus. The sequence goes on from CM060251.1 coordinate 31,048,395, forward strand.
CCTGCCGGAGTCAAAATAAAACAGCATTTTAATTAAAATAGAGTGTATTTCCTAGAAAATAGTACTGGGAAAATATTGAATAACGGACAAAAATCAGGTATAAATCAGTAAAAACCGACGTCTAGAAAAAAAATTCAGAATAAACTGAAAACACGGAACACTAGGTATGGTATACTGTTGCTACATGTGTGCTGTGGTACATGACGCAGTGTTTTACGTCTCCTGTAAGCATAACATCTACACATTACAATCCACCTCTTGTTTATGTTCTGTTAAATTTTCACAATGGTGAACTGCAGAAATCTGCAATTGTACCTAAAGATTTTAATGTCATAATTGGCTTCCACCATAACAGTATGTTAGCAAGCATTCATAGTGAACTGTAAAGTCTGAAAGAAGAATGGCTAAGAATTAGTTCAAGTAATACATGGAAGGTCCCTAATTTATTCTATAGCACTACTGTATTCTGAGTTTATTGGTTTTACTTAGAACAGTGGTGAATAATTAGCTTGACAGCAAACACTGGGAATGCTAATGCAGTTACTGAACATGATACCAATCACAAGGACTATGATTTCCCAGTGTTATGTCCATATGGCCAGTCTTCAGGGAGAATTTGTCATGTGCTTAGTGATGCCATTGCCAATGTCAAGTGTGATGGGAAACATACACATAAGGGTGCAGAGTTAAGGTTGCGAGGCTACCTTAACTTGCAATGTCCTCACCTTTTGGACTTTTGCAATGAAACCTTAATGTTACTTTAACAAAGTTTTTGCCATTGAATTTCCATTGTTTTGCAGAAGGCATCCTGGAAAATCAAACAACCACATCTGCCACATCATGCAGTGGTGAAAACACAACTTGAGACACTAAATATAACAGAAGAGAGAGACACGCACCAAGTATGTAAAGTTTTTTTTAAAAGCCAGATTTATTGACGCCAAATCAAATGTGAAAAAGGTAAATCCCTGCCCGAGGCTGGAGAGGTGGGGACAGCAATGACTGTACCTGAGGCTGGAGAGGGAACAGCAATGACTGTACCTGAGGCTGGAGAGGGAACAGCAATGACTGTACCTGAGGCTGGAGAGGGAACAGCAATGACTGTACCTGAGGCTGGAGAGGGAACAGCAATGACTGTACCTGAGGCTGGAGAGGGAACAGCAATGACTGTACCTGAGGCTGGAGAGGGAACAGCAATGACTGTACCTGAGGCTGGAGAGGGAACAGCAATGACTGTACCTGAGGCTGGAGAGGGAACAGCAATGACTGTACCTGAGGCTGGAGAGGTGGGGACAACTTTGTACAGTAGTGCTGAGGGCAGTTATTCTTCATGTTGTATGGCTCTGTCCACTCTCAAGAAAGATCTTGCAAGAATCCTGCAGATTTTTAGGCAGTCTGATGCGTTGTGTGCATTGTGAATCATTATATAGAAACCATTGCTCATCTTTTTGCACCCAGGCAACATAGTAACCATGGTTGATGGTTTCCCCTTTGTGGAACACAATTGCCAGAGTTTAAAATGTTTTCCTATCAGTTACAACTCTGTCATGCTTGAAATTGACAAGTGCTGTATTAATTGCAATATCATATCATTTTAATAAACTAATAAATAATACGGGGGATACTAAATTCTGTGTTTGAATTTTAAAATGGCGCTATATAAATCTAGTGATACAGAGCAGTATGTTTATTTTCTAACTTGGCACAAGAGACATTTCAAATAAGTAATGTTTGGTAGGAATAAACATATAAAATGCATTCATGGCTTTACAAAATAATTAATTTAGGAATATTCTTTTAAAAACAGTAAACAGGCGCATGTTATTTATGTCTTGCTGTCAACCAACATTTTCTTATTGTTAAACTTTGCTAAATGTGGACATCAGTACGTACCTCTGTAATAACAGTGTCTATGTTGCTTGCAATTGCTGTATAGCTACATGTTAGAGGTTGCATCCCCACCAGTTTAATTTAATCTTAATTGTATAATAAGTAACACTATACACTGGGTCACTTTCATTTTTCATGTTTTATTATTTAAAAGCACAGAGAAGTTAACAGTTTTAATACCAACAGAAAGGTAGATTTGTTTGTGGAATGAGACGGTATCATTGAACTCCCAATCGTACCATAACAACAAAAGTGAGGGGGAAAATGGAAATCGTATTTCCTAAATTAACAAATTATTATTAGTTTCCCCAGTGTTGAAGGCACAAACACAAAAAACATTATCACTGATTACCAGTTTTAATCCAGACAGATGTGATCTGTGTGCGCTGAACTATATATTCTGTCAGATTCTGTACTTCTTTTATATATATATATATATATATATATATATATATATATAGATATAGATATAGATATAGATATATATATATATACACACACACACAGTGCCGTGAAAAAGTATTTGCCCCGTCTGATTTTCTGCATTTTTGCATATTTTTGACACTGAATGTTTTCAGATCTTCAACCAAAACCAAATATTAGATAAGTGACCCTGAGCGAACAAATTACACAAAAATTTGATACATATTTCATTTATTTATTAAAGAAAGTTGTGTAACACCCAATGCTCCCGTGTGAAAAAGTAATCACCCCCTTAGACTTAAAACTGGTTACGCCACCTTTAGCAGCAATAACTGCAACCAAATGCTTCCTGTAGTTATTGATTAGTCTCTCACAGCACCGTGGAGGAATTTTGGCCCACTCCTCCATGCAGAACTGCTTCAACTCTGACATTTGTGGGTTTTCGAGCATGAACTGCTCGTTTCAGGTCCTGCCACAACATCTCAATGGGGTTTAGGTCTGGACTTTGACTAGGTCATTCCAAAACTTTTTAAAATTTCTTGTTCTTCAACCATTCTGATGTAGACTTGCTTGTGTGTTTCGGATCATTGTCTTGCTGCATGACCCAGCTGCGCTTCAGCTTCAGCTCACGGACGGATGGCCTGACATTCTCCTGTAGAATTCTCTGATACAGAGCAGAATTCATGGTTCCTTCAATGATGGCAAGGCGTCCAGGTCCTGATGCAGCAAAGCATCCCCAAACCATGACACTACCACCACCATGCTTGACCGTTGGTATGAGGTTCTTACTGTGGAATGCAGTGTTTGGTTTTCCCCAGACATAAAACGGGGCCCATGTCGGCCAAAAAGTTCCACTTTTGACTCATCTGTCCATAGGACATTGTTCCAGAACTCTTGAGGATCATCCAGGTGTTTTTTGGCAAACTTGAGATGAGCATTCATGTTCTTCTTGGTGAGCAATGGTTTCTGCCTTGCTACTCTGCCATGAATCCCATTTTTGCCCAGTGTCTTTCTGATGGTGGAGTCATGAACACTGACCTTAGTCGTGGCGAGAGCGGCCTGCAGATCCCTGGATGTTGTTCTAGGGTTCCTTTTGACTTTCTGGACGATTTAACGCCATGCTCTTGGAGAGATTTTGGCAGGACAGCCACTCCTGGACATTCGGACAATATGGCTGTGACTGTGGTTCGGTGGAGCCCCAGAGCCTTAGAAATGGCTTTGTAACCCTTTCCAGACTGATAGGCATCAACAACTTTTTTTTCCGGAGGTCTTCAGGAATTTATTTTGTTCGTGGCATGATGTGCCTCTAGAACCTGTGTGCTGACAACTTCACTCTGATGGTAAGGGCCAAAGTTAGTCAGATTTATATTGGGCAGGGCTAGCCCAAATCAGGCCTGGCTGTTAACCAAAGTACTCAAACAGCTGACCCTAATTATCCCTTTAATTGGGTTAAGTTAACTAGCGGGGGGCAATAACTTTCACACCTGAAGATTGCATGTTTGATTACCTTGAACACCAAACAAATGAAAGACGCACCAAACTTTGGTGTAATTTTTCTCTGACTCCCTCGATATACTACAACAACCAACAAAAAAATCTGACCAAATACAATGTGAAAAATGTGCAAAAATGCAGACAATCAGACAGGTCCGCTCCTGTCATCGCCTCCCAAGGGACTGCTCCCCCGGGTAGCCCAGATGTCGCTGCATGGTCGCCTGGGCTTGCACCTCTGCCTGGGGCTGCATCCGACTGATCGTCCACTGCGCCTTGGTACCCTATCACTGAGGCCGTTGGGGCTGTGTGTGCTGCGCACAAGGGGCTTAGGGGGGGCTATGTGGCAGGGTAGAGCCCTGGGGGAAAATAGGGGCAGCGCAAAGCCCTGCTGATAAATGTATGGTTGTGTGTATTTAAAAATAATCTATTCAAATTGTTTTTTGTAATTATTATTATTATTATTATTATTATTATTATTATTATTATTATTATTATTATTATTATTATTAAATAATAATAATGTATTATTATTATTATGTATTGTTTTGTGGTGTATTTAAAAGAATGGTTTGTGGGTGTACTGTTATGATTTAAAATGTATTGTTTTATGTTTATTTAAAACAAGTGTTCTTTTTTTGTTATTTGGCAGCGTGGATAGGGTTAAAGCCCCATCCCTGCAGAATGTGGCCGTCTCCGGATTGATTCATTTTGTTGTTAATTCGGAGATGGCTACGTGTGTATATAAGTGGGTGTATTTGAGGTGGGTGTTTGGAAGGAGAAAGAACGAACGAGAGACAGGAGAAAGTGAATAGTATATTTATCGTGGAAAACTGTAAAAATGTTTTCGTACTTGACTTTTGTGATCTTTTAGAGTGTTGTGTTTTTTTTTCCCCCCTCTCGTTGAACTGTAACTTCATTGAGACCGTAGGCGCCTAACCCACAGGGCACAGGGGAGGCAAACTACATGTATATATTTTGGTCTTTTACTTTTTTTGCTCAGTGTATACACACTATCATTTTGTTATGATTTTGCATTTAAACCGTTAAAAATGTAATATAAAATGGAAAGTCATTCAGAAGATGCCAGAAGTCCTACATTGATAAAAGAAGAACAAAAAAAACACAATAAAACACACCCAACACAAACATTGGTTTGACCCATAGTCTGAACTGCACTGTTTACTACAGCTGAATTTAGCAGCAGTGTGTCTACAACAGAAGATACTGGGCAGTTTAGCGAAAACAAAAAATTATTAATGAAATAATATAGGCTTGGTAGTTAGTTTAGTTAATTTTTATTCTGTATTAATTAAATTATATTCATTTAAGAAAGGCAAGAGACAACGAGGCAGGTTTTATTTTTAATTTTTTTAATTTTTTTATTTATTTTTTAAAAATAAAGTTAGTAAGTTCGTGTTGCTGCTGGGCCATGAATGGGTTTAACACCAACTCAGAATAAAATGTTGTTACTGTTATTAAGCACTAGTAATATACTGAAGCAGTGGTATTTCAAAATAACAAAAGCCTATTTTTACTTTAGTGCAGTAGGCTAGAATGTTGTTGTTTTGTTTTTTGTTTTTTTATTATTAAAAACGTGTTCTATATGAAATTCATTTTCAGCTTTCATATTAATCTTTTTGTCATCATTCAATCAAACCAAGTAGGAATTTGCATGCACCGTTTAAGACGTAAGTAAGCTTATTGGTGTATAAAAGACAATAGATTTGCTGTTCTTTATTGCAACCAGTGCCGTCTTAAGCCCCTCTCACACTAGCATGCTGTCTTCGGATTGCAACCTACCCGGGTCAGTATCTGGTGTCATGCGGGTCGGCTACGCGATTTCACACTGCTTTTCATAAAGCAGGGTTGACCTGGGTGACAGACTCACGTAAACAATGCGCGCATTAACCCTTTGCGGCCCATTTATTCAGCGCGTCTCAGGCGTGTCAGGTCCAATTTATTTTCACACGCGCAGTTTATTTTAGACGCCCTGTTTAAAAGTTTTTTTTTTTTCACAGTAAAACCGGTTTTAAAGGCACTGCATATCAACAGGACACTCAGTACTGCATCTCCAGCCCTGCCCCACCCCTTGTTCGCTGTATTTTTCACATACCTCTTCATAGTCGTGCATACCGATAAATCATCTACTGATTACTCGTTTTATCACCAAAGTCCGCAATAATGCGATCCAAGTCATTATTTTATTACTATAACATCTGAAAAAGTTTGTTTATGTCCGTGTTATCTCTGTGGTGCCGGGGCAATGTGTATTGCTCAGATCCGCCCCTATTTCTTTTTTTTTTCAGCTTCTCTAGGCTCTTTCAGTCTCACTCGGCCAACTGAATGGTTTTCTCGGCTTTTTCCAGAGAAAAAACGACTAGAGACCTGTTTATGTCTTTTTGATGATGTCGGACCGGAAAGGGAAAATTGTAACGTCGGACCTGGTCCGACATAGGACCGCAAAGGGTTAATGCCCTGGAAGCAGCTTGTTACAGACGCTTCCATCCAAGCTTCTCTGGATTTAATCCCTGGCCCAAGTGTTGATTAGAGCAAACATTTATTCATCCCTGCTGCAATGTGGCTCATGGTGTGTCCAAGCAACAAAAATATGGCTAAACAGAATAAACAGAAACATTCCTTGCGGAAGTGAAAACTTCACGCAGGCGTGGCTGTTTGTTATTTCGTCTGCCGAAATGCATGTTGTCTCGTTCAACCCGGTTCAAAGTGTGTTCACCCACATCCTGAGGTGGGTTGCTGGGACCAGGGTTAACCCAGGTACGACCCAGGTATGTGGCTTCACACTACGTGGGATTATGACCCGGGTAGCCAGAAGGCCACAGACACAAAGCATGGTACAAAAATTGTTTCAGAGAGTATATTGTATCCTCTTTAACCTATGTTGCACCCCATAGTCAGGTGGTAATGGCCTTTATGTCAGAATTGGTGCCTTGCCTTGTGATCAAAATTGGGCCTGATTTGCAGTTTTGGGAGAAGTAGACAAACTTAATGAAAATATAACATTCAGTGTGTTGTCTTAACAGGACAGCTCTTCTGGTAACACCTCTGATGGAGACAGCCACCCAGAAATCCAAGAAGGTACCATACAAGGAAAGCTGAAGCCAAGAACAGCTAAAGATGGTTCCAAGCGTTCCTTTCCTCCAAAATCAGTTCCCGGGTACAAGGTAGAAGAAAAAAGACCCTGACTCAAATTCTTTCTAAAGAACCTTTCTCTTTATTCAATATTTTACTTTGTTGACATGATAAACAGTTCTTTCTAGAATTAAGTAGACACTTCTCTGGTTGCTTCTTGATCTCTTCTGCTTAATTCCACCTGGGGCTTTCTTATAACATTAACTATGGAGTGGATTTACAACAGAATCTGTCAAGGCAAGACAATGGTACCACTCTTCTAGCTGTTTTGTAAAGCAATAATGTTTTGGTTTCCTAGTGCAACATTTTGAATAGGAAATAAATTGCACTCTGACAGAAAATCTTTATTTTAGAATGTGTTTTATAAATGTCTTCTGAGCATTGTATATGTATGCCAATATCAGAAAAGTGATATGTATTTTTTTTTTTTTTTTTAGCTATGCCTATGTTTTTAAGAGAATATTATGGGGGTTTGCTCTTGATGGATATTAACAGAAAAAAAATACAGATGTATTTTTCACATGTCATGAATCTGTCCTACAAATACCCTTTTGTGTCTGAATTGAAAATGTTCTGGTAGTGTTTTAAACCCCATTGAACAGTTTATAGCCTGGTGGAGCATTCTCACCAAATCAGGTGATATGCTGTACACAATTGAACAATGTATCCTACTTCTAAAGATACAACTTAATAAAGGGGCTTACGGAATAGTATGTTCTGTTTGATGGTCATTAGGGCTAACATTGTTAAGTAGTCTTGGTACTATGCCTTGAAGGTAATAGCCATTTATACTTTGATACATGGTACTGCCTACAATCAACTAATATCTCTGATGCCATACCTTTTTAGTGCATATCTGTATTCCTTCCAGGTTGGGTAACAAAGCAATTTTAACCATACCTTTTCTTGGTATTTTGTGTAATACAGATATTTACGAGACCTGGGAGTTTGCGTTTAATAATGTTTGCTTTACAACCTGTTTCTCTGTTTTTAGAATTGTATATGTTATTTAGGTGCTGTTTCTTTAATGATGAGCTGTATGTGAGTGTATTACTCTATTGACCACTGTAGCTCCACATATACAGAAGGGAGTCCTACAAGATGCTAAAGGGATTTCTGGATTGCAGTCTTTCTTGTAAGAAAGCAGGTCACAGCAAAAATGTCTGAAAAATATTTTAAAGAAACAAGCACCAAATTTGTTTTATTAGGGAGCTATATTAGGTCAAAGTTCAGATTGTGTTGTTTCTGGTTATGTGGACTATTCTTTTTGCAAATATTATGTTTCTTTTTTTTTTTATAAAACAAACTATCATGTCTGACAAATAATAGTGAAATTGCAGCATATTTCACAAAATGTTTACTTTTAATGAGAGAAAATTAGCTCAGCGGTGTACAGTGCTGTAAGTGAGCTTCACCAGAGTCAAAAGTAAAGTTTGGAAAGTGTGTTTTAACCCTTTTCCTCCTAAATAGAACGACCATATACTGGCATGAATATGACCAGTGTGTTTTAGCGCTTGTAGTTTGAGAACCTTAAATTAGAAATGAAAACCCAATATATCCACAGGAAGGCAACCACTGTAAGCAAACAAACAAATCACACATTTGATTTTTGGCATATAAACATAATGTACTGTATATTTCGTGACTTTCAATAAGTCTGCATTATGAAGAGAAAATCATATAATATATATATACACACACACACACACACAGAAGTTATTGGAACAATAATCGATAATATCGATAATCACAATTTTTTTGCAGCGATAATTTTATCATCTTGAAAAATTATCGATAATCGTAATTCTCGTCCGTGACCCAATGAAGCAGGAAGTGGCTCTGCACTGAGCAGTAAGCAGCACTGAACTGTCTGCTTGAGGCATATGATCTGTGTGAGCACTGCGTACATTGGGAAGTTACAGTAAGTATTAATTTTAAACCGTATACTTAGGCTTGCGTCATGGTTTCATTTTGAAAATAATTTGTACACTGGCAAAGCATGACTGGTTTTCTAACGTAAACACAAATATTGTTTGTAAAATAAAAAAAAATACTAACTCACTGTACAATGACTGTACAATGACTTTTTTTAACGTAAATTGAATAATTGCAAAAAGAAAACTAAAAAGCACAACCATATGGCAAATGTTTAATAGGCCTATAGCCTAAACAACTTTGTTGCTTATTTATTTTAAACTACAGTAAAGACATGAGTACTATACTGCAGCCTATGCACCGCATGGGGATAAATAAGTGTATATATACACACACACACACACATATACAGGGTAACTTCACTATAACGAACCCCCATGGGACCTGGAGAAATGTTTGTTATATCAGTGTGTTCACTATAATAGGGTTTGGCATTTTTCTGTATGAGAATAATGACAAAACAGCACATTTGAATTTAACATCAATATATAGTACTTATATGAAGATTCCTTCACATTGATCAACATTTAAACAGTATTGTGGCAAGGTACTCGTGTCACGTGTTTAAACGTCGGCACAGGCGCGCAGGTCACCGATTCCACAAACATTTTCAGCCAGTCTTGCATTGCAGGGGCCTTGATGCTCAAAGTCTGTTTTTCTTCTTGCTGATCTTGCCTTGCTGTGAGCAGTGCTGAAATAAAGCTCCTTCATTGCACAAATGGAGTACTTTGTCAGGCACTACAAGCAGACAATTTGCATGATAGACCCCCTCCAGTTGGTGGAAGGGTTATGCTCGAGGTACTTCCTAGTGCCCAAGTGGGATGGTAGCCTCAGACAGGTCAACCTGTATCTGAGACAAAGGAAGTTCAAAATGTTGACGATGCAACGGCTGTTGCAGTCAATCAGGCCAGGTGACTGGTTCACCACAGTGGACCTCAAAGACGCCTGTTTCTACATCCCCGTAAAACCAGCGCACAGGAAGTACCTGCGGGTCTCTTTTCAGGAAACAGCATAGGAGTTCCGTGTCTTGCCATTTGGCCTCTCCCTAGCTCCCCATGCCTTCTTGAAGTGCATGGAAGCTATCCTGGCCCCTTTTGAGACTCAAAGGCTCAGAGTGCTCAATTATCTAGACATGGGGTTCTCAAATTTTTTTGGCTGAGCCCCCCTTTTGAAATGTTTCAGGCTGTGACGACCCCCCCCGCCCCTTTACGTTATCATATGAAATTACAGTACATACTACATAGGAACGGTAAATGAAGCATGGACATGCAATCATTATGCCTGCAGTCAACGGCACCGGAGCCTTTCTAAAGTGTGTGTGTGTGTGGGGGGTGTGGGGTGTGGGGCAAGATCCAGAGTTCAAGAGTCACCTACGCGGTTTAAACAGTGGCACCATCCCTGGTCCAGTACCAGCAGACTTGATTCAAGCCTTGACTCGTCCTGTTTGAATCTTTTTACTGAGGCAGTGCTTTTTACAGTACTGTACACTGCACCCGCCATGTTACATAGCAGCGTTGCTGCTTGAACAGACGCGTCCAGTCTTGGCTGTCTAGAATGGCAGTGGGGGCGTGTAACCCCCATTGCCCACTAATTTACCTACCCGGTGCTACAGGCACCGAACCGGTACTAAACCGACCCCGTACCATTGCAGTACCGTTCGAGTTCCGACCTGCCACCAGTCTGGTACCAAGCAGGCCTTGTTGACAGTCCAGTTGCTGTCTTTAGCAAGCTGAGGCAGCAACTGTACATTGCTATTTGCATAATGCCTGGGTTTTAGCCCTGTGCCAGCAGCCTTAGGGACCAGCAAGAGCCTCAGGCCAAGCCACAAGGTGAGAAACGGCCCTAGGGGTTGGCTGCCACAGGCCCAGGGCCCCTTCTCAGGGAGCCATCTGGAGTATTGGCGTCCGTGCACCACAGACATCCAGGTGCTTACTACCGTTCAGACCAGCTACTCCACTGCAGTTCAGGTACGGTCCCCCTCCCTTTTGGGGCGTGACTGCAGCTTCTATATGTACATGTAAACAATAACTCCCGTTTTATTTTCGTACCCAAGAAAAATACTTATTTTTGCTATTCAGCAAAAGTGAAACTCATCTGTTTAATAGCTAAAAAGAAACTTTCAATTTTGTACGTTCTCCCCCCAGAACTCAAGTTTATTCATCATATACTAACAACACATCACAGTGCTATCGATGATACAAATTAAAAAATAAAGCCTTTCATAAATCAAAAGATTTTTTTCTGGGGGCATTTTGAAAATGCTTGTAGACCTGAAGCTCGTGCTTATACATATATTCATACCTAGGGTTACCAGATTTAAAAACTGAGTTCACTGACACTGTAGGAACTCTGAAGCCGTTACAATAACAGTATATACTAACACAATCATAATTAAACATTGGGTGTATTTATTGCAGATCATAACAACTTGTTGTTTTATTTCTATTGTCATCTAATCAAAACATATTAAATGTACAAACAGCCAGATTAGAAAAATAGATCAACTATTGCCATTTAAACATGTGATATACACTTAATCAGAATTGTACATACTGCATAAGATTTTGTTTTTTTCCTTGTATGATGAACTCCACGCACAACGTGAACTCCTGGGGCCGTATTACAGAACAATATCCAAACTTGCTTTCCAACTTATCTTTCATAGCTGGGATAGGATTTTACTAAATTAGTATTACAAAAGCATTTCCTAAGTCAGCAGTGGCTACAATTTTAAAAGTGTCGTATCCTATAATAACAGTTAGGAAATCCTATCTAATACCAATCTTATCCGTAAACGACTGATCGAGTCTGAATAGAGCAGGTTACAGCTCAAGCTTCAGGTAACTGTCACCAGAATACATCTGTTTTTTTAAGTTACAGCATCTAAACTCGATTCAGTTGTGACAAAGAAATGCACGGCTCTACATTTTACTCGGGAAGGGAATAAGGTTTTAATTGCAGAAAAATATACAGTAAAATCTAGTTAACAACAATAAATAAATACTGGTATTTAAAAACGAAAAAGTAAGCAATATTTATTCAATTTCAGTCATAAACAGCATTGTATTTTAATTAGGAATGCCAATAAACAACACTATCTCACAGGCTAAAGTAAAGCTAAGAATAAGTACTGTGATGTGCGTACCTCTGGTGTGAAAGAACGTGTGTAATATAATTTTGTCCAAACTTGTATTTTTCAAGTTACATTAGATATTTTGTATTTTTCGAGATACATTAGATTGCTGTGTAACACAATAACACGACAGACTCAACACAGAATACTTCATATCTTATTACTCAGTAAAGTTTCAAATATCAAATAATTATCATAATCACCGATATTAACTTGTGAGCATGTATAACTCCACCTACATGCTTTCCTGTACATAACACGATGAACCACCTTCTCTCACGGGAGGAGGGGCTAGATCTAGACGTTACACATAGCTTGCTGTTAAAGGTACACATTCCAAAATATACTAATGGATTATTTTGGTTCACTATAGAATATTTGTGCAATACAAAACTTAAAATCTAAAGCATAGCAACACTAATACATGTACATCACTTCCTCTTTTTGTTTTTTGCATGGTTTGTTCAGATCTCGCAAACTAACAATTGTCTTTTTCTAACCGACAGATAAGAAAGGTTCCACAAGTTCCTAAATGTTAGGAAAGAAACTTAGGAAATAACCAAGTTAGGAACGTTCTGTAATATGCTATTTCATATCTTAAAGTAAGATAGGAAAATAAGTTAGGAGAGCATTTTCTGTAATATCAACTCTCCTAAACTTGTAGTTAGGATATTCTAGCTCTTAAGATAAGATAAGAATGTCCACAATGCTTTTGTAATATGGCCCCTGGTCACCCAGAGATCATTGTGATATAATCCTTTTTAGCACCAAAAACAGTGTCCTCCTCCATAAAACCCCTGTCATTTTTGTCCACATTTCTCCTGTGTGTGCTTGGGTACTGTCTTATTATAGGCGTTCGTGTACTGCGTTTATTTGTTTTGTTTAGGGTTTGTAAAAAAATTAATATATTTCTTTCCTCTTTTTAGCTTTCAACTAGTTATCTCCTTGTTTTTCCCTTTTACTGTGTTGTCTTCCCCATGCCTTCTGTGTGTTCTCAGTGTGGTTCCCCACTTTCACTTTCCCGTAATAGGGATTTATGTTTAATGTGTGTTATATCGGGCATGCCAACACAAAGGGGAGGGGCTCTGTCCCCCCCAGCTCAGCAATCTGTCAAGACCCGCTCTTCATCCTCATCAAGATCAACAAATAAAAGACCGAGCAGCCCCAGGCAGCACCGGGGCACCACCATGTCTCCCCCGTGGGGCGGTCGAGTAACACACATTGCCACAGCAGCAGGGAGAAAGGCAGCCTGCAAAAACAGCTACAGCCACTGCGGAAATTCCAGCCTGTGCTGCTGAACCGACTCCTGCACAGGTAATGATGCCACCGATAACCACAAATATTATTTTTCAGTAGTTAAAAGAGTTTGAGGACTCAAAAGAGGCTCTGCCTCCACAGGCTGTAGCCCCTGTGGCGGATTCTGGTACCGCAACACCCTTGAGTGCACAGGAGCAATAATATTCTGCGGATGCATCATGGACTCCACCCCTGATTATGGCGCTTCAGTGGGTTAAGAAGGTCCTTCACCTTTATACACAAATGCAGATGTTGTTCTGAGAAGTTCATCCTCTCTCAATGTAAATACCCAGACCTGTAACGAGGAGGACGATTTCCCGAGCATCATTGATTCCCGAACCATGAGGCAGTCTGGAGGCTTGTTGGGGCTATATGGGGAAAATCTGCCTTCTCTGCACCGCATTTCCACACAGTAGATAAATTCTACGGGGTCTCTGCAGGCCTCAAAGATCCTGTTTTTAAACAGTCCGATATGGATACCATGCTACACCGGCGTGGGTGCATCCTACAGGTCCTTCTTACCTGCCTCCTGGATCGGGCAGGTAAGAAGATTGATATCTGCTTCCTGGATCGGGCAGGTAAGAAGATTTAATCCTTCCCACCTGCAGCATGCGCATCAGCAGTTATCAGGTATATGCTGCCAAATATCAGCACAAGCTGTGGAGCCAGGTGTCTGCTTACCTGCAGACACTTACCCCTCAAAACACAGAACTGGCCATGCAGCTTGCAGAAAAGGGCAAGAATGCTTCAAAACTCCAGCTGCAAGCGGTGTGCGTTACCATTGACACCAATGCGAAGGCTGTGGCAAATGTTGTCTCTGCGAGGTGGTGCCTTTTAACCTTTGATACACAGTCAAAAGTACTGGAATTACCTTTTCAGGTTGATCTCCCATTCAGCACTGGTCTTAAGGATTCGTCACATATGAAGCAAGACAGGTCATCAGATCCTGCTCAACAGCCGGGAGAGGCGCATCCTCCTGTAGGGGATACTTTAACAGGCAGATGTCTTTCAGATATCGGCCAATTTAATCATCTTTTGGAAGGCAGGTCCGTTTCCAATGTGGCAAAGGATCCAGGCCATATAGATCCTCCTGTGGCTATAATAAAGAAAGAGGTAAGCCCTCTACTTCTTCTTGACATTTCCTGTTACTAACCTGTGTCTTTCCCCCTCACCTCTTGAGTAGGGGCAGGGTTTCTCATTTTCTGGCAAGCTGGCAGAAGATAACATCAGATACCTGGGTCCTGGGGGCAGCTACAGTACGGCTACATGATATCGTTTCATTTTCAACCATCATCAACAGGCATCATCCAGACACTGGTTGGACTGGTCATGCCCACAGGGGGTCTTTCTACAGGAGGAGATCAAATCCATTCTCCTTTCCCTTGCCATGGAACGGGTCCGTTATATAAATGATTGGTTAATACAGGCTCCCTCTAGGGAAAGGCCTTTGAACACAGAGACAGAGCTTGTCACCTTTTTCAGACCTGGTGCAGTCTTTAGTCTTCCTGGGGGCCCAATTCAATACAATCTCAGGAAGAGTGTATCTCACGGTGAGTGGCTCCAATTCGTCAGATATAGGAGCCAGGCCATCAGCACATTCCTTTCAGCAGTTTCTGGGGCACGTGGCAGCAGCAGTCTCACTAATATGGGGATGCAAAACTACACATGAAGACACACAGTGGTGTCTCCTTGATCCTGCTGCATCAAGGTTTCTTTGGCACTCCACCACAAGCCAGATGGTGGCGACTTTCACCTCAGGTGAAAATGGGGCTACAGCTGTCTCTACGGCCTATCTACTAGGGTGGGGAGCACACTTATCAGCATTGCAGACCTGCTCGGCAGAGAGATGGTTCCTCGCAAATGGCACATCTGCCCAGATGTTTTACACTGGGTATTCAACAAACTAGGTCACCCAGAGGTAGACCTGTTTGCCACGTCAGAAAACACCCAGCTACCACGCTTGCTCCTGTTTTCAAAAAAGTTTCAAAAAAGTCAAGTAGGTTAGTTAGACACGATCTCCCTTTCCTAAAAGCATGCTCCCAGGATATTGTTACCATATAGGTAATTTTCCATTTTGGATCTTATAGTTTTCATAAGTTTACATATAATAGAAGTCAGGCTTATTGGTCTGTAGTTACTTGGTTCGGTTTTGTCTCCCTTTTTGTGGATCGGTATTACGTTTGCTATTTTCCAGTCTGTCGGTACAACCTGTGTCAAGAGACTGTTGCATGATCTTGGTTAGCGGTTTGTAAATAACTTCTTTCATTTCTTTGAGCACTATTGGGAGGATCTCATCCGGCCCAGGGGATTTGTTTATTTTAAGAGCTCCTAGTCCCTTTAACACTTCTGTCTCTGTTATGCTAAGGTTATTTAAAATTGGATAGGAACAGGTCTTCCCACCAGGAACAGGTGGGCATGTTGTTCGTGTCCTCCTTTGTAAAAAACCTGTGAAAAGTAATTTAATATATTTGCTATTTTTTTTTCTTCATCTATGATTTTGCCATTTGTGTCTCTTAGACATTTAACCTCCTCTTTGAATGTTCTCTTGCTGTTATAATATTGGAAAAACATTTTGGAATTGGTTTTAGCCCCCTTAGCAATATTGATTTCTATCTCTCTCTTGGCCTTTCTAACTTCCTTTTTGACTTGTGTTTGCAGTTCCAAGTACTCTTTCTGTGTACTTTGTTTTTGGTCCCTTTTAAACGCTCTGTAAAGTGCCTTTTTTCGCTGAATATTTTTTTTTAATGGATCTATTAAACCATTTTGTTTTAGATTTAGATTTGTCTACTTTTGGGATGAAATTGTTTTGCGCCTCTAGTACTACATTTTTAAAAAACAGCCATCCTTTTTCTGTGGATGTTTTCTCTCTCTTTTACTCCAATCTACTTATGTTAGTCTCTGTTTCATACCTTCATAGTTTGCTTTTCTAAAATTGTAAACCTTAGCTTTAGTCATTACTTTTGGGGTTTTAAAAAATACTTC
Source organism: Acipenser oxyrinchus oxyrinchus (assembly GCA_030684275.1). NCBI lineage: Eukaryota > Metazoa > Chordata > Actinopteri > Acipenseriformes > Acipenseridae > Acipenser > Acipenser oxyrinchus. The sequence goes on from CM060251.1 coordinate 31,064,698, forward strand.
AAATGAGACCATGTTGTGGTCTGAGTTTGCCAATGGCTCTCTGACCTCTGTTTTAGTTATTCTGTCTTCATTATTTGAAAAGACTAAATCAAGGCATGCCTCCCCTCTAGTCGGTGCCTTGACAAATTGTGTTAGGAAGCAGTCATTTGTCATTTCCACCATTTCAATTTCGTCCGTCGTGCCCCCCATCGGGTTTTCACATTTTATATATGGGGAAGTTGAAATCCCCCATTAGTATGGCTTCTCCTTTTCTACACGCATTTCGAATGTCATTGTATAACAGATTATTTTGCTCAGCGTCTGAATTTGGCGGTGTATAGCATGCTTCTATTATTATGCCCTTTGAATTTGTGTCTATTATTCTGACCCATATTGATTCTGCATTGTTTTCTTTGTCCTGATTTAACACCTGGGCTTCACCTGGAGTGGCTATCACATGGGCAAAATCTAAATCTGTCCCAATTTAGGACATCTGCAATGCTGCTAACTGGTCCTCTTTTGAGACCTTTATTAAACATTATAACTTAAATGTGTCTTGCTCTCAGCCTACCTTTTGTTCACTCTGTGTTATCTGTGGCTTCTTCCATTAACTTCTGACCTGTCACCCTTTTGTCTACATCCTATGGTAGGGTTCACTTTGTGTGTGGAGTTCGTCATACGAGGTAAGAAGTCGAAGATTACCTATAATATGGTTTCTTACCTAGTATAATGAACTCTAATATATATAATGGACAATGATACTGAAATGGTGTGGTTTTTTATGGAGGACACTGACTTTGGAGCCAAAAAGTGTTATCACAATGATCTCTGGGTAAGAGATTGGTTTGTTTCTCCTCACCCAAGCAACATGGAGACCTGGGAGTTCACTTTGTGTGTGGAGTTCAAATTATAGTGCAGGTAATCTTCATCTTATTTTATTTTGAATGACGTTTACACAACCAAATACACTACCGTGTTAACTTGCTGAGCACACTGATACTTATGAGAGGTTAAAGTAACAAAAAGTAAATTAATATAATACAAACTCATCTATTAACAAAAAACACATCTATTAACAACAATACAGTATACCTTAAATTGAAATTCAATTTACTCAAGGACAAAAAACATCTTCCCTTAAATTGAAATTCAATTCACCCTAGGTGCAGAAGTTCTTTATTTGAGCTGTGTACAAAAAAACAGCTTCCCTTAAATTGAAATTCAATTTACCCTAGGTGCAGAAGTTCTTTATTTGAGCTGTGTACAAAAAAACAGCTTCCCTTAAATTGAAATTCAATTTACGCTAGGGTGCGCAAGATCTTTATTTGAGCTGTGTACTTTTGCTCCACAGTTTATTTAAATACATTTTACTTGAACTGTGCTCGCACAAAGTGTCAATCATTCCCCTCAGCCTCTCCCACTTCCATCAAGGAAATCTAGGCTTGCTCTTGCTGTCTGCTGACACGTTCAGCCAATCACAGCTAACTTTACTTGGAACCCAAAACTGACACTCAACAGACGAGTTCTGGATGGGGGCTCTGAGCTTTACAGAAGGACCGGGCTGAAGTTACTTATTATTCCCGATTCGAGGTCTGAGGTTAGTTACTTATTCGCACAGTTATGTATTGAATATTAGCTCACATTCTAAGGGGGAAATCAGATAGATAGTCTGGATGTGTCACCTCAAGTAGGGTATCATTTTAAAGCTTGAGCATTTCTCTTCAACATAAAGTTGATTGGCACAAGTAGGCATTCACAGGCTATGCTGTGAAATATACACACACACCCTTCTTTTCCTGCATATTAGCACACATTGTGAGGGCTTTGCCACCTAAAGCTGGGTGTGATGTTGAAGGTTAAGCAATTGTCTTGTGAATAGAGTATGGTGCATAGATACTGTTTTGAACTTCAAAAAAAAAAAAAATGTTAATACAATGCAAAACCTGGGTGATTTAACAATTTTACTGTTTTTGACCAGGTCAAAAATTAAGGCTGAAAACTGGGACAATCCCAGTTTTTCTGGGATGTCTATTAACCCTATTCACATCACGACACTTATGATGATACTTTTTGAAAAATAAAGCTTAAACATTTAAATTGATTCAACTTCCACAAGCTTGCGGCTTTATTTTTTAAATTGTATAATTGTTAGAGCAGTGATGCATATAATAAAACAAGAGCTATGCGCAGGTCTAAAAGCATGTTACTTTTAAACAAAGGACTGTATTCACCCTGTGAAGGAAACCTTCATTTTCCTAGTGACTTTAATGTAATGATTTGTTTAATTCTACATAGAGGTACCCACAAAACCAAGCAATTCCTCATATTGTTATGTTTCAAAATACAATCACAGCTTACATTTGTAGATATGTGAAAAATTATATTTGACAATAAAAATGTGGCTTGTTTCACATTTATCCCACACGAATTATTAAATGTATATTTACATTATTGCACAAATATAAGTGTTTGTATTTTAGAATCCTCTGCCTTCTGTCAGAGTTGTCTGAGTAATAATGCCAGCTTCCTGTTGCTGTTGTCTGCCTGTTTGCTGCTGTGTTGGAGCTTTGATAACGTGTGTACCTGGCAAAAAACAGACCAAAGCAGTCACAGAGCCCCCTCTGGGGGAGGGTAGGCCACTTTTAGGATGGCTGGACCTTGGACTATGTTCAGACACTCTCTTCTCATTTTAGATAATGCGTTTGTGGCACCAGAACTCAACCAACTCTGAGCCTATTCCCTTGCAGGTTCTCCTATAACATAAATAAAATACAAGTTTTATTCTCAGAAGAAATGTTGTTCTTTTTGTTTTTTGAGTGGAACAATGTGTGCAGTGCAAAACCTCCTATTTAAAGTCTGAAATATCACCAAATAATACAATATACAGGAGTGTGATACTGTACATTTTAATTTCTATCCCTTCATATTATGTTGTTATTTATGTAGCAACAGCAATTAAAAACTGCCATAATATTCAATGACTCTTAAAGGTGATAACTAAAATATGAGAAATAAATGCAGCAAATGAAGAAAGCACAGGCATTTATGGCAGTCTTGGGAACATTTATGAGTGAGGACCTGACCCAAGATGTATTTATTTTTAATTGTTTTATTATTTGAATAAGTAAATGCACCACAATGATGCTGATAAAAAGAAATCATCGTAAGTGTTTACCTTTTTTTGCTAGTGCATTGACTTGTGTTTATCTTCTGTTGGTAGTGCGTTGTTGGAGAAACTCAGACTGCTACAGAGACTAACATTTTTACCATTTACTTTCAATCTTCCTTGCGCATCTTACACCTGACCAATACAAATAATACATAAAATTGTTTAGATTTGTTACACTAAAACAATAAATAAAAATGTGAGCACAGCAATTACCAAGTTACCTGCTTTAGTCTGTACTGTAGGATACTTTCTGTTTATTAAGTTACTGTTTAGAATCGGTCGTAAGGGATTGATCATATCTTGGTTGCCAAATACAAAATTAATTTAAAATTATTTTTATACTATATGCAAGTCCTTGACAAATATATAAATGTTAGCACATTTATAATAATTATCTTTATTTTTATATAGCGCCTTTCATAGTGGACCACCATCACAAAGCGCTTTACGGAGGTAGGCTGTGAACTGTGCATTATATGCAGAGTCACTTACAATAGGACATTGATTTAATAGCTCATCTGCAGGATGGAGCACAAAGAGGTTAAGTGTCTTGCTCAGGGTCACACAGTGAGTCAGTCAGTGGCAGAGGTGGGATTTGAACCGGTGACTTTCTGGTTACAAGCCCTGGATGGACAGACAGACAGCACTCGCTGTCCGTTACTCAGATAGTCATCTGTCGCGTTTTACCACCCTTGTATGAAGAATAAAATCAATCCCCATTATACAGTTGTCAAATGTTTACATACCCCAATGGAAATTTTATACTAGAAATCTCTCGAAAATAAATAATTCTAGGAAAAGTCTTTTGTAGCAAAAGTTTTGCTTTTGTGCATGAGGAAAAAAAATTTCAAGAAATAGATGATTACAATTATTTATTAAAGCAATTTGTTTGCAAAACTCAAAAAAAGCTAATTCAAAGTATTCATATTATGTATAATATGAATACTTTGAATTCATATTATACTTTGAACATATAATTCATATTCATATCATGCTATGATAGTATTGTCTACAAGGTGCTAGAAATGTCAGTATGATAATGACAATATGGTAACCCATTGCATACCCTCACTACTCCATGTGAAGAAATATCTCCTTCCCTCTGTCCGAAGTCTGTCTCCATTTAAATCCCAAGATAGGATTTCAGCCTACCTTCATAGCTTTAAGTCCTAGGATTAGTGTGGTTCCCTAACAATCGCACCGCACTATTAGTAGCCCCTTATGGCCTAGGAGGTTTTCAGCTCTGATGCAGCTCCTGAGCGGCCAACTGTGAAGTCTGCCCAAACGCTGCAACCTACTCAGTCAGACGCGAGGGACATTGTGGCATCCCAATCCATTGAGCCTACGGCTCTAGCTCTGGTCTCTGAACTGCGGCATTTGAGCCGTCTTCTAATAGGGTCATTGACACCCTGCAAAATGCCAGAACAGCGTCCACGCATTCCCAGTATGGGTACAAGTGGGGCATCTTTCAGACGTGGTGCTTGCCTCTGGGTTTTGACCCCACGACCTGTCCCATGGCAGTTATGCTGCAATTTGTGCAGGACCTGTTTGACAGGGGAAATCCCCCTCTACATTAAAGGTCTATAGCAGCTATTTAAGCTTGCTATGTCAAAATTGATTCAGTCTCCCCAGGAGCTCGACGGCTTCGGCCGACTATGAAGGATACTGTTCTTCGCTGGAGGCTTAACTTGGTGCTTGCAGTCCCATCTGCTAAGCGGGTGAGTGAGATGCAAGCATTTTCAATTGCGAAAACCTGATTAATTTTTGCAGAAGCCAGAACAAAGGTTACGCTTCATACCAATCCTGCTATTTTGCTGAAGACTATCTCGGCATTTCATGTCAACCACTTTGTGGGTTTCGGAGGCTTTCCATCCATCTCCTTTCAAGTTTGACAGGGAGCGTCAGCTCCATATGCTCTGTCCTGTGCGGGCACTAGCTCATTATGTTGACAGGACACAAAGTTGGAGGCAGTCTGAACAGTTGTTTGTCTGTTATGAGGCGAAGTCCTATGGTCAAGCCCTGTCTAACAACGAGCCAACTTACCCCCTCCGGAAAAGCACTTTTTAAGACAAAAGAGCGATAACAAGGGAACAATGTTACTGGTCTGTGCTCTCTTGGCATACTGATTTATATAAAATAAGTAACAACATTCTTCATTTTATGTATTGCGTTCATTCTTTTCCTTAACTTACTATATGTGTCACTTCAACTTTAGGGATCTACCTTGCTCCTGCCTGAACCATGAACCTGATTCCTCTCGCATGCAGTGTGTCAGGGATCGTAGCTAATCCTTTTTCATTTTCTGAATTAAAACAATGCAGTATCTATTACTGGTTTAGCACGCACATTTTTAGGGAAATACTTTTAATATAATTATAAACTGATCATTTTCCTAGTGCCTTCACCTCTGGCGAACTGTTTTGAAAATCAGTTGATACACACAGGAAATCTGTTCGCTTGTGACAACATAAGAAAGCTTACAAACGAGAGGAGGCCATTCGGCCCATCTTGCTCGTTTGGTTGTTAGTAGCTTATTGATCCCAGAATCTCATCAAGCAGCTTCTTGAAGGATCCCAGGGTGTCAGCTTCAACAACATTACTGGGGAGTGACTAGTAGGAACGTAGACAGCTGTGTTAATTTCAGCCTGACTGACGGCAGATGTTTCAATATTATTTGGTTCTAAACATTTTAAAAACAGGAAAAGATGATGTGCAGGTCCAAAATGTTAAAACCTAAAAAAGACATTATTTGAGAAACAGTAGATGCTTCCTTGTGCGAAGTTAGCTACTTGATCTGCACAGCTGGCACGAGTCAATGTTTTTGTGGGTTAGATTATCTGGTAAGTAAAAGATGTTAAATACATTACAGTACTTAGACGACAATGTGTATTAAAATGCAGTGAGCATTTTTGTTCAGATTGATATGAGTGACATTCTGCAGGGCTGCCTCCCTGACCGCCTGGGATGCACTGATACTCTGGAGAAGTTAAACTAGTGTTGAAATAAGACGCAGGCAGCAGGTTTGGAGGAATAAAAAATAAAGCTGCAAGGCGTAATTATTGTAATAGGGAAACGGGTTTCAAATGTACAACATGTAAGTAGTAGTATGTTTTTTGTGTAGTTTTCCTCAACTGAAAAATAATACATTGGAACTGCAGTATAAAAAAATAACCTTGACTATCTTTAAAAAAAAAAAAAAAAAAAAACGATTTTCAGCAGTAGTAAGTTTTTCCAGCCAATTTTCTAGCTTCTAAAGACAAATTATATTAACTATTTTGCACTGGTGGAAGGATACATTAAATAAAACTTTTAACTTTAAAGTTTAAAATGTTATTGGGTTTTTTTGTTATCTTTGTGTGGTTTCAAGCACAAAAATCCACTCCAGGGCATGCAGTAAGACATATCTTAACGCACTTCTGGGTGATTGAAGGCCCTCAGCTAGGGCCTTTTCCCTCAAAACACACCCATGCGTGGGTTATTTCTTACATATTAAATACTAATATTACTACCATTTAAAAAAAGAAATGATATTTCACTTTCTCATTTCAATTCTGAAGTAATTTTGCTTTAATATTAAGTGTATAATTCTATCAGCCTGTGTGCTGTGTGCTAAGTCCCACCATGGTCTTGTGTGAAGCCGGCGGCTTATGCAAACAAGATATTTCAGTTTTTTATTTTTCTTAAACTATTTCCCAACATAAAACCAATGTCACCTTACAATAATTGATTTTGAGTTTCTGTGTTTTAAAATAAAATATCAAACAGAACGAAATTTCAATGTACCATTTGTAATTCAGTAATATGAGAGAATTGGTCTGAATACTTTTGCAAGGTACTGTGTGTGTGTGTGTGTGTGTGTGTGTATATATATATATATATATATATATATATATATATATATATATATATATATATATATATATACACAGTACTGTGCAAAAGTTTTAGGCAGGTGTGAAAAAATGCTGTAAAAGTAAGAATGCTTTCAAAAATAGACATGTTAATAGATTATATTTATCAATTAACTAAATGCAAAGTGAGTGAACAGAAGAAAAATCTAAATCAAATCCATATTTGGTGTGACAACCCTTTGCCTTCAGAACAGCATCAATTCTTCTAGGTACACTTGCACAAAGTCAGGGATTTTGAAGGCATATAGTCAGGTGTATGATTAAACAATTATACCAAACAGGTGCTAATGATTATCAATTCAATATGTAGGTTGAAACACAATCATTAACTGAAATAGAAACAGCTGTGTAGGAGGAATAAAACTGGGTGAGGAACAGCCAAACTCAGCTAACAAGGTGAGGTTGCTGAAGACAGTTTACTGTCAAAAGTCATACACCATGGCAAGACTGAGCACAGCAACAAGACACAAGGTAGTTATACTGCATCAGCAAAGGTCTCTCCCAGGCAGAAATTTCAAGGCAGACAGGAGTTTCCAGATGTGCAGTCCAAGCTCTTTGAAGAAGCACAAAGAAACGGGCAACGTTGAGGACCGTAGACACAGTGGTCGGCCAAGAAACTTACTGCAGCAGATGAAAGACACATCATGCTTACTTCCTTCGCAATCGGAAGATGTCCAGCAGTGCCATCAGCTCAGAATTGGCAGAAAACAGTGGGACCCTGGTACACCCATCTACTGTCCGGAGAAGTCTGGTCAGAAGTGGCCTTCATGGAAGACTTGGGCCAAAAGCCATACCTCCGACATGGAAACAAGGCCAAGCGACTCAACTATGCATGAAAACACAGGAACTGGGGTGCAGAAAAATGGCAGCAGGTGCTCTGGACTGATGAGTCAAAATTTGAAATATTTGGCTGTAGCAGAAGGCAGTTTGTTCGCCAAGGGCTGGAGAGTGTACACGAATGAGTGTCTGCAGGCAACAGTGAAGCATGGTGGAGGTTCCTTGCAAGTTTGGGGCTGCATTTCTGCAAATGGAGTTGGGGATTTGGTCAGAATTAATGGTCTCCTCAATGCTGAGAAGTACAGGCAGATACTTATCCATCATGCAATACCATCAGGGAGGCATCTGATTGGCCCCAAATTTATTCTGCAGCATGACAACGACCCCAAACATACAGTGAAAGTCATTAAGAACTATCTTCAGCGTAAAGAAGAACAAGGAGTCCTGGAAGTGATGGTATGGCCCCCACAGAGCCCTGATCTCAACATCATCGAGTCTGTCTGGGATTACATGAAGAGAGAGAAGCAACTGAGGCTGCCTAAATCCACAGAAGAACTGTGGTTAGTTCTCCAAGATGTATGGGCCAACCTACCTGCCGAGTTCCTTCAAAAACTGTGTGCAAGTGTACCTAGAAGAATTGATGCTTGATGCTGTTTTGAAGGCAAAGGGTGGTCACACCAAATACGGATTTGATTTAGATTTTTCTTCTGTTCACTCACTTTGCATTTAGTTAATTGATAAATATAATCTATTAACATGTCTATTTTTGAAAGCATTCTTACTTTACAGCATTTTTTCACACCTGCCTAAAACTTTTGCACAGTACTGTGTAATATAATATATATTATTTTCAGTTCCCTTTCAAGGTTACCGTTTGGTGCAGAGTGTCGGTACTGAGTGCTGTCTCGATACTGAGTGCACTGATGTCGGTACCCAGTCTTGTGTCTATACTGACTGGAAGGTTAGCCAGTTACAGGGCATCACCCCCTAGCTCACATGCTCTTGCCTGCACTACTGCCTACAGCCCGGTGGCACCCTAAGCCACAGTTTCACCACAAACCGGCGCGGGAGGTGGCTTCTACTTCTCGTGGACCCGCCTGGAAACAGCCCACACCCGCTTTTCGTGGAGGCAGGCGTACTTTCAATTGCCCTGTGCCTAGGCAACAGATGCAGGCTATGCCTCAGGCGAAGCAGCACCACAGAACCCTGGGTGCTCACTACTGTTCAAACAGGTTACTCGCTCCAGTTACAACATGGCCCTCCTCCCTTCCGGGGGGCGACAATAACAATTGTCATGGACCCACAAGCCACCGATCAGGTGGCTCAGGAGGTAACTGCTCTGCTGTGAAAGCAGGCCATTTACATAGTAGACCACTCCAACAAGAACGGGGGGCTCTATTCCAGGTATTTTCTGGTGCCAAAAAGGGATAGAGGCCTCAGACCGATCCTCGACCTCAGACAGGTAAACTTGTATCTGAGTCAGAGACCGTGCAAGGTGCTGACTTAGAAACGGCTGTGGCAGCTCATCAGACCAGGCGTCTGGTTCACCATGGTGGACATAAGGGACACCTATTTTTACATTCCCATGAAAGCAATGTACAGGAAGTACCGTAGGATAACCTTTCAGGGAACAAAATAACAGTTCTGTCTCTTTCTAGCGCCATGTGTACTGCAAAGTATATGGAGGCTATACTGGCCTTGTTGAGACTACCTGGACGATTGGCTCATTTGCGGCAAGTCTCCAGCACAGGCACACAAACACACAGAGCTTGTTACCAATCACCTACATCAGTTGGGCCTGAAGGTGAATTATGCAAAGAGCCAGTTAGTGCCCATCTATGTTGAATGGCAACCTCGTGTGACAGTGTCTTGACACTGTCTACAGGCACTCTCTTGGTGGAGACAGCTGGCCCATCTATGCCTAGGCATGGCACTGGGCAGCGTCACCAGGAGGGACCACAAGCTTCTGCTGTGGGCTCAACAAAACATCCTCTCACTCTGGGCAGTTCACCTGCCTGGGGTGATCAATTGGACTGTGGACCTCCTCTAGATGGGGGGTCCCCAGCGATTGCAAAATAGAGACTCCATCCCGAGGTCATGAGACTCACTTGGGAGAGATTCGGGAGAGCAGAGGTAGACCTCTTTGCCACTCAGGAGTCAGCACGCTGTCCTCTGTGGTTCTTCATAAAAGGAGATGGGGGACCTCTAGGAGTAGATGCACTGGCACACCTGTGGACTGTATGCGTTTTTACCGCTCGTGCTGCTCTCGCTATATCTGGAGAAAGTCAGGAGAACAGAATTTGGTTCTCCTCCCTGATGCAGCTCCTCAGCAGCCAGCTGTGGGAACTGCTGATGCGCCGCAACCTGTTCAGTCAAGCGCTGGGCACTTTGTGGCATCCCAACCCATCAAATCTATGGCTCTGGGTCTGGCCCCTGAACGGCTGCATTTGAGCCATCTCTGGTGTTTTGTAGGGTGATTGACACCCTACAAAACACCAGGGCAGCCTCTACCCATTCCCAATATGGCTATAAGTGGGACGTATTCCAGGCGTGGCTCCTGTCTCGTGGTTTCGAACCCATGACATGCCCCATGGCAGTTATACTGCAGTTTTTACAGTACTTTTTTGAAGAGGGGAAATCCCCCTCTACATTTAAAGGTCTATCTGGCAGCCATCTTGGTGTGCCATATAAAAATAGATTCAGTCTCCCCAGGAGCTCATTTTCTGGTGGGGCAATGTTTGAAAGGCACCCGGCGGCTTAGGTCACCAGTGAAGGATATAGTTCCTCGTTGGAGGTTGAATGTAGTGCTTAATGTACTGATGAAACCTCTGTTTGAGCCCATGCACTCACCTGAGCTCAATTTTTTTTCTTTCAAGGAGGCTTTTTCGCTAAGCGTGAGTGAAATGCAAGCATTTTCTGTATCGAAAGCCTGTCTAATATTTTCAAAGTCCAGAACGAAGGTTACCCTTCATATTAACCCTGCTTTTATGCATCTGTTACGGGGCTAAATGGTTGACAGGCACAGTTAAGACTGCTTATGAACTGGCCAATATGCCTCTGCCACAGAAGCTCACCGCCCATTCCACCAGTGGTCAGGCGACTTCATGGGCTTTGTTCCAGGATGCATCTGTCCAGGACATATGCAATGCAGTGGTGTGCGCTGTCCCCATACTTTTACTAGGTTCTACAGACTGAATGTCGTAGATCCGCATAACCCTGGGTTTGGAGTGCTGAGGGCGGCTTCCCAGTCCACCCTCACAACAGAACATTAGGTGAGTTTTCATCCAATGTTTCTTCCAGTTTTGCTGGATACTGATTAACAAGCACAAGGCGGTTTCGGCTTAGCTTTGTAGCTCAGTGATACACTATCGTGGCCTTGCGACAGCTTGGGTACACGCAACCATTTTGTAATGGTTAATATTCCCTACTTGAAAGGGAACATTAGGTTATTATCATAACCCTGGTTCCCTGAAATAGGAATAATAACCATTAACTTCGGGGTCGCAGTTCCTATAGGGTGACGTCTCATGTCCCAATAAACAATGCCATGTCATGGAAGTGATGCTGAAGAAGGCTTATGCGGCCTCATGTTCTGCACCCACCATGTTTGCTACTGTAGCATACTGGTGGCTTACCAGTCTATGCTGTTGCAGACTCTGTCCACTGACCACAGGCCCTCGTCCCACCAGTTGGACAAGCTGAGCTTAGTCAATAACCACCTGCTCCAGTTGTCTAAGCACAATGGGCAGCGTTGGTGGTGGCAAAAGGCAGTTCTGGCTTGCTAATGCCAGAGTGCCTGACAAGGACAAGGTGTCATTGCTAGATGCACCTGTGACACTGGGCATACGTTTGGACCGGCAGTGGATGAAATGCTAAAACACTCCCAAGCATGGGAGACTTACAAGGAGTTGGCACACCTCCTCCCCAAGCAGTAGCCCCCAGCCCATAAGCCGACAAAGTATTGGCGAAACAGGCACCCTCAACCCTAGAAGCAGGCGCAGGCTCAGGCTTATGAAGCCCCTTTTCAGGGCGCATGATGCAGAGGCCGCCGCAATTACCAGCGCCCTGCTCACAAGCAGAAGCCGCCAGCACCAGTTCCTGCAAACCAGCAGACCTAGATTTGTGCTGCCAGAGGTCCAGGGCCCATTCTATCAGGCCCACCTGGATTATTGGCGATCATGCACCTTAGACACCTGGGTGCTTACCACCATCCAGGCCGGCTACTCTCTGCAGTTTCGTTTTGGCCCTCTTCCCTTTCAGGGCATGATTGTAACAATGGTGATGAGCCCTCAAGACTATTTTAGTGTCTCGGGATGTATCGGACCAACTGCAGAAACAGGTCAGTTAAATTGTTCACCCCATCAACGAGAGAGAAGAGTTTTACTCCTGTTATTTCCTGGTTCCGAAATGGGATGCCAGTCTCAGACCGATCCTCGACCTTAGACATCTCAATCTGTACTTGAGAGAATGAAGGTTCAAGATACTGACAATGCAACAGCTGTTGCAGTCAGTCAAGCCAGATGACTGGTTCACTATGGTGGACCTCAAGGACGCCTACTTTCAAATCCCTAGAAGACCCAGCAAAAGGAAATACTTGCGGTTTGCCTTTCAAGGGACCACATACGAGTTCCATGTACTCAGACTTGGGCAAAATACTTAGGTAAACGTATTCTCAATACAAAATACACAATACTCAGAAAAATATAATACAAACTACTTTGGAAACGCTGTATTTTCAATACAAAATACAATTGTATTTGGAAAATTATTATTATTTATTTCTTAGCAGACGCCCTTATCCAGGGTGACTTACAATTGTTACAAGATATCACTTTTTTTTTTTTACATACAATTACCCATTTATACAGTTGGGTTTTTACTGGAGCAATCTAGGTAAAGTACCTTGCTCAAGGGTACAGCAGCAGTGTCCCCCACTGGGGATTGAACCCACGACCCTCCGGTCAAGAGTCCAGAGCCCTAACCACTACTCCACACTGCTGCCCTACAATTTTAAATTACAAAATACCTTTAATAAAAGAAAACATGATTTTCATAGGTCATCCAAAAAAAAAGAATTTTGTCTCTGAAACAGTTAACAAGTTTCAAGCTACATTAAGCAAACAGTTAACAAGTTTCAAGCTACATTAAGCAAACATACAGTGCTTGTTTCCACCGGGGACTGTCACTTCAAGCACTACTTGATCAGAGAACCCAGGGGAGGCTAACAGGGATATATATAATCACACAGACCCATTCAATTTGAAGTTTCAACAATTCAAGAGCATTATCAGTACTCCTTCAGTTTATTAAATGCTTAAAAATTGATCAAGTGGTTACAGACCACGTTGGATCCCAGCTGATAGGCAATCTGGGAGGTCCAGTACCTTGTACAAACTTAACAGCATTAATACTTTAAACAGTTATGGTTATAACATATTTTGCCCTTGGGCTAAACATGTGAAATGCTAATAAACGCGCACCGCTAAAAATCCTAAAGCATCTAATATGTCACTCTCTAAAACTAAAATATATAATTCCTATCCCTTATAGCAATGCTTCAATATAAGTGAGATATGAATTCAAGATTATGCTTACCTCCAAATATATGGACATTTTGTCTAGCATATAAGTATAGACAAGCTGTCTTCGAAGGCAGAGGCTTCTGAATATGACCAAACAGCAACCAGCCTTTTTCAGAGATCTTCAGAGAATGGACCAAACAGCTAGTGTTACCAAGCTGAATGATTATTTACTGGAGTCTTGCCTCAGCTTTTATAGAACTTTTTTCCTCCACTTCGTTCTAAACATTTGGTCTGTTTTGGCAGCTCTTATCATTAAATGAATAATATATTTTAAAAGTCCTGGCAACTCCTTTAAAATGTATTGGATATGATCATATGGTTTCTACCTTTTCTAATCTCTAAAATATATGAGGTAATCCTCAGACTGATAACATATTTTCTAGTACCATAAAGTTCTTATTACTTATTAAAATATTACAAACTTATGTAAAAAGTGTGTGTGTGTGTGTGATATATATATATATATATATATATATATATATACACAGTACTGTGCAAAAGTTTTAGGCAGGTGTGAAAAAATGCTGTAAAGTAAGAATGCTTTCAAAAATAGACATGTTAATAGATTATATTTATCAATTAACTAAATGCAAAGTGAGTGAACAGAAGGAAAATCTAAATCAAATCCATATTTGGTGTGACCACCCTTTGCCTTCAAAACAGCATCAAGCATCAATTCTTCTAGGTACACTTGCACACAGTTTTTGAAGGAACTCGGCAGGTAGGTTGGCCCAAACATCTTGGAGAACTAACCACAGTTCTTCTGTGGATTTAGGCAGCCTCAGTTGCTTCTCTCTCTTCATGTAATCCCAGACAGACTCGATGATGTTGAGATCAGGGCTCTGTGGGGCCATACCATCACTTCCAGGACTCCTTGTTCTTCTTTATGCTGAAGATAGTTCTTAATGACTTTCGCTTTATGTTTCGGGTCGTTGTCATGCTGCAGAATAAATTTGGGGCCAATCAGATGCCTCCCTGATGGTATTGCATGATGGATAAGTATCTGCCTGTACTTCTCAGCATTGAGGAGACCATTAATTCTGACCAAATCCCCAACTCCATTTGCAGAAATGCAGCCCCAAACTTGCAAGGAACCTCCACCATGCTTCACTCTTGCCTGCAGACACTCATTCGTGTACGCTCTCCAGCCCTTCGCGAACAAACTGCCTTCTGCTACAGCCAAATATTTCAAATTTTCACTCATCAGTCCAGAGCACCTGCTGCACCCCAGTTCCTGTGTTTTCGTGCATAGTTGAGTCGCTTGGCCTTGTTTCCACGTCGGAGGTATGGCTTTTTGGCCGCAAGTCTTCCATGAAGGCCACTTTTGACCAGACTTCTCCGGACAGTAGATGGGTGTACCAGGGTCCCACTGTTTTCTGCCAGTTCTGAGCTGATGGCACTGCTGGACATCTTCCGATCATGAAGGGAAGTAAGCATGATGTGTCTTTCATCTGCTGCAGTAAGTTTCCTTGGCTGACCACTGCGCTCACGGTCCTCAACGCGTTGCCGTTTCTTTGTGCTTCTTCAAAAGAGCTTGGACAGCACATCTGGAAACCCCTGTCTGCCTTGAAATTTCTGCCTGGGAGAGACCTTGCTGATGCAGTATAACTACCTTGTGTCTTGTTGCTGTGCTCAGTCTTGCCATGGTGTATGACTTTTGACAGTAAACTGTCTTCAGCAACCTCACCTTGTTAGCTGAGTTTGGCTGTTCCTCACCCAGTTTTATTCCTCCTACACAGCTGTTTCTGTTTCAGTTAATGATTGTGTTTCAACCTACATATTGAATTGATGATCATTAGCACCTGTTTGGTATAATTGTTTAATCATACACCTGACTATATGCCTACAAAATCCCTGAATTTGTGCAAGTGTACCTAGAAGAATTGATGCTGTTTTGAAGGCAAAGGGTGGTCACACCAAATATGGATTTGATTTAGATTTTTCTTCTGTTCACTCACTTTGCATTTAGTTAATTGATAAATATAATCTATTAACATGTCTATTTTTGAAAGCATTCTTACTTTACAGCATTTTTTCACACCTGCCTAAAACTTTTGCACAGTACTGTATATATATAATAATATAGTAGTCTCTAGCTAAGAGAACACCCCTCAGGAAGCAAGCAAAGTGTTCTCCAAGACGGAGTTAGCCACTAGACACAATATGAATCAATAAGTAAATAAATAAGTATTACTTGTCATGACGCATGTGCATCAACATATGAAATGAACTGAGTAAATAAAAGAAAAGCAATAGGCAAGTGTATGTTAATAAACTATAATAATGAAGTGACAGACAATCTAACGTTAATAAACTAACTGTCAAACTAAATTAACACAGCACCCCTACACACGTTAAAAAATGCAGTGGCATTATACAAGATGCACATTATTTAACAGAACAGTAAGAAAACTCACCAGAACGGGAAACAACAAATTGCTTGGGGACTTGTGTCTGATTTCAGGTTTTTCTCAAGAGCTTGAACAATTTCCAACTTTTTATAGCAAGAGAAACAGCAGCACATTTCGGCATTTGTTTTCGTGCCATTTTGTAGCGATGAGGTGTACTTGTGGAAATCAGAATACAAAACAAGGCAATGACGGCGGTTCTGAAAAGATTGAATAAACCAATCAGTGTGCATCAAGACATTCTCCCGCTGAAAAGTCGCTTTTGAAAAGACTGAATAAACAATTTTAATTTAAGTTTGATAATGATGATGAGTTATCAGGTTACAAAACCGTACTGTATCCGTTGTGAACGAATCGCTATCAGTGCCAAGAAGGTGTTTTAAGCAAAGGTCCTATTCCTTTAGCCGGAGTATTTGCAGTGGGAAAAATCAATTTCACCACAAGGGTGTTCCCTTAAGTGAAGTGTTCTCTTAGGAGGTGTTCCTATACGCGGAGATGACTGTAATGCCAATAACCATTACGTGCCGAGGGTCAACATGCATAAAGCGTCCTCTGTCGGTATGGTAGTATGCATTCAGCTGTGGTTTGCATTAATAGGTTGTGCGAGAACCTGTTGTCACTTAAGAAACTGTTTTATGAACATAAACATAGGAATTAAAAATGTAGTTTGCAGAGATGCCTTTGGACACATTTCGGCTGCTTGTGGCGACAGAATATCCAGCTATTGCAGGCTGTGCTATCTCAATTATGTTGCCTTTTCCCACAACCTACTTGTGTGAGTTGGGCTTTTCCACGTTAACTGGAGGCTGTGTGGTCCAGTGGTTAAAGATAAGAGCTTGTAACTAGGAGGTCCCCGGTTCAAATCCCACCTCAGCCACTGACTCATTGTGTGACCCTGAGCAAGTCACTTAACCTCCTTGTGGTCCGTCTTTCGGGTGAGACGTAGTTGTAAGTGACTCTACAGCTGATGCATAGTTCACACACCCTAGTCTCTGTAAGTCGCCTTGGATAAAGGTGTCTGCTAAATAAACAAATAATAATAATAATAACTGGCTATATAAAGAACAACAGAAGGGAGCACCTACGGACAGTGGAGCAGGATCTAAGAGTTGCCTTATCGACTGTTCCAGCCTGGATCAAGAGACTGTGCTCACTCACGGAGGCACAGGTTTCAAATTAATGGTAAGTTGTAATAAAATATATGTTTGGTGTCCATAACAAAAGTTACTGTATCAGGTGTGCTGCTGCTCAGAAAAGGTTGGGAAACGCTGCAATATTGTATTAAGGTTATTTACACCCTTGATACCAATACCTGGTCATTATTGCTTAGTTGAACTTTTCATTGTGTTGCTAAATATTTGAAAATGTTTCACTGCTCCCCTTATCATTGTTTAGTGGAACTTTTCCTTGTTAAAGGTGTTGCTAAGGTTTTCAAATTCATTGTATTACCTCTGCCATTTTCACTGCTGCGCTTATCATTGAATGCTACCCTGTCCATCACATCTCAGTACCTATGCTAAGCCTAACCTGGCTGCAGCTGAGTTATGAGTGGTATGACATTTCCTGACCAAGCTTAAACCATGTGGTACTAGGGGATGTAAATAGGGTATGTAAATATTGTTTAATAAAAAATCTGTTTAAACTATTTGATTTCTATCGGTTAACCATTTAACCGTAGTTACACTGTCACAATAACTACCCTTTCCACATACATTTAGTCTTTGCCATGCATTTACATTTATTTACCAAACACAAAAAGAGGCAGCTTAGAGCACAAATCCTCTTTAATTGCATCACGATTGTATCACATTAACGATATGTGTACCGATACACCTTTCTAAGTTTTTAGTATCTCCTTCATAGCTAATCTTGATCCACTACAGGGGACACTGGTTTCACATAAAATAAAACACGTTTTTTTCGTTGCTTGAAATGACCACAGATAAATTGCAACTTTAACAAACTGTGCCCACAACGACTGAACTAAAACCTCTTAGTTTAAAAAAAAAATTAAAACAATGTACTCACCAAAGATGAACGAAAATGTCCTCTGTTATCATAGAACAGCGGTTCACTGTGATACTGTGCTGCACTGTGAACCCTAGTTCTATCAGTAAAAATGACTACGCAATATTTTTTACAGTCAACAGAAAAAAAAATTAAAAAATTGCAAATGCGTCTAGGCTGCCACGGTTTACGCGGTCGTACCACAAGAGGACAGCTTCTTGATCCAGCTTTCGATTTTGTCAGTCAGAGAAAAGACAAATATATCTTGTCCTTGAAGTGATGTGTTAAGAATATTTAAGCGATCAAAAATATCTGCCAGGTAAGCATGCAAAGCAAGCCATTTAGCACAAGCTTATCGCTTTTTTTTTTAACTGCTGATCGGGTCCTTGTTGTGGCACTTCTTTTGCTGCAGTGCCACTCGATTTCCCTTCATTACTCCCGTATCCAACACTTTTCTCCAGAAAACTGTCAATTGTTTGATATTTATAAATGAACTTTTTGAACTCCCATCACAACAAAAATCACAGCGACTACATTACTGCATCCCGCTGACATGGCAAGTTGGTTGCTAGGTAACCAGTTCAGCACTTTCAGACAAAGGCAGGTAGGACGAGGGACTACAATTGAGTAAAAATTGGGGTACAATTGAGTAAAGTGACAATAATAGTAATACATTAACGTACCTCTTAAACTAAAACGTTTTTTTTCATATTTTTATTTCGCAGGTATTCAACATATAACTTCGTTTTGACTGCTCCATCTTTACCCCCTCCCTTTTCTGTTTTGACGCCAGCTGCTGTGCTGCGCGTACGAACACTGGAAATCAACAGCTTGAGACTAGTTTGATAGATGTTTTCAGTCGACTGATCACGCCTAACCCGACGTCATGTGTTGCCAAATAAAGCAAAAAATACAGGCAAAGGACTTGCAGAGTTCAGAGGCAGTGCGTAAAAAGCACGTTTTGTTGGATATTTACTTTTAAAACACAAAATGCTGAACACATTTTATCAATTTGTATTATACGTTAACTGTTAACACTTATTTATGGGTTAACCGTTAAACCTAGAATCGCTACGTGGGTCACTTTGACCCATGCATTTTTAAACTGCTTCGTTATGAAAATGAAAGACATACTATCATGAACATCATATCTAACATTTGCATCGCAGAAACACCGTATTTAAGTGGAAAATTAAACATGAGCGCATACACAGCACGGCTACAAACTGAAGAAATATAATAAAATATACATTTCAAAAGAAACAGGTATGTACATATACCCATGTACAGGTGTAAACGGTTATATGTACACACAAAACTATTAAACCGAAATCATTGTTTCTAATACTACATAAAAAGAAAATACTACTTCCGATATGACGGCTGGATTGTACTCTAGAGAATCGAACGCGTCTGGCAGCTGACTGTGCCTGTTTCCAGGAGCTGTGTTGTAAACACAGACGCAGTTCCGGTGAACACTATTGTGTAAACTGGTACATACAAACCTGTAAAACCGAATTTTTTTGTTTGTTTGTTTTAGTAAAAGTAATGTAAAAAAATATATATATAACATACATTTATTTATATATTTGGCACATAAGTTGTTATCCTACCTGTGTTGTTGAAGCTGCTTGATGAGATTCTGGGATCAATAAGCTACTAACAACCAAACAAGCAAGATGGGCCAAATGGCCTCCTCTCGTTTGTAAACTTTCTTATGTTCTAATGAATGTGACAGCACAGTGCCTCGTTTAACCTTGACCTCTGTACACCAGAAGCAGTTTAAAATATATTTACGTAAATTTAAAGCAACATGGTCTGTGTTGATTATATATGATAAGTGTATTGGTTTGGTAATCAAACAAACAAAAACAACCTTCTCCGACAGCATATGGACAATCTGTATTTCCCACAACAAACGGATTCATAGGGTCCCTGACAATGACGAGAAACAGTTCAACTGAGTGCATCGTTTCGACATGTTTGATTGCTCTCGCAGCAGTATGGGTGAAAATAGACTGAATGGCCTTGCCCTGCTATATGTCCACAGAGACATGTCCCAGGAGGAAGTGTTACAGCATTTCGATAGATCAGGCCATAGGAGGATTGGCAAACTCTACTTAAAGTAAAGCCTTCTAAATCTGTGTTTTTAATTGTGACATCATACAGTCTCAGCAGTCCGATCAGTCTTAGCACTAGTATCAGCAGTCTTACTAGTCCCAGCAGAGCAGCACCAGTCTTACCAGTTCCAGCAGTGTCAGCACCAGTCTTACCAGTTCCAGCAGCATCAGCACCAGTCTTACCAGTCCCAGCAGTGTCGGCACCAGTCTTACCAGTCCCAGCAGAGCAGCACCAGTTCCAGCAGTGTCAGCACCAGTCTTACCAGTCCCAGCAGGATCAGCACCAATCTTACCAGTCCCAGCAGCATCAGCACCAATCTTACCAGTCCCAGCAGTGTCAGCACCAGTTCCAGCAGTGTCAGCACTAGTCTTACCAGTCCCAGCAGTAGTAGCACCAGTCCCAGCAGCATCAGCACCAATCTTACCAGTCCCAGCAGTGTCAGCACCAGTCTTACCAGTCCCAGCAGTGTCAGCACCAGTTCCAGCAGTGTCAGCACTAGTCTTACCAGTCCCAGCAGTAGCAGTACCAGTCCCAGCAGCATCAGCACCAATCTTACCAGTCCCAGCACTGTCAGCACCAGTCTTACCAGTCCCAGCAGCATCAGCACTGTCAGCACCAGTCTTACCAGTCCCAGCAGTGGCAGCCCCAGTCTTACTAGTTCCAGCAGTGGCAGCCCCAGTCTTACCAGTCCCAGCAGTGGCAGCCCCAGTCTTACCAGTTCCAGCACTGTCAGCACCAGTCTTACCAGTTCCAGCAGTGGCAGCACCAGTCTTACCAGTTCCAGCACTGTCAGCACCAGTCTTACCAGTCCCAGCAGTGGCAGCACCAGTCCCAGCAGCGTCAGCACCAGTCTTACCAGTCCCAGCAGTGGCAGCACCAGTCTTACTAGTTCCAGCAGTGGCAGCCCCAGTCTTACCAGTCCCAGCAGTGGCAGCACCAGTCTTACCAGTTCCAACACTGTCAGCACCAGTCTTACCAGTTCCAGCAGTGTCAGCACCAGTCTTACCAGTTCCAGCAGTGGCAGCACCAGTTTTACCAGTCCCAGCAGTAGCAGCACCAGTTTTACCAGTCCCAGCAGTAGCAGCACCAGTCTTACCAGTTCCGGTTGTAGCATCAGTGTCACCAGTCTCAGCATTAACTTCAGTAGCAGTGAACTAAATGAATGTCTCAATGAAGGTATAAACCCATCTACTTATTCATATTTATAAGTTCTGTTCTTTTGTTTAAAAAAAAAAAAAATATATGTGTCATGAAATTTCAAACATCATCCGAGGTAGGTCACTGGGTAAAAAGAGTTAGCGACTTGCATAACTTTGCAGTTTGCATTGATTGTCTCCAGGCTTCATGAACAGGATATGCAGGTTTTTTTTTTCTTTAGACAATTAGATTTTTGCCTCAGTAAAAATCTATTCCTAGCTACGCCCCTGAGGACAGTTGGGTCCATGTTATGCATTATGAATTATATCTTGAACGTCTGTCTTTATCCATTAATAAATGTGTTTTACGCCCTATTTGTCAAGTTATTTCTGAATCACCCTGTGTTAGATATGAGGCTTTGCAAGTACCCTCATTCTCTAAAGCTCATGGGCACCTAATACTGCTGACTCCAAGTTGTCCGCAGCTAGTTGCTTCTGTTGCTTTAGCTAGTTGACATCCCCTGGTTGGGTTCTTGTGAGTCACCTGTCGTGTCGTTTGTTTGTTTGTTTATTTATTTATTTATTTATTTATTTATTTATTTGTAGTGCCCAATACGTATTTTAATTCAATTCAACTGTATTTCTTTATATATTGTAGCGTCTTTCATCCCACAGTATCTCAAAGTGCTTTACATGGTGGTTAAAACAGAAAGAAGTCTGCAGTATCAAAAAATAGGAAAAATCACAATACATAATTTATAATAATAACAATATCAATAAATAATAGCAATACAATAAAAAATAAAAACTGTTTAAGAAACAGGAATAAGAATAATAGATAAAACACATAATTAAATAGATAAAAAACAATTATATTTGAGTCAGGTTAAAAAGGCTTTTGTATGTCAATCTTACAGCACAATTAATGATCATTTTCATTTATTTGTGTGTATCCTTCCACATAAGCACTTTAAAATTAACCTTCTACAAAATATAGTCCTCCATTATAACAGTGATGGAGTTTTCATGCATGTTTTCTTTTTTTTTTTTAGCTCGATTACATTTGCTTGAGAAAAATGTCTTGTGCAAAATGCTTTTTCAGGTTTCCATTAGCTCCGTTTATTTTACTCGCGAAAACACAGCTTTTTACCCGAAGTCATGCAGATGAAGGGGAAAGGTGGAGGTTGATATGTAAATTAGCTATGCGTAAAGTACTTGTGCTGTTTTCGCAGATGGCTCGTGAAAATGTTGTTTCCTTGCGCACACAGAGAACTGGTACACGAGAGAATCTAAGCTGCGATTTCTAAATATAGTGTCTGATTGTTTAATATGTTTTACTGCTCTTGCCCAAATTGTTTTTCAAGTGTCATTAGTGGGGTGTCATGTTGTTAGTAGTGAATACTGTTTCAACTAATTTATCTTCCAACTCATTAATTAAAAATTAACTCGGAGGTATAAAATGAAACTGACCAACAGGTATTGCAGATCACCATGGGTCAAAACCGGGAGAGATGTTGTTATATATATTTCCCTTTCATTCAGGCAATACAGCATATAGGGGATCAGGTGATGCTGCGTATACTACTTCCCTGGCTTATGAAACCCTATCCGTCCGGACGGCTGACAGCTGCTGAGGAAGCATTCAACACCACGCTTGGGCAAATACGGGTAGTGGGCACTTGAAAGGGAGGTGGTGGATACTGATGAAACGGACTGAAGTGCAGCATTAGTTTGTTCACAAAATTGCCACTGCCTGCTGTATCCTGCACAAACTCTTGTCAACAACAAAATGAGGTGTTCAGGAATCATTGGCTGCCTGTGAGACAGACAGGGGGAAGGTTACCTCAGCCATCAGTTTCAATTGGACAGCAGCAATCTGAGGCTCGTGCTGTCAGAGATTCTCTCCTTTCTTTTAAGTTGTGTTGGATTTACCATTGTGTTAAATATTAATTATACAAGCAAATAAAACACAATCAGTGTGTTCATTTGTAATTTTATTTGGTCAGTTCTGAGAGGGCAAAAACAGCTTGTTGGTATATGTGTTGTGCTGTTTTAGGCGATCGAGCTGGCTCATGACATCCAGTTTACCAACTATATTTATTAACGTGGGGGGCGGACACGCGTTGTCTTCAGACATAGCTGGGTTAAAAAAAAGCACGGGAATTAATTCAGTTACCAACATTTAAGAAGCTCACTTGCTCTTCGTGTTTAACTTTAGCGTAGTTTTTACAGCAAGGGTATTCTCAAACAGCTGCTTTAATACTATAACAAGTGTAAACCGTTGTTCATGGTATATTTGTAAATGGTTTTATACAGAACTGTAAACCCACGTGAGGTATAGAGCATGAAAGGCCAGACACACAGCACAGACACACATTGGAGAGAGTGATCTTCGTGCCGGGGCTGCGAGGTGTAGCACTCTACTAAGACTATACTATTCCTTTTTCTACGGTCTTATTTACTAAATTGGTCTGTTAGGAATAGCACTATCACTTAGTTCATTCGGGACATGATATTCTCATAGCCCACCAACTCTCCCACCGCTAACACACACCTCTCTAGGGGACAGAACTGCTCCGGGGCAGTCTTTACTCCATGTCAACGGGTCAGCTTTTCAAAGGGGGTAGTTAGGATGTCTGCCCCCGAACTGGCCATAGCAAGAAAGATATAAGTTCAGAATACAGACCTGTCGGCAGGTCTCACACTCACTCCAGGACCCACACACCCTGCATGCACTACGAGAGAGTGAGATTTTGTTTTCTAATTCTGTGTTGCTTGTTGTGGAACTCCTTTAAGTTTGACAGCTCGCTCTGTTGCTGGTGTTAATGAGCATGTATCAGCAAAGCTCTGGTTTTGAGAAGCGTACAATCCTAACATATTAGATAAATGTGAACATTTCTGGGTTCACAGGCTTAAGACTATTTCCTCATGGACTGAACTTGGACGACAATGCATCCTTTTAGGATTGGAACTCCACCTCAGAACTGTCTGTAACATGTGCATTTTCAAACTTAAGACATCAGTTTAGCTAGCTATTTTTACCATGCTAGCTAAAGAATGTGAGAGCCCAAAATGTAGCTAATTATTGAAATAGTGAGTTTTAACTTTACCAATTACTTTTCTTCTGCATTAAGTATTTCTAGTGATTGATGAATATCCTGTTTGATTCTGAATCTCCTTCAATATAGAGCTGTTTGCTGTTTTTCAGTTATCTATCTATCTATCTATCTATCTATCTATCTATCTATCTATCTATCTATCTATCCATCTATCTGTACAGCTACAGTCTTATAAAGCATATATATATATATATATATATATATATATATATATATATATATATATATATATATATATATATATATATATATATATATCTATGTGGCCCTATTACTTGGCATTTTAGAGTCCAGTCTTAAGGTCAGACTTGTAAGCTTTCTGCACTGACAATATGTAAAAAGATGTTTTGCTCGAAAGATGCTTTAACAGGATGCCCTTTAAAACGACTTATAATTAGTAAATAAGGCAGTTGACAAGTCTGTGCATGATGGTACAGCTGTTTTGTTTGTAGTGTATTCCTGCTGAACCCATTGTCCAACATGCACTGGGATCTTTAGCCATAACTTTTATAGTCCTGTTCTACTATTCCAGCCTAAGGTCATTCCAAATGCTCTTTGTGGAATTTGTCTGAAGGGTAAGGAGTCCAACAAGAAAGGAAAGACTGAAGCTCTCATTCACTGCTCTCAGTGCAGGAACAGCGGTAAGTTATTTAAAAATATATAGTTATTTGTTTTGGTCATGTAATAGTAATGTTGAGATTCTCAATAAAAACATGTAGCTGGTGATTCTAAACTTGCAACTTTTGTTTAACAGAATTATTAAGTTTAAAAAAAGAATAAAGAAATAGTGCACTACCATGTTATAAACTTACACAGCTGACTCCTATACTGCTCAAGATAAAATAAAGGTCACTGGTACTGTACGATTCTTTGCAAAACTGCAGCAAGTACAGCACAATGTTGGATTAAATGTACTGTTGTTTATAAGTTAAGTTACAAATGAGAGTACATTTAATACATGAACACTTGTCCGTTTCCAAGTAGCTGATTGATCCCAGAAGTTTGTCTAGTCTATTGTTACAAGATCCCAGTGACTCAGCAGAAACAACATGGCTTGGTAACCCATCATTGATTATAAATAAGGCCCTGTGTAAATCGCAATTTCATGGACTGCGGAAATTGTGAAATTAACCCAATACTGTGATTTTTTTTTTTTAAATATTCGTAAGAAATAAAAATACATTTTCATAATTCTTATGTATTTTGTTAAATAAAAATCACATTAACTAAACTGTACAGCTCTGCTGTGTCCCTGCGTGTACAGTTTGCCATGCACATAGTAATGATTATGTCATATAACTATATGCAATCTAGACGGGAAATTAAAATACAACACACTAAACAAGAAAATGGATGTCTCCTGAAAAGGTTAGAAATGTGTCTGCAACAGACTGCGTAAAGCAGTATCCAGGAGTTGTTTTACACAGCGATGGAGGTACGCTCTTCTGTACGTTGTAGGTCACTACCGAAAATCATCTGTTGACAGACATTTAGATTCAAGTATTCATCGAAAGAGAAAGGTGGAAATCCAGAGCAGTACTGTGACAGCTTTGTTTGCAAAGAAACAAAAAACGGTGACTTCCATGTTCCAAAAATCCACTGAAAACCGTGAAGCACAAAACGCATTACATTTTGACCTGACAGAGGCGTTTCTTTGGAGTGATCCTTCATCAGCCCAGCTGAGACATGAATACTTACCTGAAGTTGCCGAGTATCATAAGCAGGAGATTATGGATTTGGTAAAACAGTCTGGTTGCTTGTCAGTGGTCATTGATGAGTTGACTGATGCCCAAGATCAGTATGGGTTACACATTGTATTTGCTTTGCAAGGCCTAAATGGTGAACATGCATCTTATATACGCATTCATCTCTCCATTTGCTGTTTTAAAAAAAATTAATAATAATAATCTGTGCACATAATTTATAAAATAGTTCAGTGCACATTCTGCGAAATACTATACCTGCGATTTTCACAGGGCCTTAATTTATAAAACCAAGCATTCTTCTAGCCTTTTAAATTATTTCCCCTATTGCTGGTTTTTGTCAACTACATGTCATTTTCATAGCAAGCCTGCTTTTGTTCAGTACGTCCCAATTCGTGAAGAAATACATACATTAATTTGCAGCAATTCATAAATGAATTAGTCAATTCATCCATACGAAAGGCTTGATGGGACGACTTGGTGAATCGATTGCTCCACAAATTGTTTTTTTGGGTGTTTTTATCATCTTTGCTTCAGGGCTTCAGTATACACTATCAAAGTATTTTTTAAAAATTTTTTTTGCTGTTGGCTTCGGTGATTGATATGCCTTTTATAGTAAGCTGCAAGGCTATCAGCTGAAGCAGTTTTGCTTGAGGAATGGTTTCTCATTAGTTAAAATATTAGTGCCTGCTGCAATTATCTAGAAATGGTAATTCATTAATTTGCAGGTCAATCATGGAGCAGTCGATTCACCCAGAAGCCCGTCAAGCCCTTCATATGGATGAATTGCAAAATTAACTCATGAATTGCTGCACAAATTGATGCATTCATTGCTGGATTGCAGAATTAATTGATGAATTGATTAATTGGCAAATTAATTAATTGATGAATTGATTGATAAATAGTTTTGGCACAAATGCCACTCCATAGACACTTCAGTGCAAGTGTCAGGCTCTATCTGAGGTCTGCGATGGAAGTTCACAGAGTACTTTTATTTCAGGTCACCCATCATGCTTGGATATGACTGTAGAGCTCGTAGCTGTTACTAAGTCTTATCCCTGGCAGTGCATGGAGTGTAAGACATGCATGATTTGTCAGCAGCCCCATCATGAAGAAGAGATGATGTTCTGTGATGAATGTGACCGTGGATATCATACCTTTTGTGTGGGACTGAAAGGTATTCCTACAGGTAATTTTCAATCTTATTTAATT
The DNA here is from genome assembly GCA_030684275.1 of Acipenser oxyrinchus oxyrinchus. NCBI lineage: Eukaryota > Metazoa > Chordata > Actinopteri > Acipenseriformes > Acipenseridae > Acipenser > Acipenser oxyrinchus. The sequence goes on from CM060251.1 coordinate 31,091,822, forward strand.
TTGTACTAACTAAGTGTCAACATACCCAATCATGCATTCTGTTTTACAATTTCCAGAAAATGTTTTGGTTTGGTATAAAAATGTAGGTATATTCAAACATAGGGCAAAATAATTAATGTAAGAAATGTTATGAACAAAAGCGGCTATCTGGCCCCACGATGTCAAGTTCCAAATAGCTAATTGCTCCTATAACTTCATCCAGACCGCTTTTGGACTACTAGTAACTAGGAACCCATTCAATACACTCAACACTGTGAATAAATGCTTCCTATTAGGGATGGGCACAAATATCGATATTTTGATATGATATTGATATCATTCGGTATCGATAATAATTTTTCCATATCATGATATTGTGGGATTAAAAAATAAAATTCACTTACACTCATAGAGATATATACCTTTTATTGCTAATACGGCTGAAAATACCAACGCAGTATAATCAAGTGTATTTTATATTATACAACAAACCATGTACATACCAATCATGGGAAGTCTCGTAGGCAAACACCACACACTAAAGTATTATTGAACCATTTTATACTTTACTTGTACCAAGTGACTCCACTTTTCAGGATACCGGTATCTCAATTTCTGCCGAATGAGCGTTTTATTTGAAATCAATGTTGTTTACATCTTTTCCTTTACTGTATGAATGGTTTTATAATTACAGTAGAGCCTCATTTATCTGCATCCCATTCATCCGTGACTTCAATTATCCATGGATCCCTGACGAGTTTTATCTCTGAAATACAGTACGTTATTGCCAATGTAGACTTAATGCCCACGGTGCACACACACAGACACAAATTATTTTCTTGGTATGAACTGCAGAAGGATGCTGTTTCTGTAAAATGTGTTCTCCTGAGGGAGATACTTTAAAGCCCAGCAAACTTATTTTTCCTTACTGAAACAAAAGACTGGTGACTGACTTTCTCAAGGTTCAAAAGAGCGACTTGCAGTAGTGAATTGTTTAAAAAACACCTCTGTTAGTACGTATTTTGTTGAAATGTAAGAAAAGTTCAAATTACACAGCAGGCCTGTTTATTTAGTTTTGAAGTAAAATAATAATAATAATAATAATAATAATAATAATAATAATAATAATAATAATAATAATAATTATCGATTTGTATATTTTCTTTGAAATCCCAGAAAACCAGCAACACTTAGCTACCGTTATTTAATATTAATGTGTGGAATAAATTTGCAATAATACCTTGTGATATTTCTAGCTGCTAGACACACGACTTAGTTTACAGAAAAATTGTGAGCTCTGATGGGCTGAATCGCTTATTCCCATCATAAAATGTCTTATGATCTTGTAGCTTTGTAGTATTTTTATTTTTATTTATTTTTTATTATATTTTTTTTTTTTTGGTAACAGAAAAAACTAGGGAAACTGTGTTGGAGGTGTATCGCATTTTGAAAAGATTTTGCTAGGACTAACACTGTCAAAGTAAACTAATTTGAAAACATTATTCTGTCTTTGTAATGCTAATTTGGTTTACATTACTAGTTTCTGTGTTTTATTCCTGCATTCTAGTCACATGCAATGACACCTCATTTATCAGTGGATTTCACACATCCGTGGACCTATGTCTCCCCAAGCGCGTGGATAAACAGAGTTCCACTGTAGTTTTTTTTACTTGTTTAATTTCTCAGAGAAAAAGGATGAGTTGTAGTTCAGGCATAACTACAAAAGTATTTAAATGTCAACAACGGGTAAGTTTTCATTAATTTCCCGTGCAGAAGAGACAAGTAAAATTTAGCTGAAAAATATATAAAAAGAGATAAGTTCACAGTAACGAAACACACTAAAGTGTGTGTGTGTGTGTGTGTGTAGTATATATGTTTTTTGTGGGTTGTAGTAGTATATAGAGGGAGTCTGAGAGAAAAAATGACACCAAAGTTTGGTGCTTCTTTCATTTGTTTGGTGTGCAAGATAATCAAACATGCAATCTTCAGGTGTGAAAGTTATTGCCCCCCCAAGTTAACTCAACCCAATTAAAGGGATAATTAGGGTCAGCTGTTTGAGTACTTTGGTTAACAACCAGGCCTGATTTGGGCCAGCCCTGCCCAATATAAATCTGACTAACTTTGGCCCTTACCATCAGAGTGAAGTTGTCAGCACACAGGTTCTAGAGGCACATCATGCCACAAACAAAAGAAATTCCTGAAGACCTCCGGAAAAAAGTTGTTGATGTCTATCAGTCTGGAAAGGGTTACAAAGCCATTTCTAAGGCTCTAAGGCTCCACCGAACCACAGTCAGAGCCATATTGTCCAAATGGAGAAAGTTTGGGACAGTAGTGAATCTTCCCAGGAGTGGCCATCCTGCCAAAATCTCTCCAAGAGCAAGGCGTAAAATCGTCCAGGAAGTCACAAAGAACATCCAGGGATCTGCAGTTCTCTCTTGCCTCGGCTAAGGTCAGTGTTCATGACTCCACCATCAGAAAGACACTATGCAAAAATGGGATTCATGGCAAGGTAGCAAGGCGGAAACCATTTCTCACTAAGAAGAACATGAATGCTCATCTCAAGTTTGCCAAAAAGCACCTGGGTGATCCTCAAGAGTTCTGGAACAATGTTCTATGGACAGATGAGTCAAAAGTGGAGCTTTTTGGCCGACATGGGCCCCGTTTTATGTCTGGGGAAAACCAAACACTGCATTCCACAGTAAGAACCTCATACCAATGGTCAAGCATGGTGGTGGTAGTGTCATGGTTTGGGGATGCTTTACTTCATCAGGACCTGGACGCCTTGCCATCATTGAAGGAACCATGAATTCTGCTCTGTATCAGAGAATTCTACAGGAGAATGTCAGGCCATCCGTCCGTGAGCTGAAGCTGAAGCGCAGCTGGGTCATGCAGCAAGACAATGATCCGAAACACACAAGCAAGTCTACATCAGAATGGTTGAAGAACAACAAATTTAAAGTTTTGGAATGGCCTAGTCAAAGTCCAGACCTGTACCCCATTGAGATGTTGTTGCAGGACCTGAAACGAGCAGTTCATGCTCGAAAACCCACAAATGTCACTGAGTTGAAGCAATTCTGCATGGAGGAGTGGACCAAAATTCCTCCACGGCGCTGTGAGAGACTAATCAATAACTACGGGAAGCGTTTGGTTGCTAAAGGTGGCGTAACCAGTTATTGAGTCTAAGGGCGCGATTTACTTTTTCACACGGGGGCACTGGGTGTTGCATAACTTTCTTTAATAAATAAATGAAATGTATCAAATTTTTGTGTTATTTGTTCACTCAGGGTCCCTTTTATCTAATATTAGGTTTTGGTTGAAGATCTGATAACATTCAGTGTCAAAAATGCAGAAAATCAGACAGGGGGCAAATACTTTTTCACGGCACTGTATATAATATATACAGTGCCTTGCAAAAGTATTCAGACCCCTGACCAATTCTCTCATATTACTGAATTGCAAATGGTACATTGAAATTTCGTTCTGTTTGATATTTTATTTTAAAACACTGAAACTCAAAATCAATTATTGTAAGGTGACATTGGTTTTATGTTGGGAAATATTTTTAAGAAAAATAAAAAACTGAAATATCTTGCTTGCATAAGTATTCAACCCCTGTGCTGTGGAAGCTCCCAGTTTACACCGATGAAACAAATACAGAGTTCAGTGGCTGGGAGTGGAGTAATGGTGCACCAGTCAACCATATCAAGAGCTCTGCATAACACTGGCCTGTATGGGAGGGTGGCAAGAAAGAAGCTGTTACTCAAAAAGTACCATCTGAAAGCACGCCTGGAGTTTGCCAGAAAGCATGAGAGTGACCCAGCTGCGATGTGGGAAAAGGTTTTGTGGTCAGATGAGACCAAGATAGAGCTTTTTGGCCAAAACTCAAAGCGCTATGTGTAGCACAAAGCTAACACTGCCCATGCCTCAAGACACACCATCCCTACAGTGAAGTATGGTGGTGGCAGGATCATGCTGTGGGGATGCTTCTCATCTGCAGGGACTGGGCATCTTGTTAAAATTGAAGGAAGAATGGATAGAGCAAAATACAGGGAAATACTGCAAGAGAACCTGCTTCAGTCTGCTAAAAAACTGAAGCTTGGGAGGAAATTCACCTTTCAGCAGGACAATGATCCCAAGCACAAGGCCAAAGCAACATTGGAGTGGCTCAAGAACAAAAAGGTGAATGTCCTACAGTGGCCCAGTCAAAGTCCTGATCTCAATCCCATTGAGAATCTGTGGCACTATTTGAAAATTGCGGTCCACAAGCGTCGTCCAACCAACCTGAACAACCTGGAGCAAATCTGCCAAGAAGAATGGGCCAAAATCACTCCGACACTGTGTGCAAAGCTGGTACATACTTACCCCAAAAGACTTAAAGCTGTTATTGCAGCGAAAGGTGGCTCTACCAAATATTAATGTGTGGGGTTGAATACTTATGCAAGCAATATATTTCAGTTTTTATTTTTCTTAAAATATTTCCCAACATAAAACCAATGTCACCTTACAATAATTGATTTTGAGTTTCATCAGTGTTTTAAAATAAAATATCAAACAGAGCGAAATTTCAATGTACCATTTGTAATTCAGTAATATGAGAGAATTGGTCAGGGTCTGAATACTTTTGCAAGGCACTGTATGTATATATATATATATATATATATATATATATATATATATATATATATATATATATATATATATATATATATATATATATATATATACTGTATATATATTGTAACAGAGCCTTACAGCTCAGGTTTGTTTTCACCCTTAAAACCACAGACCCAGACACAAGATTTATTGATTTAGCGCGTCTGCGCAGTTTTTATTATTTACAATAATAACATAAAACTAAACAAAACAAACAATAAGTCTAACTCCACACAGGAGCACTAACTAAACTTTTCAGGGACCTAAACTATACAAACTGGACAGCTAAGCTGTTTACCATTTTCAAAACACGCAGTGAATTTAAGCGCAAACAAAAAGGTTCACACAGTACCTTATTTAAACCGCACAGGTTTCTTCACTGTGACAGCCTCCCAGCACACAGACTGGAGACCACTCTGCACAAACATTTTGACTCCTTAACATACCTGCCTGCTAATCACAGGCAGGTGATATTCATTATAATTTAGAGCCAGATGAATCCCCATCCTGGCTCTCTTCCGTGGCATTCTGGGGGATGTAGTCTTTTGGCCTCTCCTTGACTACATCTTTTCTTCTTCCTCCCCCTAGTCTGACACATATCCTCCCTCTTGTGCTTAGCACACCGGCCCTACCAAGGTAGGATATATTTTAGTTTTAACAGAAATCAAAGAAATATTTTTCGTTTAGAAAAACAGCTGCATCACACTCAACTACCGTTCTCTCACCTCTTCTTGTCCCGCCCCATAGCAACCAATATACACTCCTGATTCGCTGGTACAGTACTCCCCTGACCTCCCAACTCCCACCTAATAGGCTGTCGTTAACTGTCAGTAAATGTACTGTACTCAAGCCCCAAAAACACACAAGAGTTGTTTTTTTTTGTTGATCATTAATGAACATTTCTGTACTGTGGGTGTTGTCGAGTGATTGGAAACCAGACATTTTGTGTTTGAATTGAAAGTGATGGTCTCGAGGAGTCGAATGGGTCAAAGTTCAATGATATTTTCCTCCTGAGGAACTAAGACTTTTTTACGTCATTACTGTGGTATTATGCCTTTTTTTTCAAATGGCTCAGGATGCAAATATAGTAAAACGTAACATTAGTGCTTAAACAGTTTTGTGACAAGTAAAATAAAATGGTTTATTATTGTGTATTATTATATGTATTAGTAGAAGCGTTAGACATAATACTTATGGTAATGCAATAACAAAAACAGAACTGGAACTCTGAATTTTACACCCTACTCTTAAACTATGCGGCTTCTCATTCTTCTTCAAGGATCTAAAACAGCGGACCCTTATGCTGATTTCTGCTGTCACCTTGTCTTTATTTGACACTACAAGCACGTAATTGGATTAGTTTGGAGAGTACTTTATTATTATTATTATTATTATTATTATTATTATTATTATTATTATTATTATTATTATTATTAATAATTTATTTCTTAGCAGACGCCCTTACCCAGTGCGACTTACAGTTGTATACAAAAAATACATGTCAAGAATTACAGTACAATTAAGAGCAAGATACAAAATACTTCAGTCTTGACTTCAGTCCTAATGAGCAAATACAAAACACAGTACAATTTGATTTCGGGGCAGTTCAAGAGCAGATAACAGTGTTGATAGTTACATCAAGGTTAGATACGAGTGCAGGTGAAATACAAAATACTACAGATTGGGTTAAGTGCAGGATTAAATACAGTAAAATAGGGTGCAGATACGTGCAAGTTAAAGTGCATTAAAGACATTAAAGGAGTGCTATATTGTCCAGAAGGGAAGAGTTGAGTTTTACAGGTGTTGTCTGAAGAGGTGTGTCTTGAGGAGGCGTCGGGAGGTGGTAATGGACTGGGCAGTCATGACATCCGTAGGAAGGTCATTCCACCACTGCGGGGCAAGGGTGGAGAAGGAGCGGACTCTGGAGGTATGGGAGGGGAGAGGAGGTACAGCCAGTCTTCTAGTGCAGGCCGAGCGGAGAGGTCGGATGGGGGTGTAGGGAGAGATGAGGGTCTGGAGATAGCTGGGTGCAGTCTGGTCAAGGCATCGGTAGGTGAGTACAAGCGGCTTGAACTGGATGCAAGCTGTGATTTGGAGCCAGTGGAGTGAGCAGAGCAGTGGAGTAGTGTGGGAGAAGACAGGCAGAGAGAATACCAGGTGAGCAGCGGAGTTCTGGATGAGCTGGAGCGGAAGGGGTGGTGGACGCAGGGAGGCCGGCCAGGAGGGAGTTGCAGTAGTCTAGGCGGGAGAGTACCAGGGCCTGGACGAGGAGTTGCGTAGAGTAGTTGGTGAGGAAGGGTCGGATTCTTCATATGTTGCTCAGGAAGAATCAGCAGGGGTGTGCCAGAGTGGAGATGTGCTGGGAGTAGGAGAGGCAGGGGTCCAGGGTTACTCCGAGGTTCTTGGCTGAGGAAGAGGGAGAGAGCGTGGTAGATTCCAAAGGAATGCAGATAGAGAGATCAGAGGAGGGGAAGAAAAGGAGGTCAGATTTAGAGAGGTTGCATTTGAGGTGATGAAACTCCATCCAGGAGGAGATAACAGACAGACAGGTAGAGATACTGGAGGGGATGGTGGGGCTGGGGGGTGGGGGGGGAGAGGAGAATCTGAGCATTATCAGCATAGGGCTCAGGGAGCGGGTGTAGAGAGAGAACAGGAGAGGACACAAGACTGATCCTTGGGGGACTCCTTGGGAGAGGGTGAGGTGTGGAGGTTGAGCCACGCCAGGTTACCTGGTAGGTACAGTCGGAGAGGTAGGAGGAGACCCAGGCCAGAGCATTGTCAGAGATTCCCAGGTCAGCGAAAGGATAGGAGAATAGAGTGATCGACAGTGTCAAAGGCAGCAGAGAGATCGAGGAGAATTAGGACAGAGGAGAGAGAGGCAGCAGGGGCAGAGTTTAGCCAGTTAGTGACAGGCAGGAGAGCAGTTTCAATGGAGTGAGCAGAGCGGAAACCAAATTGGAGAGGGTCGAGCAGAGAGTGGTTAGACAAGAAAGCAGAGAGCTGGCAGTGTACTGCCTGGGGAGGGAGAGGTGTGAAAGATATCAGATTTTAGAGGAGAAGAAAGAGAAGAAAGAGGCAAAGTCATCAGAGGAGATAGAGGAGGGAGGAGGAGTGGGGGAGGGTTGATGAGGGAGGAGAAGGTAAAGAATAGTTTCCGGAGGTTGTTAGTGGAGGATTGGATAATAAATTGGAAATAGGAGCGCTTAGCAGAGGAGAGAGTAGAGGAGAAGGAGGAGAGGAGGGAGCGGTAGAGGCCTAGGGCAGCAGGGAGTTTGGTTCTCTTCCATTTCTTTTCAGCAGAGCGCAGTTTGGTTCTTGCTGAGCAGAGCACAGAGGAGAGACAGGGTTGGGGAGGGAGGGGACAGAGGGAGTCAAGGGAGGAGGTGAGGAAGGAGAAGAGGGTGGTAGGTAGCAGAGTCTACAGAGAGTTGGGAGAAGGAGTCGGAGAGAGGACAGAGGACGCGAGTGAGAGGACAGAATAACAGGGATGTGAGAGACCGTCATAGCAGGACAGATGAGACAGATAGGTTCAGTAGTAGTGGGAGCAGGAGCGGTGGGGGGAGGATACAGACCTGTGTAGTAGTTGGCGTTTTCCAGAGTGCTGCTAGGTTCAGATTACAGAACAAAATGCACCAATGTAATTATAATGACACACAAACAGTATATGAAGTGGGTGTGTATGTGTTGAAGTGTGCATGTATATCCATTGCTACAGCACCGGTGGACCATGATGATGGATGTCTCTCGTGTGTTCTGGAAAGAGTTGCATGTTTTGTGTCTTACCTGATGACGGCAGTCTGTGGTTGCTTGTGTTGTCTGGTTCCTTTGGCTGCTCTGTGTGGGTGGGAATGGCGAGTTAGGGTTTAAAACCCTAACGTCACATTTCCTTGCTTTTGTGACGATAAGTTCAACCCTAACTGCTGCATTAACATAGTTTTTTGCAATGAATACATGTATATAGAGTGAGCGTGTAGGTGCACACAGATGAAGCACACAGTAGTTTACAACACAAATCAAAGTTTTATTTGGGTCCTGAAACACCCAAGAAAAGGCTCACTTTTAAACAGAAAAGACAATACTGTTTACGAGACGAGGACAAAAGAAAATGAACAGTTCAAACAGGATTTATAGAAAAAAAAATAATGTAGGCATGAAAAATGAAATCAAGCTCCAAGAGTCGGTGATTAAGAGTGTAGTTTCATTCAAGCAGATCTCTGGAGAGAGAACACTTCTCAGGCAATCTGATTAATGTTTCTCTAACAGGTACACACTTAAACGATGATAGATATACTAACGTATCGGAAGAGGGACAGACCTATTAAACCAATAAAAGTGTGCCAGCCCCCTTTAGTGATCCTATGGCAAGCTCTGTAATTGGGTACTAAGAAGCATAATCAATCAGCTTATTCAAATCATAGCTATCATTTATCTCTAGGCAGAAGATTCACTTGAAGATTACAAAATATTTTAGTTTATAAAAAATACTTGATCATATCGAAAGCAGAACTTGTTTTATGTTAGTAGTAAACAGAATTCACTCCCACCCTTCACCACTTGTTGCTACAAAACAATCCATTACTGCAGCACCAAAAAACAATCCCTTACAACACTTAATGTGTTATAAAAATGATGGTGACCCTTCAGTGTAAACCATCACATCCAGCTGGTGGGTAAGAGTTTTTTCACCTGGTTATCCACCAGGTTGCTAACAGCACCAGAATGTCCCTTAGTCAAGGTTAGTTTTTAATCCCCTAGTCTGGGGGGGAACACATGCAAAGTCCGTCTCCAGCCTTAGGGTGGAAATCCAAGCCTGTAGCGCATTGCAAGACCCCGAAGAGCAGCCGACCTCCGCTCGCAGGCTCCAGCCCTGCAGGTACAACTCTGTCTGGTCAGTCTGGGGCAATGGTAGGTAGCTCCAACAGCACCAGCAAAGGAAAGGGGATATCAAAGGGGTCATTTCAAGTTTGGGCGTAGATGATCCCAGGCGAGGTTCTCAGGTCAGAAGACAGACACAAATGGCTGCAGAGGCTCTCTCTTTTTAAAGGGGTGGTGAACATCCAGGAATTGGGCTATTACATGCTACAGGTGTGGGCCAATTGAGGCTAATGAGTCCTAACAAGGTGAGAACATTGATCCCCTACCTAACCAGACCTGTTAGTCTGTTGACTTTAACTCTAACAGGTCTATCTGTGTGTTATCAGAAGCACCTGTGGGCTTTTTCCTAGCCCACTATGAGCGCCTCCTGGTGGTGAACCTATGAACTGGCTTACATTCCCTCCCCTTTGTGTCTGCATATCCCTGGAAAACAGAACAAAATCATCATGCAGCTCAGACAGAACGTCAGCATTAACGTGTTCCTTACCAGCCTGGTGTTTTATATAAAAACAGTAAGCCTGGAGGGTTAAGAGCCAGCGAGTAAGACGCGGATTGCTATCTTTTTGACTGTATAGCCATCTAAGAGGGGAATGGTCGGTGACGAGTGAAACGGCGACCCCATAAGTAATACCTGAGACTTTCCACGGCCCATCTTATAGCCAGCCATTCTTTCTCAATAGTTACCTAATTACGCTCTCGGGGAAGGAGCTTCCTACTTAGGTACATAATTGAATGCTCCTCCGCTCTGACCTCCTGTGCTAAAACCATTCCCCACTTAGCTGCCCATTTCCTAGCTTTTAATTACAGTTAGACCTCACCAGCTATTATACTAACTCCTTTAACATCAGTTATTCGGAAATTGATCACTAGCATAGATTTCAAGCCCTGCGTTAGAGGGAGGGGTGGTAAATAGGGGTTGCATATACTTTGAAAATGGTGGACTGTGAAACAATATAGAAATTGTTGATCGTTCATTCCAGCAAGTTAGTCTTGTTGATGACACTGTTTGTTTTTAGCGGTTCACTTGGGGCGGGGGTTATTTATGAATGTAACACTTCAATACTTGATAACAGACTGTGAGAAAAATTCATGTGTATGTTTTGTATTTATGTTTGATTTAGTAGAAAGGGAATTTGAAGGCAATCTCAAGGGTCTGCTTATCAGCGCCTGTGCAAGCTGAATGGACCTTGCTTTCCCAGCTTGCTCAGGGCAGGTTTTATGAATGGCTAGAAGAGATACGTTATCAGCAATACACTAAACCACCTCTCTAATATTCTTGTACTAGCACCCTGTACAAATAATAAATTATATTAAAATACCTTTTGTTACTTATATACACAGATGAATGTTGTATTATGATTCTTAAAATATGTCCACGTTGTAAAGGGCCAAATTGTTGTGCACCCAATAAATAGCGCAAATTTCAAAAACATATAATTAACTTTTTTTTTTTTTCTTTAATTTTTAGGCAAATGGACTTGTGGATGTTGTGTTAATGATCCATCTACACGAAGGAAAGGAATAAGGCATAAAGAATGAAGAAGTACCAGTGGTGCATCAAATGTCATCTTGAGGCTGTTAACAATCCCAGTCCTGAGATTTTAACTACAATATGATTGTTTGTTCAATGATACACATTTTCTGTACTGTCTGAAGTCTTGCTGATATTTTGTATGCATTTTTCTGAAGTTTGTAAAGAAATAAAAAATTAATGGAATACATTTGCATTCTGAACGATGTCTGTAATGTAACTAGGGGTTCTAAAGGTTAACCTTTCTCAAAAACATTTTGTAAACATTTATCCTGTGTTTAATAATAATTGCAAACAGATTTCAAATAACATAAAAACCATAATTTTCTGCAGGTGGTTACAGGTTTACAGATAAATGTAAACTTGGCTCCTTTAATTGTTATTAATCCAATGTTGTATAGATATTTGCATATTTTATCATTTTAATGTCTTAGTATTTACTAATCACAGAGCCAAGAAACACAGTATCTTTTCCCAAAGTGAATACATTTCAAAAGCTGGTATCAACAATCAATCCATTGCAGCTGTAGTAGAGAAAAAGAAACAATTTTCACTTGATCATTCTGAACCAATTGCACTGGCTGAGTATTCACATGATATCCATATGAATAGCATGTTTTATGTGTAATTGGCATCACTATATAATACGTATGAGTTTCACATTTTATATCTATCTGTAAATCGACAAGACTGGCCATTCTAACATTGACAGCCAAAAGGGAAAGAGAGACATGCCTTAATAATGGGTTTGTATTCTTTATTTTAAAAAGTTATTGTATTTTTATGTGGTCAGTAGTGGGCAATTGCAATGAATTTAGCCCTTACAGCTCTATGATATCTTAGTACCAATTGTAACAAAAAAAAATACTGGGAAAAAGTTTGGGGTCAGCTGATCCCCAACTTTAGTAGAGACCACAGAGTGAAACTGATTACTTCTGCTTTGTGTAGGTGAATGGCAGGGACAGGAAAGTAAGGGGAGTTATTATTATTATTATTATTATTATTATTATTATTATTATTATTATTATTATTATTAACTGCAATTATTTAAAAAGGCGAGCAGGAAATATTATATTCTGAATTTACATTAAAATTCAACACAACAGCTAGTTAAATATATTTTTGATGTTTTTGGGTTGTTGTACATTAGTCTGTAATTGTGGTTTTTACAAATTATATTTGATAAAGACAGTGTAATGTTATTGCAAATCTTACATGGAGAAGAAAAAAATAATCCCTTAACTAAACTTAGTTGATTGAATTATTTTGCTAACAGCACATTTCCATGTTGAGGTCATCTTTACCAGCATTAAAGTAGAAAAAGCAACAACAAAAACAACAACAAAACGCTGTAATATTTAAGTTACAGTACAGAGCTTTTCATTTTTTTATTTAGTATATTACCTAAATACCCAATATAAATGTGTTGAATTTGTCAGTGGCATGTTGAATTGCCATGAAATTACAAGCAATTTTTCCAGCAATAAATGGACACGTGTAGATTAGAATGATTAGCAACAACTGCCAACGTAAAACCACCATAACATTTTTCTTCATTCTATATTTACATTTAATTATAACATTTCATGTGAAAATTATAATAGGTTTGTTTTACAATATGTTTTCAAATAAAACTAATTTAAAAGATGATAATTAAGTTACCCTTTCAGCACTGATCAGAGTGAGCTATAGGAGTCAATACAATTTCTATAACACTAGATGCGAAGCTATTCAGCACCTAAAGTTGAAAAGAATAGTTATCAGTAGGGCTGTAACGAAGGGTACATTTTGAACTTCGACTGTTCGGAACACATTTCCGAACAAAGGTCTGGACCTTCTACTAATTTTCATAATGTACTGGTGATGTCACCATAGCTACTAGTTTATATTTGATTGAAAATCCTATTTTACAGGCAATCCATATAAATGGAATAAAACATTAACATGTTGTTTAAAAATACATTATATAGAACAGTAATCATGTTTTTATTATTTAAATACAAATATGAATACATGTTGTTTATATACACGTGACTGATGCTGCTTGTGATATATACAGTAAGCTTACATTGTAGGAGCACCTTATTGCAGCCAATTAAAAAAATTGCAGCAGACTTGGGGAAAACACGGCTTTATTTAAGTCACTGTTTCAAGCATGTTATTAGTCGCATTAATCCTATAATACTGCTACTAATAAAAATAATAACAATAATAATGAACTTCCGCTTGTCAGGTGACCCAGGAAATTGGTTGTGCCTCCATGATACATCAAGAGCCATTTGCATTCAACTTTTTTGTGTCGACTGGGCATTTAACAGAGAAAAAAATATCAGACAGTGTGTGAATGCCGGCTGACGAACCTTAGAAGGTTTAGAACTACCTTCGAATTCCTGGCTACTGAACAAACCTTCGAACCTGTTTATTTTTAGTATTAGTCAATGAAATCCAGTAGACTTCTTTTTTTTTCATATCAGCAGTTACAACGGTAGGATTTTAATTAATGTCAATGTACTTTATTTGATTTACATATGCAGAATTATGTTTAACTCAGTGTTTTATTATTTAAAAAAATAACCGCTTTGGGGTTTAAGTTAGTATAGGTCTAGATCAATGTTTCTCAAAGTCTGTCACTGTGGCCGCATAGGGCAACCAGCAGGATTTTGTGCGGTCACAGCAGCCCCCCAGTAACTCCTGTCTTAATCAATATTTATCTTAATCGGTGCCGCTATACAGCTTTCATTCAGCACAGCTCATGTTGCTTGCAGTCATACAAAATATAACCATTACCAAATGGGGTATATCTCTTATAGCCCGAATTACCTGAGCACTTATATCAAAGCTGCTCCTTTAAGAGCCCCACCTCAGGCATCAGGCGTTGTCTCCGCCCCCAGGAGATGTCAACGACTGTCGCTCTGACTTTTTAATCAAAACTACGGAGATAAGTTGATATTTCTTCTCTCATTTCAATTTTGACATAATTTTGCTTTAATATTAAGTGTATAATTATATCTTAGCCTAGGTTCTGATTATTTCCCACTGCAGCCTTGTGTGCTGTGAGAAGTAGGCTGATCTCCCGCCCCTTCCCCGGGATTCAGTCCCTTTCTGAAGTTTTTCATGCTCTCTCCCTTGCTGCTTGGCTCTTCGAGAGTTGATATAATTCTTCCTAGCACCTTTCATCTATATATACACCTACTTTCACATCCTGTAAGATCCAGCCACAGGAAATACTTATAGTTTGCCTTTCAAAGGGACCACGTACAAGTTCTGTGTACTGCTGTTTGGCATCACTCTAGCTCTGCGTATTTTCTCAAAGTTCATGGAAGCTATATGGGCTGCTCTGAAACTCAAAAGCATCAGAGTCCTCAATTACTTGGACCACTGGCTGATATGTGTCGAGTCACCAACACAGGCAGTGTTACACACGGAACTGATCACCAGCCACTTCCAGTGCCTAGGCCTGATGGTAAACTATTCAAAAAGCCAACTGATGCCCTCTCGAAGGGTTGTTAACCTCGACATAAGCCTCGATTCTGCAAGCATGATTGCTACTCTGTCGGACAACAGAATCCGGAGGCTGTCTGCTTGGAGCTTTTTTAGTCCAACACAATGACATTCCATAGACTTTTGGGCTTGAGGGCAGCAGCATCTCACATCCTTCCCTTAGGGCTATTACAAATGCGCCCTCTCCAAGCCTGGTTCAACCACAGGGTTCTTCACCCTGTCTTGGACCGGCACCGCCTGCTCACAGTGTCTTGTCACTATATGGAGGCGCTCTCATGGTGCAAACAACCAGCTCATCAGTGCTTGGGCACAGTTCTGGGCAGTATCCTGAGGAGAGAGGTGGTGACCACTGATGCTTCCAACCTAGGTTGGGGCCCTGATTGGAATGGGTGTGTGGGTACCCCAATGGGAGGGTTGCCACATAAATGTTTTGCTGCTTTAAGTAAGAGCAGTTCACCTGCCAGGGGTGAGGAACTGGGCAGCAGACCTTCTCATGAGAGGAGGTCCCCACAATTCAGTATGGCGACGTCTGGGAGAAATTCGGGTGCGCGGATAGACCACTTCATGGCCCAGGAGTCCACCCATTGTCCCCACTTGTATTCCCTATTGGAGAGTGGTCACCTGCTCGGCATAGACGCACTGGCCCAAGACTCTGCTCTATGCTTTTCTACCGCTGCCACTGCTTCCACTGTGCTTGGAGAAGATCAGGTAAGACCGGGCTCGGGTGCTCTTACTAGTCCCAAAGTGGCCCAGGAGGACCTGGTTCTCGACACTGGCACAGCTCCTGTACGGTCAGCCATGGGAGCTGCCGGCCCATCGCCACAGGGGACTCTGTGATATTCAGACCCAACAGGCTTGCAGCTTTGGGTCTGGCCTCTGAGCGGAGACATTTGAGTCACCTCGGGTTATCTGACAGGGTCATTGACAACCTTCAGAATTCCAGGGCAGCATCTATGCACTCCCAGTACATCTACAAATGGGGTGTGTGCCAGATGTTGTGTGAGTCACATTTTTGCAGGACCTTCTTGATGAATGGAAATCTCCTTCCACACTTAAGGTCTACTTGGCAGCTATATCGGTTTTGCCATATTAAAATGGACTCCATCTCCCCAGGAGCACACTTCCTGGCGGGACAGTTGTCCCTTGTTGACGGGCTTAATGTAGTGCTAGACGCACTTACAAGCCTGCCATTCAAGCCCCTACATTCAGCAGAGCTGAAATTCCTGTCTTTAAAGACCGTTTTCCTGCTTTATATTACCTCTGCTAAGCGGGTAGGTGAAATGCAAGCATTTTCAACTGTGAAAGCCTGCTTTGTGGAGGCCAGAACTAAGGTTACTCTCCACACTAATCCTGCTTGACTCCCTAAAAGCAATTCTGCTTTCCATATCAACCAGCCAGTGGAATTGGAGGCCTTCCATTCACCTCCTTTCCAGTCTGACAGGGAGAGAAAGCTCCATACGCTCTGTCCAGTTAGGGCACTAGCGTATTATGTTGACCGCACCCAGGTTTGGTGGCAGTCCGAGCAATTGTTTATTTGCTTCGGGTCTAAGTTCTACTTACAAGCCCTGTCTAAACAATGGCTGTCGAGGTGGATTGTAGACATGGTCAGGATTGCATAGATCTAGACAACATGTCCCCACCGGAGAAGCTCACTGGTCACTCCACAAGAGGCTTTGCAACCTCTTGGCCAGTATTCCAAGGCAGATCTGCCTCAGTTTAGGCCACACTTTATACTTTTACTGGGACGTGTTAAGGGCAGCCACTCATGCTGCCCTTTAACACACTTATTTTGTTCCACTTTAAGTCCTGGGGTAGTTAGCCACCCACCTTAACCCTTTGCTGCCTACAGGGAATAACCATATTTGGTCATAAATATGAACACTTTGTGTTAAAGCGCTTGTAGTTTTGGAACCTTAAATTAGAAATTAAAACCCAATACACCTACAGAAAGGCATTAAGAAGATCTTTCCAGTGATTTATTTTGTTGTGGGGTGATTTTTTTTTTCATATGAGCTACACCTCCGCAAAAATTATTGAAATATGAAAAATAATAAATAATATTTTTAAGAATTGCCAATTTCAACCTTTTTCCAAGTGTTATATAAAAAAAAAAAACTTTAGGTATATTGTAGATGCACAATTTTCCAATTGAAACATTCATCCACTTGAACAGCTGCAGAACTAGATAAGGTTTTATAATGCATTGTATTTTACAAAAATCAACCTCTGAAATGGCAAAGGCAGACCAGGGCTAAGACTTGCCAAAAAGTGAGATTGGAAACATTATTGCCCTGTTTGAGATACAATTATATTTCAGTATAAAAATAAAGAAGCAACACACAAGTTATCAAGTAAAATGTTTAATTTTTTTTTTTTTATTTGAAAAAAAAGCATATTACAAATAAAACTTTACAAGAGATTAAGAATTTTATTTGGAGGGAGGGAGACAAAAAAAAAACCTCCATATTGTGCTGTATTTATTTATTTTCAATACTACCCTGCAGTTGAAGTGCTGGGCTGAGGCTCCTCCAGATCACTCTCCTCCTCATCCTCTTGCAGAAGCTCTTCATCAGGGAGGTCCTCCTCCATGGTGTCCATGCCCTCAATCTCCTTCTCAGTCAGGACCCTCCTCCTCTTCAGTGACTGAACCAGATGCTAGAGCTGATTGTCTCCATCCATTTTCTGGCTTACACACACCCACATAAAACATATAATACCAATTATTATTATTATTATTATTAATAATAATAATAATAATAATAATAATAATAATAATAATAATAATCCCCATCCTTTTTCACACACAGAAAAAAGTAAACTAATAATAATGACTGTTCTTTACACAAAGTAAAAGTAAACTAATACTAAAATACAGTACATGGCTAAATAATAATAGTGACTACAGCTAAATAATGTCTCTCTGTTCTTCACACACACACAGGGTAAACTAATAATAAAATACATGGCTAAATAATAATAATAATAATAATAATAATAACTACAGCTAAATAATGTCTTTGTTCTTTACATAGCCTACATACACAAAGTAAAAATAAAAACTAAACCAATAATAAAAAAACAAACAAAATCATTATTCCTCATTCTCTTACACGTCGAATACAAACATATTACATTAAAAATAATAATAAATGCATAGCTAATAATAATAATAATGACTACAGATAAATAATGAATCGAAAAAGTAAACATAAATGAGCTAATACACAAACACCTAACTTTGCATCACATGTGATAGACTGATAGACCTATTTAGTTTTGCCTTCTCTCCTGAGGAAGTTCAAAAAATGGAAAAACAAATCTAAAATAAAAACGTTTATGTGAAACTAACTAGAAAGGGGTTAAAAAAAATTGTGATGTTGGTACAGTAGTTCCTCTTGTCTACAGTCATAAAAGTTAGCCCTGCCCAGCAAGCAAGCAAGCACGCACACACACAGACACTAATATAAAGTTGAAAAAGGGGTAATTGGACTTCTGGTGTTTAAATGCTAAGGTTACTTGTTGATCCATGACGTTCAGTCTATAGAACCTTATAAAGGTATGGGGAGTATCCCACACTACTACATTGCAAATGTCCTTGCTAGATGCACCCTGGAATAAAGACCACAAAGTTGCCATGCCCCTGGTGGAATGGTGTCGTGGAATTTTCTGCATACAATGCTGCAGACCCCGGTCCTGTACTGAAAACAATAGAGCAGAGACAAGTTGGAACAAACTCACACTTTATTAGTTTGCAAACTGGAGCATTCAACAGAGTGTCACAGACTCTGCAAGCAACCGCAAAGAAGGCTCAAAAAACACTAGGTCAACAGTTCCTTATATCTGAAAACAGGGCTGCTGACCTTGGCAACATTGAAGAGGAATTATCGCTGTCTCAAAATATTATCATTTTGAGACAGTGCCCTATTCTTATGTCGCTGACTCATGCACTTCTCTGAGAACAGGGCTGCTGACCTTGAGCACATTCCAGTGTGTTAGTTTAACATTGTAAATTTAATACTTTGTTAACTTTAAACTCCATATAATATCATTATTCAGGTTATACAAGTCACAGAAATCATCAAAACACATTAAATTAAAACTTTTAGTATGATTAGTCTAAATTACTACAATTAATCTGAGTTCTTCTAAGACATCCCCTCCTTTTGTAATATTCATTACAACTATTGTTAGACAGAATAATTATACAACATCATCATCCATATCCCTGAAAGGGTCATTATCTTCATTACGTAGGTTCTCAGTAGTAAGCAGTGACATGGTTAGAGCATTATCCAAAGTTTTAGTACAAAGCTTTTTTACACAAGTGATTAATATCATTAATGCAATTATCACAACCAACCCATATATTATCCAGTGAAACAGGTTTGTTCCCCAGAACCCAAATATAGATTGGATCCAGGAGAACGGGTCCCCACCAGTATCATGAGCATGTTCATTGACCAACCGTTCCCGGAGTGTAGACAAATGCTGTACTACCTCGGTTAAATTTGTATCTCCGTCTGGTATGTATGTGCAACAGTGTTCCCCCACTAGGTGGCAGACTCCCCCTTGCTCTGCTAGCAACATATCCAATACCATTCGATTTTGCATTACCATAATTCTGCTGGCTCTTATTTCAGGTTGCATTATCTGGAAACCTTCAGTGGTCAGGTTAGTCAATGTTTCTAGCTCATAGAGACTACTGTTATCATAGCAATTTGTATCAAGTGTGGGGTCGAACATAGACAATAGGCTTTTTGAGTTATCGGAACCGGAGGAGAGGCAAGAGGAGGTTATACTATGCATAATCATTATACAATTATTGCGGTCTGATCCACCTCCTGCAGTAACAGTTACAACGGCCATAGCAGGGCCCAATACACTAGTTGGGACTTCCACAGGATATAAGGGAAAAGGCTCCTCCGCTGAGTGAGTCATAATGGAACATACATAACAGGATTCAGTAATGTTCAACGTGTTCCGTACAGAGTGATTAAGCATTGCCCACCACCTGTTGTCGGCATGTTTCCTGCCATGTTCATTGCTCCAAACATGGAGTGTCCTTTTGTTCGGTTCATCCCAGGTTGGCTGTCATTACCGTTAATACTGTGGTTATTGTCTCCTGGGAGTTCAGTTATTATAAAAATAAGGAGTACAACCAGAATGCTGCTGAACAAAGACACAGTCATGAGTCGAAAACTCCAGTCATTCCAGGGCCACGGTCTGTGTGGTCGGGCTCCACTAGCCGGTACATCCTCAGGATCGTGGGGTACCTTCCTGCAGTGGCTGGCGTGTATCCACGTTGGTCTTTCTGCAACCTTGACTGCCGTTGGCGTTGTCAACAGCACCTGGAACGGGCCTCCCCAGCGCTGTTGGTGCCAGTACTTTCTCCGGAGGTCCTTGATCACTACCCAGTCCCCAGGGCGAATGCTGTGTCCGGGTCCTTCAGCTGGATCCGGCAAGGCAGCTCGCACCCTAAGGAAGAAATCCTTAAGCACACTGTTAAGCGCAACACAGTAATTTACCATTTCGTCATCACATCCCTGGAGTGTCAGCCGGTGCCTGGTAAGAGGCAAGTGATTAGGCATACACATTACTCTTCCTGTCAAAACCTCATGTGGGCTCAGACCATGTGCAGCATGAGAGCGTCCCCTCATGTACATCAAAGCCAGAGGGAGAACGGTGCCCCAGGCTAACCCAGTTTCAGCACACAGTTTAGTTAGCTTACTTTTTAATGTTTGGTTGGCTCTCTCTACAGCCCCCACTTTGTGGATGGTAGGCACAGTGTCTCTTTAAGTCAATGTGGAAGGAGTCCCCGAGGCAATTAATGATTTCATTCACAAAATGTGAGCCGTTGTCTGAGCTCAACTTCATTGGTACCCGTAGCGGGGTATTATTTCTTTGATCAACACACGAGCTACTGCTAGAGCAGAAGCATGTTTTACAGGGAATGCCTCCACCCACCTTGAGAACATATCAATGAGAACCAGACAATACTTCTTCCCTTGCCAGGGTGTTAATTCAATAAAATCCATCATCACATGATCAAAAGGCTGATTGGGTTTTGGATGGGCTGCCATGGGGACACCGGTCCCTTTCCCCATGTTGTTTTGCATACATATTACACATCTTGAACAGTACTGTTCAGCAAAAGCAGTAAATCCAAAACAATACCAGAATTTATATACATAACTTACTACCCCTCCTTTTGACACGTGGTCAAGACCGTGTGCCCATTTACACATTAGGGGATAACAGGCTCTGGGTAGTATAGGCTTCCCGTTTGGCCCCAGCCAGAGCCCGACCTCTGTTCTACCCCCTCCTTCTCGCTCCTCTCGTCCGAAGCCTGGAGATCTATAATATCCTGTAAAGAGAAGGGCTGATCAACAACAGATGAGTTACACAGATACACAGATTCGCCGGATCGCCAGATTGTGCAGCGGCCCTTGCTGCGGCATCTGCCGATGCATTTCCTAGGGAAACAATGTCAGTGGAGTTAGTGTGCGCTGCGCATTTTACCACGGCCTTTCGTGGTTAGGGATCCCTAGGCAGGGGTTTGCAGTCAGTCCTTGTTTCAGCTCTTTAAATGCCTGTAAGCCGTCAGTAGTCCAAGTAATTGCGTCAGTCATTTTCATTTGGTTAGTATGTAAGTTACTTCCCTTTTACAGAGCTGCAGCTTTTGCTTGTTAACTTTATGTCCCTCTTTTGCAAGGAAACACAACAAAGCCCTAGTATCGGTCTCGCTTGCTTCAAAGGATTCAGAACACAGCAGTAAATCATCGACGTACTGTATTAACGTACTCCCTTCGGGGTATGAATCCTGCTAAATTTACCTGCATTGCTGCGCTAAACACGGCCGGTGATTCGGTATAGCCCTTGTGGCATTCGCTACCTTCAAAGGTAAACGAAACCACTCTTGTGACCCTTTTTCAATTGGGACACTATAAAATGCATTTGCTAAATCAATTACAGAAAACCATTTGGCAGACGGCGGAACACCAGAGAGACAAGTGATCGGATTAGGTACGATAGGGGTTCTTTGGTGTACTGCCAAATTGATTTCACGGAGATCCTGTACAAATCGCCACTCCCCATTTGCCTTTCTAACTGGGAGGATTGGCGAGTTGCAATGGGCTCCAGTTGCGGGCACTATAGCCCCCCTTTTACCAATTCCTCATGCAGAGGTCGAATGCCATCAATGGCTTCCCTCCCCAGAGGATATTGTTTTCGTTTGGGTCGATGGGTGCTTTTTGGTTCAACCACCAGAGGCTCACAGTCTTTTATGTGGCCAAAATCATTCTTGCTGGTGGGCCACAGCTGTTGGGGGATGTCCTTCAACCAGTCCGGCTCACCCCCCTCACCCATTATCATTAGGTGCTGGGGATCCGAACAGCCGATAATTCAAACATCACCCGGTGACAAACCCAAGCCCCCCTTTTTAACATCTGGTATGCTTGCCCAGATGGGGAAAACTCGCCTTTGGCACCGTGACCCAGTCCCCAGCTGTGACAGTTTGAGCACCCAGGGACCCAAATCCTTCCATGCACACCCGGTCGCTTTGCAAGGGATACATGTGGGCGCCTGTTTTTACTTCATACACCTTTTGTTGCTCTGAGGTTAAGATAACTGAGAGTGCGGCAAAATCTTCCGACCAATATAGATATTGCGTTTCTAAATGTTCTACATATACTGGGGTGGTCTCAAACCATGCATTTTCAAATTCAAAATCCCTTTGTCCATTTGAATAGAGTGCAGTACAGTGCATTCGTGACGCAGGCATTCTCTCTGGCTCGTGTCCCCATATCTCAACAGTGAGCTGTTCTAGCTGTGCAGTTCGCTTCCCTGGCAACAAATCCCACGCATAAAACCAATCAGATTGGTGAGTGCAATCTGTGTACATTATAGGTATATCAACAATAATACCTCCTGGGTTACACTCTATTTTTATGCAGAGGGCTGTCAGTAAATCTCTACCACACAGGTTCACTGGACATATTTGAGAGCATATGAATGAATGCGCCACGACTTTTTATTGCATTTGACATTGACTGTCTTCGTGAGCATTTCCCTATTAGCTTGGCCCGAGGCCCCTATTGTTAGTACAGAGTCGCCAGACAATGCCAAATGCGGTGCATCTTCCTTTTTATCACTGATCTTGCAGCTCCTGTATCTATCAAAAAGTTATTTAATTACCTTCTACTTCTAATACTACTTTTGGGCTTGTCTGTTTTTCAAACATTAAAGGGCATATTAACTGTGTTTGGCTATCCTGTAATTGTCTCCCTGCTGTTCCTTCCTTATGTCAATTCTGTTTATTTTCCCCAGTCCATAATCCTTGTCTCATCTCGGACCCCTGAGGGCAATCTCTTGCCCTATGTCCTAACTTTCCACAAGTAAAACATTCACCATTATTATAACCTTGACCCACTGGGCCCCTACCTTGCCATGGCTGCTGTCCCCTTCCACCTCCTCGTCTGCCCGCCCCTCTTCCTCTTTGTCCGCCTACTTGCGCTTGATAGTACTGTAATTGCACTACTTGTAGTTTCTTCTGTTCCTTTTCTTTATCTTCCTTCTTCTTCTGTACTTTTGCCAGTTGTTGTCGGTTTTGATGCACGATGTGCGTCAGAAGGTGTTCCAACTCTCCTGTTTCCCAGCCAATACAGGACTGGGCTACAGATCCTCTGAGGTCGGGTTTGATACCATTCATGATAACAGTTTTCAGCATTTCATTAAAGTGGGCATCTGTTGGTTTTAGTCCACTGTGATCTCGATAACATTTTAACAAGCGGGCATAGTAATCATCCCATGATTCATCGTTCCCTTGTTTGCAATTATGTATCATAGTCCAGTCTGGTAATACGGGACGGTTTCTCTTCCTCCTGGCTGGGGCTGGTCGGAGCTGAGGATTCGCCTTCTGATCTGGAACTGGCCGTCACAGTACTGCTTGATTCTTCAGACTCACTCTCACTCTCTTCTCTGTGTTCAGGCAGGGCGGTGCAGAGGGGAAGCGCTGCTGAAAAAGGGAGGGGGTGCCAGGCGTTCTAGCTTCTTGTCCCTACTTGTTTTCTTATTCTGCACTGTCTGCATCATAAGCTCCTTTTTCCCTTTCTCCTGTCTTTCTAACACTTCCTCTGCCATTTTCCCACTTTCTAAAACTCTGTCCTGCAAATAGCTAACTTGCTTACACTCAATGTTCCTCCAGAGGGGAAGCTGGATTTAGCGTACCATAAATCACTCTGTCCCAGGGGACCTGATCCCCATCTGTCATGTAATTTTTTCTGACATCCTGTCAGACTTTTACAGTCGACATTGGTCACCTTACTTGTTGCCGCACCCATTATCTCACCTACAGATTCTACTGTTTTTAGACACGCGCTTTCTAATTTTATATTATTTTGCCAAACTGTAAATCCTCCAATTTTAACACAAATCGCCCACTTATTGTAATATTTTCTTTTAGGAAATGAATCTACTATTCGTCCAGTCCACTGACATGAACTCTTTCCTAAGGTTAGTTTATACAGTATACACTTAAACACCTGGATTTCAGTTTTTGGCCAAGTATTTTTTACACAATACGTATTCTCCTTGCACTTGAATACGTTATATCCTGACATAATGCTCGAAATGCTCGGCGTAGCCTCGAGAGAGAGAGAGAGAGAGAGAAGAAGAGAAAAGAAAGAGATTACACGAGATTACTTCACACTACACAACAAGTTATTCACAACTCACAGTAAGACGTCTATTCAATTTGGTTACCCTGTACTAGTACAAGCACTGTGGCTTTCTCCGTTAGATCACAACCTGCGCATCCCGAGCAGTGCTATGACAGTTCTCTCATAATCTGCCTCACCGTCACGGGGTTAGTGATCACAGCCTCACAGTGCTCTGACCACTTGGTCTCCTGTGCAGTGCCAGTAACAGTTTCCGTAAACTGTCCCACTCACAGGGTCAGCCTTGTAGTTCTATGGGGTCTACCCTGACTACTTGGTCTCCTGTGCATCACAGGGTCAGCCTTGTAGTTCTCTGGGGTCTATTCCTAATTAAATTGCTGGTCCAGATTGTCTCTACTCACCACCTCAGCAGGGCTGTTTTGTTCGGGATCCTTTATCCGCCTCACTGGCGCCCCAGCCAGATTCAAGCGGACTCCGCCAACCCTCTTAGTTGCGGGCGTCCTGACCCAAGTTAAGGATAGGTCTCACCGGTGATTTACTTCGTTTCCTGGGACGATCAGCGGACGGAGTTCAGGATCCCATCCTCGTCGCCATATATGTCGTGGAATTTTCTGCATACAATGCTGCAGACCCCGGTCCTGTACTGAAAACAATAGAGCAGAGACAAGTTGGAACAAACTCACACTTTATTAGTTTGCAAACTGGAGCATTCAACAGAGTGTCACAGACTCTGCAAGCAACCGCAAAGAAGGCTCAAAAAACACTAGGTCAACAGTTCCTTATATCTGAAAACAGGGCTGCTGACCTTGGCAACATTGAAGAGGAATTATCGCTGTCTCAAAATATTATCATTTTGAGACAGTGCCCTATTCTTATGTCGCTGACTCATGCACTTCTCTGAGAACAGGGCTGCTGACCTTGAGCACATTCCAGTGTGTTAGTTTAACATTGTAAATTTAATACTTTGTTAACTTTAAACTCCATATAATATCATTATTCAGGTTATACAAGTCACAGAAATCATCAAAACACATTAAATTAAAACTTTTAGTATGATTAGTCTAAATTACTACAATTAATCTGATTTCTTCTAAGACAATGGGGAGAGAGATTTTCAGGAGGGGGCAAGTTGGCTCGCTCATAGACAGTCCTGACTTATTCATTTAGATATCCTCTGTTTAGACAAGGCTTGACCATGAGACATCGCCCCATAACAGACAAACAACTGTTCAGACTGCTTCCAACTTTGTGTCCTGCCAACATAATAAGCTAGTGCCCACACAGGATAGAGTGTATGGAGCTGTCGCTTCCTGTCAGACTGGAAAGGAGATGGATGGAAAGCCTCCAATTCCACAGACTGGTTGACGTGAAATGCCGATATAGGTTTCGTCAAAAAAGCAGGATTGGTACAAAGTGTAACCTTTGTCCTGGCTTCTCCAAAAATTAAGCAGACTTTCACAATTGAGAATGCCTGCATCTCACTCACCCGCTTAGCGTTGATTGCAAGCAAGAAAGCCGCTTTGATCGATAAGAATTTCAGCTCTGCTGAATGCAAGGGCTCAAATGGAGGTTTCGTCAACGCTTCAAGCACTCCGTTAAGCCTCCAGCAAAGAACAATATCCTTCATAGGCAGCTCCTTTAAAAAATTGCCCTGCCAGGAAGTGAGTCAATTTTGACATGGCAAGCTGAAATAGCTGCCAGATGTAGAGGGAGATTTCCCCTCGTCAAACAGGTCCTGCACAAACTGCAGTGTAACTGCCATGGGACAGGTCATGGGGTCAAAACTCCGAGGTAAGCACCACGTCTGAAAGACTCCCCACTTATACCCGTACTGGGAACGCGTGGACACTGCTCTGGCATTTTGCAGGGTGTCAATGACCCGATTAGAAAGCCCCACACGGCTCAATGCAGCCATTCAGTGACAGCCAAAGGTCCCCCGCGCCTGACTGAGCAGGTCGTGCAGTTTGGGCAGACTCCACGGCTGGCCGCTCAGGAGCTGCATCAGAGCTGAAAACCAGTCTCTTGGGCCAAAAAGGGGCTACTAATAGCACCCTGTCCCAGTCATGGCTGATTTTATCCAGACACAACGGGAGCAGGGCGAGTGGTGGGAAGGCATATAATGTCAACATTAAAATAGAACTGAAAACAAAGTGCTGCAAACACATTTAAATTTCAATGTGTTCAAAATGACCTCCACTTTGTACCAGTGCATCTTGACACTGCGCCAATCGGAGCAATCGGTTTCGAATAGTGTATTCACATGGGGGTTTTCCTCAGCCCAATAATTGCATGTTCTGCTGGTTCATGGTCCTGTTCATTTGAGTAATGACCTCATCTGAGAAGATGATATCTGGCGGTCTGTTCTATCACCCGTTAACATAATAATTTGTGGCATGCAATATCTGCTACTGCTAATACTATGGATGAAACTTACTACGATGAAGAATCCTCTGTGCAGACCTGTGCTATTTTTCTTGTTGTCCATCTTGGACTCGCTGGCAGATGTGAGACATCCACTTCTCTTGCGATCTGCTATGTGTCTGGACTGAAGGAATTGTTTCACTTATCTGGATAACGTTGATCTTGAAATTGTGTCACTGTTAGGGTGCTTGCTAACAAAAGCTATAAAAGCACTATTATTATTATGTCTATTTTCACCATACAGCAAAATTAGCTCTGCAAGTCAAAGCTTTGACATTCTTAACATGTATTCTTCTGTAAGTACTGAGAAACTGTAGGCATCCAGGCTCTATATACCTAAACAACCACAATGGAGCATGCATTTGACTGACGCTGTATATACAATTTTAAAAAGTTAACATTTGAAGCATTATAAAGGACTAAATATAATACTATGTTAGGTTGTTTTTTTTGTGAGCCTTACATGTATTTTTATGAAATGAAGTAAGGATAGCACATAAGGCTATAATCTGTTAAATTTTGTTAAACAATAGTTTTGAAATATCAACAAAATGCTTGACTTAATAATGCCAAACATTATTAAGTCAAGTTAATAAACAATTATTAAGTCAGTTAATAAACAGAAGCAGAAACAATTTGCCGGAATGCATGTCTTTCCCTATTTATTCATTAACTGATTTTAATTGCAATTAAATTGTTATAACAACACACATACCTACCAGAGTTGTTCACAGTTCTGTGTATTAATGCAAAAGGACTCTTTTTAACATCCACCTATCTCTGTAACAGACTACTCTTAAACCTAGCATATACAAGAAAACATATTTTTTAACAGGAAACATCTTCAGGCAGCACTTGATTATTCCTCCCATACAAGTCCAAAAGTGGAAGAAAGCTTTAAAATGACATTGACTTTCTTATTTATTTCTTATTTATTTATTTAACCAGGAGATTTAGCCATTGAAACCAAGGCCTTGTTTACAAGGGGTCCTGGAAAACAATAAAAGGACAAACAGCACAATAAAAACGTGTGTGGTTCAAACTTAATCAGCAGCATACAGAGATCAAAGAACAGAATACATTCAACATATCTATTTGTTAATGTGGACTGAAGGAAAAGCATTGGCTGGAGGTTCTAAGCAATTTCCAAATACATATTTAAAACCAGAGAAAGAAAGATTATCAGATGCAATCTTCATACTATGATGGCCACATCTTCAGGAGTTGATATGCAAAACACAATTCCCCCAAATGTGTTCGAACCCTTGGAACAGCCAAATTAACAGAATCTAGAGAGTGAAAACTATAGCCAATGCTAGTCCTTTCTACCAGAGCACTAAAATAGGGAAGTAGTAAGCCTTTAAAAACCTTAAACACAAAAGAATACCAATGAAAAAGCCACTGGTTCATAAGTGAGAGTCAGCCTGGTTTTATGTACACATGACAATGATGTGTCAAAGAGGAACACTCTAGATTTCAACAGCCTACATCGCTTTGCGATTGCAGTTTGCTTTCTAACCTTACAACGCTCGCTGTTTTGTGTTTTCCTCTGCTATTGCAGTTTAAAAAAAAGAAAAAGAGACGCGTGATCCTCCACCAGACCCTGGCTCTGCCGGGCCCCGCCGGGCCCCGCTGTGGAGTTGACTCCACTGGATTGTCTCAGCCCGCCCTCTTGGTGCATTTAAAAATTTCAGTTCACACACGTTACCGTGGTGTCTGTTGTATTGCCCTCACAGCTTGCTGTTGTGTGTGTGTATGTGTGGTTTTATTTCACTGCCTTGCAGTTGAAAAAAATAAATAAAAAATATAAGCGCGATTCCTCCACCGCTGTTGAGTGGCAGTTACACGCGCTGCCGTGGTGACTGCTATTTTACCCTCACAATTTTGCCATTGTGTGCATGTATGTGTTTTTTCTTTACTGCCTTGCAGTTTAAAAGGAAAAAGTAGTAGCAGCATGATTCCTCCACCAGGACCCAGCTCTGCTGTGTCCCGCTGTTGAGTTGAATCAGCCGGCTTGAATTGCTGTGTGTGTAAGCCTCTATTTCTTCCTATTACTGCCTTTGCAGTACAATTTTCTTCCTAACAAAAGCAGTACAATTTTCTTCCTAACACGCCGCAGCTCCTTGAGCCTGTGCTCCACTCTGATATACGCTACGCTCTGCCACGTTGAGTGACTGCACACGGTCCAGAACCAGGTTATCGCCGCGCTACACAGTGCGCTCCCCTGTACTGCTCTGCTGATTAGCTACCGCAACCACTCGAGCCTGTGCATCAACCCTGGTGTATGATATGCACTACCCTGTGTTGTGCTGACTACATGTGGTTAAGGCGAGGCGCCTCTCGGTGCTTTGGCACCCTCAGTGCTTAGACGCTCCATGCCTCGGTGCTGAGTGCCACAACATGTCAATAACACCTGCACTCGGCACCCCGATTCTTCTGTGCACCAGTACTGTATTCTACCTCACTCAGTGTCCTCGGTGCTTCTGCACCCTTGGTGCCTGAGTGCTTCAATACACAGGTTTACACCCTCCCGTGTTTAAACAATGCCTTTGGGGCTGTGCAGACATCAAGCATGGTTAAATCCATACTTGCACGCACTGCACAACGTCCCCTGCTAGCATGGCTGAGCCGTACGCGGTGTTGGGAGTCCCTGGTCAGACATCAGGCTCAGCTCAGCTGATAACGCCGGCTCCGGAGCTGACCCCGTCTGCACCGGTGGTCGCCCTGGATGTTACAGAACCGGATGTCAGCATTGCTGAGGAGGACCATGATGCGATTTTGATCGTGGCCTCATGGGAAGGTAGCTCCTTCCTTCAGAAGCAGCCCATACCTCCCCTAACCATTCCTTTGGACCAGCAGTTGAGGAATTGCTGCAGCATTCTTACCAAGAACACAATGCTCCCCTTCTGTACTCTAGTATGGGAGAGAACGAGATGCTGGTGCTGCCATACTCACCCAGCTGTCCGGTCGGGCGAATGGTTTATCACAGTGGACCGAAAGGACGCGTATTCCACGTCCCTATTCATCCAGCGCACAGGAACTATCTCCGCTTTGCCTTTCAGGGGAGCATCTTTGAGTTTTCCGTGTTGCCATTCGGCCTCATCTTAGCTCCCTGCACGTTTTTAAAGTGCATGGATGTCATCCTAGCTCCCTTGCGGCTGCAAGGGATCAGGGTGATGAACTACCTGGATGACTGGCCCACACATCGATTGTGACGAACTAGTTAATACCGGTGTAAAGTACAGTCTATTTGGGCTAGATTCCCTTACGATGTGAGCCTACCTGTCGGACGACAAAGTAGCTGCCATTCACAACTGTCTGGCCCTGTTCAACAAGGGTTCACATTACAATTGGTATTGTGTTAATAACTATTGGGTCTGATGGCTGCGGCCTCATCAGCCACCCAACTGGGGTTACTCCACATGCGCCCGATCCAAGTGTGGCTCAGTGCCTTTCGGCTACACCCCAAGCACGACAGACACCGTCGACTGAACGTGTCTCACCTATGCTGGGAAGCACTACCCTGGTGGAGGCAAGCCTCTCACCTGAGCGAAGTAAGGATGGGAGTGATACACAACCGTCAATTGGTGATGACAGACGCATCCAACTCTGGTTGGGGGGTGGTCTGGGCAGGCAGAGGAGTTCACGGACCCTGGTCGGATCACTGGACATCCTCAGTCAGGCGCAAGGCACCCTGTCACCCAGGACTGGGCAGACTCCACTGTGGGTCTGGCCCCTGAACGGGACCGTCTGTCCGCCTTAGGGCTCTCAGACGCAGTTGTCAGTACACTGCAGAATGCTAGGGCCTCCTCCACAGGGGTGTTACATGCCATATGTGGAAGTATTTTCAAAATTGGTGCATGGCCAGGGGTCATGACCCCAATTATTGCCCTATTGCAACTATTTTGCAGTTTCGAGGCTGTGTGGTCCAGTGGTTAAAGAAAAGGGCTTGTAACCAGGAAGTCCCCGGTTCAAATCCCACCTCAGCCACTGACTCATTGTGTGACCCTGAGCAAGTCACTTAACCTCCTTGTGCTCTGTCTTTCAGGTGAGACGTAATTGTAAGTGACTCTGCAGCTGATGCGTAGTTCACACACCCTAGTCTCTGTAAGTCGCCTTGGATAAAGGCGTCTGCTAAATAAACAAATAATAATAAAGTTTCTCCAAGATCTGTTAGAGGTGGGTCGATCCACCTCTACATTGAAAGTGTACCTAGCAGCCATATCTGCATGCCATGTCCCCATTGACTCAGTGTCCCGGGCGCTTATATACTAGCGACTCATTTTTTGAAGGGTGCTCAGTGGTTATGCCCTTGCAGGAGGGCCGTTATCTCCGAATGGAGCCTTGATGTTGTACTGGAGGCTCTCATGAAGGTCCCGTTCGAGCTCATACACTCCATAAAGTTGAAACATCTGTCTATGAAGACAGTCTTCCCCTTTGCTATCACCTCCGTAAAGAGGGTCAGTGAGCTGCAGGCGCTGTCGGTGTACAGCTCCTGTATGCGTATTTGGGACGATGGCAGCAGGGCGGGACCGAGTCGGGCCTATCGGCAGCTCTGATCTAGAGAGCTTAGCGATACCTACCCAATGGGCAGGCATATCCTATAAGTAATATCGTTGGTGGTTGTCTTCTCTTTCAGGGAACCAGGGTTACGGCAAGTAACTTAATGTTAAAATTCTTGGAAGTTTTTTTTATAGCGCTTGGTGAGTAAGATCTGCTGTAGTGTCAGTAGCAAAGGGTGCACATTCACCCCAGAGTGTTTAAAATGGACATCTCATAATAACCCTTTAAAGATCGTGGGATATCCTAACATGTGATTCAACTTTAATCGCTTACCTTTATTGTGATACCAAGAATGTCCTTGTCCGACATGTTGTGGGGTGCATTTGCACCCCTCTCCGCCTTCAGAGGGTTACAAAAATATACATTCTTCACATACCACAGCTCCTGCTAACTGGCAGAATAGATTATTGAGAGTTGTACGAGAGCTGAGGGAGGTGTAGAAATGGTGTATTGCTTTTAAAATTATTCAGTTATCCCTAAATATTTATTTGTTTAGCCAAGTTTTATTTTTTTTTCATGAAACTGTGCGGCTATAGTATGTGTGTATAATACATTAGTTTCTAGCACTGTACTTGATAACTGTATTCTTTACAGTATCCTGCTTATTACCTGATACAGTTCAGTATTTAACAATTCAAAAACTCCACCGCTTGAAAAATGTATAACAATGAATGCCAATCCAAATAGCGTCACTATCAAAGTTTCAAAGTTCTGTAAAGGGGGGCACATTTACTCCAAATTGCCAGTTGTCTCTCAGGCATCGATTCTACAGGGGCTGTGCAATAGTGGTAGCCTAGTCTATGAAAGATGTCTCTTTTAAATTTACATCTATCCCAGCTCCCCTGAAAGTCGCAGGTCTGTATTCTGCAAGTAAACAGGAGCTACTCATGGTAGCCATACAGTATATGAAAGACACATCTTTTTTTCTCCCTGAATTCAAAAAATGGCTATAGGTAGTGTGAACTGTTAGTTTGGGTTGTTTGGATCTCCCGTTTTCTTGCAAAAGGAAACCAGATAGACAGTATTTCCAATGACCAAACAGGGATTCTTTATTTACAAGAAAAAAATAAACGTACAAAAATAAAAACCTAACCCAGTTTCTGGGCACTAAGTCACTTCTTGAAGTGCCACAAACCACAAAACAAAAGTAACAACAATAGAAAATTAAACAGTTGTTTTTCTTTCCTGACTTCGCGTCATTAATCCAGATAGTTCTCTTTCTCGGAACGCTCACAGGTAAGAATGTGATTTAACAGTTCATTTATTTGCTTTTTTTCCGAGATTCCATTTCTTTGAAGTGTTTTCTTGTTTAATGTCCCACAGGTTCTGTTCCGTCTCTTTGGCGACACGCTGGTGGATATAGGTACTGCCTGTAAGTATTTTGGTCACCCTTATCCCAGCCTCTGAGGACCTCTACTGGTCAAACCTGAAATTGCACTCTGGTTATTATTATTATTTATTTCTTAGCAGACGCCCTTATCCAGGGCGACTTAAAATTGTTACAAGATATCACATTATTTTTACATACAATTACATTATATATACATTACATATATATTTTTACACATTATACGTATTTTTTTACATACAATTAACCCATTTATACAGTTGGGTTTTTACTGGAGCAATCTAGGTAAAGTACCTTGCTCAAGGGTACAGCAGCAGTGTCCCTTTCTCTGTCGAACTGCTGCTTCAGTCTATCAACTTTCTGGGCAAAGGCGCAATTCGTCATAAAGGCAATGAAACCTGTGTTTCCACACTCCAATACACCTCTCCACGGTGCATATGGTTGCCCAGTGTGTCCTATTGTACCCTTCTTCATCATCACTCAATGGATTGATGTATGGAGTCATGAGGAGAGACCTAAAGGGGTATCCACTGTCTCCCAGTAAAAACCCACCACTGATGTCACCTGTAACATAAAAAAGGAATATAGTTTGTTGCATACAATTGCGCAAAAAAATGACTGGGGAAAGGCCATATTAAGAGAAATATGTCAAGAGTAGCCTACTATATTTGAATATCAAAATTATACATACACTGTAAATATAAACATATTTAATTTATTCTCTTAAATTCATAATGAATATTTTATAAACAATTTGAGTAATAAAACATTTACATACACTCTGTGTGTATATATCTATAACAAAAACATTGTCAATGTAAAAAAACAAGTTAGAAAAACGCAACAGCCGTTTTAAAGAGGTGATATCAAACACAAAAGTCCAAGTTAGGAGAAGCAATTAGGCCAATCTTGTCAAGCATCAAGCAAATAGGCACAATTGGAAAGGTGCTGGGGCCCAACATTCACACAATTGTTGCTTCTAACTTGGCTTCTTTTTTTGATCGCTCCACTTTACATTGAAATGCTCATTCCCTTATCAGCTGGGTTGTAACCAGAATAAAGATGCTGAGACACAGATGTGCCAAGGAAAGTGCTCAACACAGACTGAAGTTTTCTTGGTAATCCTTACAAGCACTACAACAGAGAGAAAGACAGACAGGGAATGGGAGAGGCGTCCTCACAGGCGCAGACAAGTATGCTTTGGGAAGACACATGGACAACGTGCAGGTAAGGCACAGGTAGATGAGGGCACACATGGACAGACATTTAGCCCATACATACAAGAATACCTCAAAGAGCATGAAGTAGTATATTTCCAACAATGAAGATGATGAACAAGACCAATAATGGCAATGAGTGCAAGGGATAATGAGAATGCAAGGTAAGTGTATGGCAAGTGACAGTTGACGGGGCAGGCATTGCAAATCCAGGGCTGGGGTGTTGGAGCCTTTTTTAGGGTTGTGCATTGTCAATATTTTTTGTAGCATTTCAATGTAAAGTGGAGTGATGAAAAAAAGAAGCCAAGTTAGAAGCAACAATTGTGTGAATGTTGGGCCCCAGCACCTTTCCAATTGTGCCTATTTGCTTGATGCTTGACAAGGTTGCCCCAATTGCTTCTCCTAACTTGGGCTTTTGTGTTTGATATCACCCCTTTAAACCACTGTTGCGTTTTTCCAACTTTTTTTTTTTTTTTTACATTGATTTTATTATAGATACCACTTCTTTTTTTAGTTCATCAAATAATGAATGCAGCGAGGAAAAGATATTCAAGAATATGCATAGTAAATAGACAGATAGACATTACAAGATAGTAGTAAGTAGAGTAATATAGGAAATGAGAAAATATTTGAAAGTAAAATAATGGTAGAAAGGGCTTTTGGACAGTATTGAAAGTATAAACATTGCATTCTTATAGTTGCATCAGTGGTGAAAACCATAGGTCTAGTTTGGTAGGTATTAATATATTGATATTTATATAGGTACAAAACTACAATTTTAACTAACAATTTTAATGCTGGAAAAAACATTATTTTCCTTGATATTATTATTATTATTATAATAAACCTTTATTTATATAGCACAATTCATGTACAATACAATTCAAAGCGCTTTACATTTAGAAAAAAAAATACAATAATAAACAGTAAGAAAAGAGTACAGTTATTAAAAACAGAAGTAACAATAAAACTCAGAATAAAACATAAAAATGTTATGGAAAAGGTATATTAAAAAGGTATGCTTTTAATCAAGATTTGAAGATTGCAATTGAAGGTGAATCTCTGATAAAAGAGGGTAAGGAGTTCCAGAGTGTGGGGGCATTAAAACAGAAAGCAGCCTCTCCCATCCTTTTACCATTCACCCTCGAAATACACAGGAGGCCAGCATCAGCAGATCTCAGAGTGCGTTCAGGCTGATAAGGAATTATCATATCATATCATTTAGATATTGTGGAGATAGTCCATTCAGTGCTTTAAAAACTAGTAATAGAATTTTAAAATCAATTCTGTAATGCACAGGATGCCAATGCAATGATGCCAACACAGGCGTAATGTGAGCCCTTTTTTTGTTCTAGTTAGCATTGTAGCAGCAGCATTTTGCACAAGCTGTAGACGTGATATAGTATGACTTATAAGTCCAGAGAATAAACCGTTACAGTAATCTAACCTAGAAAAAATAAAGGCATGTGCTAATTTCTTTGCATCATCAAGGACAAGAATGATCTTACTTTCGCAATGTTTCTTAAATGATAGAAGGACACTCTAGTAATGTATTTTATATGTGGTTTAAAGGAAAGTGCAGAATCAAAAATAACCCCCAGGTTTTTCACTTCAGATTTTACATTTGATTTTAACATACCTAGATCAATATTTGTCAAGTCCATCTGTTGATTAGAGCCTAAAAGTAAGACTTCTGTCTTATCGGAATTTAACTAAGAAATTCTGAGACATCCAGCTTCTATTATCTGCTAGACATTTGAAAAGGACATTGATAGCTGTTGTGTCACCTGTTTTAACAGATATATAAATCTGTGTGACATCTGCATAGCTGTGGAAATTCACCCCATGTTTACGAATAACCTCCCCAAGAGGCAGCATGTATAAAGAAAATAACATGGGACCAAGAATGGAGCCCTGCGGAACACCACATGTAATATTAGCTAGTCCAGATGTAGATTCACCTAAGGCAACAAAATAGTGTCTATTCATTAAATAGGATATGAACCAGTTTAGGACACTACCAGAAAGGCCCACCCATTCTCTAAGACGATTAATTAAAATCTTGTGAGCCACAGTATGAAAAGCAGCACTCGGATCTAAAAGGATCAGTACAGATAAACACTTAGAATCTGTACTTATACGTAGATCATTTACCACTTTGACAAGTGCAGTCTCAGTGCTGTGGTTAGCGCGAAATCCTGATTGAAATTTCTCGAAGATGTTATTATTTCCAAGGAAACTATTAATTTGTTTAAAAACGACTTTCAAGTACCTTTGCTAAAAAAGGAAGGTTTGAAATATGTCTAAAATTACTTAGAAAAATAACGAACCCCCAAGTAAGTTCAAAATTAATGTTTAAAGTCCCGAGTATCCTCACAAAAAAACCAAAAAATACCTCCTGAAACAACCAAAACTGAATGTCCATTCAACGCAAAAAATGTGTAATCCAGCAGCAGATTGGAAAAAAAACAATTAGGTAGATCTCACCCCGGTCTGTAAACTGGCAGCGATGTGGTTGATCCTTTGATGGAGAAAGCTGCTGTAATCCGCCATTGAAGGAAAAAAAAAAACATTCCAAAAGTCGTAACCAGGAATACAAAGTATCAAAAGAAAAAAGAACAAACTGATCCAGAACTGGTAAAGAAAGTAACAAAATAAATGGTAAACTTATTAACCAAAAACAAAGCTTAAGTTAGTGCAAGCTGCGTTGGTGTCAGCAGTGTGGAGTAGTGGTCAGGGCTAGGGACTCTCGACCGGAGGGTTGTGGGTTCAATCCCAGATTGGGGGGTCACTGCTGCTGTACCCTTGAGCAAGGTACTTTACCTAGATTGCTCCAGTAAAAACCCAACTCTATAAATGGGTAATTGTATGTAAAAAAAAATAATGTAATTGTACGTAAAAATAATGTGATATCTTGTAATAATTGTAAGTCGCCCTGGATAAGGGCGTCTGCTAAAGAAATAAATAATAATAATAAAAGAAAATGTGTTTGACTACTAAATTAGACCTGACAACTAACTACAGACTAACGAAAATTAAGCTGTATAAAATAAATGGGTGTGACAGGGTGACTGAGTGGTCTGACGTCAAGGCAGAAGCAGGAACAAAATACGAACACCGAGGATTACTGCAGGTAAAAGAAAGAATCGGCTAGCTGCCGTTTTTATTAATAACAAAAATAAATAAGATATTTAAACAAAAACACTTGCGCTCACAGAGCAAAATAAAAGGGTTAACAAAAACAAATCTCGCACACCAAATAATAAATAAAACACAGGTCAGGCTAGGCAGTCGCCGTCACTGTTCCTGTATTGTTTTATCGTTTACGTTTCTTTCTCTCCGTTCTCGTTCACTCTCTCCTTCCAACACCCACCCCGAGTGCCGAGAGCTGCAGGCTTTTATAACAGGTGACCATCTCCCGATTAGCAACAAATTAAATCACCTAATTAATTCGGGAGATGGCCACCTTCTGCACGAGTTTAAAATACCATGTGGATGGGGCTTCCCATCCACGTTACTAAACAGTATCAAATAAACAAGCAAAACAATAACAAACATACGGCGCTCGCCGTCATGTATCCAATAATAAATTACAATAAAACAAATAAACAATACAAAATAACACAGGGGCGGAGGGGGACCCCGCTCTAAAATAAAATAAACAAAACAATGTACAGGGCTGCTTGCCCTGTTACAATGGGTAATAAACCATAGTTCTAAAAGATAGAAAGCAAAGTCCCTATTATCACGAGTACAAAAGAAAATCGGATCTCCTTGCCGAATCTTCTCTATCCTTTTAAACTACCTGGCACTAAGCAAAGATCAAATCACAACAAACTAAGGAAAGCTGGAAAGGACCTGCGCAAAACGCGTTTGAAAAAGGATAGAGAAACAGCACTGAAATTCAGCAAGGCAAAAAACTCAGAACAAAGCCAAATGGATTTCTTTTATCTGTGCATACATGTATATATACACAACCCTCAATTGAATGAATAATTGGTCTAATCAGAGCATTTGAATTAATTGTAACTCTTAAATGGCTGGCTGTACAGGCCTCAATTAGCATTAATCTAGGACTACCTATTGTAACTCAGGTAAGGTAGTCCAAGATTTGTGCTGATCAAGGTTTGTGAAAGCAGCCAAAAGAGTTGGATATTACAAGTTATTTCTAACATTGCATTAAGTCACTAATTGTTAGTTCAATTGGGGGATCAATTTAATAATTGAGAACTCAGTTGGAACACAAACAGCAGACACAGTGGGTTTGCAGGACCAGGTTTGTGAAAAACTGACATAAATGATGAGATATATGTATATATTTATATATGTGTGCATTGCACAATTATTATTTTTACTTATTGTTGTTATGTTTAGTAAATATGAAGTTCTCAAAAGTGTCCTTTAGTTTGCATCTTTCAGGTTGATCAACTTTACCAGCAATACTGAAATGTCTCTCTACTTTATTGTGAGCATTATTATTGAAAAGTATTTAAATGCATTGGAAATTGAAATATTTAAGCTTTCCCATGATTTTAAATTCAAATGCAAATTCTTATATTTCAGAATATACAAATACCAAGTCAAATGCAAATAGTTCAGCAGATTGCATTTAAATTATTATTTATTTTTTAGCAGACACCCTTACCCAGGGCAACTTACAATTGTCACAATTATATCACATTATGTTTACATACAATTACCAATTTATTCAGTTGTTTATACTAAATCTAGGTAAAATACCTTGCTCAAGGGTACAACAGCAGTGTCCCTCACCCGGGATTAAACCCACAACCCTCCGGTCAAGAGTCCAGGTGTTTATTTTGTGTGGTGTTTATTTTATAAACCCTTGGACATGTTTATGATTTGTAACACTTTTTAAACATTCATACGCATTTATAACAGGACTGGTGTTTAACATCTAAACATTAATCTTAGCAAAAATGGCACAGATTAAACACATAGGGTCAATTGCAACGAACTGAAAGCAGCGTACTAACTGGGGATGATCCCGTGGTTAGTACACAGCTCTGTACTAACCTACTACGCAAGTTAAATACCAATTGCAACGAACTTGGCAGCTGAAGTTAGTCCCCAGCTGCGTACTAAAAAAGGTCTCAATTGCAACAAACCCAAAAATAACTGTTGCTGCCCTCTAGAGCAGGGGTAGGCAACCCTGGTCCTGGAGTGCCACAGACACTTCTGGTTTTTGTTTTTACCCATGCCCCTTGTGACAGGGTGGCTGAGTCGTGACGTCAGGTCAGAAGCAGGAACCAAAACAAACTGACACCAAATACTGCAGTTCAAAAACAAAGACGCGGAGCGCCGTTTATTTAAATACAAAAATAAAATAAAACGTTCAAACACAAAACATTTGCTCACAGAGCAAAATAAAAATGTTAAACAAAAATAATCACGAACACAAACAACATGATCAGGCTGGGCAATAGCCTTCAGTGATCCTTTACGTTTTTTCTTTTAGTTTCGTTTTCTCCTGCTCCTCGCTCGCTCTCTCCGCTCTAACACCCACCCCGAGTACAGCGAGCTGCAGGCTTTTATGCAGATGACCATCTCCCGATTTAGCAACAAATTAATCACTTAATTAATTCGGGAGATGGCCACCTTCTGCACAAGGTTTTCTAATTATTCCTGGCAGAGGACGAGTACCCACTCTCGCCTCTGCCAGAACACACTTTAAATAAAACAATAAATACAAAAACAATACCCACGGCGCTTCGCCGTCATCTATACATAAATACATAATAATAATAATAATAATAATAATAATAATAATACAAAACAAATACAAAATAACACAGGAGCAGAGGGGGAAACCCCGTTCTAAAAATAAATAAATGCATTTACACAGTAGGGCTTTCTACTGCCCTTCTACATATCCCCTTGTGCAATGCACAGTTGACCCCAACAGCCACCTCCTGAAGAAGGGGAAGCAAGGTGTTTCTGGGGGCGGCCATGGTGGAATGTCCTCCACCCCCCACTTCTTTGTGGCTAAGAGCTCCCTCTTCTGGGGCTTCAGCCACACTATACCCTGCCGCGAAAGTGCGGCTGGGGGAGCTAGTGTCCTGACCTCCCCCCCTTTCTTCATGGCCAGCAGTTCCCCTTCGTGGGGCTTTGGCCACCCAATTTCCGGCAGCGAAACTGCTGCGGGGGGAGCTGGTCTCCTAACCTCCCCCCCTTCTTCGTGGCCGGCAGCTCCCCTCCGTGGGGCCACAGTGTTTCCTGCCACATGGCAGGACTGGTAGCGACCCCAGGCGAAGCAGAGCCAGCAACGACCCCAGGCGAAGCAGGACCCTACGCGACCCCAGGCGAAGCAGGACAGGCAGCAGCCCTATGAGAAACAGAGCTGGCGACGACCCCAGGTGATGGCAGCAGCGGCGGACCCTCGGAAGACGACAGCAGCAGCGGCAGACCCTCGGGAGGCGACGGCAGCAGTGGCAGACCCTCGGGAGGGACGGAAGCAGCGGCGGACCCTCGGGAGGCGACGGCAGCAGCGGCGGACCCTTGGGAGGCGACGGCAGCAGCGGCAGACCCTCGGAAGGCGAACTCGGAAGGGGAGCCCCTGGCCATGGAGGCGGCAGCGGGAGATCCACTTCTCCCTCGTACCCTGTAACTGGTGCAGAGCAGCAAGCAGCAGGCAGCCCCGGGCGATGCGGAGCAGCAGGCAGCCTCGGGCGATGTGGAGCAGCAGGCAGCCCCGGGCGATGTGGAGCAGCAGGCAGCCCTGGGCGATGCAGATGTGGCATCTGTGGGCGGTGCGAGGCAGGCATCCCCGGGCGGTGCGAGGCAGGCATCCCCGGGCGGTGCGAGGCAGGCATCCCCGTGCGGTGTGAGGCAGGCATCCCCGGGCGGTGCGAAGCTGGCATCCCCAGGCGATGGCGAACTGGCATCCCCAGGCGATGCACGACGGCGGCAGTGGTCCCTCAGGAGGCGACGGTGGCAGCGGACCCTCGGGAGGCGACTGCAGGAGGGGAGCCAGGACCAGCGGTTGTGCTGGGGTTGGCCTTCTTCTCAGCCACTGCGACCTGGCGGTTTTCCCCCTTGCCCTGCTTAGCAGCCTATGCAATGGCGGCTACGGACCGCCTGCATCTTGTCCCGGTCCGTCCTGTCTTGAAGGGACAGGCAGCTCCTGCAACTCTCCCTCGGTTGGTGGTGGTGGTGGAGGCAGGTATTCTCCCTCTGCTGGCGGATACCTGGGCTGTGGACGTTCGGCCTTCTCCCTCTTGGGCTGTGGACGCACCGACACCCGCCTCTTGGGCTGTGGACGCACCGACTCCCCCCTCTTGGGCTGTGGACATTCGGGCTCCTCCCACTCAGACGCAGGACGTTCGGGCTCCTCCCTCTCAGACGCAGGACGTTCGGGCTCCTCCCACTCAGGCGTAGGACGTTCGGGATCCTCCCACTCAGGCGCAGGACGTTCCCTCTTGGGAGCTGGAGATGGCCGGGTCTGGTCTACTGCCCAGAACCACTCTGCATCATCCCCCACCAGACCCTGGTTCCATGCCTCTTCATACTGGGGGTCCCTGTAGGGGTAGTCTTCCGGACATGCACCCCCTCTGCAAGCTACACCTGTATTTAGCCCGGCCCAACGTGGTTTACTGGGGCAGAACAGCGGGCAAACATGCCACATATGCCAATCGCTCAGCTTCCTATTCGCTCTTTATGTATCTACGTTGAGTTAGTAGCCTTGCATTTAACTGGTTGGAAGGGGGGCCCTGATGAAGGGGGATCTTTTTTTAATATATATAAAATATATTAAAACAACTAGCCCTGCACAAGACCCTTTGTGTTCCCACCACCACATTAAAAAGAAAACCTCCCGTACTGCACACCGAGCCGATGTGCTTCTGTGGTGTAATGATTGTGTATCCAGGCGCTGTCAAACACTTCCTTTCACACAATGATTTGAACTTTCGCATTTCATATTTTACTACACCAAAAAGCTGAAAAAAGGCATAGCAATATTATGTATTTTTTAAAGACTTTTAAATATATACCATAGTATGAATTATTCTATTATTAAGATCTATAATTTGCTCAAAACAACGTGGTGCAGCAGTTTGTTAGAAAATTTGTATCGTGTAAAATAAATAAAGTACTTTCTTCAGCTGGTGGTAAACACAATTAGAGAATGATCGGTTATATTGCTTAAAATACAAATATATTTACCAATACCGGCTCTTAGTTTAGAGCAGAGATGAGTGGTTTCTTTTTGGCACGGGATAAATAAAATAGTGTATAGCAACACCATTAAAATGTAGTTTATGCTAAAAACGTATGTTATTTGATGTTAAGTAAGCTTCCAATTAATGACTATTACACGTGGAGTTTGTACAAAAAAAAATTATTCACTTACCTAAACATAACTTAAACATAACTACTTTGAGAAAGAGTAAACTATCCTGCTGCAGATTTTAATTGAGATATTGAAACTTCTATGCGTTGTTGACAGTTTCCTTCAAACCAATTATCAAAATACTGTATCGGTTGAAATTATCTTCCTCAGACACTGTTAAGATTGGAAGTATCATTGCTTGGTTAGAAGCTTGGTTTAGACGACAGTATATTACAAAGTCGAATGAATGTAGTACTACGGTGGGGGGGACATACCAATCCTTCCCCGGGACCCATGACAGCTCTTGGGGGCCCTGGCAGTCAGTCAGGCTGGTTTGCTACAGTGAACCTCAAGGACACCTACAGTATACTACAAAGTCAGGTGAATGTAGGGAGGGGGGGGAGGGCATCGGGACATACGACATACCAATCCTTAGCGAGGGTGTACTGTAGTTCCTTTACTTGATTCCAATATTCAAGAGTTACACATATAGTATTTAAACATTATCTTTATACAAAATAATGTAGTTACTCTGGGAGTGCATCTGCACACGCCTTCAAGGTTACCAGGAGGACATGGAATGCGTCTCAAAAAGGTTTGTGTGTACTCCCAGTTTATACTGACAGATAAACAAGCTTATGTGGCATGCTAAAATTACCTCCTATGTCTACATTGTACTTCCCCTTTTCTCAGCATAGTGTTTCCACAGACCAGTGCTTTTATCACACTCTTACTACTGTAAGAAAACAAGGCATACTATTTTCTTAATATCTATTGGGACCTGAGAGTAAAAGTTACCAGACACAACAAACAATTTCAAATCACAGTAATCAGGTTTTATTATGAACATACAGGTAAAATTATACAGAGAAATTCACTACTACTAGTGTTTATGAATTAGCCCTGATACAGAGTGACATAAAGTAAAATACTCATCTATTAACCCTCACATAAGGCACACATGTAAAGTTTCTAACCCCCACTCCAGCCCACACATTCCTTGATAAGCCCCCTCTCCTTATCAGCAACTCTTCACTTAACAAAACATATGTCACCTTCCCCAACAGTTCTCAGATCTGGGGGAGAGGGGGAAGAGAGAGAGAGAGAAACATGGGGTTTCCATGTGGGGCAATTTACATGTGAAATGGCGATGCACGTATACTTTTGGGAGACTTACTCCTGTAAATCAGGTTTGTGGCTGAAAAAACAGCCAAAGAGAGGGATAGGGTAAATCTCATTTACTCGTGCAAATGACGAAAAACACGGGAAAATCCACGCCCAGTTTCGCATGGAAACCCGCATTTCACATGTAAATGTGAATGAACTTGTTTACCCTTAAGTAACATCACTATAAATATTGCAAGGCAGCCGGTCAGTTGTTACTATGGATTCCAAGATGGCAGAAAGTAAGTGGCTGATGCAGGCGTTTTTGTTTGTTATTGTTTTTTGTGTCTGGGCTGTCATGTTGTATATCTCTTGTGGGTTTACAGTTCTGTATAAAACCACTAACCATGAACTGCGCTATGCCCTTGTTATATTATTAAAGTAGATGTTTGAGAATACCCTTGCTGTAAAAACTATGCTAAAGTTAAAAATGAAGAGCAAGTGAGCTGCTTAAATGTCTAACTGAATTAATTCCCGTCCTTTTTTTCATCCCAGCTATGTCCGAGGACAACGCGTGTGTGCCCTCCACGTTAATAAATATAGTTGGTGAACTGGATGTCATGAGCCAGCTCGATCGCCCAAAACAGCGCAAGCTGATGCCCTCTCAGAACTGACAAAATAAAATTGCAAATGAACATATTGATTGTGTTTTATTTATCTGCATTATTAATATTATTGTTACAAGATATCACATTATTTTTACATAAAATTACTTTTTTTTTTACACATGATTTTTACATACAATTACCAATTTATACAGTTTTTTTACTGGAGCAATCTATGTAAAGTACCTTGCTCAAGGGTACAGCAGCAGTGTCACCCACCTCGGATTGAACCCACGACCCTCCGGTCAAGAGTCCAGAGCCCTAACCACTACTCCCCACTGCTGCCCACAACAGTAAATCCAACACGACTTAAAAGAAAGGAGAGAATCTTTGATAGCATGAGCCTCCAGATCGCTGCTGTCCAATTGAAACTGGCAGCTGAGGTAACCTTCACAGTTGCCAAGTCTGCTTATAATAAGCAGGATTGGGCTTGTTTTATGAGAGTTGTCGGTTGGAATTTGCATAAACACCCATACTCTAACATGGGTTGTGCTTGTTTTAGGCTTGTTTTCAAAGGCAGTGCCGCTTTTTTTTCTTGTGAGACTTGGCAACATTGGTAACCTTCCCCGTCTGTCTCACAGGCAGCCACTGATTCCTAAACACCTCATTTTATTGTTAACAAAAGTTTGTGCAGGATACAGCAGGCAGTGGCAATTTTGGGAACAAACTAATGCTGCACTTCAGTCCGTTTCATCAGTATCCACCACCTCCCTTTCAAGTGCCCACTACCCGTATTTGCCCAAGCGTGGTGTTGAATGCTTCCTCAGCAGCTGTCAGCAGTCGGGACGGGTAGCGTTTCATAAGCCAGGGAAGTATGCAGCATCACCTGATCCCCTATATGCTGTATTGCCTGAAAGAATATATATATATA
The DNA here is from genome assembly GCA_030684275.1 of Acipenser oxyrinchus oxyrinchus. NCBI lineage: Eukaryota > Metazoa > Chordata > Actinopteri > Acipenseriformes > Acipenseridae > Acipenser > Acipenser oxyrinchus. The sequence continues at coordinate 31,136,574 of CM060251.1, forward strand.
TATATTAATCTCCCCCGGTTTTCAGACATGGTGATCTGCAATACTTGTTGGTCGGTTTCATTTTATACCCCTGAGGTCATTTTTAAATAATTAATAAGTCATAAGATAAATTACTTGAAACAGTTATTCACTATGAATGACACGACACCCCGGTAATGACATTTGAAACACAAACTGTGATGCCAACACACACAAGGATGGAAATAAGACTCCTATTGCATAGCACTTTTACCCATTCCTAGCAGCCATTACATGTATTGAACTAATTCAGTTATCAGCAAGAAATAGTTTGTCAATTAAATGATTATTAAAAGTACATTACAAATAGTAAAACTGTCAAAAATACCAGATGTTACTGTCCACACCTTGAAAGGGAGAGAACAGTGTTCCGACCTTTCACATTCACAAACCGTTGTAGTATATTAGTAAAATACAAAATATAACAGAAATAATACATCTTAATGCTTATATTTTTTAAACTAAAAATTATAACCACAGCTAAACAACTCATTTGACAATCTTATCCCAGTATCAAAATCAAACTTATCAGAGTTGTTAACATACACAGAATGTTGGAGTTGTAATGGGTTTTGTATTGCCCTTCCTTATTCTCAATTACCTTTGTATGCATAGTTTACCACTTGTACAGTATTATTAACCTTTGTTTCATTTACATATGGTATGAGTTATGCAATGAATACCCAGTAGGAGTTTCTTTGTTCCAAACTCCTGCTGCACCCACCATGTATAGCCAACCAACTTAGTAACTTCCTCTGTGACTTGAAGGTACAGTAAGTCACAACGGCTGTAAAGGCGGAGAAAGGCTGCAACAGAGAAGGGTCTCCAGTTGTCTTGGACTCCATGCCACTGGACCCTGACCCCTATCTATCAAGGACCGTGTGGTGGTTGCCCGTGCATCAGTCTCCCCACTTTAAACGAAGTCACACACAGGCGTCCTCCAAAAAGGGAATCCGCCCTACACATCCCGGATCAAAGTCCTATGGCGATCAGCAAGTGGCGAAGGGGGCAGGATTGTGAGATGTGGAAGCTTCTAGTCACAAGCTGCCACATTAGGCGGTGGGTGCCAGATTCAGTCGCTGGGCTCTTGGACTGAGGCAGATAGAGTCCTTCGGCAGCTGCACCCATGACTAAGCAGTCCTCTTTAGGATCCACTCTGCTCACCCCACTAGGGGAAGGGGCTGGAAAAGGTGCCCTAAAAATAGCCTGCCTCAAAACTCCTGACTGGATTACCGCGTCCAGAGGGATCACCTACACGCAGTCAGAAACAAAGAAAAATGAATTTAGGAGCCTGGAATGTGTGCACCCTAATGGATAGTTCAACTAGTGATCGACCCGAGAGGAGAACTGCGATCATAGCCAGAGAACTGAGGAGATGCCAGATTGACCTAGCTGCCCTCTCTGAAACCCGTCTGGCAGATGAAGGGCAATTGAAGGAGGAGAAAGGTGGTTACACCTTCTTTTGGTAAGGGAAAGCAGCTGACAAGCCCAGGATCGATGATGTTGGATTCGCAATTAAGATCCAGCTCATCAGCCACCTCTCTGAACTTCCCGTTGGGATCAGTGAGCGCATCATGACCATCCGTCTAGTGCTTGCTAACAACCAGATGGCAACAGTTGTGAGTGCCTATGCTCCAACTCTGGACTGACTGGAGGAAGTAAAGGAGACCTTCTACGCCTGCTTAGATGCAACACTGTCAAGCATCCCCAAGGAGGATAAGATAATTCCCCTTGGGGACTTCAATGCCAGGGTCAGCCGGGACCACAGCTTTTGGAGAGGCACCATAGGAAAGGAAGGCATTGGCAACATCAACTCCAATGGAGTTTTACTTCTCACCAAATGTGCTGAGTATGACCTCACCATTAGTAACACTCTCTTTCGCTAGAAAAATAAACTCAAAGCATCTTGGAGGCACCCCCGCTCCAAACAGTGGCATCTCATTGACTATGTCATTGTCCGAGCTAGGGACCGCCGTGACGTAAACGTCACAAGGGCAATGATCAGTGCAGATGACTGCTGGACAGATTACCGCCTTATCCGCTCCACAATGTCCTTCAGACTAATGAGGAAGAGGAGGGTTCAGAAAAAGCAGACCCGGCCAAGACTGAACATTGAGAGCCTGGGCAACACTGTTACTCAGCAACACCTTCAGGCCTTGCTTGGTGAAAACCTCCCACAGGAATATCCAGAGGATATTGGAGAACACTGGGGTCTGCTCAAATCAACCATTCTCGACACCTGCAAGAAAACCCTTGGGTACAAGTCCAGAAAACATCAGGACTGGTTTGATGAGAACGACACAGAAATATAGCAGCTAATTACAAAGAAAAGGAAAGCCTTTTGTGCTTGGCAGAGGCTTCTTCAGTGCCACCAAGGCGGTATACGGTCCAAGTTACCGTGGCCTAAACCCCCTGCGCTCTAAGGATGGACAAAAATTGCTGAAGGACAACGAGGCAATCAACACCCGATGGAGAGAGCACTTTCAGGAGCTTCTCAACCGCAACAGCACCACTGAACTGTCGGCTATTAACCAAATCCCTCAGAGATCCATGAGAGGAGACATGGGGGAACCTCCCAGTGCGACTGAGGTACAAGAGGCCATCAGAAGCCTGAGAAACAACAAGGCCGCCGGACCAGATGAGACCCCAGCGGAAATCCTAAAGGAAGGTGGACCAGAGCTCCTGCACCACATGCATGCCCTGCTCCTGAAGATCTGGGGCAAGGAAGAACTGCCCTCAGAGCTCAGGGATGCTCTGATAGTGACAATCTTCAAAAAGGGAGAGAAGGGAGATTGTGGGAACTACAGGGGCATCTCCCTCCTGTCAACCATGAGCAAAGTACTTGCACATGTCCTTGCCAACCGACTTCTACCCCTGTCTGATGAAGTACTCCCAGAATCACAGTGTGGTTTCCGCCCCCATCCAGAGGTACTGCAGACATGATCTTCACAGCACGCCAACTACAAGAGAAATGCCGGGAACAAAAGCAGCCATTCCACTTGGCCTTCATAGACCTAACAAAAGCCTTTGACACAGTTAACCGCCACGCTCTCTGGCGGATACTCTCGAAATACGACTGCCCTGACAAGTTCATCGGAATACTGAGGCTGCTGCATGATGGCATGTCTGCCACAGTGCTCAGCAACAGCGGCTGTGAGTCAGAGCCCTTCACTGTGGAGACAGGGGTCAAACAGGGCTGCATCATCGCGCCCACCCTGTTTGCCGTTTTCATTGCTGCCATTTTTCACCTCATTGGCCAAGACCTGCCACAGGGAATTCAAATCCTGTACCTAACAGATGGCAGGCTGTTCAACCTCAACAGGTTCAAGGCTAAAAGCAAAGTCATCACCACCACCATCATGGAGCTTCAGTACGCCGACGACAATGCCATCGCAGCACACTTCGCAGAAGACCTCCAGTGTATCCTGAATGCTTTTGCCAAGGCATACAGGATCCTGGGTCTAGCCTTGAATATAAAGAAGACGCAAGTTCTTCACCAACCAACACTTAACAAGCCCTCTATTCTGCCCACAATACAAGTTGACAATAACACCCTTGAAAATGTTGATCACTTTTCATACCTCGGCAGCGTTCTCTCCTCCAAAGCAGACATTGACTCAGAGATAAACCACCGCCTGAGTTGTGCCAGTGGAGCTTACACAAGACTGAGAAAAAGAGTCTTCGAAGACCATGACCTACAGGTCCATACAAAACTCCTGGTCTACAAAGCTGTTGTCCTCCACACTGCTATACGGAGCCGAAACATGCACCACCTACAGTAGACACTTGAAAGCTCTGGAACAACACCACCAAAGATCCTTACGGAAAATCCTGAGGATCAGCTGGGAGGACAGACGCACCAACACCAGCGTTCTGGAGGAGGCCAACATAAACAGCATCACCATTACCATAATGCAACACCAACTCCGATGGACAGGCCATGTCATCCGGATGCCCAACTCACGCCTCGAAACAGATCATGTACTCCCAGTTGAGGGAAGGTCAGCGAAGCCCTGGCGGGCAAAAGAAACGCTACAAAGACAACATCAAAACAAACCTGAAGAAATTCAACATCACCTCCAACAACTGGGAAGACATTGCACTAAATAGACACAGCTGGAGGAAAATCGTTCAAGAGGGGGCTGCACTACATGAAAAGGATCTTCGCTGTGCCGCAGAGGACAAGCAGCAGCTACGCAAGGAGAGACTCAACACCAGGAAGGCCCAACTACCAACCACAACCAACACTCACCCCTGTCCACACTGCACCAAAATATGTGGCTCCCGGATCGGCCTTTACGGCCATCTGAAGACCCAAAAATAGAAGACCCTATGGAGGACAATCATACTCGACTCGAGTGATCGCCGATGATGATGATCATGGCTGGTAACGTCACATGACCATCTTTACTTTCGTTTCTGTTTTGTATTAATAAATCCTCCACCCCAGTGCCTCTCTGTGTTGCTTAAACAGCGGTTACCCACACACGTGACACAAGTAAGACCCTGTCACAGACCTGTAAACCCCATTGTCTGTGAGTGAGAAGTTATGTATGGTCAGCTGACTGTTCCTGCTCCTTGTTGCCAGCTTTGTTGTCTCTGCCAAGGTCCTGGTTCCCAACGCTTGAATCACCGTCCGAATCAACAATTACTTCATTTCAGAACCAACCTGGAAGAAAATCAATTATTCTTTTGTTAATATCTTTCACTTTGACCTCCAATGGGGGTCCTTCACTCCTTTATAACCACCAGAATGGCTGCTGATTTTTTTTTTTTTAGAGTGTATGTCCCCCAATATTGTGATCATAGTATAAAATATCAGTTTGCAACCCTCATGGTGGAATTCAAAAGTAGACCTGGAGAGCCTCAGGCCTGGGCATGTGCATGTGTCTGTCTGTGCCTGTGCCTGTGTCTGTGTCTGTGTCTGTGTCTGTGTCTGTGTCTGTGTCTGTGCCTGTGCCTGTGCCTGTGTCTGTCTGTGCCTGTGCCTGTGCCTGTGTCTGTGTCTGTCTGTGCCTGTGTCTGTCTGTGCCTGTGTCTGTGCCTGTGCCTGTGCCTGTGCCTGTGCCTGTGCCTGTCTGTGCCTGTGCCTGTGCCTGTGCCTGTCTGTGCCTGTGCCTGTGCCTGTGTCTGTGTCTGTCTGTGCCTGTGTCTGTCTGTGCCTGTGTCTGTGCCTGTGCCTGTGCCTGTGCCTGTGTCTGTGCCTGTGCCTGTCTGTGCCTGTGCCTGTGCCTGTGCCTGTCTGTGCCTGTGTCTGTGCCTGTGCCTGTCTGTGCCTGTGCCTGTGCCTGTGCCTGTGCCTGTGCCTGTGTCTGTGCCTGTGCCTGTCTGTGCCTGTGCCTGTGCCTGTGCCTGTGTCTGTGCCTGTGCCTGTCTGTGCCTGTGCCTGTGCCTGTGCCTGTGCCTGTCTGTGTCTGTGCTTGTGCCTGTGCCTGTCTGTGCCTGTGCCTGTGTCTGTGCCTGTGTCTGCCTGTGCCTCTGCCTGTGTCTGTCTCTGCCTGTGCCTGTGCCTGTGCCTGTGTCTGTGTCTGCCTGTGCCTCTGCCTGTGTCTGCCTGTGCCTGTGCCTGTGCCTGTGCCTGTGCCTGTCTGTGCCTGTGCCTGTCTGTGCCTGTGTCTGTCTGTGCCTGTGCCTGTGCCTGTGCCTGTGCCTGTGCCTGTCTGTGCCTGTGCCTGTGCCTGTGCCTGTGTCTGCCTGTGCCTGTGTCTGCCTGTGCCTCTGCCTGTGTCTGCCTGTATCTGTCTGTGCCTGTGTCTGTGCCTGTGTCTGTCTGTGCCTGTGCCTGTGCCTGTGTCTGTGTCTGTCTGTGCCTGTGTCTGTACCTGTGTCTGTGTCTGTGTCTGTCTGTGCCTGTGCCTGTGCCTGTCTGTGCCTGTGCCTGTGCCTGTGCCTGTCTGTGCCTGTGCCTGTGCCTGTGTCTGCCTGTGCCTCTGCCTGTATCTGCCTGTGTCTTTGCCTGTGTCTGTACTCTGAAAGTAACTCTAAAGATTGTGATCTCTATGCCCGTGGTTATCAGCATTTTTTCTTTTTCTGTAATGGAAAAAAGTCAGACAGCTACACAGAACAATGATTTGCTTCACCTTTTATGGTTCACAAAATCTCTACTTTAAGTGAGTGCTGCTTCCCTTTTACAAATCACAGATATGATGCATTTGTTTCTCTGTTGGCAAAACAATTTTTCTCGTTGCTCACAATAATCACACTAAATGATCTGCTCCACTGCAAATGGAATTGTAAGGAGTCAAATTCAGACCTCCAGCAGACTTGCTTATCAGTATAGCTAGCCATAGTTACTGAGCCAATCTCTTTCTGACTCCTTATCTCTTTGGTGGCAAGATGCCCAAAGCACATACAAATTAAAAGTAGAATGTGGTGTTAATAGCCATTAAACACAAAAATGTCAGCCACGTTGTTGCATGGTCTGAGTGAGATACATTAAGCATGGAGGAAAAGAAAAAAAAAAAGTTCAGGATTCTCAATGCACACACACAAATAAAAATAGTGTGTGTATACCACGATTAAGAGAAAGGTTTAGAAATAAAAGCAGCAGCCTTAGAAAAAACATAAAAACATAAAACTTTGGACTCCCGAGTGGCGCGTTCAGTAAAGGCACTCTGCGTGGAGTGCAGGATGCGCCCTATAGTCTATACATCTCTGGTTCGAGTCCAGGCTATTCCATTGTCGACCATAGATGAGAGTTACCAGGGGGCGGCGCACAATTGGCTGAGCACCGTCCTGGGGGGGTAGGTTTAGGTCAGCCAGGGTGTCCTCGGCTCACCGCGCACCAGCGACCCCTGTAGTCTGGCCGGGCGCCTGCGGGCTTGCCTGTAAGCTGCCCGGAGCTGCGTTATCCTCCAACGCTGTAGTTCCGAGGTGGCTGCATGGTGAGTCTGCAGTGAGAAAAGAAGCGGTCGACTGACGGCACATGCTTTGGAGGACAGCGTGTGTTCATCTTCACCACTCCCGAGTCAGCGCAGGGGTGGTAGCGGTAAATTGGGAGAAAATAATAAAAAATAATTGCCGACTACTAAATAAAAAATAAATAAAAAAAGTTGACAAAGGAGCTGCAAGGTTGTGTGTGTTGGATGGATACAGAAGCACCGGTAAGTGTGCGCTGCAGGCCTATGGCAGCACTGACAACCGGTCGGTTCCACTCATCCTGCCAAAGCACTACACTCGGCCATAGGCAGAGCGATAGCTCAAGTCTGAGGCAGACTATAATCCCATACTTCCTCTGATTTTAGTGTGTGTGTGTGTGTGTGCAGCTCTGCGATTTTTGCCTTGCACTTCATGGCGTCCTGTGCATCATTCATTTACTCTTTGAATTCATATTCTTTTCTAAAATGTAAATGGATGTCAGCATTAAGTGCTACATCAGATATTCTTTTCTGTTCAGGTCAGAATTAAAGCCGAGGTCTTTTCATTCAGCATCTCTGAAAATACACAAATCAAAACAAACAACACCAGTGACAATTGTATCACAAAGTAATCATTTCTCATAATGAGATCAAAGTTACAAATTGAACATTTGTAATGTTACCCCATGTTCATGAACAAGAAACTATGATGTTACAAAAGTTGGTAGCTGGTAGCATCACATGACATTATTGTTTACTTTTTGTTTATGTTCATTGATTAAATCCTGTGCGCCTGTGTCGGCATATCAACGTCAATCTCTACCTCAGTCTCTTCTGTGTTCTCCTCGGCTGCCTGAGGCAAGTATACCAGGACTCTACCACAACTTGGTGTCAGAAAGGGATTGCTGTATCCTGCGCAATGGAAAATTGACCCATGACCTAGAGACATTGAGGAGCAAACCCCTGAATTTTTTTTGGGGGGAGCAAGAGCAAACCAACGACCACCAGCTTCAACTCGAGCGTCAGAGAGGGTGGAGCTTCGTGTCCGAAGGACTGGGAGGGAGGAGTGTCCAGCCCGAATGCCCGAGCGGCAGGAGCCCGGTCCAATGAGAGAGGTGCGTCCTACCGAGCGTCGGAAGAGAGAGGAGGAGCTCCGGCCCCCAAACCCTGAGGAGGCAGGCCAACCACTTGAGGAGTTTCTGCCATCAGTCTAGCCATTGCTGCTGAAGCCGTCACTCACGTTCTCTGACGTCATGGGACTAACACGCAGGAGTGTTGCTGCCTTTGGTCCAGCCGTAGCTGCCGGAGCCATCACTCCCGTGCTGTGATTTCACGAACAAGAAGGGTTTGAAAGACTTGACCGCCACAGGGGCTGCCCTCTGCAGAGGAGCCCCGAGAAGGGACGTGGGGTTAAGGGGGTCACCATGGGGTTAGACGGGCACCCCGGGATTAAAAGCCCAGAGAGAAAATAATGGTGACGGTGGGGGTAAATGTAGTAATGATTTTGATAATAATAATAGTTGTGATTAATGATAATGTTTAGAAATATGTAATTATAGTGACATTGATGGATTTGATGCTTGAGTAGAAGCTAACGTTGGAGCCTGGCGTATGTTGATTGGTGTTGCTGGCTCCAATGTTCCCTCCCACCCACCCTTGTTATTTGTTTGTGTGTTTAAAAAGAAAAGGAAAAAATGTGAATGGACCCCTCACGGGGTCCATTCTGAGCGGGAGGATATGTGGCAGGGCAGAAGCCCTACACATGGGAAATATGTAGTTTTATTGTATATTTTTGTGTTATTGTTGTAAATTGATTTAATTAATTGTTTAACTGAAGTTGCGCTCTGCCGTGGGCAATTACCTGTCTGCGTGGAGCAGCAGCTGAAAGCAATGAGCTGTTCCAGCAGACAGGTGGGCGTGTCTCGGCAGAGCGTTAGTATAAAAACATAGAGATCACTGTGATCGGGGCTGCTGCAAGGCCTGCTGTTTTCACAGCACCTTTGATTTATACTTTGTTGTATTGTGTTTTATTTTGAGTGTTTGTACAGTCATGTATCGTCCTCTGTGCGCTACCATCGCTGGTAGCGTCACATGACATTATTGTTTACTTTTTGTTTATGTTCATTGATTAAATCCTGTGCTACTGTGTCAGCGTATCAACGTCAATCTCTACCTCAGTCTCTTCTGTGTTCTCCTCGGCCGCCTGAGGCAAGTATACCAGGACTCTACCACAGTCGTTAATAAAGGATTTTGCAGCCCCTATTCTGAAGTAAAGGCTTCTTTTACATTACTTAAGAACTTATTAGCAGCATATGTCATTAATACAGTTTTGATCAAACAAATAATGCACAAAAAAGCAATTATCACCAGGGCATCTTTAATGAGTTGTGCAAACTGTATACTGAAGTGATAGCCGAACTGATAGAAGTGAGGAGATAATAAGAGAGCGAGAGAACCACCCACCATTACAACTGCCAGCCGTGAGAAGGGCCCCGACTACAACTGTGCGATTACCACCTCACCCCACACCCCCCCCGGGAACCTTGCTGAGGGAAGTGAGAGGAAAAGAGGGCGAGAACGGACAACCTGTCAGGACAAGGGAGCGACTGACAGAGGGAAAGAGCCGGACTGGAGTCTGAGTGACGAGGCCGAGGAGGTATGGCTGTGGAGCAGCGTGTGTGTGCGTGTGTGTGTGGCTTGACCCTTTTCCCCCCATACTTCTGCCTACCCTGTGCCCTCTATCCTTTATTCTAAATAAATACAAGCTGACCTCACTCGTTCACTCCAATCACTGCTTCTGTCTGAGTCCATAAGCCCGGAATCCAAAAACGTTACAATATGAATGAGCTGACCTTCGGCAGTATAATGAAGCTGCGCACGCATGACTGCATGGCTGGAGGATCCAGGCAGCAGAGATACACTGTTCCGTGGACTTGGTCATTCAAAATGGGAGTTCGCCCATATTGAGCTTAATCTGAGCCTATCGCGAGAATGCCAATACAGTGATGCTGATAACATTTTTTTTTTTCTTTTTTCTTTTGGCATTTTCCTTTCTTACCTAACATGTAGACCTACTCTATTTCAGTTACAGTAGTTGACAGAAGCTTACCAACCGTTTAAGCTACTGTACCATTACTTGCTTTAAAAAGTTTATCGCATACAGTCAGAGAAATTATCTTGTCTGCTTGATAAAGTTTCCCGTTAAATCATTTGGTTGGCTGTAGAAAGAAGACCAAGAAAATGCCACAATAAAACCCCTATTAAAAAAAATAACTCCCAAATTAAAAAAAAAAAAAAGTACAGATAGTGTTCCCTGGTGTGTCATCCTAGTGAATAGTTGCTGATAGTTCAATGTTGTTATTATTATTGTTAACTTAAGAATCTAAAAGCTTTATTTTTTGGTATATAGCCTGTGTGGTGGCAGGGCAGTTGGACTTTGGACCCTGCCTTCCTGCTCTTATTCCCCAAAAGTGCCACTTTTTTCACAATGAGCCTCTACTATAGATATTCTTAGATGTTGTCTGTCTTTTACAGGTCCATTATGGATGCCATTTCAAACTGGAGTACTGAGAATGTATGCCAGTGGCTAGACAAAACAGGACAAGGAGACGCAAAACAAGTCTTCAGGGGTTAGTTTACAGAGATTACAAGTTGTGTAGACAATTAGTTTGCTCTATAGCTTTATATTGCTAGTTAAAAAGTGTCGGTACCCAACTGCTACACAGTACAGAGACATTATGAATGATGTTATCACAAAATATCAATTTTTAAGGGACCAAAGTTGTGGAACTGGATATGTAAGTAAAAATACACTCTGACAATTATATTACTGTTTTTCTAGTAAGAACAATGCCATGTAAAAATACACTGGAATAAGAGACATAGATCAAGTATTACCTCTTGCATGAGTTGAATATCATATATCTCTATATAGGATCAATACTGTTTTCCAAAAACGCCTTGATAAACCTCTGCTGTTTTTTTTTTGTTTGTTTTTTTTTATGAAACTCTTCTTGAAAGTCTGAAAAATAAATTTAAAAAAGAACTACATTCTTTGCCCGCCCTTACCGAAGTGCAGCATATGAAACAAAAATACAGTCATCTTGCTGTTGGAGGGAAAAGAATAAATGAAGCAGATGAAAATGCTGGAGGACCTGCAAAAAAAACATATACTGAAGTGAAGACTCCAGGCACCCCATGAAGCGCTTCCTCACATTAATGAACCTGACAAAAAAAGAAGTAAAAAAGAAACAAAATCCTTTTAATTAGGAATTGATTTGGGTTTTTTGAACAAAGAACGAATGGTGGTGATCGCGTATGGATTGAGGATTCTGACACCTGCAGAGAAGAACTACCACTTGCATTCGGGAAAATTGGAGTTTTTCGCACTGAAGTGGGCCGTTTGTGAGAGGTTTCGGGATTATTTATACTATGCACCGTCTTTCACAGTATACACAGACAATAATCCCCTTATTTACATCCTGACCACCGCAAAGGTGAACGCCACAGGGTACCCCTGGGTGGCGGAGCTTGCTGATTTTAATTTCACAATCAAATACCGCCCAGACCGAACCAACGGAGATGCAGATGGACTATCTCGGATGCCCCTGGATGTCGAAAACCTTGTTGAGCAGTGCACGGAAGAAGCTCAGGTGGAGACAGTTGATGCAGCATGAACAGATACCTACCTGGATTGGCTCCATAGCCCTGAATGCTATAGAAACACAGATTGACCATCATGCAAGTACAACAGTGCAGCCAATACCTCACCAGAACATAAGGAGAGCTCAAGAAAGAGATTAAGTGATCAGCCGTGCTCTACTATATCTCTCCAGAGACCAGCAACCAAGCGAAGAAGAACGAAGGAAGGAACATGAAGATGTGATTACTTTGCTGCGAGAATGGACAAAGTTATACATTGACCCAGAAGGCATATTGTACCGCAAAACAGCATCCAGGTGTCAGCTGGTTCTTCCAAAAGAATACCGACAGCTAATCTAAAAAGAGCTACACGAAGAGATGGGGCACCTAGGAGTTTAAAGAACCTTGAACCTTATCCGAGATCGATTTTATTGGCCCCGGATGCAACAAGATGTCGAGCATTATGTAACCAGGGTCTGTGAGTGCTTAAAAAGGAAGAAGCCCAATAGACCAACTAGAGCCCCACTGACAACGGTGAAGACAACTTACCCTCTCGAGATGGTCTCGATTGATTTTCTTCATCTGGAAACCTGTAAGCAGGGTTACGAGTATATACTCGTAATAATGGACCATTACACAAGATTTGCTCAAGCATATGCTACAAAGTCAGTCAGAACCATAGCTGACAAAATGTTTGGTGACTTTGTCTTCAAATTCGGATTCCCAACAAGGTTTCACCACGACTTAGGAAGAGAGTTTAACAATCAGCTGTTATCCAGACTGAAAGAGCTAAGTGGGATCCAAGGTTCACACACTACACCTTACCATCCCCAAGGAAATGGGCAGGTGGAGAGGTTCAATAGAACTCTGTTGGCGATGTTGAGGACCTTAACAGAAGAACAGAAGACAGACTGGAAAAATTCTCTTTCCAAAGTAGTGCACGCTTACAATTGCACGAAACATGAGGTCACAGGATTCTCCCCATTCTTTTTACTGTTTAGACGTTCTCCAAGACTCCCAGTAGATCTCTTGTTTAGCCTGAAACTGAACAATGAAGAGGGGACTCATGAAGATTATGTACAGAAGTGGAGAGATCGAATGATGGAAGCCTACCAGATTGCATCTAAAGCAGCAATGAAGGAAGCAGCAAGAGGTAAATGTCATTACGATAAGAAAATGTACAGAGCAGATCTACAGCGAGGTGGCCGTGTGCTCCTAAGAAACTTGAACGAAAGGAGAGGGCCAGGAAAACTTTGCTCTTATTGGGAAGACAAGGTATATGTCATCGTTGGAAGAAAGAGTGAGGGTAGCCCGGTCTTTGAGGTGCAGCCGGAGGATGGAAAAGGCAGAAACAGAGTGATCCATCGCAACCTGCTCCCACAGGATTCGTAGAACTCCTGAAGCACTCTTGTACACTCTGTACGGAACTCCATTAGGCCCTGGAGATGATGAAGCCCTTGCTTTTTTCACAGCTTGCTCTACTTCTTTCCACTTAGGTGCACAGTCCTCCATTTGGTATTCTGGTGGATTGATAGGTGGGATGTCTGAAAGAATTGACATAGGCTCCTGCCTTTTTGAATCTGTATGTGTTTCCTCCAAATATCTCTCCAGCTCAAACTTACTGTAGATGCTATTAGTGTGCCTTTAACCAACCCCTGAAGTGATATATATCATTGGAACCGAACGGCCCTGAAGTGGTTTATGCCACTTATAACACGGCTAACTGTCATTTGGGAGAAGAAAAATAATTAAAATAATTAAAACTCATTTTAAATTAAGACAAAACCAGAAACTTTTATTCTGTATACATCCACACTGTAATATAGTCTGAAATTTAATTTAATTAAATTTACTTTATTGTTCTCTTATTACAAATAAATTGCACATGTCCGTTTATTGTGAATTTCTGTATCGAAAGTGGCATCTCATGGAAACTTGAGGACTGAACACAGTCCGTTTTCATCCTTTCAGATCTCAAAATATGTTTATGTTAGTTGTCGGACACTCTTGCATCCAAGTTGTACCAGATTAAGTTGAAGATCAAACCAGACTTTACGGACCAAGCCGACCGTGGGGTCAGGGAACAGTGCCTCACTTTCCCGCAGACACTTCAAATCCAGGCCGGGGGGTGGCGTCTGGCCTTGTATTTACCTGCTTTTCTAAAAGTTTTTATGACTGACCAGAATACGTTCTTGCTGGTTTTAAACTTGCTGTCAGCAGAGATGTTAAAACTTCTACTGTTAAAATATCTGTTTAGTCCAGCTCAGTGTTATAAAACTGGAGACTGAATACTAGTCCCCAGCTGAACTTTTGCACTGGCATAAAATTCCCTTTTGTTTTTGAGATTTTTTTTTACTTATTTCCTTAAAATGAATGTCCATATTTATTTCTTAAACCAGTCTTTAAGTACAACATTTTGTTTAGTTTTTTTCAATCTTTGTTTTCTTTTATTTCATTTAGCTGTTCCTCATCTACTGTTATGTGTCTACTCTTGACAGCTGCTGGTGCACTTACAGTGCCTATAGAAAATCTACACCCCCTTTCAACATTTTCACCTTTTGTTGCCTTATAGCCTGGAATTAAAATGCATTAAAATAGTTTTTTTTTCATTTATCTACACATCCTACTCCACAACTTATATTCTAGAAATTTGTAGAAATTTAATTAAAAATAAAAACTGAAATAGTTTGGTTGGATAAGTGTCCACCCCCTTTGTAATAGCAATCCTAAATGAGCTCCGGTGTAACCAATCGCCTTCAAAATCACACAGCAAGTAAAGTGACCTACACCTGTGTTAAATTGTAGTGATTCCCATGATTTCAGTATAAATTCAGCAGTTCCTGTAGGTTCCCTCTGCTGGGTAGTGCATTTCAAACCATGAGCACCAAGGTGCTTTAAAAAGAACTCCAGGACAAAGTTGTTGAAAGGCACAGATCAGGGGATGGGTATAAAAAAATATCAAAGGCCTTGAATATCCCTTGGAGCATGGTCAAGACGATTATTAAGAAGTGGAAGGTGTATGGCACCACCAAGACCCTGCCTAGATCAGGCCGTCCCTCCAAACTGGATGACCGAGCAAGAAGAAGACTGATCAGAGAGGCTACCAAGAGGCCAATGGCAACTTTGCAAGAGCTACAGGCTTTTATGGCCAAGACTGGTCAAAGTGTGACAACAATATCCCAAGCACTCCACAAATCTGGCCTGTATGGTAGGGTGGCAAGAAGGAAGCCATTACTCAAGAAAGCCCACCTTGAATTGCATTTGAAATATGCAAAAAAACACTCAAAAGATTCTGTAGCCATGTGGCAAAAAGCTTTGTGGTCTGACGAAACTAAAATTGAACTTTTTGGTCTAAATGCAAAGCATTATGTTTGACGCAAACCCAACACAACACATCACCCAAAGAACACCATCCCTACTGTGAAGCATGGTGGTGGCAGCATCATGTTATGGGGATGGTTCTCATCGGCAGGGACTTGGGCACTTGTCAGGATTGAAGGGAAAATGAATGGAGCAAAGTACAGAGAAGTCCTTGAGGAAAACCTGCTCTCTGCAAGAAAGCTGAAACTGGGACGGAGGTTCACCTTTCAGCATGATGACCCACAGCACACAGCCAAAGCTATACTGGAGTTGCTAAGGAACAAAAAGGTAAATGTCCTTGAGTGGCCCAGTCAGAGCCCCGACCTAAATCCAATCAAAAATTTGTGGCATGACTTGAAGATTGCTGTCCATCAACACTCCCCAAGGAACTTGACAGAGCTTGAACAGTTTGTAAAGATGAATGGTCAAATATTGCCAAATATAGGTATGCAAAGTTGGCAGAGACCTAGCCCAACAGACTCACAGCTGTAATTGCTGCCAAAGGTGCTTCCACCAAGTATTAACTCAGGGGGTGGAGACTTATCCAATTATGATCTTTCAGTTTTGCATTTTTAATATATACTTTTTTTCTCAATAAAAACTTTTTCCCCTTAACAGTGTGGAGTATGGTGTGTAGATAAGTGGAAAAAATCCTCATTTAAATGCACGAAACTCTGAGGCACTGACACAACAAAATGTGAAAAAAGTCAAGGGGGTGTAGACTTTCTATAGGCACTGTAGTTGTGTTTTTTCTTCAGATGGACTGCTGTCTTCACTCAGAAAGTTGGTGTGGTACCAGATGTGGAGTTTCATCCCCAAATATATTAAAGGAAATTGGTGGAATGTCACTCATTTTTGGCAGTGGTTTTGTAACTAATAACAAATAAAATGGCAGTTTGTCATGGAATTTAGAATGCAGTGGTGCGCAGTGATTTATTTAGTGTGACGTGGTTCATTAGTATGCAAGCCATTCTATACGCTATATATATGCACGGTCATGTGATGCTGTTTAACCAATCAGAGATTGTTATTTTTCCAAGCTGTTACACACACATATATATATATATATATATATATATACACACACACACACACACACACAATGTATGTATATATATGTATACTGGGCAGCAGTGTGGAGTAGTGGTCAGGGCTAGGGACTCTTGACCGGAGGGTTGTGGGTTCAATCCCAGGTGGGGGACACTGCTGCTGTACCCTTGAGCAAGGTACTTTATCTACATTGCTCCAGTAAAAACCCAGCTGTATAAATGGGTAATTGTATGTAAAAAATAATATATAAAAATAATGTAATTGTATGTAACAATAACATGATATCTTGTTACAATTGTATAATTATATATATATATATATATACACACTGTTGGACCTGTAATGCCATAATTGTAATTCCTTAACTCAGAAACTAAAAAGGTTATTTTAATATAACAATGGTTCTGTTGGTTATCTTGGTAATTCCCATATTTTCTTGTATGTAGTTTGAGCTAATGATATTAGGTTGCATACATTTACGTTTGAACAGCATAAATATTATCTGTAATAAATTATTTATTTTATTTGTATGAAATAAACAGAGCAGTAATGATATGGAAAGTTTTAGAAACGTTTTATTTTTCAATAACTTAACAGATTAAATTGTAAACTTTTGAAAATGCATGGAGTGGTATTAATCATACTAACACATTTTTAAAAAGGGGTTTTGAACTTAATTAAAAAAAATCACAAAGCATTATATTAGACAGGTAGAATAATGAGGCTACCAACAGATCCTAATCCAACTGACCTGGCACTGACACTTGGCACAGGTGCAGAACAGGTTAGCATAACTCAAAATTGAAGCTGGTAATAATACAAGCTGAAAATAACCACAAATATGCAACAATTAAAGAATCTGAAATTAATGGTCCATACACGGTAACCGACAAGGTCAATGTGTGTGCGGGAGTCATTATCAAAAAAATAATAAAATGGTAACACATTTTACAAGTGAAAGTTATAAGAACTACTTAACAGTATAAACTACACTCGATCTCTCTCCACAGAATAACAGAAGTCAGATGGGACCCTCCTATGACCATGCATTAAACAATGACAATATGTACAATTACAGTTCAAGCGTGCACTGGGACCACAGGCACGGCCAAAAGGCTTTGAACTTCCATCCTGCGGCTGGAGTCCTGGAGACCCAGATGAAAACCTGAGCACATCTTTCAATGGAGAAAAGGAGAACACGAGAATAATAAGAGAATCACCTTATACTAAATGAATCAAGCATGAACTTTGACCATAGAGACTGTCTGCACAATTTTAAGCAATGACACTAAACAGTATACCCAACAATGTTTGGAGTTAGAGGTAAAGCTATGGTCAAATAATGGTACTCTAGCAGTCACAATTGTATTTGGAAATCAATTCAAAATATAACATTGACCTCCTGCAAAAATAACCAACCAAGTGAGTGCCCAAAATGCACCCCCTACTGGAGGAAGACATCATTATTGGCCCAGAGTGTAAAACTGTTTTGAATAATGTAAATATGGTATTAAAACATGTTATGTTTTATTCTTATGGTCTTATGCTTGATCAGCTTTGCATGCCCCATACCAATATCAGACAGTGGTTACAAAGAAAGAATGGTGCACAAAGGTATGGTATAAAGCATGCTGTTATGAGTAGTGAGTAGTGATCAAACAGTGCTGTGGTCACGACATTAAAGAGCATCACTTAAGCTATGATTGGCAGTCAAAATAGAAATATTGCACGTGATTTTGAATATCCTGTTTCAACAGACTGTAGGTGGAAAGCATCACACCCCAATACGAGGAGGGGATTCCCAAGCTAAGAACAAGCAACAAGATCCAGAGAGGCTCACTGCAAATAAAAGGTTGGTGGAAATCTGATTGCAAAAAGCATGTAGTGAAGCGCAACCCAATGGAGCAGTAGCCCACTTCCAAGGAAAGGATTAATGGAGCTCAGATTGCATAGCAAGGGAGAATCCTGATCCTGATTTTCAAGGGTGACCAAGGGTGAGAGGCTGCAACAGGGGAACAAAATCCTGCAAGCAATATGTTATTAAGAATGCCATAGCGACCTCATTAATTCTTGGATACAACAGTTTCGGACTCATTACAAAGCATAACTAATAAGATACTGTAAAACGACTCGCACCACTCACGGTTCGTTGCCCCTTTAAAATCAGACCCAGGACGCAAGAATGGATTTTTCACGCACTGACGCGCTATTTTTAATTCAAAAAACAAATCAAAACACAAAATAAACACCTAGCTCTTAAATGAGCACTAACTAAACGCACAGGAACCTAAACTAACGGGCCGGGCGGCTAAGCTGTTTACCTGCTAAACACCAACACACACCATTCTATAAACTTACTTTTTTGTCCTTTTAGTGACTGCTTGGAAGCAGCGCACCCCTTCTGCCTCCTTCTCATCAGGAGCCGCGCCGTGCGGCCTGGCTGCACGTCTTACATACCCTGCACCCGGTTCTAATTTTCAATCACCACCGGGTGCAGGGGATAATAGGAGGCTGTGTGGTCCAGTGGTTAAAGAAAAGGGGCTTGTAACCAGGAGGTCCCCGGTTCAAATCCCACCTCAGCCACTGACTCATTGTGTGACCCTGAGCAAGTCACTTAACCTCCTTGTGCTCCATCTTTCGGGTGAGACGTAATTGTAAGTGATTCTGCAGCTGATGCATAGTTCACACACCCTCGTCTCTGTAAGTCGCCTTGGATAAAGGCGTCTGCTAAATAAACTAATAATAATAATAATAAACAATAAAACAATTAGCCACTGGGGCATATGCACGTGTTTTATGCAGGGAGGACCCCCTCCCTGCTGTCTTACAATATAATAATTTGGTTGTACTTGATTGTAGTTGTACAATTCAGCATAAAAAAGGGGGACTGTAGTAATGGCTTCCTGCATGAGGTATTAATTATGTTATGAATTCAAGTTTCAAGTTTTACATTATGTGTATGTGTGTGTCCTTTATAGTTAAGTTGTTTTTAATCATTATATTTAAATTGTGCTTGAATGTGCTTTTATAGTTGTTTTAATGCAGTACTGTCCAAGTTTAGAATTCTTTCATTACACATGGGCTGACCCTGAGACGGCGGGTGGGGGGGGGTATTCTATTGGATGCGTCCTGCTGCATGTAGCACGTGGCGGACCATAAGGTTAGAGAGCACCGTCCCTATAGCCTGGAGATCATCTGACCTTGACCGGGGGTTCCTAGGGGGCAGCGCACAATTGGCCGAGGCGCCATCCGGGTAGGGAAGGCTTAGTTGGCAGAGGAATCCACGGTTCACCACGCACCAGCGACCCTTATGGTCGATAGAGCGCCTGCGGGTCTGCAATGGAGACATCAGATCTGTGTTGTCCTCCGGCACTATATGTCTGGTGGCCTCGCTGTGGATCTGCAGTGTGAAAAATGATGGTTTGGAAGGAGTACGTTTTGGAGGACGCGTGTTCCTGCCTCCGTTTCCCGAGTCATCAGTGGTGGGGAGATTACATAAATACTTGACCAATAGTATGTCTGAATGTGTTCCAGCTGACCCTTTCCAGCTCAGCAATGCCAATTTGAATACCTGCTTTCAAGGCTATATTTTTATATCTGCTCATTGAATGAATCTGGCATCTTTTTGAAGTAATACAGGCACTCAAAGACTAAACGTTTGACCAGTAGCAAAGGATTTTGGAAGACGCAAAAAGGTTTCTCTTTTTTTCTGGTTCAGTAGTATAAATGTGTCCCATTTTAACAGTATTTACGAAAATTTGATGGCTGCTTAACTTAAAAGGTCACATAGCTGTTATGCATAAGAATACATTGCATTTATTGTACATATAGATCAGAAATATTTTTTTTTAACACATGTTAATTTTTGCAAAAGTTATTAATTGTGTACATGTACCATAACCTATTAACAAATTATGTACATGTAATTTTTTTTTTTTAAAAACTGATCTTTCAATAAGAAATCTAAAATAAACATTACTTTTAGAACGCCAACACAGCATTGTGGAAGCGTGTGGGTATTCACTGAAATGGGAGACAGAAGAGTGTACTTGAAACACTGCACAAGTGCCCAGTTTTATTTATTTCTTTTTGTACTTGAAGTGATTTATTTAAGCCCACAGAGGGCGCTGCTGCCCGTGGCCTGAATACCAGCGATGGTAAAACAGGTCCACAGAAATACCCACAGGTAAACAGACACGCTGGCGCATTCACAGGTGCTCTGAAATAATAATAACAAAAATCGAAATCAAAAAAAGAAAATAAAACACACTAATCAAAAACTACAAAGAAAAGTCCGTCGCTATCCGCATGGCCCGGGTCCCCGTCCTACACCCACAACCTGCTTTCTATGCACTTATGGGGTCTGCCCAAGGTTCCCCCGCTTATCAATATTTTTATTTTCTTCTCTTTGGGTTTCTTTTGTTTTTCGGCCGTTCTCGGTCCTGGAGCAGAGCTTCCACTAGCTTGTTGTTTCGTCTTACATGGGCAGACCTGGGGGAACACCAGAACATTATTTTATAGGGCCAACAAGCTCACCAATGCCCACCTCTCAGCCACTTAGAGAGAGGGACAACCCACACACCCTCTCTCCCACCTCTCTGTGTCACTGCCATGACTGACTGGCAGATATTGCAAGGCTGCTGCCCTCTTCCTGCAGCACTATGAACGCACCAGAAGAGTCAGCACAGATCTCCCCCTGTTACAAGCATATTTAACTTTTAAATAATACATTTTTTATCCAATTGAGAAAAACAGCCTATCAGCAACCAACTTCTGTGCACAAAAAAGAACAATAGTTTATAACGTGGTTTACAGCGGTTTAAATTTTGACAAGGCAGTCTTGGTTAGATTCCGATCCAGAGTTGTCTTGAAAATGTACATTTCATAGCAAAAGTTTGAAATGCTTCAAAGATATTACATCTGCAACTTTTGGATACCTGGTGCGTAGTAATCATCAACTGCAGGCAAGCTGATAACACCCATTATCATTTTCAAATCAATGAAAGATTTGATTTAATTTATATTTGTGTTTATGCTAGTACCATTAATTTGACAGAAGAACAGATTGGTTTGAGTGCCTATAAGCTCAAACAATTAATTATCTAATGGCTTTGATATCACATCGGGTTCTGAAAATTTCTTTTGCTGCTGAATCATGCCTGAAAGCTTTTTCTTTTTCTACCTGTGAAAGTGAATTATTGCTATTATTTTTTATTACTTTATCTACAGTATAACTTTGATCAAAGTAACAAACATTTTGACAAAAGTTGAAAAGTTTGTTACTTTTATTATTACTTTCTAAACTGATTTTTTTTTTGTGATTGCCTACTTTACATTTAATAATACTATATTCCCTACAGAATGTTTAAAACATATTTAAGAACTATTCAGTTTATATTAGCATTATTCCCCTATTGTTTTTGGAAGTACTGGCCCTTGTATAATTTTTCTGTGGAATTCTTCACTGCTGGAATCACTGCTGCTCAGATACAAGGTCTATTCCATTTCTGCCTGAGATTGTTTCAGGTATATAATCTGGGTCAAGATCACAATCCTCCTGACTTGATGAGCCAATATCTTTCCATCAGGTGGCAAAAGCGTTGTATGACTATGGGGCCTGCCATAGTAAGTCCTTGCTGAAATTCCCTACAAAACATATTGTGCATTATAGTCACGCAAGTTCATCAATTCTGTTGGACTTAAGAGTTGAAAACACTGTTTAAAATGTTATTTCTTAGTTTTCTTTACTAGAGTTAGTTTATGGGCCCACTGATCTTTTATGTGCCGGTGTATCCCTGGAGATACATAACATTAAAATAGATGTGAACAAAATAAGATGCCCAGTTTGTGTTCAAACAATGACATATGACAGTGCACACAAAACCACTTTAAGGGTTAAAAATGTTATTGTTGTTTTAAAAACTAATAGTGCTGTACATGGAGTTTGAAAGTGTGCGATTCCAAAGAGGTGTAAATAATATTAACAATACAATTGCATCCTTTTTTCCTCAATGTTTATAATCACAAAGCCCAAGACTGAATTAGAAAGATATATGTACAGTGCCTATAGAAAGTCTACACCCCCTTGAACTTTTTTCACATTTTGTTGTGTCGGTGCCTCAGAGTTTCATGCATTGCAATGAGGATTTTTTTCCCCACTTATCTACACAACATACTCCACACTGTTAAGGGGAAAAAAGCTTTTATTGAGAAAAAAATTATATATTAAAAATACAAAACTCAAAGATCATAATTGGATAAGTCTCCACCCATCTGAGTTAATACTTGGTGGAAGCACCTTTGGCAGCAATTACAGCTGTGAGTCTGTTGGGATAGGTCTCTACCAACTTTGCACACCTAGATTTGGCAATATTTGACCATTCTTCTTTACAAAACTGTTCAAGCTCTGTCAAGTTCAGCTGGAAATACAAAATCAAAATGCATGGCTGAAATCGTGGTGCACACAGGAAGGCTTCATCTTTCTTGAACATTGGAGCACATTCTACAACAAGGACTATCTATATAGGTGGGACGGACTGCACTTAAACAGAAAGGGAACCAATCTACTCGGAGAAAGGATCCTTGAGGAGGTCCAGAAGCATTTAAACTAGAAAGGAAGGGGGGAGAAACCAAAAAAACAGAAGGGAGACCACATCAAAACAAGGGCAACAACTCAGGTAAGACAACTATTAAATGTATTTATCTTAATGCTAGAAGTCTCAGAAACAGAATGTTAGAACTTGAAGCTACTCCACTAACAAGTAATTACGATGTGATAGGTGTTACAGAAACTTGACTGTCTGAGAGTGATGGAGACGAATATAATATTAGTGGGTACACACTGTATAGGAAAGACAGGACAGAAGGCGGAGGGGGTAGAGCTATACATAAGAAATAGTCTTGAAGCCCAGGTGTTAAATCTGGACAAAGAAACCACGCCGAATCAATATGGGTCAGAATAATGGACAAAAATTCAAAGGGCATAATAATAGGAGCATGCTATAGCCCGCCAAATTCAGACGCTGAGCAAAATAATCTGTTATTCAATGACATTAGAAATGCGTGTAGAAAAGGAGAAGGGGGATTTCAACTTCCCCAGTATAAAATGGGAGAACCCGGAGGGGAGCACAACGGACGAAATTGAAATGGTGGAAATGGCAAATGACTGCTTCCTAACGCAATTTGTCAAGGCACCGACTGGAGGGGGAGACATGCCTTGATTTAGTCTTTTCAAATAATGAAGACAGAATAACTAAAATAGAGGTCAGAGAGCCATTGGCAAACTCAGACCACAACATGGTCTCATTTGAAGTATTTTTTAAAGCCCCAAAAGTAATGACTAAAGCTAAGGTTTACAATTTTAGAAAAGGAAACTACGAAGGTATGAAACAGAGACTAACAGAAGTAGATTGGGGTAAAATAGAGAAAACATCCACAGAAAAAAGATGGCTGTTTTTTAAAAATGTAGTAATAGAGGCGCAAAACAATTACATCCCAAAAGTAGACAAATCTAAATCTAAAATAAAATGGCCAAAATGGTTTAATAGATCAATTAAAAAAAATATTCAGCGAAAAAAGGCACTTTACAGAGCGTTTAAAAGGGACCAAAAACAAAGTACACAGAAAGAGTACTTGGAACTGCAAACACAAGTCAAAAAGGAAGTTAGAAAGGCCAAGAGAGAGATAGAAATCAATATTGCTAAGGGGGCTAAAACCAATTCCAAAATGTTTTTCCAATATTATAACAGCAAGAGAACATTCAAAGAGGAGGTTAAATGTCTAAGAGACACAAATGGCAAAATCATAGATGAAGAAAAAAAAATAGCAACTATATTAAATTACTTTTCACAGGTTTTTACAAAGGAGGACACGGACAACATGCCCTACATGTCGACCTGTTCCTATCCAATTTTAAATAACTTTAGCATAACAGAGGCAGAAGTGTTTAAGGGACTAGGAGCTCTTAAAATAAACAAATCCCCTGGGCCGGATGAGATCCTCCCAATAGTACTCAAAGAAATGAAAGAAGTTATTTACAAACCGCTAACCAAGATCATGCAACAGTCTCTTGACACAGGGGTTGTACCGACAGACTGGAAAATTGCAAACGTAATACTGATCCAAAAAAAGGGAGACAAAACCGAACTAGGTAACTACAGACCAATAAGCCTGACTTCTATTATATGTAAACGTATGGAAACTATAATAAGATCCAAAATGGAAAATTACCTATATGGTAACAATATCCTGGGAGACAGTCAGCATGGTTTTAGGAAAGGGAGATCGTGTCTAACTAACCTGCTTGACTTTTTTGAGGATGTAACATTGACAATGGATAATTGCAAAGCATACAACATGGTTTCTTTAGATTTCCAGAAAGCTTTTGACAAAGTCCCGCATAAAAGATTAATTCTCAAACTGAACGCAGTAGGGATTCAAGGAAATGCATGCACATGGATTAGGGAGTGGTTAACTTGGAGAAAACAGAAAGTACTGATTAGAGGAGAAACCTCAAAATGGAGCGAGGTAACCCGTGGTGTACCACAGGGATCAGTATTAGGTCCTCTGCTATTCCTAATCTACATTAATGATTTAGATTCTGGTATAGTAAGCAAACTTGTTAAATTTGCAGACGACACAAAAATAGGAGGAGTGGCAAACACTGTTGCAGCAGCAAAGGTCATTCAAAATGATCTAGACAGCATTCAGAACTGGGCAGACACATGGCAAATGACATTTAATAGAGAAAACTGTAAAGTATTGCATGCAGGCAATAAAAATGTGCATTATAAATATCATATGGGAGATACTGAAATTGAAGAAGGGAACTATGAAAAAGACCTAGGAGTTTATGTTGACTCAGAAATGTCTTCATCTAGACAATGTGGGGAAGCTATAAAAAAGGCCAACAAGATGCTCTGATATATTGTGAGGTGTTGAATTTAAATCAAGGGAAGTAATGTTAAAACTTTACAATGCATTAGTAAGACGCATTGTAAAGGGGCAGCAGTGTGGAGTAGTGGTTAGGGCCCTGGCCTCTTGACCAGGTGGGGACACTGCTGCTGTACCCTTGAGCAAAGTATTTTACCTAGATTGCTCCAGTAAAAACCCAACTGTATAAATGGGTAATTGTATGTAAAAATAATGTGTAAAAAATAATGTAATTGTATGTAAAAATAATGTGATATCTTGAAACAATTGTAAGTCGCCCTGGATAAGGGCGTCTGCTAAGAAATAAATAATAATAATAGTAATAATAAGACCTCACCTAGAATATTGTGTTCAGTTCTGGTCATCTTGTTACAAAAAAAGGATATTGCTGCTCTAGAAAGAGTGCAAAGAAGAGCAACCAGAATTATCCCGGGTTTAAAAGGCATGTCATATGCAGACAGGCTAAAAGAATTGAATCTATTCAGTCTTGAACAAAGAAGACTATGCGGCGATCTGATTCAAACATTCAAAATCCTAACAGGTATAGACAATGTCGACCCAGGGGACTTTTTTGACCTGAAAAAAGAAACAAGAACCAGGGGTCACAAATGGAGATTAGATAAAGGGGCATTCAGAACAGAAAATAGGAGGCACTTTTTTACACAGAGAATTGTGAGGGTCTGGAACCAACTCCCCAGTAATGTTGTTGAAGCTGACACCCTGGGATCCTTCAAGAAGCTGCTTGATGAGATTTTGGGATCAATAAGCTACTAACAACCAAATGAACAAGATGGGCTGAATGGCCTCCTCTCGTTTGTAAACTTTCTTATGTTCTCATGTTCTTATGTTCTAAGTTCCTTGAGGAGCATTGATGGACAACAATCTTCAAGTCATGCCACACACTTTCGATTGGATTTAAGTCAGGGCTCTGACTGGGCCACTCAAGAACATTTACCTTTTTGTTCCTTAGCCACTCCAGTGTAGCTTTGGCTGTGTGCTTTGGGTCGTTGTCATGTTGAAAGGTGAACTTCCGTCCCAGTTTCAACTTTCTTGCAGAGAGCAGCAGGTTTTCCTCAAGGACTTTGCTTTCCTCTTTGTACTTTGCTCCATTCATTTTCCCTTCTATCCTGACAAGTCCCCCAGTCCCTGCCGATGAGAAACACCCCCATAACATGATGCTGCCACAGGTTGCACAACTTATTAAAGGTGCCCTGGTGATAATTGCTTCCTTGTGCAGTATTTGCTAGATCAAAACTCACTGACATATGCTGCTAATAAGTACTTAGGTAATGTAAAAGAAGCCTTTACTTCAGAATAGGGGCTGCAAAATCCTTTATTAATGACCTATATGCTTTTCATAAGCTCTTAATTAATGAAAATTAAACCTTCACTTCAGAATAGGGGCTGCAAAATGCTTTACTGGTGACCAATATCCTAATAAACCCTTTATTGGAAACAATGTTCAACGCTGGGATAGAGTGTTATCTGTGCATATAAGGTATTTGTAGTACACTTCCCCATAGACGGGTCTACTTGACGGTGGGTGGAAACAGGAAGTCGGCCATCTTGGAGGAAGCACGTAGCTGCGCGTACTTGAAACAATTCCTATGCGATCAGCTGCGGGCCAGGCAGTGATTGGTTACACCGGGGCGCTGGGCTGATAGCAGGGAGGAGTTAGGCAGTATGAAGGGGACGCAGCTACGTGAGTACAGCCCCTTACGCTGAGCGTTTGACTAAGCAGCCTGAGACTGCTTTTGTTTTTCTGTTGTTGCAGAAGAGTAATATGGAGACCGGAGCTGCAGCCACAAAGCCAGTACTAAACCCAAATCACCATCTCACTGCACAGCACAGCACAGCAAAGCACCACCAGCAATTCACGGACACTCGCACCAAGAGCACAGTTTCGTGCATGGAGGAATTGTGGTTATTGGAGTGTCTTGATTTGTTTTGTTTGGGACTGCAACCCACCATGTTTTGCTTCCCCTATACCATTTCTGGTATAGGGGCGACCTGTTTTATTTTTGAGAAGTTTATTTTTGTTGTTAATTATTACACCCCTTTGCACATCTTGTTCACAGTTATGCACAGAACTGTGTAAAACGTAAAAGGCAATGCAATTGAGCAAAAGATTAAAAAAACAACAACAGTTTCCAAAGTCAGTATTCAAAATTGAAGAATATAGTGCTCGATAAGGCCCTAATGTCACAGTTTACATGCAAATGAAAATGCACAAAAGCAACAAAAAATGCATCACAGTATCTAATACTGTTTAATGATGAACTTTTTTACATTACCGTAGCTTGTCTCGTTCACTTTGTTTTTGCTGCATTTTCGTCATGGGAAATTGGAGGAAGCGCTGTGTAACTGCACAATAAAGACAGACTGATTTGGCATGCGAAAAAAAATGCAGGCTGTGACAGATAGGTCGGTGACGTGCATTGTAACATTGAAGAGATGAGCTTTGTATCAGAAATGGTGAAAGTCGGAAATCGCTTGTGACGGGTACTTGCATTAATTTGTTACATATGCAGTATATAATGGGGATTGATTTTAGTCTTAATACAAGGGCGGTAAAACGCGACTGACATGTATCTGGGTAACGGATATCCGAGTGCTGACTGTATGACCGTGTGACAGAAAAAGAATGAATGTTGGTTATAAATCTCCCTCCCGACCTGTGAGGCGCTGTGTAAAGGAACAGAGTGCCCGGACTGGATGGTCTGACAGTTAATTCCAGGGAAAGCTGGAAGTCAGCCATCACCATCATGCTTCACAGTAGGGATGGTGTTCTTTGGGTGATGTCCTGTGTTGGGTTTGTGCCAAACATAACGCTTTGCATTTAGGCCAAAAAGTTCCATTTTAGTTTCGTCAGACCACAAAACTTTTTGCCACATGGCTACAGAATCTTTTTGCATACTTCAAACAGGATTCAAGGTGGGCTTTCTTGAGTAATGGCTTCCTTCTTGCCACCCTACCATACAGGCCAGATTTGTGGAGTGCTTGTCACATGCACACTTTGACCAGTCTTGGCCATAAAAGCCTCTTGCAAAGTTGCCATTGGCCCCTTGGTAGCCTCTCTGATCAGTCTCCTTCTTGATCGGTCATCCAGTTTGGAGGGACAGCCTGATCTAGGCATGCCATACACCTTCCAGTTAATAATCGTCTTGACTGTGCTCCAAGGGATATTCAAGACCTTTGATATTTTTTTATACCCATCCCCTGATCTGTGCCTTTCAACAAGTTTGTCCTGGAGTTCTTTTGAAAGCGCCTTGGTGCTCATGGTTGAGTCGTTGCTTTGAAATGCACTACCCAGCAGAGGGAACCTAAAGGAACTGCTGAATCTATCCTGAAATCATGTGAATCACTGCAATTTAACACAGGTGGAGGCCACTTAACTTGCTGTGTGATTTTGAAGGCGATTGGTTACACCTGAGCTAATTTAGGATTGCTATTACAAGGGGGGTGGACACTTATCCAACCAAGCTATTTCAGTTTTTATTTTTAATTAATTTTCTAGAATATTTTTTTCACTTGGAAGTTGTGGGGTAGGATGTGTAGATAAATGAAAAAAAAAACTATTTTAATGCATTTTAATTCCAGGCTATAAGGCAACAAAAGGTGAACATTTTGAAAGGGGGTGTAGACTTTCTATAGGCACTGTATGCACCCTGTTTAAGGAATGGCGTCGCTGGGAGAAAACTACATGCCCCAGGAAGCTCAGCATAAATTGAAGAGGCGGGGTCACAGGATTTAAAAGGAAGCCAGGCAGAACAATCGAGGGTTCGTGGGGAACACCGTTTGATTGTCCTGCCTGCCCAAGCCTTGGTCTATTTGCGTTGCAATACCGTCCTAATGAAGAATAGTAAGTACGTGACTTCTTAGTGTTAATCAGTCTTAAAAGTATAGCTTTGCTCATATAACCTCTTGTTGAGGCGGCTTTTTGTTTGTTTTTCGCTTTATTTGATATTCAGGTTGTTTTTGTTTTACGACTGTTTTGTTATTCTGCCAAATAGTCGTTTACGCTATTTATATTGGAGCGTTTGAATAGTGCAGAGAGAATAAGCTGTGCTGGATGTTAAGAGTGTAAGAAGGAGAAACAAACCCGGGACTGTATTAAGGTACTCTTATGTTTATTAGCTGCAAGAGCAGCGAATTACAACGTGTTGTGAAGGTGCTTAAGGAAACAAGAAATGCAGACACAGGACTGTGGGATTACAAATTGTTTATTTATTATCCGGGACTGAAAAT
Organism: Acipenser oxyrinchus oxyrinchus; assembly: GCA_030684275.1. NCBI lineage: Eukaryota > Metazoa > Chordata > Actinopteri > Acipenseriformes > Acipenseridae > Acipenser > Acipenser oxyrinchus. The sequence goes on from CM060251.1 coordinate 31,165,679, forward strand.
TCAGCCGTCACTGTGGGGTGCCAGTACTCCGCTGTTCTGACAAGGAAGCAAGCGGCATCTCGCAGACATCCTGGGATTCGTCAGAGGTGGCAACAGTACCACACTCACCTGTTCCGATACGTGTATGCTCCAGGGTTATTTCTACAAGGGGAGTTGGTGTTGTCTGTTTGTCTGTGTTCCAGGCGAGCAACAGTGGAAGCCTGTACCCAATTTACCTGTGTTCCTGGATTACTCCAATAATAATAAAATAATAATAAACAGAGGGAGCCATACACCACTTGCCTGTGTTCCCAGCTCATTCCACCAGAGGGAGCTTATATTCAGCTTACCGGTGTTCCCAACTCTCTCCACCAGAGGGAGCCCATATTCAACTTACCTGTGTTCCCAGCTCACTCCACCAGAGGGAGCCCTTATTCAACTTACCTGTGTTCCCAACTCTCTCCGCCAGAGGGAGCCCATACTCAGCTTACCTGTGTTCCTGGTTACTCCACCTGAGAAGACACCTTCGTCTGCGTAGTGGCAGTGTAAAGTCCAGGCGTGCTACAGGCAGAGGCTGTGGCAGCCTGGTCCTCAAGTGATAGTATAGAGAGGGAAGAAGTGAGTTAGTTTGTGGCCCGTACAGGGCACAATACGTTTTGATATATATATATATATATATATATATATATATATATATATATATATATATATATATATATATATATATATTGTAACACAGTAAGGGCTCTGTATGTAAATAGTTTGGGTGATGTTTGTGTTTTGGTGGTGGTTGGCAGGGACGGGGTTAATTCCTCTCCCTGCCAAAAACATGTGAGAATGTGGCTGTTCCCAAACAAGGTAATTGGTGTTGATTGGGAACAGCCACAAACTGTAAAAGAGAGCATTCAGCTCCATTTGAGAGATCACCAGGGAACTGGTATAGGAGAGTTTGGCTGTGTAAAAAGAGAAGGTAAACAGAGTGTTTTGAGTTGGTGTTATATGTCAGGTAAACAGCTTAGCTGTCCTGCATGTTAGACAGGGCCCTGCATATGTATAGTGAGGCTCTACGTTTGAGCTAGGCTTTTGTTTGGCTTAATTTTGTTTCTTTGTTTTGTTGTGAATAAAATTGCACAGAAGCGTTTAAAATGAAAGTTTTTATCTCTGGGTCACGTTTTTAAAGGGACACGAACCCAAAGATACTGACCAGCTTGTTCACAAATATATATGTGTGTGTGTATTTATTTATTATTACTATTAAGTACATTAAAAATCACCTGGATTGTATTTTGCTACGTGCACCCTGTTTAATGTATATGTTTGTGTGTGGGTGTATCTATTTTATTACTACTACTATTATTATTAAGAACATAAAAATGGCCTTGACTATTTCACTACGTGTGCACTCTGTTTGTTTAAAGTGCATATATGCTTGTGTGTATATATATATATATATATATATATATATATATATATATATATGTGCACTCCTTACTGCCTCCTTCTCCTCAGCAGCCTTGAGCAAACTGACTGCTCTCTTTTTATACCCTGCACCTGGTTCTAATTTAATAATAAGCACCAGGTGCAGGGGATGATTAATAATAAAACAATTAACAAATCAATTAAACAATAAAGTAAAATAACAACAAAGGTGCCTGCGCACATATCCTACCCACGGAGGATTTTAACCCCCCTCCCTGCTGTCTTACAATATATATATATATATGTGTGTGTGTCTATGTGTGTGTGTGTGTATATATATATGCTGCCTGGTGTTGGCTGGCCCCATTATTGCCGCTGGCCCCTCCAGCGGCGCTGGACCCTCTGGACCCCTGGCGGCTGGACCCTCTGGACCCCTGGCGGCTGGATCCTATGGACCCCTGGCGGCTGGACCCTATGGACCCCTGGCGGCGCTGGACCCTATGGACCCCCTGGCGCGCTGGACCCTATGGACCCCTGGCGGCTGGACCCTCTGGCGGCTGGACCCTATGGACCCCCTGGCGGCGCTGGACCCTATGGACCCCTGGCGGCGCTGGACCCTATGGACCCCTGGCAGCGCTGGACCCTATGGACCCCCTGGCAGCTGGACCCTATGGACCCCCTGGCGGCTGGACCCTATGGACCCTCTGGCGGCTGGACCCTATGGACCCTCTGGCGGCGCTGGACCCTCTGGACCCCATGGCAGCGCTGGACCATCTAGACCCCCTGGCAGCGCTGGACCCCCTGGTGGAGGAGGCAGGAACGGCGGCCTCCCTCTGGTGGCGGAGTCCCGTCTCCCTCTGGTGGCGGAGGCGGGAACGGCAGCCCGTCTCCCTCTGGTGGCGGAGATGGGAACGGCGGCCCGTCTCCCTCTGGTGGCCCAACTGGTGCTGGTAGTGCTACCGGCTCCTCCAGCAGCTGTGGGCGGGCTGCTGGCTCCTCCAGCAGCTGTGGATGGGCTGCTGGCTCCTCCAGCAGCGGTGGATGGGCTGCTGGCTCCTCCAGCAGTGGGGAAAGAGTATCTTGACCGCCTCCCCCCAAAAAAAAATTTGGGGAGGGAGCTGGCAGTTTTTGCCCTTCCAGCTCCTCCCTGTCCAGTTCCTCTCCTTTTTTTCTCCTCCCCTCTGGGCTCTGGATGCGGCCGCGGCTCCTCACCCCTGGGTTCTGGATGCGGCAGCAGCTCCTCCCCCCTGGGCTCTGGATGCGGCAGCAGTCCACCCCCTCTGGCTCTCGGGACGGCAGCTCCTTCCCCTCTGGCTCTGGGACGGCAGCTCCTCCCCTGGGCGAGGCGGATCAGCATCCCCAGGCGACGGCGGACCAGCATCAACCCCAGGCGACGGCAAACCAGCATCCCTAAGAGAAAACACACAGACACTTTCCCCAGGCGATGCGGGTAGGCAGGCAACCCCAGGCGATGCGGGCAGGCAGGCAACCCCAGGCGATGCGGTGCCTCTTTGCTGCTGGGCAGCTTGTCTCCAGGCTCCCCTCAGCAGCCTATGCAGGGGCTGCGGAGAACCTCCAGCATCCTCTGCTGGCGGTGGAGGAAGAGACAGCTCCCGCTGTTCTCCCTCTGCTGGCGGTGGAGGAAGAGACAGCTCCCGCTGTTCTCCCTCTGGCGGTGGAGGAAGAGACAGCTCCCGCTGTTCTCCCTCTGGCGGTGTTGGAGGAAGCACCAGCAGGTAATCTTCCCCTGCTGGTGGAGGTGGCACGAGGAGGTATTCTCCCTCTGCTGGTGGTGGTGGGAGCGACGGGTGGGTGGTGACGCGTCACCCAGTCATGCCACCTCACCCCATCTCACGCCACAGGGTGTTGATGACCACAGGGAGGTCGGAGTAAAGATCCCCTCGGGTGCACCAACCAGTCCCAGATTTCCCGCGATGGTGGTGAAGGCGGTGACAGTGGAAGTAGTGGGGTGGTGGTCGAGGACTGGGGTGGTGGTGGTGATGGTGGTGGCAGCTGCTGTCGCTGCTTCCGTTGCTGCCTCTTCCTGTTCTTCCTGCCCATCTTCCTCTCTCTTTTTCCTTTCTTTTTCCTCTCTCTTTTCAAAAACTTAAAACTCAAAAAAAAAAATACTGCTCTGAGCCTCCTGGTGGCGCTATCCCACACTGACACCATGTGGCGGGATGACAGAGGGTGAGGCTCAGAGACAGTTTTAAAAGTTCAAAAATAAAGCTTTTATTCAACAAAACACAAAAATAAACTGGCACAAGGGCCAAACAAAAGGTTTCAAACATAAATAAAATAAAACTCACAAATTAGGCTTCAATCCTTCCTGGCTCTTCAAACAAAAAAACACAGCAAACAAAAACAGCCCGCTTTCCCGCTTTCCCGCTTTCCCGCTTTTCTGCTTTCCTGCTTTCCCTCCTGGTTCTGGAACTCTCCCTCTGCCCTGACTGTGAGGCTGAGGCCTCCTTATATACCAGGTGGCTGGGACTGATTGCAGCAATTAGCTCAATCCCAACCACCTGAAACAATCTGTAGGTAGGGCAGGGGATTAACCCTGTCCCTGCCGATCTAAACTAAAACTAATAGGCAGGGCCTCATCCTGCCACACATGTAAACACACTTTTCGGAAAACTTATTCCGATAGCGTAATGCACATGTGAAAACTTTGACCTTCATTCCTGCACCTGGTTTTAGAAAACAGAGAAAATAATAATAATCTGTAGTCAGTCTGCATGCATCCATTTGTCTAGTTAGGGATAAAGTAATACATTTGTTAAAGTCCCTATGTATTTGTTAATAACCCATACTGAAGCAGCAAATGTTTTCCAGTTTTAAAATGATGTGACAATTTAAAATAATGTCTGCAAAAGAATCTGGTAATATAGAACAGGATGAGCTGTTGGAAAGGCTGATTGCACATTGTGGGGAATCTGAATAGAGGTATAGGATAGTAATCTTTCAATTTAAGACCTGGCGCTTCGATAAAGCACTATATTGGATTGGTCTCCGTTCTATCGCAGAAATATCCGGTATTCAAATCATTACTACAGTACTTTGCATGCGAAAATATCCTGCGTTTTCTGAAAACTTCAACCCATGTGTACAGTTGAATTCTAATTAGATTTTCTATCGTTAATCATGTAAACACAGAAAAGTGGCGTTTTAGAAAATCAGTTTTTGATTCAGTTTTCCGAAATCATTAGTTTTGGAAAACGCTTGTCATGTAAGCGTACCTTAGCAGACATTTCCGTGTGATAAACATGGCTTTATATATATATATATATATATATATATATATATATATATATATATATATATATATATATATATACAGTACTGTGCAAAAGTTTTAGGCAGGTGTGAAAAATGCTGTAAAGTAAGAATGCTTTCAAAAATAGACATGTTAATAGATTATATTGATCAATTAACTAAATGCAAAAGTGAGTGAACAGAAGAAAAATCTAAATCAAATCCATATTTGGTGTGACCACCCTTTGCCTTCAAAACAGCATCAAGCATCAATTCTTCTAGGTACACTTGCACACAGTCTTTGAAGGAACTTCGGCAGGTAGGTTGGCCCAAACATCTTGGAGAACTAACCACAGTTCTTCTGTGGATTGAGGCAGCCTCAGTTGCTTCTCTCTCTTCATGTAATCCCAGACAGACTCGATGATGTTGAGATCAGGGCTCTGTGGGGGCCATACCATCACTTCCAGGACTCCTTGTTCTTCTTTCACGCTGAAGATAGTTCTTAATGACTTTTTGCTGTATGTTTGGGGTCGTTGTCATGCTGCAGAATAAATTTGGGGCCAATCAGATGCCTCCCTGATGGTATTGCATGATGGATAAGTATCTGCCTGTACTTCTCAGCATTGAGGAGACCATTAATTCTGACCAAATCTCCAACTCCATTTGCAGAAATGCAGCCCCAAACTTGCAAGGAACCTCCACCATGCTTCACTGTTGCCTGCAGACACTCATTAGATGTACGCTCTCCAGCCCTTGGCGAACAAACTGCCTTCTGTTACAGCCAAATATTTCAAATTTTGACTCATCAGTCCAGAGCACCTGCTGCCATTTTTCTGCACCCCAGTTCCTGTGTTTTCGGTGCATAGTTGAGTCGCTTGGCCTTGTTTCCACGTCGGAGGTATGGCTTTTGGCCGCAAGTCTTCCATGAAGGCCACTTCTGACCAGACTTCTCCGGACAGTAGATGGGTGTACCAGGGTCCCACTGTTTTCTGCCAGTTCTGAGCTGATGGCACTGCTGGACATCTTCTGATTGCGAAGGGAAGTAAGCATGAGGTGTCTTTCATCTCCTGCAGTAAGTTTCCTTGGCTGACCACTGCGTCTATGGTCCTCAATGTTGCCCGTTTCTTTGTGCTTCTTCAAAAGAGCTTGGACAGCACATCTGGAAACCCCTGTCTGCCTTGAAATTTCTGCCTGGGAGAGACCTTTGCTGATGCAGTATAACTACCTTGTGTCTTGTTGCTGTGCTCAGTCTTGCCATGGTGTATGACTTTTGACAGTAAACTGTCTTCAGCAACCTCACCTTGTTAGCTGAGTTTGGCTGTTCCTCACCCAGTTTTATTCCTCCTACACAGCTGTTTCTGTTTCAGTTAATGATTGTGTTTCAACCTACATATTGAATTGATGATCATTAGCACCTGTTTGGTATAATTGTTTAATCATACACCTGACTATATGCCTACAAAATCCCTGACTTTGTGCAAGTGTACCTAGAAGAATTGATGCTGTTTTGAAGGCAAAGGGTTGTCACACCAAATATGGATTTGATTTAGATTTTTCTTCTGTTCACTCACTTTGCATTTAGTTAATTGATAAATATAATCTATTAACATGTCTATTTTTGAAAGCATTCTTACTTTACAGCATTTTTCACACCTGCCTAAAACTTTTGCACAGTACTGTATATATATATACAGTACTGTGCAAAATTTAACAGAATGCAAAATGTAAGAATGCTTTCAAAAATGAACATTAATAGATTATATTGATCAATTAACTAAATGCAAAGTGAGTGAACAGAAGAAAATCTAAATCAAATCCATATTTGGTGTGACAACCCTTTGCCTTCAAAACAGCATCAATTCTTCTAGGGTACACTTGCACAAAGTCAGGGATTTTGTAGGCATATAGTCAGGTGTATGATTAAACAATTATGCCAAACAGGTGCTAATGATCATCAATTCAATATGTAGGTTGAAACACAATCATTAACTGAAACAGAAACAGCTGTGTAGGAGGAATAAAACTGGGTGAGGAACTAGTCAAACTCAGCTAACAAGGTGAGGTTGTTGAAGACAGTTTACTGTCAAAAGTCATACACCATGGCAAGACTGAGCACAGCAACAAGACACAAGGTAGTTATACTGCATCAGCAAGGTCTCTCCCAGGCAGAAATTTAAGGCAGACAGGGGTTTCAAGATGTGCTGTCCAAGCTCTTATGAAGAAGCACAAAGAAACGGGCAACGTTGAGGACCGAGACACAGTGGTCGGCCAGGGAAACTTTACTGTAGCAGATGAAAGACATCATGCTTACTTCCCTTCACAATCGGAAGATGTCCAGCAGTGCCATCAGCTCAGAACTGGCAGAAAGCAGTGGGACCCTGGTACACCCATCTACTGTCCGGAGAAGTCTGGTCAGAAGTGGCCTTCATGGAAGACTTGCGGCCAAAAAGCCATTACCTCTGATGTGGAAACAAGGCCAGCTACCAACTCTGCACGAAAACACAGGAACTGGGGTGCAGAAAAATGGCAGCAGGTGCTCTGGACTGATGAGTCAAAATTTGAAATATTTGGCTGTAGCAGAAGGCAGTTTGTTCGCCAAGGGCTGGAGGCATACGAATAAGTGTCTGCAGGCAACAGTGAAGCATGGTGGAGGTTCCTTGCAAGTTTGGGGCTGCATTTCTGCAAATGGAGTTGGGGATTTGGTCAGAATTAATGGTCTCCTCAATGCTGAGAAGTACAGGCAGATACTTATCCATCATGCAATACCATCAGGGAGGCATCTGATTGGCCCCAAATTTATTCTGCAGCATGACAACGACCCCAAACATACAGCGAAGTCATTAAGAACTATCTTCAGTGTAAAGAAGAACAAGGAGTCCTGAAGTGATGGTATGGCCCCACAGAGCCCTGATCTCAACATCATCGAGTCTGTCTGGGATTACATGAAGAGAGAGAAGAAACTGAGGCTGCCTCAATCCACAGAAGAACTGTGGTTAGTTCTCCAAGATGTTTGAGCCAACCTACCTGCCGAGTTCCTTCAAAGACTGTGTGCAAGTGTACCTAGAAGAATTGATGCTTGATGCTGTTTTGAAGGCAAAGGGTGGTCACACCAAATATGGATTTGATTTAGATTTTTCTTCTGTTCACTCACTTTGCATTTAGTTAATTGATCAATATAATCTATTAACATGTCTATTTTTGAAAGCATTCTTACTTTACAGCATTTTTTCACACCTGCCTAAAACTTTTGCACAGTACTGTATATATATAGATATATATATATTTATATATTAGGGATGTAAATATTTTAGTATTTACTAAAATATTATTCAAGATACCACCAGATGAGTCACATGAAACATTCACCACTTAACTAATAAAAAGTCACTGGAAAATTAATTGTATAGTTTTAGGATTTAAATAAAGGCAAATATGGTAAAGCGGTACCGTGTGCCACGGTAGTATTGTGAGCCCCAGAAAATACTGACATGTTCCTCTCAGCTTTATATATAGTTTAGATTATACTCACCAAAGATGAAAATACAATGGGTAAATCTGCAGCAACAACTAACTGTACAACTGTAGCAACTTTTTACATAATATCCCAGACGTCCAAAAACACAAAAAAGTCTGATTTAGAACCAAAAAAACAAACAAAAAAAAAAACGGTTTTAGAGTCCAGTTCACTTTAATCAAATTTTAGAACAGAAAAATTAACATGTTTACAGTACATGCTCTGGTGCCAGTCTGGTGCACAGACGATTAACAGTAAGGCCAGCGTTGGAGAAAACACGTTCTGAAGGCACAGATGATGCTGCGAGTTTTTCAAGTCTTGGAAAATGCTGTGCATTGACCTTCCACCACTCCAATGGGCTGCATTCCAATGAAGGACAAGGCTCCCTGAAGTAATTATGCAGTTCTTTTTCTACTGTATTATCCTCATTCTCTCCATTCTCTGTATAATCTTCACCTAAAAGCATCACTATAGCACTCTTCTCAGTTTCACGCATTTTTTTCGGCGCTGCCTCTATCGGCTCATCCGGTTCAGCACTACCCTGTTCAGCCACAGCACTTGAAGGTTCTTCTAATTCTAACATCGACGCAAGTTGCATAAGCTTTGATTTAGCAGCTATCTGGACAGCAGGTGAAAGAAACTGCATGTGTTTATGGCGTGGATCTAACAAAGAGGCAATAAGTGCAGGTTGTGCCTTCATGGCAAGATCGTTGGGTTTCATGCGATGCTCCAGAGAGCGACGAACCGCAGCCTTGAAATCAGCAACTTTTCCATTTTCGACTGGTGCTTTGTCGCTGAGGTGAGTCTGGAGAAGACTGTTGCAAATGGGATAAATATTTGAAATTGAAACTGAGTGTTCAGCAGACATGGCAGTTGTAGAGCATTTTAAAGTGGAAAGTAGTGGCAAGTTATCCTCTATTAATTGCCAGTGCTCATCTTGCAGCTGAAGCGTGCGGGCATCAGATTGTTTTGTAACAGAGTTATCTGAAAGCACAGCTGTTATTGCCCACCTTTGCTCACTGAGTCTTTCGAACATGTCATATACCGAATTCCAGCGAGTTTTACACGACTGGATGAGGCAGTGTCATGGCACCTGAAGTTGCGTTTGTTTTCTTTCAAGTGCTTTTGCAGCCACGGTGCTATGGTGGAAGTGTGCAACCAATCTACTTACAGCTGCAGCAACACGATCCACACCGCTTGAAGAAAAAACATCATTTATGGTTAACTGCAAAGTATGGGCAAAACAACTGACAGATTCCCATGTAACATACCACGGTGTGTTGGCGAGCACAATGTTGCTTGCATTATCATGTACGCACGCCAAGACACGGCCTGCCAGACCCCATCTTTTCACTGTTGTGTTTAATTTTTCAGCAAAGTTTGCTGCCGTATGTCGTTCTGGCATACTTTCGGTTTGTAGAACTGCGGATCAAAGCTCCCAATTTTCAATATAATGGCAAGTGACAGTCATGTAGCTTTCTGTAGTTAATGCTGTCCAGCAGTCTGTGGTGAAAGCTACATTAACGGCGGTTTCCAATTTTTCACGGAGCGACTTTACAAGGTCTTCATAACACTTTTCTAGTCGCGAGGTTACAGTCTGTCTCACAGGAACACGGTATTCAGGTTCTACAAAACTCATCAATGCACGAAAACCTGTACCCTCAACGAAACTTACAGGCAACATATCTGTAGTGATCATGGTACACAGCAACTCAGTTAGTTTTTCGGCACGTTGTGTGTTGCATTTCCTTGCACTGCCAGAAACAAACGCTGTCAGTGTTGTTTGATTTTTGTCATCTTCACATGAAACAGAGGGGTGTTTCAGCTTCAAATGGTTCAGCATTGCTCCAGTGCTGCCTGTGTACATCAGTTCTGTATTACACAGTTTAGATTTAATTGTTACAGGTGTTATTTTCGTGAAATGATTCCAGGCATTACTTCTTTTCGATCACTCCATCTTCAAACTATGGGTGGCCGTACTGCTCTGGAAAAGTATTTACCAAATATCGCGATAACGAGAGGATTTTTAAATGAGTGATGGACATGTAAAGCAACCTATCCACCTGCGCCCTGAAAGATGAGACGTGATTTGAGATGCGGAAGGCTATTGCTAAGGCTACGACACGTGGTAGTAAACAAGTAAGACGATATTTGGAAGCTACGTTAGTTTCAGTTTAAAGTTTGGTGCGCGCGCATCGAAGTTAATGGGGCCGAGTTTAAAGATAGCAACTAAAATATATCAACGGATTAACGGTAAGACATATACTTAACGGTAAGATAAATACTGTAGTGATTCTAGAAAGAGGGGGTGGGGGTGCGTATCCCCCCCATTGGACAGAGGGTGAGTAACCTCAGGTACGGGACATTAGTTAATGAGATACCGATAAAAGGGAGAGAGACTGATCGTAAGGGAGAGGATGCAGAGAAAGAGATCGGGATCGGAAGTTTGCTGGTGTTGTCTGGAGAAGACGAGACAATGCAGGGCAAGAAAGAAACCATATGAACTTTGTTACAAGACTGCAGCCTGCATATAAGTTAAGTGGAGTCTCGGACTATTGTTTACTTTTTCCCCTTCGAATAGCTTTCGGGCGCTTGGGGGTTTGTTTAAGAAATCTTGTAGTTTCTAAACATTTCTTACTTACCTACCATCCGTTTTATAATTATGAACTGTATTAGATCCAGTGTGGGGGGTTAACGATACTCTTGTTTTGCACTAAAATCGATCTCTATATATTTATTGTTTGGCATGTAGTTTGCACATATTGTATTGCTGTAGTTAATTATTTCCTGTGTGATATTTTATTCGAATTATGAATTTGCAGTGTGTGTTGTGTGAATTTTCTGGACAAATACTTTAGTAGGATAGTTGTGTGTGTGTGTGTGTGTGTGTCTGTGTGTGTGTGTGTGTGTGTGTGTGTGTGCATGTGACCACTGAGATGTATCCTCAGATTCCTGCCCTGTGAGCTGAACTATTAGAATAGCTTATTGGATGGTTTTAGACAATGGTTTAAAATAAAAAATTACTGTTTTGTGATACAGGGTTGCCTTGTCGAGTTTGTTCACATTCTCCAACCTGACCTTCCGGTATAAAAAAGGTGGTGGCAGCAGAACCGCTACAGGTATCATTAATAGTGAACCAGAGAGGGTTCATTACAATACTTAAACGTTTAATATTTTACAACCCTAATATATATATATATATATATATATATATATATATATATATATATATATATATATATATATAGTGTGTGACCCCACATCAGGGATAATACAAATCATTTTCAACAATAAGCTTACTGAAACCTCAGATTCAATTCAAAGTTGTAAACCAAAATACTTTCTTTATTACAGCATAAAATAAAATAAAACTTGATTTTCTTGGTGCTGTTGTGTTTTTGAAAAAATGAATCATTTTGTTTGGGGAGAAAAGCTGAAGAAATCTACAAGTTTGTCTGAACCCTAAATTTGGTCCCCTTCTGTCAGGTGACAGCTACCCACTTTACCACATTTCAGTAATCAGATTTACCCAAACTACACACCACCCTCATCTTATAACCCCTTGATCATGGAAAATAATCTCAACATTCAAACTTTAACGTTTCATGCACTCAATCAGCACAGTCACTGCAACAAGAATTGTTAACAGTTTTTCCCTTGGTACAATTTACACATTTACGTTTCTTTCTTTTACTATTTCAGTCATTTAACCTGTTTTTCTTCAGTTCAAACCAATATCAGTCTTTTTAAAAAAATAAGTTCAGTGGCAAAATTTGCTTTTAACACAGTTTGTTTTAAAATAAAACAATTTCAATTATACAGTCTTATTGCAAACAAAATAATTACAAATAATAATTTGTAGAAAATGTATACTACTCAAAAAAGTTCAGTACTTCAAAATGCAGAAAAAAATGTAAACAGTCACGTTTCCAAAAACAGTTCAAGGCAGTGTAGGTACACAGTCCCTGGTTTACTTGCACAAAATATTAGCTTTCTAGCTGGAATAACTCATAAAAGGAAAAAAACTCAGTTTGTTTATTTCCTGGAATCTTCTTTTAGCAGATGGTATAACTCACTAAATAGTTCACTTTTAACACGCCACATTTAACACGGCAAGCTTTTCTTAAGTAAAAAAATACTACAAATAAATTCCAATGTCTCGTTTCCGATCTAGAAATCCCTTGTTTCTATGTAAGATAGCTAAAGATGTTGCTTTGGATGAAGAAATAGATCTCATAGTCGATATAATAAAGCTCAGTACTTTAGTAAGATCATTGTATACCTGCAGCAAAAGTTATTTAACCGGTATATTCAAACTTCCGTGTAGATTCGGTACCTGCTCCCTTACACCAGCGGTCTCTCGTAACCGCTGCCGTCTCAAATGTACAACTTGCCACACTACACAGCTCCCGGTCGAGTTCTGGCTTAACTGCTGTTGAGTCTCCAACTAGCCTTTTTTCACACGCGAAATTACTGACTACCGCGTTCTCGGGGAAACCTTCAGTTATTCGAGGTTTATTTATTTTGCAATACATTTTCTGTATTTGCACATACAAGCGCTAGTTATCCATCTTGCTGCTTTTTTGTCCCATACCCCATTGGCACTGATTGGGCAGATATCATGTCCTCCCAACAGTAGTGTATGCGATTTCACCATGTAGTGTATGCGATTTCACCATGCAGTGTATGCGGTTTCACCATGCAGTGTATGAGGTTTCACCATGTAGTGTATGAGGTTTCAAGATTTCAGTATGTAGTGTATGAGGTTTCAAGATTTCAGTATGTAGTGCATGCAATTTCAGTGTGTAGTGTATGAGGTGTCAGTTTGAATTATGTCCCTAACGGCCTCATAAACACACGCCTCACACCCAAGC